>JAIFGZ020000507.1:0-1200000 GCA_019925245.2 Oryza australiensis
TATGCAATGAAATAGCCAATCAGGGCTATCCAATCCTGGAATAGTGTAGCCGATTCTCGAAAGCCGATAGCCGATTCCTCGGGGACAATCATGACACCAATCAGCCGATTTGCCGATGCCGCAGCTCGATCCGAGTCGCCGACCACGTTCTCATTGCCGACTGGTCTGCTGCTGCTCGCTCCGATTGCAGCCTCGATTCAGAGCCGATCAACACAAGCGCAACGTAGCGCCAGCTCTACCGGTATCCACATGTCCGGGGAACAAAGTAACGCCGAACACCCGTGTGCTAGCACTGCGCATGCAAGGGTAGGGTTTGGCTCGAAGGTGGAGGGTTTCCGTGGAGATTGATATCGACGCAATGCAATTCAACCGACTCGTCGCAGCCTCTCCACCCTCACCCTTTATATAGAGTTGGCCGACTGGGACTAGTGGCCGATCAGGACTCTATTTTGACTCGGATCCCATCTGAATCTCATAGAGTTGGCCGCCCATACGTCGTAAGCCCATAGGGACTCTATCCGATCGGATCCCTATCTGATCGAGCTGTATTCGAGTCCAACTCAAATGACTCTTCTGATCTCCTTAAGCGTGCGACCCTGTAGGTTCAGGTATACTTGGTTTCGGCTATAGTCTAACTTAGCCGATCGTCGGCTCGAGTCCAACTCAGCCGCACTGTCAATAGCGGCGCCTAGCACATATTGACACCATAGCATACAAGAATATAATATCGGCTCTGAACCTGTAATGTGTACACAAATCCCTTTGCCTCACGATACCAATTAAGCTATAGGCAAGATGTGTGCCATCCCTTCAATAGCTTAACCATTCACTCGAACTGTATTGGATTATCTGTCTGTTGATTGACTCCTCAATCAACTTAGCATGGCCATGCATTTCCATAATCCATTACCTCGAGGGGCCCAGAGATATCTCTCCAAAGGAGGGGAAAATTCCATCTTGATCACTCACATCCCACTCCATGTTTCATAGCAAACCCGAAGACTACTTTTATAACTACCCAGTTACGGAATAGCGTTTGGTAGTCCCAAAGTAAGCTACTACACATGTTGGAATCCATGGTGATCTCAGGTCTAAGGACTTTGTACCAACACTACCTGAGACCAACTAATGGCACATTAATTCCTGTAGTGTCTCATGGTGGGTCTATCCAACAATGTGTTCTCTAACACATATGTCCATGTTTATTGATTTGGTATCTCCATACCCATGATCTATGAGACATGATCATTAATCAATAAACATGTCGATCTTAGAATCATATTAGTTCCAATAATATGATATATGATCAGGGATAATTTAGAAATAGATTCATACATATAGAGTCTCATAAATAAGTCACGTACTTATTGATCAATACAAGATGTCTATTTCATGGAACTGAATAACACTTTTTTCATAAATACATAAACATTGACCATGATATCCAACATCTCCATGTTGCCTCTAGGGCATATCACTAACAATCTCCCACTTGCACTAGAGTCAATATGGTAGTATCTAATACCCATTGCTCTTGTGTGCGCATCATGTTTCGGCTAAGGGAGAGGTTTTGTCAATGGATCGGCTATGTTGAGATCCGTGTGCATTTTGCATATCTTGACATCACCTTTGTCCACAATCTCGCGGATGAGATGATATCGCCGAAGTATGTGTTTGGACTTCTGTTGTGACCTCGGCTGCTTGGCTTGCACCGATGACTTTAGTAGATATGGTTATATCTACTTAATGAGGCATAAATCCAAATCCTTTGAAAGGTTCAAGAATTTCAGAATGAGGTACAGAATCATTTAGGAAAAACAATCAAGTTTCTACGATCAGATCGTGGAGGGGAATACTTGAGCCATGAGTTTGGTTATCATCTGAAAGATTGTGGAATTGTTCCACAGTTGACTCCACCGGGAACTCCACAATGGAATGGGGTGTCTGGACAGAGAAATCGCACCTTGTTGGACATGGTGCAGTCAATGATGAGCCAAAGTGATCTTCCGTTATCCTTCTGGAGATATGCTCTTGAAACAGCTGCATTCATACTAAATAGAGTTCCATCTAAGTCAGTTGAAAATACACCATATGAGAAATGGACAGGGCAACCCCCTAGGTTGTCTTTTCTCAAAATTTGGGGATGTGAGGCTTATGTAAAACGTTTACAGCCCGACAAGCTCACACCCAAATCTGACAAGTGCTTCTTTGTGGGATATCCTAAGGAAACTAAGGGATATTACTTTTATAATCAGGAACAAGGCAAAGTGTTTGTCGCCCGACACGGTGTCTTCTTGGAGAAAGAGTTTCTTTCAAGAAGGGTTAGTGGGAGCAGGGTGCATCTTGAAGAAGTTCAAGAAACACTTAAAATATTTCAGCAAACCACGGAACCACAACAAGAGGAACAAGATGTTGCGCCACCTGTTGTAGATACACCAGGCCCATGGAGGTCTGAAAGATCATGTCGTGCGCCTGACAGGTACACAGGTGTGGAACAACGTGATATATTGTTGTTAGACAACGATGAGCCTTAGACCTATGAGGAAGCCATGGTGGGACCCGATTCCAACAAGTGGCTTGGAGCCATGAATCCTAAATAGAATCCATATATGATAATCAAGTTTGGAACTTGGTTAATCCACTGATGGTGTCAAAACCATTGAGTACAAATGGGTTTTTAAGGAAAAGACCGACATGGATGAAAATGTTCACATCTATAAGGAGCGATTGGTGGCGAAAGGTTTTAAACAGATTCAAGGTGTTGATTATGATGAAACCTTCTCGCCCGTCGCAATGCTTGTCTATTCAGATTGTTCTAGCGATTGCCGTGCATATTTCGATTATGAGATATGACATGATGGATGTCAAAACGGCTTTTCTAAATGGAAAACTAAGCGAGGATGTATACATGATACAACCTAAGGGTTTTGTTGATCCACAATCGCCTAGAAAGATATGCAAGCTACAGAAATCTATTTATGGATTGAAGCAAACATCTCGAAGTTGGAATATTCGTTTTGATGAAGTAATCAAAGGGTTTGGTTTCATCAAAAATGAAGAGGAGTCATGTGTTTACATTTTTGTTAGTGGGAGCGCAATTGTATTTCTAATCTTATATGTGGATGACATATTACCGATTGGAAATGATATCCCTATGCTAGAATCCTGGCCAAGTCCTCATTGAAAAATAGTTTTTCCATGAAAGACTTAGGAGGCAAGCATACATATTAGCATTTGGATCTATAGAGATAGATCCAAGAAGGCTAATTGGATTAAGCCAGAGTACATATATTGACAAAGTGTTGAAAAGGTTCAACATGCACGATTCCAAGAAAGGTTTCTTGCCCATGTCACATGGCATTAATCTTAGCAAGAATCAGTGTCCTCGGACACATGATGAGCGGAATAAGATGAGTATGGTTCCATATGCTTCGGCAATTGGATCCATCATGTATGCCATGCTTTGTACACATCCAGATGTCTCATACACTTTGAGTGCTACGAGCAGATACCAGTCAGATCCAGGTGAAGGTCACTGGACTGCCGTAAAGAGTATCCTTAAGTACTTGAGAAGAACTAAGGATATGTTCCTAGTCTATGGAGGTGAAGAAGAGCTCGTTGTAAGTGGTTACACCGATGCTAGCTTCCAAACGGACAAGGATGATTATAGATCGTAATCTGGGTTCGTGTTCTGCCTGAATGGAGGTGCAGTCAGCTGGAAGAGTTCCAAGTAGGATACTGTTGCTGATTCTACAACGGAGGCCGAGTATATCGCTGCTTCAGAAGCTGCAAAGGAGGTTGTTTGGATCAAGAAATTTGTTTCTGAGCTGGGTGTGATGACTAGTGCAACTGGTCCAATGTCTCTCTATTGTGATAATAGTGGAGCCATTGCGCAAGCCAAGGAGCCGAGGTCACATCAGAAGTCCAAACACATACTTCGGCGACATCATCTCATCCGCGAGATTGTGGACAGAGGTGATGTCAAGATATGCAAAGTGCACAGGGATCTCAACATAGCCGATCTGTTGACAAAACCTCTCCCTCAGCCAAAACATGAGGCACACACAAGAGCAATGGGTATTAGATACTATCATGATTGACTCTAGTGCAAGTGGGAGACTGTTAGTGATATGCCCTAGAGGCAACATGGATATGTTGGATATCATGATCAATGTTTATGTATAAATGAATAAAGTGTTATTCAGTTCCATGAAATAGACAACTTGTATTGATCAATAAGTACGTGACTTATTTATGAGACTCTTTATGTATGAATCTATTTCTAAACGATCCCTGATCACATGTCATATTGTTGGAACAAATATGATTATAAGATCGGCATGTTTATTGATAGATCATGGTATGGAGATTCCAAATCAATATACGTGGACATGTGTTAGAGAACACATTGTTAGATAGACCCACCATGAGACACTACAGGAATTAATGTGGCATTAGTTGGTCTCAAGTAGTGTTGGTGCAAAGTCCTTAGACCCGAGATCATCATGGATTCTGACATATGTAGTAGCCTACCATGGGACTACCAAACGCTATTTCGTAACTGGGTAGTTATAAAAGTAGTCTTCGGGTTTGCTATGAAACATGAAGTGGGATGTGAATGATCAAGATGGAATTTGCCCCTCCTTTGGAGAGATATCTCTGGGCCCCTCGAGGTAATGGATTATGGAAGTGCATGGCCATGCCGAGTTGATTGAGGAGTCAATCAACAGATAGATAATCCAATATGGTTCGAATGAATGATTAAGCTATTGATAGGACGGCACACATCTTGCCTATAGTTTAATTGGAATCGTGAGGCAAAGGGATTTGTGTACACATTGCAGGTTCAGAGCTGATATCATATTCTTGTATACTATGGTTTCAATATGTGCTGCTAGGCACCGCTATTGATAGTCAGCCGAGATGGACTCGGGTCGAAACCGAGTATACCTGAACCTACAGGGTCGCACGCTTAAGGGGATAGGAACATGTATTCGAGTTGGACTCGGATACGGCTCGATCGGATCGGGATCCGATCGGATAGAGTCCCGATGGGTCTATAGGCCCACGACAACTCATATAAAGGGCGAAGGGTGGAGAGCTACGGCATCACATTGAACCGAATCAATCTGATTTGGCGCCAGACTAAAACACGTGCGGCTTCAAAAGTCGACGAGTTCAAGATCTCCATGAAAACCCTCCCCACCTCTGAGCCAAACCCTAGCCTTGCATCTTGTGCTAGCACACGGGTGTTAGGCGTTCTATCCCTGGACGTGTGGATACCGGTAGAGGCATTGCTACATTGCAGTGCTATTCAGCAAATCGGTGAATCTGCTGTGGTCGGATCGGCTACGGCATCGGCAAATCGACTGTAGTTGGATCGGCTGCGATCAGGCGACTCGGGAATCGGCTGTGGTCAGCAAATTGGTTGTGATTGGCCAGTATTGTTCCAGATCGAATAGCTCCTGATTGGCTATATCCGCTGCACTCCACTCCAATCGGTAACGATCTATCGACCCTTACTTGCAAGGTTCCTGGTTTGCATGGTAGAATTTTTTGTTATTAGCTGTCGTAGCCTCTGTGTAACACTTCAAAGCCGTCGGCTGCTAGTCCATCGGCTACACGGAAGAAAAAACCGAAGAAACAAAAAATAGCCCCAGCTGACAGTTTACCATCCTTGGATCCGAGCGTGGAAGAGGCCCTAAATCAAGAGATCATGGAGGAAGAAATCGATCAAGCCATTGAGGAGGCTAGGCGCCGAATCAAGTCATTCAAGCAAGTATGCACAAACACCATTAGCCGACGATCAACCTCAAGAAACTTCTCCTCCAAAGCATTATCCTCACCCTCAGCCAGTATGCATCTTTCCTTTCCTACGGTCTTGGTAACATTCCTTCTGTTCTTAACCAAACCCCTTCACTTGCAGCGCAAAAAATTGGCTCATCGGCAACCACGCCCTGCTTCATCAGTAAGCTCGAAACTCTACCTTTTCTTTTTATGTTGACTTGCCGATTTCAGCTAATACTTGTCTATGTAGCCCCCTCATTCTCCATCAGCTGCTCCCCATGCATCAAGCGAGCACACTCCATCGGCTAGGGGTAGCCATCACATCGAAGAAGAAGAACCAGCATCAGCTCCCACAAACCGGTTATTTAATCCCCTTGATGCTTAAACAATCACGAATGAGGTTTTGTGTGCTTTAGCCAATATGTTCTCCTTCGACATCGTAGAGTTCATCGCTGAAGAAGAGATTACCAGCTGTGCCCAAGCTCCTATAGCCGACGAATTAAAAGAGAGACTCTTGGATATCGCTCGTCTACTGGATAGCTCACCGGATTACCCGGTTACCAACCGCGGGCCAATCAAAGCTAGGTTTGAAGAGATCGAAAGCCAACTCCTGCACAACATTGCCGATGCGATCTCCCCTGTCGACATTGATCGCATGGCACAAGATGGAAAGGGCAATGCAATGGATTATCAACAGAAAGCGTGTAGTCGATCTCGAAACGATGATCGAGAACAACCGTCGGAGCATCATTGCTGAAAAAGCCAAGTTAGATGAGCTAACTGCCGAGCCATCGTCTACTCAATCCAATATCGAACAGTTGAAGAAAAAGGAAGCTGAACTCATGGCCGAATTGGATCAATGTAGAGCTGAACTGGCTTCCGAAGAGAAGAAACTAGCCGATCACCCAAAGGCCACCGAGGAGCAATGAAATAAGCTAAAATCTTCCATCCAGTACTTGGAAGATTTAAGAAAATCTTTGAAATCGATTCCAGGAACTGACGCAGCCAACGGCGAGACGATCGCCTAGGTTGAGAACATTAAGCAAAAGGCGATATCGGCCATCAATGACTATCGGCAATTGAATCAATTCTTGTAATAGGATAGCTTTAAAAACTTTTGCAAGTACTTTGTAATATATAACTTTTGTAATCGGCAAACTATATCTTGAATGCCGCAATATATCTTCTTCTCCGGTTCCTTCAATTTTCATACATTGAACGTCTCAAAAGTTTTCAAAGCCCCAAAACTTTGAAGTCTTCTGATTTCTTCGATTTTGTATGATATATGCCCCCTAATTTTTCAATGTTGCCTTCAAAGCATTGATAAAATTATAAAATAACACCCACTAACACATGTCGACTAGGCTCAACCGATTTGAAAATCAAAGGGGAGAAAACTTGTCAAAGTTTCCAAAGGCGATGTGTGTAATCTTAAACACATCGGCTATCATGCATCGACAAGGACTTAGCCGAATCATGAGTTGATCCAAACATTGGGATAGTAATTCTTCAGATATTTGTCGTTAAGAGCCCTTCCAAATACGTCCCCATCCATTCGTTCTAGCATATAGGCTCCCTTAGAGACGCACTTGTGGATCTTGAAGGCCCTTCCCAGTTAGGTGACGACTTGCCGAATTTATTATCCCTTGTACCAATCGGCAGTATCAATTTCCAGACCAACTCGCCTTCTTCGAAAAACTTAGGCATAACTTTCTTATTATAATGACGAGCTACCCTTTCCTTGTCTCTAGTCACCTTTTTCAAAACATGCATCCTTGATAAGACCAAGTCCTCTGACTCGTCCACCATCACATTGTGATAATCATCGGTTGTTAACTCATTTTGCAGCTGAATCCTTCTTGAGCCGATGACACTTTCCCATGGTAAAACAGCTTCATGTTCATAGACTAGGTTGTAAGGAGGCACTTGGATTGATCCATGACAGGCCATCTGATAAGCCCACAACAATTTGGTCCATCGGCTATGCCATTGCTTTGGATACTCAGAGATCTTTCTTTTTATCAACTTGATCAGAATCTTCTTAGAAGCTTCTGCTTGTCCATTAGCCTGGGCATAGTATGGTGAAGAATTTAATAACCTGATTCCCATGCTGTCCGGAAACTGAACAAAGTCGTCTGAGACAAAGATAGACCCCTGATCAGTTGTGATGGTTTGAGGGACGCCGAACCTGTAAATGATATGTTCTTTGACAAACTCGACTGCATCCCCAGAGTCAACTTTCTTCAAAGGAATTGCTTCCACCCACTTGGTAAAATAATCGGTTGCCACCAATATAAACTTGTTTCCTTTGCTTGATGGTGGATTAATCTGGCCGATCATGTCAACTCCCCAACCTCTAAACGGCCAAGGCATGATAATTGGATTCATAGCCCACGTTGATGCTCTTTGGATAGCTCCAAACTTCTGACAGTCTTGACAACCCTTATAATATTTAAAGCAATCCTCTAGCATAGTCGGCCAAAAATATCCATCTCTTCGAAGTAGCCACTTCATTTTATGAGTGGATTGATGAGTACCATAGATCCCTTCGTGCACTTCTCCCATGACAACTTTGGCTTGATCAGTACTTAGACATTTGAGTAGCACGCCATCAATCGTCCGATAATATAAGTCATCGTCGAGCAAAACATATCGTAAAGCCTTATAGTGTAGTGCAACTTCCTTGAAGCCGACTGGGAAGGATTCTGTAAATAGCTGTGAACATAATACCTCTAGTCATCTACCGAGATGGTTGCAATCTCTACGCTTCCTTTATCATCGGCTTATAGCCCGATGCCCCTTGAGCTAGATCATTTGCCTTTGAATTCTCGCTCCCTAGGGATATGTTTCAAGGTAACTAGCTGAAAACTATCCATCAACTCTTAGTATTTTTGATAATAGATCATCGACATGTCGTTTTTGCATTCGTACTCTCCCGACAACTAGCCGATGACCCAAAGTGAATCACCCATGATCTCCACAAAGACGGCTTCAACCTCTTTCAACAATCGTAAACCCTTGAGCAGCCTCATACTCAGCTTGATTATTAGTAGCATAAGGTGCAATTGTGAAAGCAAACTTGAAACTTGCCCCCGGGTGAGATGATTACCAAGCCGATACCGCATCCATGTGTGCAAACTGATCCATCAAAAGTCAATGTCCAAGGCATGATGTCGACTGAGCCAGTTGAGTCGTTTCTGTGCTCCACAATAAAATCGGCTATAGCCTGCCCCTTAACCGCTTTAGGTGCTTGATACCTCAAGTCAAACTCCGTCAAAGCAAAAATCCACTTTCCAACTCGTCCTTTCAGAACTTGAGCTGATAGCATGTATTTGACTACGTCGACTTTGCAAACTATCGTGCATTCGTTGGATAACAAATAATGCCTCAACTTTGTACAAGAAAAATATAAGCACAAGCACAACTTTTCCACCAGAGAGTACCTTGTTTCTGTATCTAAAAGTCTTCTACTGAGATAGAATATTGATTTCTCCTTTCCTTCGAACTCCTGGATCAACACTGAGCCGATAGACTTCTCGTCGGCTGATAAATATAACTTCAAAGACACTCCCTTTTATGGAGGGATCAATACTAGAGGGGAGCTTAGATTATCTTTGATGTTGTCCAAAGCCTTTTGCTGCTCTGCCCACCAAGTAAACACTTGACCGGCTTTCAACCTTAACAAGGTGTAAATGGTTCCATCTTCTCAGATAGATTTGTAATGAAACGTCTGATAAAATTAACCTTGCCGATCAAAGACTGCAACTGCTTTTTGTCCTGTGGAGGCTGAATACTCTTGATCGCGTTGATGCTCCTCTGTGTCACCTCAATGCCTCTCTGGTGAACAAGAAAGCCCAAGAATTGTCCAGCCGATACACCAAAAGCGCACTTAGTGAGGTTCATCTTCAGGCCATATTTTCTAGTTCTCTCCAAAACTTTCCTCAAATCGGCTATGTGATCTTCAACCTCTTTAGACTTGACAATGACATTATCAATGTAGATTTCAACCATGAAGCCGATTAAATCATGAAAAATATAGTTCATAGCCCTCTGGTAGGTAGCCCCAGCGTTTTTCAAGCCGAACGTCATAACGACCCATTCATACAAGCTGATTGCACCTGGACATCTAAAAGTTGTTTTATGAATGTCTTCTTCAGCCATAAAGATTTGATTATATCCAGCATTGTAATCCATAAAACTTATTATTTTGTGCCCGGAGGCTGCATCTACTAGCAAATCGGCTATTGGCATAGGGTATTTGTCCTTAGGGGTAGCCTTATTTAAGTCTCTAAAATCAATGCACACCCTAAGTTTGCCATTTTTCTTGATCACTGGGACTATGTTGGAAACCCACTCGCGTATCGGCGTGGTTGAATAAAACCAAAGATCATAAAGCCGAGTGATTTCGGCCTTGATCGCATCATGCATATCGGCTTTAAATCTCCGGGAGGCTGTTTGTATGCCGATATCCGGGCTTAATAGGGAGCCGATGTTCAACAATCGATCGGCTAAGACCTGGCATCTTAAAATACTCCCAAGCAAAGCAATCTTTACTTCTTTAATAAATCAATAAGCTTGGTTATAAAATGAGAGGACAAGCTTTTACTAATATATGTCGGCCTAGGCTTATCTCCTGGACCTATATCAACCTCTTCAAGCTCGTTGGCCGACATAAAACTGCCCAAGTTTTCCATCCAAATAGTCCACGGTGTCCTTAGTGTAGACGCTCGAGCCCTCCACGACACCCTCAAAGTAATAATGGGGCTCTTTGTCTCCGATTGGCTGTATATCAGAATCAGACACCTTCAGAGAATCGGCCTCCCAAACTTTGCCAGACAGGCAATCAATGCCATCAATTTCCCATAAGGTCAAATTGGCATTGGCTACGTTTATTGACCTGTCGGCCGGCACGATTTCAGTCTTGTCGCCTTGCCACTGGATTAAACTCTAATGCATTGTTGAAGGGATGCAGCAGTTGGCGTGAATCCAATCCCTAACTAGCAGCAGGTTGTACGATCCCTTCACGTCGATGACAAAGAATGTAGTGGGCATGGTTTTGCTGCCGACGGTTACCTCAACGTTGAGGATCCCTTTGGCCTCTGATGGGTTCCTGCCAAAATCTTTAAGCACCATGTTCGTCTTTATCAGACCGTCGGCTCCTTTGCCCAGCTTCCTGAAGGTAGCATAGGGCATCAAGTTGACGATAGCTCCCCCATCGGCTAGCATCTTGGACATCGGTTTGCCATTGACAAATCCTTTTATATAAAGTGGTTTAAGGTGCTGATGCTTAATTTCCTTAGGTTTTTCAAATATTGCTTGCTCCGGGGACAACATAAGTGTAGCCGACGACTCTTCTACGACATCTATGTTGGCTTGGGCCGCATCAAATTCGGCAGGTAGCACAAAAACCATATTAACCATCACAGCGGCCACGGTCGTTCCCTTGGCCTTTTCGCTTGGTCGGCTGGGTCTTCATCAGCTGCAACGGCCTTGTCCTTTACGCGCCATTGCTTCCTTGGACGGTTTTGCTCCTTCATCTTTTTAGCCGATAGTCGATTTTGGCCTCGGACCTCTTTCAGCCCGACCTCGCTCTTAGCCGCCGCACCTTTCGCTTTTGTGTTTTTGTAAAGATGTTGGAGGACACAATTGTGGGTTGGCAGCTTGCTCTTCGTCATCCTCTAAGTCCTCTTGAAAGAAATCTTCATGGATGGGCCCAGCCTTTGATGAACGGACAGTTTCCTTTGATTGAGCCGAACCACCCTAGGTATAAATCGGCTGGAGCTCTCAGTTGGTTCATCCTCGTACCCACTGCATGCCAGGCAGTCTTGGAGTGATGGCAACCTCATCCCCTGATCCCAACAAAACCTGAAGAAGTCGCAGCTCCAATGGGGATAAAAGCCATCACGCTGCTGACGATGAGCCCCTACCTGCCAATCGTATCTCCTTGGATGTACTTTGTAAACCCTGCCTGTCTCCCTCTCTTCATGTCTCTTCATGAATTTGACTAGGCTATCCATTTTTTGGGGACGATGATCAGCCAATCGACGACTGGCACAAACCATGTTAACAAAAAATGGTTTCCCATCAACCTTAATCGGCTTCTTAGGATCTTCGAATTTGATCTTCTTGGCCTCTATAGCCGATTGTATCTGCTAGCGAAACACCTTGCAATCGTCGGTGCTATGGGAGCCCGTGTTGTGACATTTGCGATTTGTTCTTCTTCAACTCTTCGCCGATGGGATGACATGATTGGCCGTAAGTTGGATCTATTTCTCCGAAGTAGCAGATCAAAGATTTCATCGGCCTTCGTGATGTCAAAATCATACTTCTCCTCTTTAGCCAAATTTTTGACCCATTGGCAAGTGATGGTCTTTTTGCCCGGCCCACTCTACGCTACCACTTCGGCATCGCCGTCGCTCAAATCGACTCCGAGGCGTAGGCGACATGGCCTGACTTTCTTGAAAGCTTTCTTGGCCTCCCGGAATCGTTGTTCATGTGCCGTGATCTTCCGAGCTAAGTGGGCTAAGCTTTCAAAATCCCGGTCCGAAAACCTTTCTCTTATGGGCACGAGAAGACCCTCGAAGGCTAAATCGGCCAGAATCGGAGAGCACTAAGCTGTAGCATCGGTTCCTCATATCCCTAAATCTCTAGATGTAGTCTTGAACCGATTCGTCGTGCCTCTGCCTAATGCTTGTTAGATCCGATAGCTTCATCTTGTTAGAAGTACCGATGAAACTGCTTTTCGAGATCGGCCCAACTTTCCACAATATTATAGGGGAGGGAGGAAAACCATGTAAAGTCTGATCCTGACACTGAGAGTGGAAATAATCTGACTCTGAGCGCGTCTGTAGCCGATGCCTCTCCACATTGGGCCAAAAATTGGCTGACGTGTTCATAAGTTGAAACATTGTCTTGCCCAGAGAATTTGGAAAAGTCTGACACCTTGTACCAGCTTGGCAAAGGGACTCTTTCAAAGTACTCAGGGTAGAGGTACCGGTACATGCTGCCAGAATCTTTTGGTTTGACCCCGAATTGATCTCGCATCACGTCGGCTATCAGATCGGCCCAAGGCTTATTCTACTGTTGTGTCTCTTGAGCTTGTTGGTGTTGTATCGGCTCGTACTGATCATACTGAATTGGAGCTTGCCGATACTGCATCTGGGGTGATGGGGCTGATAAAATTGGCTGAAGTTGTCCCCTGGATATTGGTGTGGGAACTGAGGCATGGCAGGAGGCAGCTGAGGCATCACTGGAGGCTGTTGCTCAGGGGTAATCCGAGCAGCACCCGGGTTCTGAGGAGAGTCAGGTGTATAGTTGCCAATCGGCACTTTGAGAATGAGGGGTGGCCGATTGGCGCTGAACATGGCCTCCACTTGTTTCTAGGACACTGTTGGGATTCCGTGGCCCGAATGCTGAGATTGCGGCCTGAACAAGACCTGAGGTGGCGGTTTTGTGGCAGATGATTGCACATTTGGCTGGATGGGGGCCGATCCTGGGGCAGTCGGCTATCCAAGAGGAGGAATCGGCAACCCATGTGTTGACAGGGTCCTGTAGATAGGGAATTGGCCATCAAGGAGGAAAACTAGGCCCATCGGTAGCGCTCGGCTATCCCGGAGTCCACAACCGTGCCGATCATGTTATTCAAAGTGTTAACCAAGATCCCACTAGTTGATAAGAGCATGGTGGACATGCCGAGTCGATTCGTCCTCCGCATGGAGCTCGAGCCCTCTTCCCTGTGATTTCCTCCATCTTTTCTTTCCCTTTGCCTCGGAGCTGGCCGAGTTCGTCTTCCCCGGACGATAGTACCCGACCGAGTGTGGAGATTGTGGCACCGGTATCCACATGGCAAGCTTATCCGACTCGGAGGTAGGGATAGATTGCGCCCGCTCCAGTCGAACTTGACTTAGGTGTTACTGCCGATAGAGATAAGGCAATCGCCTATAGTCACGGTTTGTAAGATTGAGGAAACCAACTTAGAATAAGATAGAGTTTCCGACTTGTGAACCCTTCCTCCCAAGACTATATAAGGGGGTAAGGGGCGTCCCTTGAGGGATATTCCAAGAGGAGTTCAGCTTTAGCCCTTAGCTTAGATCACGAGATCAATAAGACACTCGCGGATCGAATCCACCGAAACAGAGTAGGGTATTACCTCTCGAGAGGGCCCGAACCTGTCTAAATCTTCTTCTTCTTCTAACCCATTGTGCTTGGCGATCTCGACCGCGACCCTGTAAATATATTGCCAAACCAAGTTTCGACACCGAGTCCGGACAAAGGAGCAGTATTGATTCTCGCAACTTATTCATCATGTCCTCAATTTGAGCCTTCTGTTCTAGAGTCAGTTTATCCATCGTGACCGGGATAATGTTGTCCTGATCAATATCCGAAGTCTTAACGTCAACCATTGTTCCTAATCTGAGTGTTGCAAGCGTCCCACCGAGCATGCCAAAAGCGTGTCGATGAGAAATTTTCCCACGCACCGGTCCGAGAGATTTGCTTAGCTCTAGTGCAACCCCAAATTGGTTTGCCTTCAAGTGTATAGGGCGTACTCGCTGGTTTGATCCCGTAACCAACAAGAAACGAGAAATAGGCAATTTGGTTAAGATTAGAACATACTCGATCGGCTATAGATATCCATAGTACAAAATTACTATTCCAAAACACATTTAGACTGAGTGATTGGGATAGATCGATAGCATACCGAGATAGTATAAATCACTTATATCCAAAAGCAGATTGGAATAACAATTATATATATTTATAGCCTAGCCGATGCGTAGATCTAATGTGAATCAGCTAGTACTCCGATACAGTTTTATACTAAGATATTATTCCAAGTTAAATACACTAAACAAGGATCAATCGGTTGTTAAGATAACTTAACAGATTGATGCCGGGCTTAGCAGATTTAACTAGAGTAAGATCTCAATATAAAAGGTGGTTCTAACACATCTGACAGTAATAAAACATATAAGATGGCTAAAACAGGTAAGATCGGCTGAAACTCCGATACTATCTTCAATAGTAGTCAATGAGCCGAATAGATCTATATGATTCTAAGAGCGACTTAATAGATCAAACTGATGCAATATTAAGTACAAAAAGAAGCATGAAATCTATGTAGGCTAATGAAAAGCTTTCAAGATGGTGGATATGCCATATAACCCAAATCAACCCCAAGATCTAATCCCGTCAGCCGTTATCTTCGAGGAAATGCTAGCCGATCGTGGGTTAAATCTAGGCATTGATCTAGATTGTATGGCGTGTATGATAAATTAAGCAATTTGTCATAACAAGATCAGAGTGTCATGACGATGGAAGCACTAACCCCGATAGAACAAACCACTTGTAACAAGAAATTACCTTGCTCGGAACCCGATGCAGCCCAATACGAGGCAAGAACTCGTCGAGATTGCAAGTAAAAGTAAAAGGTGGCGATGCACCGAGGTTGTATTGGTTGATTCAATTCTTTTAAATTACAAAACTTTGGGCCGTATTTATACCCGGTTATACAAAGTCCTTGTAGGATACGACTCCTACCTTATCAACTATTCAAAGTACGACAATATACTGAGACGGGATCCCCTGCCGTGATACACAAAGAAATTATACAAAATATCCTAAATTAAAGATACAATTACCATTGTAGGACGTTATCCTTAGATGACAATATCTTTGAAGCACTTGGAAACCGAACTCAATGATTATCTTTAAACTTTCCTTCAGAATCGGTCTCATCTGCTTTCCCCAATCAAAATCGGCTCGGCTACCCTGTCTGACTCAGACTCAGCCGACTGGCTCCTCAACCGATTCGGACTCAGCTGACGCAGCCTTCTTTTCCGAAAATTGTGCGCTCCCTTGATTCCGCTTCAATCCTTGCTTCAAACTCAGGGATTTGCTTACCAAATTTGGTTGTTAACACAAGGCCAACGGTTTTCTAACCTATAGAACCATGTTGCTCACAATCTTATCCGTCGTTGACTCTACGGCAGCGTAGATATCGTCGATGTCACCCGACTCGACACCGGCAGGCCACCCCTAGGCAATCGCGTCGATGTCCACCCGGGGGGTACAGCTTCTGTACAACGCCAAGGACGTGCGTCAAATCCGTCTTGGCTACCCCCTGAGCGTAGCGCCGGAGAAGTTCCCGGCCACTCAGTAGACGCATCTGAAGCACGTTGTCATTCAGGAAGAGCGACGACGTGTCTGGATCGATCTCGGCGAGGAGTGTTTGGGCCACCTCCGAACAGATTTCCCATCACCCGTCGATCGTCTTCAGGTTGTCCTCGAGTCGACAAAGCCATTGACCGGCTCCCGCCAGTTGGCCTGGTCACGAAACAGGTCGGCTGAGACACACTCCTACCTCGACAACAAAGAAATTGAAGAAGACAGTACTTACGGATAGCCTCCGCCCGCGCGGCTTGGTCCTCAGCCATTTTGGCCAAGGCTTTGGCCCTGGCTGCATCGGCGGCCGCCAGCTTCTTCTCCAGCTCCACCACTGTCGCCTCCGACACCGATGCCCTTGCTTCTGCATCGTCGAGCACCCCGGCCAAGTCCCTGATGAGGGCTTGGGTCTGCTGTGAAGATGTCGCGGCACTTCACTCCGCCGCCAGAGATGACGACTGCAAGGCGAGGGTCGCCCCCGATGGCTTCCCCGTCAACAATGTCGGTTAGCGGTGGTAGTGCCAATAAAACGCAACCATGGTGCTCACCTGGTGGCCGTTAGAACTTCACAAAGACACCGGCGTGCAATCTTGGGGGCAGGTCCTGATGCTTGCCCGCCCACCTCCCCGTGGACGCTCGGCCCTGCCTCTACGGAAGCAGTTAGCTTTCGCTTCCCTTTCGGCTTGGTCATTGTAATGGGAAGGCATATCTCCGCAATCTCCAGCTTTGGAATAACTCCAAATTCCTGCCACGGCATCAACACTTGGCAGGTGAAGATCTACTAGAGGAATGGAGGAAACATTCAGCCAAGGGAGTGAGGTTAAGCCTACCTGCCGCTGCCGATTCTCAGGGCTCCCAATCGAACTCCAACCTTCACTTGAACTCGGCGACGAGGCCATGAGCCTAAGACCGCTTAGAGGAAGAAGAAGGTTGCAGAGTGGAGGCGGGAGAACTGAGAAATTTTCTCTTCCTCAAAGTGGAGAAGTAAGATGGCATAAGGAGAAGAGCCCGTTGCAATGGGGTTTGTATAGGGAGATGGGATGGGCTCGCTGGCATGGTTTTCAGAAAACGTGCAGCGTCATTCATGGCCAGTCCATAACATCCGAAGCGCCTCTCACCCATCCAACCCCTTAGCTTGACATGTCGACTTCGGGTAAAATTTTGGCTGTCGGATCTTCGGAA
Source organism: Oryza australiensis (assembly GCA_019925245.2). Taxonomy (NCBI): domain Eukaryota; kingdom Viridiplantae; phylum Streptophyta; class Magnoliopsida; order Poales; family Poaceae; genus Oryza; species Oryza australiensis. Next base: position 17,131 of record JAIFGZ020000507.1, read on the forward strand.
GGGCGAGTGGCATCTTCACAACTTCTGTCGTCCACTCTGAAGAGCTCATCAAAAGGTCACACCACCTTTCCCATCTCAACTATAAGTGCCGCCTGATACTTGGGAAAGGGTGGGATGCCAAAAGATTCGATGTGATGCAGCAACGCTCCCAATCCTCACGCCATATTCAAGAAGTAGCACAGAATCTCAGAAGACTTTGCTTTGATACTGGCAAAACCCCATTTGGGTCGGGTTCTTCTCGATGCGGGGCAGGCTTCTAAGCCAGCCCCCGGTTGAGGTCGGGACTACCATGTGCCCTCAGGCAGTAGTATCAACCATAACCATGTTCTTCGCCGCCCTAGGGCGGTAACCTTGACGACTCGAATGTGGGCTTCTGAGCTAGTCCACATGTGAGGCCGGGGCTATCTCAAGCCCTAAGGCCTGTAGCGCCGAGCACCTCACCCATCCTCACTGCCTTTGGGCAGTGGACTCTCCAACTCGAGGGTTGGAGGCCAAGTTTCCTCCCCGGCCGCTGGTGGATCGCCAAACGCTCCGGCGTGCACTGCTCATCTCGGCTAATCCCTTTTGTGGACCTCGAGCAACCTGATCATCGAGATCTTGATGATTCAACCCGAGGCTCGGATGTGCCATCCGACCATAGGCTCGGGCTACACCTAGGCAAAGCACTTGCAAAATCTCGATTCACAATAACTACTAGGAATCGTCACCTTGGAAGAAGGCTTGACCCTAAGGCCGAATGTTCCATTCGCCCTTAGGCTCGGGGGCTACACCTGGCAGGTGCACCTACCAGAACCTTAACTCAAAGCTCCGAGGATCCCTTGAAGACAACACTCCGAAAGAACTCTGACCCTAAGGATGGATGCTTCATTCCTCCTTAGGCTCGGGGGCTGCTGTGGGAGGTGTCACCTTGGGGTGCCTCAAAAACCCGGATTGGACCCCAACAAGTAAAATTGAGTGTCCTCGGAATGTGACCGAGAGCCCGACTCTCCTCGGGGTCGGCATTCCGCCTTCCCCGAGTCCGACTCGGCCCTTCTCTCGACCCCGACTCATCGCTCGACCTCGAGCATCCTCAGGAAGAAACTTGGCAGGCACGGAGGAAGAGGGGGGAGATAGCCTGGCAGCATCTGACACCACCTGGCGGCATAGGAGCAGTGTTCCAGGGCTTGCAGGAGCACAAGATACCCACGGTGTACAGGACCTAGCAGACCAACATGTACTTTATCAGATATTCTTTGTACCTCACATTTCGTCTCTTGTAGTCTTAATTTCCTTGGCTCCCAAGCTCATCTGTACATGCCCCCCTTGAGGTATAAAAGGGAGGGCAGGGCGACGGGGCCAGGGAAGAGCATCCGAGAGAACTCTAGCACACACCTTTGTAACTCTTGTTCATCATCCACCCCAAAGAAAGAAGATCACACTTGACGTAGGCCTATTATCCTTCGGGAGGGTTGAACCAGTATACTTCCTTGCGTCTTGTTTCTTGGCTCATCTTAGGATTCGAGTCGACCATTGGATCCATCGAAGGGCAGCTTCTCTACCGATCTCTCTTCTACCTCTTCGGGGACCCCCCTTGGAGGACTGCCAACCCACCCATCGACAAGTCCAGAAAAGGCAATTGTATCTATTAATTAGGTTATTTTAAGTATTTTCCTTATAGATTGTGCCGGTAAGAGTTAACCTAAGGGATTTATCCGTATTTTGAGTTGTAATAGAGATAGGAGTTGTGTCCGGCAAGGACATATTATGTAATTGGGTATAAATATAGCCCAAGACCGTGTAATCAAACAACAATCAGTTCAATAACACCTTCAATGCATCACCACCTTTTTACTTCCTTTTGTTTCGATGACTTCTTGCTTTCGAGTTGGGATACATCGGGTTCCATCTCCGACGAGAGGTAAAGCTTGTTATGGCGGATTGCACTCTCGGGATTAGTGCTTACATCTTTATGACACTCTAATCCTGTTTATGTAAATCGTCGAGTTATCATATATGCTATATAATCTAGATCGATATTGCCGCCTAACCTTAATTGGCTAGCATCTCGTTACTAGACAATGTCGATAGGGTCGATATCAACGTCGACCTAGATTATATAGTGTATCCACTATCTCGAAAGGCTTTTATCTACTTGTTTAGATCTTATGTTTCTCTTTATGCTTAGTGTTGCATCGGTTGAGTCTGACCTACTAAGTATTATCTAGAATCATAATATCTATCTTGTCCCATGATTGCTATTAGAAATAGTATCGGGGTTTCAGTTGATCTTATCTGGTTTAGTTATCTTGTTTCCTGCATGTTTACTTGATATGCTAAATCTGCCCTTTATATTAAGATCTCACTGTGTTAAAATATATTAAGCTCGTTATCGATCTGTTAGGTAATCTTAACATCGGAGCGGTTCCTGTTTAATGTATTTAATCTATTTTGATATCTTAGTATACAGCAGTATCAGAGTATTAGCCGATACATGTTAGATTTATTACATCGGCTATGCTATAAATACGTATAATCTTTGTCCTAAAGTATTTTTAGACATAAGTGATTTATACTGTCTTGGCATGCTGCTGATCTATCCCAATCACTTGGTTTAAATGTATTTTGAGAACTAGATTACATACTATTGATATCTACATCCGATTGAGTAGATCTAATTTTCCCTTTGCCGATTCTACGCAAATCGCATCAGCTCCATATTGAACGATACGTCATTGGCCATTAGCCGATTGGCTATCGTTTATAGATTTAACTCTGTTTTATTTCTTTAGTTTCTTGTTGGTTGCAGGATCAAACCAACTGGCACGCCCTTGAACCATAAAAGCAAGATTACGGACCTGCACTAGAGTTAAGTAGATCTGTCAGGCCAGTGTGTGTTTTTCGCATCAACACGCTTTTGGCACGCCCGTTGGGACACAACTTCTGATCAACATGTTTTGATCAATTAGAAGCAAGACATTATGGTGGATCTCAAGTCAACCGATGTCGATCCAGAGAATATCATTCCCGTGACTATGGACAAGTTGACGCGAGCAAAAGGCGGAGTTTGAAGAGATGATGAACAAACTCCATAACCAATTTTTGTACTCATTTGTTTAGACTCGCTCGGGCACGGTGATCCAAAGATACAAGATGGCTTTGCCAAACAATGCTGAGCCCAAAACAAGTTCTGGCAAGGATGCTAAACATCAGGATCCCAAGCAAGAAGAAGGTCCTATGGAGTTCAACAATTTACAAGATCGGATTGATTATGTTGTGCATCATGCCTTGATCAACCAGTCAGGAATTCTTGTTAATACTTTAAACAACATGATCAATTCTGTGGTTGATAGTAGGATTGCTGAGCATCAAGCCAAGGGGCCAGTGTTTCTTCCTGAGGGCAATTTTCCACAATACAGGACTCTGGTTACCGGCAAACAACACCCTATTTCAGGGGTGGTCCTGCATCACTGTGGAATCAACATCGGCACTGAAAGCCGTTTGCATCATCATTGGCATAGAAGCAACCAAGGTTCAATCCTCTACTTTTGGTTAAATAGAAACCTAAACACATAGGACATAACATCCCTCAGGTTACTCAAGACCAAGTTGCGGCCATGTTCAGGACAAACCAGCCGATTGTTGAGCCGATTCCGCAATTACCGATGGGGCAGCAGACACCGATCCCACAACAACATCAGCCTATCAGTTCTTAATTTGTTCATTATCGGCAAGCTGATATGCTGCATCAGTCTCCTCAACATCACATGGAGGTCAATGTTAATTTCCAATATCGCCTCATTCACCTCAAGTGACGCCGTGGGCACCACCTCAACCCCATTTGCCTCGCTTAATTAATTTGATCCGATACGCAAGAGTGTGTTCAAGGGGCACCTCAGCAAAAGCCTTGGGATGACATGATTGCCGATATGATGAGGGAACAGTTTGGTTTTAAGCCTAAGAATACTGGTAATTTGTATCGGCATCCATACCCGGAGTACTTTGAGCGAGTACCATTGCCAAACCGATACAAGGTACCGATTTTTCAAAATTCTCGTAGTGATAATGTGTAAACTTATGAACATGTCAACCGATTTTTGGCTCAATGTGGTGAGGCGTCATCTAATGATGCTCTAAGGGTTAGACTGTTTCCCTTATCTCTATCTGGATCGGCTTTTACATGGTTTTCATCTTTGTTATATAATTTTGTTCAAAGTCGGGCCAATTTAGAAAAGCAGTTTTATAAGTACTTCTACAGTGGGATCCATGAAATGAAACCGTTAGATCTCGACAAACAATTTAAATGTAAGCATGATGAATCTTTTCAAGACTATATTCAGAGGTTTAGGGATATGAGAAACAGATGTTATAGCTTGGCCTTGACAGATTCTCGGTTAACCGATCTTGCTTTCCAAGGCTTGTTGACACCAATCAAGGAAAGATTTTTGGCTCAAGACTTTGAAAGATTGGCTCGTCTAGCCTCGAAGGTGACAGCGCATGAGCAACAATTTCAGAAGCCAAGAAGGCATTTAAGAAGGTCAACCATGTTACATATGCTTCGACTCAAGAAGAAGATGACTCAAGTAGCAGCAGCTAAATGGGCTAGGAATAAGAAAATTGTTACATGTCGGGTAAAAAGTTCTACAAAGGAAGAGAAGTATGACTTTGATATTACCAAGGCTAACATAATTTTTGATTTGCTACTTCGGGAGAAACAAATTCAACTTCCTGCTGGTCATGTGATTCCATCGGCTGATGAGTTAAGGAAGAGGAAATATTGCAAATGGCATAATACTGGATCTCATGGCACTAATGACTGCAAGGTTTTCAGGCAACAGATCCAGTTGGCTATTGAACAAGAGAAGATAAAATTTGAAGATTCAAAAACCGATGAAAGTTGATGGTAATCCTTTTCCCGTCAACATGGTTCACACAAGTGGGAGAGCAAGATAGAAAGGATTATTGGTCCACACAACTCAATTCCTCGCTAGAATTATCAATAAATACTAGAGGAAATATGATAGGCAGGAAAAGAGGTACTATAAGAAAGATGACAGTTTCGATCCCCATTGGAGTTGCGAATTCTTCAGATTTTGCTGGAATGAAGGGATGAGGCTGCCATCAATAGAAAATTGTCCAGCATGCAGCAACTACGATGAGGACTATGCTGGAGGACCAAGCCGATCTTATCCTAGAGAAAATTGGCTAACACAGGACTATGCTGCAGCAACTACACAGAGACTGGGTCCAATTCATCAGGATTTTGTACAAGAGGATTTTGATGAGGATAAAGATGAGACCAGAAGAGGAGGGTTCAAAGGATGAGAAGCAGGGAACATTTCCAAGCAGTACAAGAGGAAATCAATCATCGGCTGAGGAAGGAAAAACAGTCGTCGGCTAAGCAGTGGCACGTTAAGAGTAAGGTGCTTTCAGCCGATGAGGTCAAAGCCGATAAGGCAAAAAGATTGGCTAAGGGGAAGGTTGTTGCTTCTGCATCGGTTAATATAGTTTTTGTGCTACCTGCAGAATATGAGGCTACCAAAGATGATGCAGATGTTATGGAAGAATCCTTGGCCAAATTGGTATTATCTCTAGAACAAGCCATCTTTGAGAAGCCAGAAGGAATAGGGCATCGGCACCTCAAGCCATTGTATGTCAAAGGATTTGTCAATGGCAAGCCGATGTCCAAAATGTTGGTTGATGGTGGAGCTGCTGTGAACTTGATGCCATATGCTACATTCGAGAAGTTGGGCAGGAATTCAGATGATCTCATTGAAACCAACATGGTTCTTAAATATTTTGGTGGCAATCCATTAGAAACCAAAGGAGTGTTGAATGTGGAGTTGACAATCGGCAGCAAGACTGTTCCTACCACATTTATTGTCATCGATGGGAAGGGATCATATAGCCTGTTGCTTGGAAGGGATTGAATTCATGCGAATTGTTGTATTCCTTCAACCATGCATCAGAGCTTAATCCAATGGCAAAGTGACAAGGTAGAAATCGTGCCAGCCGACAAGTCATTCAATGTTGCTAATGTCAATTTAACTATTTGGGAGATGGATGGAATTGATTGCTTGTCCGGAAAAGTTTGGGAAGGAGATTATCTAAAAGTGTCTAATTGTGATATACAGCCAGTTGGAGATGAAGAGCCCCAATTGTTGCTTTGAAGGCGTCGTGGAGGGTTCAAATTTATAGACCAAGAATACTGTAGATGATCTCGATGGCAAATTGGGACAAGGTTTTATGTCGGCCGATGATTTGGAAGTTGATATAGGTCCAGGGGATAGGCCTAGGACGACTTTTATCAGTAAAAATTTGTCTTCTCATTTTAGAATCAAGTTGATAGAACTTTTGAAAGAATACAGAGATTGTTTTGCTTGGGAGTATTTTGAGATGCTAGGGCTTAGCCGGTCGATTGTAGAACATCGGCTTCCTATCAATAAGGATATCAGCAATATGAACAACCACCTAGAAGATTTAAAGCCGATATGTATGATGATATTAAAGCTGAAATTGCTCGATTGTATGATGCTGGTTATTCGGCCATATCGATATGCTGAATGAGTTTCCAATATAGTTCCAGTTATCAAGAAGAACGGTAAACTTAGGGTTTGCATTGATTTTCGAGATCTAAACAAAGCTACCCCGAAGGATGAGTACCCAATGCCGATTGCCGTTTTGTTGGTTGATGCTGCTTCAGGACATAAGATTATAAGTTTTATGGATGGCAATGCTGGATTCAATCAGATTTTCATGGCAGAAGAAGACATTCATAAGACTGCTTTCAGATGTCCTGGAGCAATCGGTTTGTATGAGTGGGTTGTGATAACTTTTGGCTTAAAGAATGCTGGAGCTACATATCCAAGGGCCATGAATTATATATTCCATGATCTGATCAGCTTGTTGGTTGAGATCTATATTGATGATGTGGTAGTGAAATCAAAGGAGATTGATGATCATATAGCCGATTTGAGAAAAGTTTTGAAAAGAACAAGGAAATATGGCTTGAAGATGAATCCCACAAAGTGTGCTTTCGGTGTATCGGCTGAACAATTTTTGGGTTTTCTTATTCATGAGAGGGGGATCGAAGTAACACAGAGGAGAATTAATGCAATCAAGAGTATCCAACCTCCAGGAGACAAGAAGCAATTGCAATCTTTGGTCGACAAGGTAAATTTTATCAGGATACTTATTTCTAACTTATCTGGGAAGATGGAGCCCTTTACAACTTTACTAAGATTGAAAGCCGATCAAGAGTTTACTCGGGGGGCAGAGCAACAAAAGGCCTTGGATAATATTAAGGAATATTTGAGTTCCCCTCCGCTCTAATTCCTCCACAAAAAGGAGTGTCTTTCAAGTTGACTTGTCACCGATGAGAAATCAATCGGCTCGGTCTTCATCCAGAATTTGAGGGCAAGGAGAGAGCAATATTTTATTTGAACATAAGGCTTCGAATGCAGAGACAAGGTATTCTCCTGGCCAAAAATTGTGTTTGTGTTTATATTTCTCTTGCACAAAGTTGAGGCATTATTTGTTATCCAATGAATGCACCATAATTTGCAAGGCCGATGTCATTAAGTACATGCTATCGGCTCCAGTGTTGAAAGGGAGAGTTGGAAAGTGGATCTATGCCTTAACGAAATTTGATCTCAGATATGAAACGCCCAAAGCAGTCAAGGGGCAAGACATAGCCGATTTTATTGTCAAACATCGTGATGACTCAATCGGCTCGGTCGACATAGTGCCTTGGACATTGTTTTTTGATGGATCGGTTTGTACTCATGGTTGTGGTATCGGCTTGGTCATAATATCACTTAGGGGGCAAGTTTTGAATTTGCCTATACTATTAAGCCCTATGCCACCAATAATCAAGCTGAGTATGAGGCAGTTCTCAAGGGATTACAGCTTCTAAAGGAAGTTGAAGCCGATGTCGTTGAAATCATGGGTGATTCTTTGTTGGTCATCAATCAGTTAGCTGGGGAATATGAGTGCAAGAATAATACATTGATGATCTACAACGAGAAGTGCCGAGAATTGATGGATAGTTTTCGGTTGGTGACTTTGAGGCATATTTCTCGAGAGCAGAACGTTGAAGCCAATGATTTGGCTCAGGGGGCATCGGGATACAAGCCGATGGAAAAAGATATCGAGGTAGAAATCGCTACAATCGCAGCCGATGATTGGAGGTATGATGTATTTAATTATTTGGAGAATCCTTCTCAATCGGCTTTGAGAAAATTCAGATATAAAGATTTGAGATATGTCTTGTTGGATGATGAGCTGTACTATTGGACGATTGATGGGGTGTTGCTAAAATGTTTGAGTGTCGATCAAACAAAAGTTATGATGGGAGAAGTACATGAAGGTATATGCGGTACTCATCAATCAGCCCACAAGATGAAGTAGTTGCTCTGGCGAGCTGGGTATTTTTGGCCGAATGCTAGAGGATTGTTTCAGATATTATAAAGGTTGTCAAGATTGCCAGAAATTCAGAGCAATTCAAAGAGCACCAGCATCGGCTATGAATCCCATAATCAAGCCATGGTCGTCCAGAGGTTGGGGAATTGATATGATCGGCCAGATCAATCCACCTTCGAGCAAAGGACATAAGTTTATATTGGTGGCAACCGATTATTTCACAAAGTGGGTGGAAGCAATACCATTGAAGAAGGTTGATTCTGGGGATGCAATTCAGTTTTTTAAAGAGAATATTATATACCCATTTGGTGTTCCTCAGACTTCACAACCGATTAGGGATCTATCTTTGTATCAGATGAGTTTGTCCAATTTGCAGAAAGCATGGGGATTAAGTTGTTGAATTCTTCACCATATTATGCACAAGCTAATGGATAGGCAGAAACATCCAACAAAAGTTTCATTAAGTTGATTAAAAGAAAGATTTCTAAGTTTCCAAAGCAATGGCATAGCCGATTGGTCGAGGCATTGTGGTCTTATCGGATGGCTTGTCATGGATCGATCCAAGTTCCTCCTCACAAGCTAGTTTATGGGCATGAAGCTATGTTACCATGGGAAAGTGTCATCGGCTCAAGAAGAATTGATTTACATGAAATTGATCCCGCCGATTGGAACTCGTGATAATAAATTCGGCAAGTGGTCACCGAATTAGGAAGGGCCTTTTTGGATCTACAAATCTGTTTCTAAGGGAGCTTGTATGTTGCAAGGGCTTGATGGAGAAGTTTTTGGAAGGGCTCTCAATGGGAAATACTTGAAGAAATATTATCCGAGTGTTTGGATAATTCATGATTCGGCTGTGTTATGTCGATACATGGTAGCCGATGTGTTGACATCGCCTTTAGATAAGTTATATCGCCCTTAGTCTTTTTAACTTATCATAATCGGTTGTGTCATGCCGATGTGTGATGGCCGATATAAGTGATATCACCCTTAGTCAAGCTATAATTTTATCCATGTTCGGTTGACATTGTAAAATTAGGGGGACACACATGCATACAAAAAATATGAGGACTAAAGAAAACTTTTCACAGAAGTTATGTTACAGAAGTTCACAAATAGTTTACAAAAGTTTGAAGCACCTCTATGATAGAATTGGCACAAAATTTTATAATAGTTTCAAGCTCCTATTACAATCGGCTCATCCAGACACAAGCTTGTTAATGGCCGATATAGCCCTTTGCCTAATTTGTTGTATTTCTTCTATGGCTTGGGCGTCGGTAGCATCGGTTCCGTGGATCACCTTCGTGGTCTTGGTTAGATCTCGACAAGTGTTTGACAGATGTCTCCAACTTGGATTTTTGTTCTTCAATGGCCCCGGGAGATCGGCAAGTTTTTGCTTCTTCCGATGCTAAGTCAGCATTGCATTGCTCTAGTTCGGCTAGCGCCTCCGCCTTGCGATTTTCCACCGATCAATGCTAGCCCGAATGGAGCTTGGCCCAATGGACATCTCGCAAGCTTGCTTTTCTCCGCGGTGATTGACTACCGATTGGCTTCGATGGTGGCTTCAAGATCTTTCTCTTTGTCGATCGCCAATTCTTTTCCATGCCCTTTCCAGCTTGTGTCGATATTGTTCAAGGAATACCGCTCGTGAGATGATATCAGCCAGTTATCTCGGGATTTGATCTTGGATCTCTTCAAACCTTGACTCGATCGGTCCACAATCAACAACCAAGAAATCCAAGGAGCTTTCTAGCCGATGTGCAATGTCTAGCGCTTTAGCCTTCAGTCATCGGCAAGGGAGTTAAGGCTTTGCTTGTGATTTCTATCTCTTCATCCATGAACTACATTATGTCAAAGGAAAACATATCGGCTAGAACCTCGAAAAGGGAATGTTGGATTGTTAAATGTTGAAAGATTCAAAAACAATGATATGGAGTTTTAGAGGAGAAACTTACAGGATGATAGGAGCCGCTTCTTCGCTACATGATGGCTTCCCACGGCCGATGGAGTATGCTCACCGGATTCATGCCGGCAGGTGCCGGAGAGCGAGGAGGCTTCACAAAAAGAAAAGAGACAAGTTTAGTTAAGCATCGGTTGATTGAAAAGTTAAAAGAAACTTTGAGTTCAGAGTTACCGATGGAGATGGAGTTGGTTTCTTCTTGGTGGCTATCTTCTTTTTCTGCAAGTAAAAGAGTTTAGTCAGGATTGGAATATGAATACTTGAAGGAATAAACTCTAGAGAAATGCATAATGGAGGAGGATGAGTCTCGGCATTTTGGAGAAGGAGGAGTCCTTTGAGGGGCCGCGAATCGGCCGAAGGTGTTTGCGTAGTTCTTCCGGTTTCACTCACATCGCAGCAGCAAAGATCGATGCCTTCCTTCATTTCTTCTTGATCTAAGAACTCCTCTAAACCGGATCCGTAATGGCGCGATCATCGGCTATAGTAGTCTTTTGTTTCTTTGAGGCCTTCTTCTTGTGCGAGCTCGATGGTTCGGCAACCCAATTGCTTGATTCTTTCTTTTGCCAAAGATCGAAGGAATCGGGCAAGTCCGGCCATGGAGTAGGGAAGTCATCTTGGGGGCATTGCGCCGATTCTTGAAGGGGCTAGTCCACCACCATTGGGGAGAATTCCGACAAAGATAGCCGATAGTTGCCCAAGTTTGGCCGGTATGAGGAGGAGAGGAGTCGGTGATCTCGCAAACAAAGAGAAAGATGTGGTCAAATATTGAAAGATTTTAGCCAATAATGAAGAATTTGACAAAAGGAAAAGTGCTTACTTGGGGAACCGACTCCGGATACATAGTAGTCAAGTACATCGAAGCCGATTGATGGAAAAGATGTTTCTTCCACTCTATCCACCATCGGTCAAAAGCTCCACTCCTCATTATGGCCAACTCAATATTATCAATGCCGCCAAGAAGAGGCCCCGGAATATCTAGCGCTTTGTGCATCATAAGGGCTGAAGTGATTTCCCTTGCTTGGATCTTGTCTCGCAAAGTATAAGCCGATCGGCAGCTGACCCATGCCTAGTTGTCCTGGCAAAGACTCATTGGATGATAAAATTCATATGAAATTTGGACATTTCTGCCCTGATGGATGCCGACGGGTAGTATGCAGGGGGATATAGTAGTTGTGAGGACTTCTCTGGATTTTTCAAACTTCTCAGAGTTAATCTCATCAAATCTGAAGTCGCTCGGGAGTTCAAAATCTTCAGAGTGTTCATATGCAAATTAGATTCTTGAGTCCCTTGGAAATCCTTCATAGAAGTTACCAAACCAGTCTTTGAAGAGGTCAGTGGATAGCTTGGATCTAGCATATGAAGATGTCGCCTCTCCAAAGGGCATGCATCGGCGGGTTGTGATCTCATTGTCATCTTCATCTATCGTCGGCCGCACTGATGGGATGTCGGCTTCCACTAATGATGGCCTCTGAGCAACCTTGCGAGTGTGCAAATTGAGCCAAATCTACAATAGCCACCAAGGGCCGCCAGTGTCGATAGCAGAGTCTGTGGCAATCTTAGCCGATGCAGAGTGCAAAGTCTGGTAGAGGTATCCTAGTAGATATTTGCCCAAAGAAAGCTGCTTCTTGTCTGCTAGGGCTTCCGCCACATGCTGCCAGTTGGTGGTGGCGCCACAGCTTGGACCTCAAAATAAAAACTTTTCCAACCACATCAACAAGAAGGTTGTGTGTTCCCTAGGGCCTACTGGGCTAGTTCCCATGTTCTGCGAGATGAATCCATTCTAGTCGCCGATAGCCCGGATCTTGAAAGAAAATTGGCCCTTGGTGTTCAAGCTAACTGGGTTAGCCGATGATGTAATGTCCAAACCCATGATCATGACCATGTCCAGGAGAGTTGGTGTCATTGGTCCTTGGTTGAACAGAAAAGCATTCAGAGTGTTGGACCGTAAAAGTGGCACTGACAAGATGGGCTCATCTTTGGTCATATCGGCTAAGGTCAAAGCTAGGCACTAGGATATTCCAAGTTCTTCCAAGTGGCTTTGCGCTAGCCGATACTCTGTTGTACCACTCCGGCCTGGTTTTGTCAGTGGATGGCCAAGACTTGAACGTTCTGGCCTAGTGAGCTAAACTAGGGTTTGTCAATCTAAAAGGAACCCTATTGGTCTCGGCATATATGAACTCAGTGGGGTCTATATTGCCGATTGGGCCCAAGAAAAATCGGTTGGGATGAGCCAGACTAGGAATTGCGATTTGGTTGGAGAGATGCTACAATAGGGAAAAGCAAATCACAAAGAGAAGAAGAAATCTGCAGCAAGAAAAGGAGTTATAGCCAATGAGGCTTACCTCAGGGAACTCAGCCAATGGCGCGCCGGAGGGAATGGCAGAGGTCGACATCGTCGGAGATGGAGTCGCCGCCGTAAGGGAGTCGTCTGCGGATTCGACGAGGGCTCTGAGGAGATCGCCGGTTGAAGATTGGGGATGGTTGTGGTTAAAGCAGTGAAAGCGAAAGTGACGGCGTGAAAAACTTCAAGGCGATGGTTATTATTTAAAGAGGCGTGGTAACCGTCCAAAGGAAAGCCCTAGATTTTCTTGGACATAAGATTAGGCAAATGCGCAACATTATCAATATAGCGGACTTGGGGGCATGTGTTAACGACCAAATTTGGTAAATCATGCATTGGATTTGGAGTTAAGGCCGAAGCCAATTTGGAGGAAATTGGGATTCTCAAAAACAAAGTGTGCGCAAGTTGCAGACCGAATCAGCTAACCAAATCGGCTAGGGAGTTTGTCGACTAATACCGAATCGTCTAAGGTGTTCATCGGCCGATACCGAATCGGACAAGGTAAGCCGATGTAGCCGATTCCGGTAAGAGCACATTGGAATCATTGATGATTCAGTTTGAAGCATTTTATGAGGATTGTCATATGTGGATAGAGTCCAAAAAAGGTAATTATGTCTATTAATTAGGTTATTTTAAGTATTTTCCTTATAGATTATGCCAGTAAGAGTCCACCAAAGGGATTTGTCCGTATTTTGAGTTGTAATGGAGATAGGAGTCGTGTCCGACAAAGACATATTATGTAATTGGGTATAAATATAGCCCAAGACCGTGTAACCAAACAACAATCAGTTCAATAACACCTTCGACACATCGCCACCTTTTTACTTCCTTTTGTTTCGACGAGTTCTTGCTTTTGAGTTGGACTGCATTGGGTTCGATCTCCGACAGGAGGTGAAGCTTGTTATGGCGGTTTGAGCTATTGGGATTAGTGCTTACATATTTATGACACTCTGATCCTGTTTACGTAAATCGTCGAGTTATCATATATGCTATATAATCTAGATCGATATTGTTGTCTAACCCTAATCGGCTAGCATCTGTTACTAGACAACAGCCGATAGGGTCAGATATCAACGTCAACCTAGATTATATAGTGTATCCTGAAGGGTTACGCGGAGGCTACGCTAGCCAAAAACAAAAACTTTTAACCGCGCAAACCAGGAACACTTGCAAGTAAGGGCCGATAGATCGTTACCGATTGGAGTGTGCAATGAAACACCAATCGTGGCTATCCGATCCGAACAATGTAGCCGATTCCCGCAAGCCAACAGCCGATACCCGGGACACCGATTCGCCAATCAGCCGATTCGTGGATGTAACCGATTCGCCGAGTCATCGGACCACGTTCTCGTGCCTTGCTCCGATGCGCTCGATCACAGTCGATTCCTCCACAGCCGATAAACAGCGCGCAACGTAGCAGTGCCTCTACCGGTATCCACACGTCTAGGGACAGAACGCCGAACACCCGTGTGCTAGCACGCGATGCAAGGCTAGGGTATGGCTCGAAAGTGGGGAGGGTTTCCGTGGAGATTGATCTCGGCGACTTCTGTTGCAGATTCGGTTTAATGCGATGCAGCAACTCTCCACCCTCGCCCCTTTATATAGAGTTGGCCGACTAGGACTAGTGGCCGATAAGGACTCTATTTTGAATCGGATCTCATCCGAATCTCACAGAGTTGGCCGCCCATACGTCGTAAGCCCATAGGACTCTATCCGATCGAATCCCTATCCGATCGAGCCGCATCCGAGTCCAACTCGAACTCGTTCTTATCCCCTTAAGCGTGCGACCCCGTAGGTTGTGTATACTTGGTCTCGGCTATAGTCTAACTTAGCCGATCGTCGGCTCGAGTCCAACTCAGCCGACTGCTACACGGTGCCTAGCAAAGCACATATCGACACCATAGTATACAAGAATATAATATCGGCTCGAACCTGTAATGTGTACACAAATCCCTTTGCCTCACGATACCGTTAAGCTATAGGCAAGATGTGTGCCATCCCTTCAATAGCTTAACCTTTCACTCGAACCGTATTGGATTATCCGTCCGTTGATTGACTCCTCAATCAAGTTAGCATGGCCATGCATTTCCATAATCCATTACCTCGAGGGGCCCAGAGATATCTCTCCAAAGGAGGGGCAAATTCCATCTTGATCACTCACATCCCACTCCATGTTTCATAGCAAACCGAAGACTACTTTTATAACTACCCGCTACGGAATAGCGTTTGGTAGTCCCAAAGTAGACTACTACACATGTTGGAATCTTTGGTGATCTCGTGTCTAAGGACTTTGTACCAACACTACCCGAGACCAACCAATGGCACATTAATTCCTATAGTGTCTCATGGTGGGTCTATCCAACAATGTGTTCTCTAACACATATGTCCATGTTTATTGATTTGGTATCTCCATACCCATGATCTATGAGACATGATCATCAATCAATAAACATGCCGATCTTAGAATCATATTTGTTCCAACAATATGACATATGATCGGGATCGTTTAGAAATAGATTCATACATAAAGAGTCTTATAAATAAGTCACGTACTTATTGATCAATACAAGATGTCTATTTCATGGAATTGAATAACATTTTATTCATAAATACATAAACATTGACGTGATATCCAACATCTCCATGTTGCCTCTAGGGCATATCACTAACAATCTCCCACTTGCACTAGAGTCAATCATGTAAGTATCTAATACCCATTGCTCTTGTGTGCGCCTCATGCTTCGCCGAGGAGAGGTTTTGTCGCTGATCGGCTATGTTGAGATCCGTGTGCACTTTGCATATCTTGACATCACCTCTCGTCCACTATCTCGCGGATGAGATAATATCGCCGAAGTATGTGTTTGAACTTCGATGTGATCTCGGCTCCTTGGCTTGCCCAATGGCTCCACTATTGTCACAATAGAGAGACATTGGACCGCCGTACTAGTCATCACACCAAGCTCGAAACGAATTTCTTGATCCAAACAGCCTCCTTTGCAGCTTTCAAGCAAAGAATGTACTCGGCCTCCGTTGTAGAATCAGCAACGTATCCCGCTTGGAACTCTTCCACCGATCGCGCTCCGTTTAGGCGTAACACGAACCCAGATTACGATCTATAATCATCCTTGTCCGTTTGGAAGCTAGCATCGGTGTAACCACTTACAACGAGCTCTTCTTCACCTCCATAGACTAGGAACATATCCTTAGTTCTTCTCAAGTACTTAAGGATATTCTTTACTGTAGTCCAGTGACCTTCACTGGATCTCGACTGTATCTCGCTCGTAGCACTTAAAGCGTACGAGACATCCGGGCGTGTACAAAGCATGGCATACATGATGGATCCAATTGCCGAAGCATATGGAACCATACCCATCTTATTCCGCTCATCATGTGTCCGAGGACACCGATTCTTGCTAAGATTAATGCCATGTGACATGGGCAAGAAACCTTTCTTGGAATCATGCATGTTGAACCTTTTCAACACCTTGTCAATGTATGTACTTTGGCTTAATCCAATTAGCCTCTTGGATCTATCTCTATAGATCTGAATGCCCAATATGTATGCTTCTCCCTAAGTCTTTCATGGAAAAACTATTTTTCAATGAAGACTTGACGAATTCTAGCATAGGGATATCATTTCCAATCGCAATATGTCATCCACATATAAGATTAGAAATACAATTGCGCTCCCATTGACCTTTTTGTGCACACAGGCCTCCTCTTCGTTTTTGATGAAACCAAACCCTTTGATTACTTCATCAAAACGAATATTCCAACTCCGAGATGCTTGCTTCAATCCATAAATGGATTTTCGTAGCTTGCATATCTTTCCAGCGATTCGGATCGACAAAACCCCGAGGTTGTATCATACATACATCCTCGCTTAGGTTTCCATTTAGGAAAGCCGTTTTGACATCCATCTGCCATATCTCATAATCGAAATATGCAGCAATCGCTAGGATAATCCGAATAGATTTAAGCATTACGACGGGCGAGAAGGTTTCATCATAATCAACTCCTTGAATCTGTTTAAAACCTTTCGCCACCAATCGCGCCTTATAGATGTGAACATTTCCATCCATATCGGCCTTTTTCTTAAAAACCCATTTACACTCAATGGTTTTGACACCATCGTGGATCAACCAAGTTCCAAACTTGATTGTCGTACATGGATTCTATTTCGGATTTCATGGCTCCAAGCCACTTGTTGGAATCGGGTCCCACCATCGCTTCCTCATAGGTCTTAGGCTCATCGTTGTCCAACAACAATATATCACGTTGTTCCGCACTGTACTGCTGCGCACGACGTGATCTTTCGCACTCCGTGGGGCTGGTGTATCTACAACCGGTGGCGCAACACTTTGCTCCTCCCGTTGTGGTTCCGTGGTCGTAAACATTTTCTCGGTGTTTCTTGAACTTCTTCAAGATGCACCCTGCTCCCACTAACCCTTCTTGAAAGAAACTCTTTCTCCAAGAAAACACCGTGTCGGGCGACAAACACTTTGCCTTGTTCCCGATTATAAAAGTAATATCCCTTAGTTTCCTTAGGATATCCCACAAAGAAGCACTTGTCAGATTTGGGTGTGAGCTTGTCAGACTGTAAACGTTTTACATAAGCTTCGCATCCCCAAATTTTGAGAAAAGACAAACTAGGGGTTGCCCGTGCATATCTCATATGGTGTCTTTTCAACCGACTTAGATGGAACTCTATTTAGTGTGAACGCAGCTGTTTCAAGAGCATATCCCAAGAAGGATAACGGAAGATCACTTTGGCTCATCATCGACCGCACCATGTCCAACAAGGTGCGATTTCTCCTTTCGGACACTCCGTTCCATTGTGGAGTTCCCTGGAGGAGTCAATTGTGGAACAATTCCACAATCTTTCGATGATTACCAAACTCTTGGCTCAAGTATTCCCTCCACAATCCGATCGTAGAAACTTGATTGTTTTCCCTAAATGATTCTCAGTACTTCATTCTGGAATTCTTTGAACTTTTCAAAGGATTCGGACTTATGCCTCATTAAGTAGATATAACCATATCTACTAAAGTCATCGGTAAAGGTAATGAAGTACCGATAACCACCTCGGCCGTTGAGCTCATTGGTCCACATACATCGTATGTACGAGTGCCAACAAGTCACTTGCTCTTTCATTGTGTCCCGTGAAAGGTGCATTTGTCATCTTACCAAGTAAACAAGACTCACATGTCTCAAATGATTCAAAATCAAAAGAGTGAAGCAATCCATCATTATGGAGCTTCTCCATGCGTTTCTTATTTATATGGCCTAAGCGACAATGCCGATAAACGTGGGGTTTGTATCATTAGAGAGTTGCCTTTTCGTATTAATGTTATAGATGGGAGACGCTTCAAGATTCAAAACGTATAATCCATTCACAAATGGAGCATGAAAATAGAACATATCTCTCGAGATATATTGAACAACCATTGTTCATTGATCTAAAATCATATCCTTCCGCTTGCAAACATGAAGCGGAAATAACATTTTGACATAGTGTTGGAACACAATAACAATTATTTAATTCCAAAACTAATCCCGAAGGTAGATGAAGTGACACCGTGCCGACAAGAATCGTAGCAACGCTTGCTCCATTGCCGACGCGCAGTTCACCTCGCCCCTTCTCAAGCCTCTACTTCTTCTCATTCCCCGCAACGACTTGCAAATATGAGCTACCGATCTGGTATCAAATACCCAAGAGTCGGAGGTGAACTAGCAAGATTAATGTCTATAACATTAATATCTAAGCGAAGTCGTACTTTGCTTCTTTTTTGAGATCCTCCATGTACTTCTTGCAGTTTCTTTTCTAGTGGCCTGTCTCCTTGCAAGAGAAGCAAACGGCATCCGATGCCGCCGACCCCTTCTTGCCCTTCTTTGCATTAGAGGCACTCGCGATCTCATCGCAAGTTAACTTCCTCTTGGTGCAAAGTTTCTTGACAGTGGTTTGCGCTTAGCTTTCGCATCATCATCACATGATGACCATTTTTCCGGATACTCTTCTCACTGTCTTTAGCATCCCATGCAATTCAGCCAAGGTTCTATCCATATTGTTCATGTGATAATTCAATATGAATGGCTCGAAGCTCTGAGGGAGCGACCGAAGAATCACATCGTAGCCAACTCTTGGCTAAGGGGAAAACCTAGTTTTTCCGCACTCTCGATGTAGCCAATCATTTTTATCACATGCGGACTGACGGGATTCCCTTCAACAAGCTCGCACGCAAACAAGGACTTTGAGGTGTTGAACCTCTCGGCCCGAGCTTGGTTCTCAAACATGCCACGCATCCCCTTGAATAATAGTGTGAGCATCGCTGCTCTCATGTTGCTTCTGAAGCTCAGGTGACATTGCAGCAAGCATGAGACAGCTTATAACTAGGGCATCATTAGTGTGCTTCTCGTAAGCCCTCCGTGCAGTTGCAGTGGCATTATTAGGCAAATCCTCAGGATAGGGTACTTCAAGAACGTACTCCTTACGCTCTTGCTTGAGAACAATTCTCAAGTTGCGATACCAATCCATAAAGTTTGTTCCGTTTAATTTTTCTTTCTCGAGAATAGATCGCAAATTAAAGGTACGGGTGTAGTATTAGCCGCCATTTATTCTACAACAGAAAAAGCAAAGTTTATCACAATGTTTATGCTATGTCTATTGTTAAACAATTTAACATTAGACTCCCATTACGTATTTTACACCTTCCCTCTAGGTTACGTATTGGGTCAAGATCCACATGTTAATTAATTTTCTAGTGAGCTTTGGCATCACTGCTAGAAAATTAGTAACATCGGTAAGCAACACCTTGCTAATCACATCTCTATGTGACTCTTGTTGTTGGTGTGGCATCTCCATGCCTCGGCCCCAACCTATGCCCCAAGGCCCAAAACTGTTTTGATAGCCTTGTTAAGTAAACCAAATGCTCCCGCATGTATATGTCCGACATATACCCCTCGTGTTATGATAGAGAATGGCACTCTGCTTTGGCAGACCCACCATTGACGAGCATAACGGTGATGGGTGCAACATTTGGAAGGGCATCATTACTACTTAATTTTGTGAGGGATGCTATCCTATCAAACAAACATATCACATATGAAAGCAAGTAGAATAGCATATAATAAAATAGTATGGCCCCCTTCACATGGTGATCTCCATCTCCATGTTGGTGTAGAGGATCTCTATCTTCATCACCGTTCTTCCGAGTGTCGAATGCTTGATATCTTCAAACTAAGCTACTACTATAGAAGCTCTAATTGAAGATTACATCGACTCGCAGGTCGTGAAAGAATATTACAAGCATTGCACGTATGAAAGAATATTACAGGGATTGCACATATGAAAGAATATTACATGCATCACATGCATCTCATACATCTCATACATACAATAGGGCCATACCATCTCAAAGCATTCTCTGCAAAAACAAGTTAGGCGTAGAAACGTTTTCTACCTATCGCAGAGATACGGCATCGAGACGACCTATAAGGGGTACGCACACGCCCGGAACACCACACGAAATCCATAGATCCAATCTATGAAATCGCTTACGGAAACCATGTCGGCATAATCACATTATGCCATCCCGATACACTATCAAGGGAGATGGTTTGCGTAGGCGCGAGGCAGCTAACAAGATCGGACTACGAGATAGCTTCGGCATAATCACATTATACCGTTCCGATACACTATCAAGGAACGCTATCTCGAACCCAACTCAAACCGAGTTATATGGAAATTGCTTCGACGTAATCACATTACGCCGTTCCGATACACTATCAAGGAACACAATTACCATTAACTCTCCTCAACAGATCCCGTAAAACCGATTGATCTAATCAACCCGTGTACAAAACTTGTTCCAGATCCAATCTAAAACCCGAACTAAGCAAGATTAGCTCTGATACCACTGAAGGGTTACGCGAAGGCTACGCTAGCCGAAAACAAAAACTTTTAACCGTGCAAACCAGGAACACTTGCAAGTAAGGGCCGATAGATCGTTACCGATTGGAGTGTGCAGCGGAAACACCAATCGGGGCTATCCAATCTGGAACAAGATAGCGATTCCCGCAAGCCAACTCGATACCGGGGACAGCCGATTCGCCAATCGCCGATTCGCGGATGTAACCGATTCGCCGAGTCGTCCGACCGCGTTTCGTGCCTCGCTCCGATGCGCTCGACCGCGCCGATTCCTCCACAGCCGATCAAAAGCGCGCAACGTAGCAGCGCTCTACCGGTATCCACACGTCCGGGGACAGAACACCGAACACCCGTGTGCTAGCACGCGATGCAAGGCTAGGGTTTGGCTCGAAAGTGGGGAGGGTTTCCGTGGAGATTGATCTCGGCGACTTTTGTTGCAGATTCGGTTTAATGCGATGCAGCAACTCTCCACCCCTCGCCCCTTTATATAGAGTTGGCCAACTGGGACTAGTGGCCGATCAGGACTCTGTTTTGAATCGGATCTCATCCGAATCTCACAGAGTTGGCTGCCCATATGTCGTAAGCCCATAGGACTCTATCCGATCGGATCCCTATCCGATCGAGCCGTATCCGAGTCCAACTCGAATTCTTGTTCTTATCCCCTTAAGCGTGCGACCCTGTAGGTTCAGGTATACTCGGTCTTGGCTATAGTCTAACTTAGCCAATCGTCGGCTCGAGTCCAACTCAGCCAACCTGTCAACGCGGTGCCTAGCGGACATATCGACACCACAAGATACAAGAATATAATATCGGCTCGAACCCGTAATGTGTACACAAATCCCTTTGCCTCACGATACCGGCTTAAGCTATAGGCAAGATGTGTGCCATCCCTTCAATAGCTTAACCTTTCACTCGAACCGTATTGGATTATCTCGTTTGATTGACTCCTCAATCAAGTTAGCATGGCCATGCATTTCCATAATCCATTACCTCGAGGGGCCCAGAGATATCTCTCCAAAGGAGGGGCAAATTCCATCTTGATCACTCACATCTCACTCCATGTTTCATAGCAAACCCGAAGAACTACTTTTATAACTACCCGATTTGGAATAGCGTTTGGTAGTCCCAAAGTAGGCTACTACACATGTTGGAATCCATGGTGATCTCGGTCTAAGGACTTTGTACCAACACTACCCGAGACCAACTAATGGCACATTAATTCCCGTAGTGTCTCATGGTGGGTCTATCCAACAATGTGTTCTCTAACACATATGTCCATGTTTATTGATTTGGTATCTCCATACCCATGATCTATGAGACATGATCATCAATCAATAAACATGCCGATCTTAGAATCATATTTGTTCCAACAATATGACATATGATCAGGATCGTTTAGAAATAGATTCATACATAAAGAGTCTCATAAATAAGTGACGTACTTATTGATCAATACAAGATGTCTATTTCATGGAACTGAATAACATTTTATTCATAAATACATAAACATTGACATGATATCCAACATCTCCATGTTGCCTCTAGGGCATATCACTAACATATCCACCATCTCGAAAGGCTTTCATCGACTTGTTTAGATCTTATGCTTCTCTTTATGCTTAGTGTTGCATCGGTTGAGTGTAACCTACTTAGTATTATCTAGAATCATAATATCTATCTTGTCTCATGATTGCTATTAGAGATAGTATCGGGGTTTCAGCTGATCTTATCTAGTTTAGTTATCTTGTTTCCTTTGATATGCTAAATCTGCCCTTTATATTAAGATCTCATCGTGGTAAAATATATTAAGTTCATTATCGATCTGTTAGGTCATCTTAACACCTGATCGGTTCTTATTTAATGTATTTAAATCTATATTGATATCTTAGTATAAAGCAGTATCAGAGTATTAGCCGATACATGTTAGATTTATTACATCGGCTATGCTATAAATACGTATAATCTTTGTCCTAAAGTATTTTTAGACATAAGTGATTTATATTGTCTCGGCATGTTGTCGATCTATCCCAGTAACTTGGTTTAAATGTATTTTGAGACCTAGATTATATACTATTGATATCTACAGCCGATCGAGTAGATCTAATTTTCCCTTTGCTGATCCTACGCATATCGCATTGGCTCCATATTGAATGATATGTCATCGGCCATTAGCCGATCGGCTATTGTTTATAGATTTATTCTGTTTTCTTTCTTTAGTTTCTTGTTGGTTGCAAGATCAAACCAACTGGCACGCCCTTGAACCCCAAAAGCAAGATTACGGACCTATACTAGAGTTACGCAGATCTGTCAGGCCAGTGTGTGTTTTTCGCATCAACACGTAACCTAGTGAGGATGGGCGTGATGGAGTTGGGTCGGCCCCAGTTAAAAGGGTTGATCGGCTGCCGGATTCATTGCGGCACGCGGGGGGGCTTCCCATTGCCCTTATGGGAGTGGGGGCAAAACCTTGGTGTGGCACGATTGGTTAGAGGGGGTTATGCGAAGGGTCCTGTGACAGTCCCTTCCCGGGGTATCATTGTGGTACACCGTCACGCGGAAACGTGTCGTGGGGCTATGTCTTGTAGGTACAGTTGTACACCTCTGATCAGAGTTAAAAACTATTCGAATAGCCATGCCCGCGGTTATGGGCGATCAACCAGATTCACCGTGATTAGTCTCATTCTAGTAAATAAACTAGATTAATGGTACCTGACTAGAATAGATGGATGGTTGGGCCTGTTGCAACGTGGGTTTAACGTTGGACAGTGATTATTTAATATTGCTTAATTATATATTATTGTTTTACTACTTTTAATTATTATTATTTGTGAAATGTTGTTTATGCAAATGAAACCCTATCCTTCCTTGTGAATTATCCTGCATCATACCTTCTCTTCCGGTATGACTTGCTGAGTACAATGGGTGGTACTCAGTCTTGCTCAATTCCCCCATCAGAGTCAGAGATAAAGGCAGGGGAAGGTTTCGATGAGGATTAGGCTTGCGTCCGTCGTCAAGGTTACCTGTGGTGTGTTGGTGCTTCGTCGCAAGAGTCAAGTCTCAGCTTAGCTAATAGTTTCTTTTTCCACTGCATTTTTGTAATCTTTTATATTGTTTCTAAGACGTGGATTCTGTAATATCAACAATGTCGTATGTGTACCCTGGCTGATCCTGGACAGGGGTTTTAACACACATATAGCTTCGGAAATTCTGGTCTGAATTTCTGGGCGTGACAAATATTCATTACAAAAGAGATGAAATAAAAACACTAAAATAGACACCTTCATGGATTTGAAATTAGACTCACAAAAGCCCTAAAGGTCATCTCTCCAAATTAGATACAAGTGATGCTCGAACCCTAGCCTCTACCTCTCAATGTATAGGCTAAGAGTTAACTGGAAACCCCTAAGACAAGGTCCTAATTGCCCTTAGGGTGAAACTCTAACACAAATTCAATCTCAGTTGTCCATTTATCCTTAGAAGAGGAGCCCCTGGATTTTTGACACGTGTCTGGCCACATAGAAGACCGCAAAGTACACAAGCTGCCACAGAAGATCAAATGGCCGCCACCTTCTCACGTGCAACGGTGTGGGTCCCTCGATCCGTGGCAACCTCCTCCGAGCCAATCACCACACGCCATCATGGGATGTCAATCCACATCACCATCTATTCCTCCTATCCGCAGTCGCCACGTGTCCGTTTCGTCTCGATCCTCGTGCGCATCGATCTCCTACATCTGCATGTGGGTCCGTATTGGTATGGTTCCCGCTCGCGCTTCTCCACGCGCGTGCCAACGCTGTGGGCCGCTGTCATGCCTTGGGCCGCCATGGGCTGTTGTCAGGCTGAAACAGTAGAGAAAGAGAGAAAAGTCTGGAAACCTCCCTTGGTTTACTCAAGTCTGGAATACCTCCCTTTCCTTCTCTTTTCTTCTTCATTTTTTTCCCGACATGCTATTGGTTTTTCTTACGGTCACAGATAAATCCGCAAGCGCACGAAATACCATTGTAGAACTTCACCCGGGATTATTCCAAGGTATCGAATTACACAGGGAACGTATCTGGATTATCAAAGGGTCAGGTTCATCCAAGGACACCAAGAATATGTAGGCGAGGGTATAGAGAAGATTTATATGGTTGTGGCTCTAGATAGATGGTAATTTCCTTACTTTAATTACTTACTTCGGGCGTCGGCTACACTCTGGCCCGCCGAGTGACTCCGCCTACAAGCTCTACGACGTACCCGAACGTAGAGGATTACAAAGGACGATAGGGTTGTCACCACCTACCGCCTACCTCTACAACCCGTGGAGTACGTGAAAAACAAAGCTAAACTTTAGCCTAGATACCACATCAACGGTAATGATTACTACTCTAATCTTGGCCAAGAACACCCATCTTCTTCAGGTGTCTTAGACTAGAGCACCCACGAATGGACGATGATCCCGTAAGTAAATGCAGTAAAGTAAATACTCTAAGTAAAGGAAAGCAACCATAGTAAATCACGAGCACTTGATTGAATAAGCATCCGTCGAGGTGCAAGATCAGAGGTCGGTGCCGAGATACCCGGCACTCCTTTGGACTACCCCTTAGTCTCTACCCTATTTTCTAAGCACTAGAGAACTAGAGCTACGCCTTTGGAATGGAGCTTTGATCTTCTTGTGTTGTGTGTTGAATGAAGTGAAATCCCCTCCTTATATAGCCTCCGATGGCGGTTTGATATTTGGTTTGGAACCACCAACCATGCACAACCATCATTGTGGATGGTTGAGGATGTGCATCATGGTCGGTGGAGAAGAGGGGAGCCAGGGCTGGTTCGGCCGAACCCTGGCCACCACCTCTCTCCACCATCTTTCATCAGTGACTTCCATGTGGGCCCCTAAGGAGGTTGAGGGTGGTTTGGTCCCACTTTAAGTCGGTTCAAGCTTACTTGTGGGCCCCTCAATCTGTGGGATGCTCACGTGGCGAGCATCGATTGGTCAGAGTTGTGTTTCTTTGCCACGAAAGCATGCTTTCACTTCTTTTCGATGTATTATTCACCTGCATACAAATATTTACCAACACTTGTGGAAAGGATTAGTAAATAATCCTACCGCTATGTTGATGTTCATCCTTTGTTCATTTTATGTAGGAATTGACAGTCGGGTTTTAGCAGTTATGGACCATCAACAAGCTCCCCCCACACTTAGTCCTTTGGTCGTCCTCGAGTAAATGTTAAGTACTAAGGTGGACAATGATTTCTTTTGGTACAGTGCTGACATACAAGTTATTCCAAAATATACCTGTGTCTGTGAATCTGAATGTGTCTATCATGTTATCCTGGGTTATTGAAGAATTGAATAGTCTAGTTGTAAGTTACCTTCATTCCTTCTGCTTAAATGACTACAGATTATCAATAAGTTTTTAAAATGGAAAAACATAGCTTTACTCCTCGGATGATTCTCTCATATCACTCAATGTGTTTTGATTCTATCACTGATCATGGATTGATCATGCATAAATCTTCTTCCTTTTAGATATGATGAAATGAAATGATCTTTACGGTTCATGGAACCCAGATAAGCATGAACCTTCCTCTTCACTAGTCGAATACATTGACCAGTCTTCACAACAGAACCAGCGTACAAAGCAGGTCGTTGAATGTCGTCAACATCAAATACAGAACCATGCTGCATTTTCTTTTCATAATGTCCATCATGGTTGTATTTTATTTTACCATTTTGGACTCTTTTGTTATCAATGAATCTATTTCTTGAGCTCATGAAGGTCAAACTTGCAGCAGACCCAGGCCAACCCTTCTCAGATTTTCTATGGTTGTCATTTGCCTGACGAGACAACATAAGCTGGTCAGGATGTGTGAAATGATCGAACACAAGATGTTCCGAACGTCTGAAATGCATATCACTGCTTTCTGCAGATTGACTTCTGTAACTTGTAAACCTACTTTCTCGTTAATCTTAAGTTTTCGGTCGGCTTTCTTTGCCACCCCAAAAAAATGTATTTGATTTACCTTTGTTCTCCTACTTCTAATAAGGCTTATATGGGGCTCAAGGTAGAGAAAATCATGAGGCATACTTGCATCAAAAATTTTGTAAAGTCAAAAAGTTGATCCAAGAAGAATATTAGTCATGCAACCATGATCAAGCTTGTGCATAATTATGGAAGGGGGTATGTGAGTGGAAGGATGAAAAGAATAAAACATATGTTGGTGACTCTTTTTTGTATGATTCTCCTCCCTGTCTTTTATTAAGAGAGCATGCTAAGAACTTTTTTCATGCTCGAGAATATTTTATTTCTTCTCTTCTGAGCATTATGGTTTTCTACCATCACTTTTTCATATATTCTTTTAGCTCATGACTCATTTGGCATGGATAGGAGGATGGGGAATCATAATTATTTGGAGTCTTTATTTGGTGGAGAGCTTATGGTGGATGTAAATTTTTGGAGTAGAAATGTGCATATAGTGGTGAATGAGATATTTTCTTTTTTGGCTAAACCTCTAATGTAGAGGGAGAGCAATTTTTATATGGTGATCATGAAGGCATGAAAAGATTCTAACAAGGGTCTAACTATTTGACAAAACTCAAAATGATTGCAAGCATCATATGTATAAGTTTTTATCATGAAGATCAACAAATGGCTCTAGTGGGAATAAAACAATCATCGAGGAGTTAGTAAAGCTATGTTTTTGGATTTTCAAAATAAAATACCCAAGCATCTTATGCAGTATGGAACAAAGTTACTCATTACCAGACTATATCTCATTCGTCAATTACTTAGATATCATGCTTTCTCTAAATATGTGATTCACAGATAGCAAGTGAATGTCATGGGAACAAAATATATGTGAGCCAACTAAAATAAATCATCTTTCCATGCATGGATATTAGCTTAAGATCATGATCATAATGCTACAAGATTTTAAAAATTATGAAACAGGGCAATAGAGGGTTATGAATTGCAAACCTTCGCATCGGGAGGATGTGAAGACGAGTGGAGCATGACCTGGTTCCATTCGTGTTGCTTCTTCTCATGTTGGCCCGTGCAAAATTGTGCAACATGATGGTGGGTGTTCCTTGAGAGATTTTGCTTCAATAATCCGAGGGGCACCCCCACACTTGTTCTTGTACCTGTTGACTTTATTAAAAACAAAACACAAGTGGAACAAATTTGTAGTTCTACCGGTGGGCTAAACCGAGGAACTTTATTTTATTCGATCTTTATTGATTTGAATGGAAGAAATCTTACCTTAACTTACTTTATTAGAGATGGATGCATGGAGGATAGAAATTCAAGAATCAGGATAATTGGGCTTGGGCAGGATTGGGTCCAGCCCTAAAGTCTTCGGGAAAATCTCAGGCAAGATGTGGAAATCGACCAAATTTACCATGTCCAACTCCTGATCTTTAATTCCGACTGGTTCAAGGAAAACTTTTAAATGATGGCCATTTACCTTGAAAATGCTACCTTCATCATTTTGGAGTGTGATTGCTCCATATGATGACGTGTTGATGACAGTGAATGGACCTTTCCATTTGCTTCAGAGCTTTCCATGACCGAATAGCTTGACCCTTGAGTTGAACAATAAGACCTTATCCCGAGGCTTGAACTCCTTCAGCTTTATCCGCTTATCATGCCATCTTTTTGTTCTCTCTTTTTAAATCATGGCACTGTGATAAGCCTTGTCCCTCCATTCCTCTAGCTCGGAGAGCTGCATCTTCCTATGGGCTCCGGCTTGATTAAAAGCCATGTTCCATTTTCGTATAGCCTAGTATGCCATATGCTCCAACTCGATAGGTCGATGTCATGTTTTTCCATAGACAAGTTGGTAGGGTGACATGCCGAGTGGAGTCTTGTATGCAGTCCGATATGCCCAAAGTGCATCGGGTAGTTTCCATTTCCATTACTTCCCTATCTCTTGAATGGTCTTCTGCAAAATATTCTTAATCTGCTTGTTTGAAGTTTCAGCCTGACCTCTTGTTTGGGGGTGGTATGGAGTGGCTATATTGTGTTGTGCTCCAAGCTCTTTTAGGAAGTTTCGGAAGTTCTTATCAATGAAATGAGACCCTCCGTCACTTATCACAATCCTTGGCGTCCCAAACCGAGGAAAGATGATTTCGTGAAACATCTTTCGGGCATTCTTGGCAGGGTAGCTCTGCATGGCATAGCTTCTACCCACTTGGACACATAGCAAAGGCCACCAAGATGTACTCACAATCATAGGACCTCGGGAAAGGTCCCACAAAATCAACGCCCCATATGTCGAAGAGTTCCACTTGAAGATTGTATGTTAGGGGCATTGCATCACGAGCATTTATCCCTCCATGTTTCTAGCATCTCCAGTACCTCCAAATAAATTCTTTGGTGTCTTCATACATTATTGGCTAGAAAAATCCACTCTGCCATATTTTGGCATGTGTTCGGAATGCATCGTAGTGCCCTCCGTATGGGGCTGCATGGCACCTCTCAATGATCTTGGTAGCTTTGGCTATCGGAATTCATCTTATTAACAATCCATTGGCGCATACTCTGTATAATTGTGGCTCTTCCCAAAGATGGTGACGACTCTCATAGATAAGTTTCTTTTTTTCATTCCTGGCGGGACATATCCCGTGACATTGAAGTTCACGATGTCCACATACCAAGAGTTGGAGTCTGTCACCTTAAGTAGCATGTTGTCTCATAGGAAATCATTGGTTGGCAATGTCTACACGTTAGCATATGAGACAGATGGTCTGCTACAGAATTTTCTACTCCCTTTTTATCTTTTATTTCAATGTCAAATTCTTGGATTAGAAGAATCCACCTTAATAGCCTAGGTTTAGCATCTTTCGTAGGTAGTAGGTATTTCAAAGCAACATGATCAGTGTAAATTATTACCTTGGCTCCTACTAAGTAAGATCTAAACTTATCGAGAACAAAACTACAGCTAGGAGCTCTTTTGCAGTGGTAGCATAGTTAAGTTGAGCTTCAGTTAGAGTTTTGCTAGCATAGGCTATGGCATTATGTTTCTTGTCCTTGGTATGACCAAGGACTACTCCTACCGCAAAGTCACTAGCATCGCGCATGATTTCAAAGGGTAGCGACCAGTCGGGCAATTGAATTATAGGAGCAGAGATGAGTGTTTTTTAAGGATATCAAAGGCATGCAAGCACTCATCATCAAAGTCAAATGTGACATCCTTAGCTAAAAGGTTAGTGAGGGGTCTAGCGATTTGAGAAAAATCCTTAATGAGCCGTCGATAGAACCCTGCATGACCTAGAAAGCTACGAATTCCCTTGATATTGACTGGAGATGGAAGTTTTTCCATGACTTCTATTTTCTCTTTGTCCACCTCTATTCCTCTATCGGACACAAGATGTCCAAGGACTATTCCCTCTCGGACCATGAAATGACACTTTTCCCAATTAAGCCCCAGGTCCTTTTCTTTGCACCTTTGTAAGACCTTGTCTAAATTCTCAAGACAATGATCAAAAGTTTTTCCAATGATGGATAAATTGTCCACAAAAACTTCCATGATTTGTTCAATCATGTTTGAGAAGATAGACATCATGCACCTTTGGAACGATGCGGGTGCATTACACAACCCAAAAGACATCCTATGATAGGCATACGTTCCATAGGGGTATGTGAAGGTGGTCTTACTTTGGTCGTTGGGATGGATGGGAATTTGGTGATAACCAGACTACCCTGTCTTGACAACAGAAGAAGGAATGGTTAGCAAGCCGCTTTAACATCTCATCGATGAAAGAAAGCGGAAAGTGATCCTTCTTGATTGCCTTATTGAGATTCTGGTAGTCTATGCACATTCTCCATCCCATGATGGTTCATTGCGGGATTAATTCATTGTTATCATTGGCAACCACCGTCCCCCCTTATTTAGCACTACTTGCACTGGGCTAACCCACTCACTATAAGGAACGGGATAAATTATCTCAGCGTGTAAGAGTTTCAAGACATCTTTCTTTACTTCTTCTCTCATCGCACTATTTAACCTTCGCTGAGGTTCCCTAGATGGTGTAAGAGTTGGGTTTGTAGGGATGCGATGGGTGTAGAGAGCGGGACTTATCCCTTTGAGATCTTGGAGTGAGTAGCCCAGAACATATCAATGCTTTTCTAAGATGGAGATGAGTTTTGAAGTTTCTTCCTCAAAATCTTGTCACTAATGATGACAAGGGATTTCGTATCTCCGTGTAGAAAAGTATATCAAAGGCCAGATGGTAAGGGTTTAAACTCTATCGGAGGTCGTGATGGTGGTTCAGTCTTAGGGAGCTCAATGGTCTCTCCAGAATCGTCTATTTCTTGAGTAAAGAGATGAGCCTCTTTCTCAAGGATGGATTCTGGGGGCTCAAAAGGAGAAATCTCCATTACTTTCTCGATACGGTCATACTCTAGAGAGGGTTCAGCTATGGTGTTGATAGCTCTAGAGATAGGAATGAAATATGCCTCTCTTCCGAGTTTGATGTTGAGGTTTCCTAGTGTCGGTGCATCTAAGAAAAGCTTTTGAAACGAATGCTCGATTAGAATGTAGAAGTCTAGAGCTTCGAACACATGAAAATCCAGGATGGCCTCAAGATTTTCGCGCCTTACGGTCACGTTTTGCAAAATCCCATAACTTTCTAAAAGAACTTCAGAACGAGTTTTGAAAGTTCTGTTGGTCGGGGTCAAGGGTTCGTCACCCAGAAGTGCGAACACAAAGGAATCAGAAATGATATTTATCCCGACAATGGGATTATAAAGGACCTTAACCAAAGTTCCCCGTATGTCACAATGTATGGTTGACGAAGGCGAACTAATCCGAATTGCTTTTCGGATGACAGCTCACACTCTTTTAACCACTTATGGCTCATAATGGACATTAACTCCTTCACAGTCTCCGCAAGGAATTTATCCTCGAGAGGCACAGGAGGAGCAACTGGAAATGGTGGCCACTTTTAGCAAAAGAAATTCGAGGTGTTTCCATAATGTTCAAAAAGATCATCCTCGAATATGAAAGAAAATTCCGAATGTTAAATTTCTTCTTCCTTCGGTATTTGTGGTTTGGGCGAGGATTCAAAGGCCGGATCTTGAGATGTATACGATGAAGAAAGAATCGGATTTGGCTTGTGAATGGTCCTCGTCGCTCACCTTGACTTCTTCCGATGGTGATTCACGATATTCTTCGATGAAGGAGGTGTTCTCTAAGATGTGACTTAGGATTTCCCTTCCTTCCATCGCAGTTTTGTGTGAGAAAGAACTGTCGACTGAGATGTTAAGGTATAGGGCAGATTCCTTGCCCAGGCCTGACCAAAAATGTTGTAACAACATATGGTCGGGTAAAAGATAAGTCAAGGCCGGATTGGATCGAGTTAAGAACCTAGCCCATACTACACCTATGGTCTCCTTCTCGTTCGCCGAAAGCGAGAACTTCTACTCGCATGGATGTGACACGGGTTAGCGGGAAGAAAGCAAGATAGAATCTATCTCTAAGTTTTTCCCACGACGGTTCATATTCCCTATAGTAGGAATGTACCATTGCTTCGTCCTTTACGTAAGAGAAAAGGAAAACAACTTCCACTTCAAAGTTTCTTGTGTCATGCCTTAAATCATCGAGGCATAAACACAATTGCTCAAACTCGCGAGATGATGGTATGGATTTTCATTTTCATGACCGAGAGAAGGATTGCTCTGAACCATGGCTATAAAGCCGGGGCGGAGTTCATAGCCGAGATGAAAGAATTGGCTTAGAAGATGATGGTGGCTCACGAACTCGCCCTTGAGTGGATAGGTTGTGGATCGATTGCTCTTTCTGAAATAATCTAAAAGAAAAATGTCAACATATGAGAATGACCTAGCATCTAAGATAAAACAGCAACCGTTCACTGGCAACAGCGCTAAAAATGCTTGTTGGTATTTCTTACGGTCACAAATCAATCCGCAAATGCACGGAATACTATTGTAGCACTTCACCCAAGAATATTCCAAGGTATTGAATTTTGCAAGGAACGTGTGTGGATTATCTAAGGGTCGAGTTCATCCAAAGACACCAACAATATGTAGGCGAAAGTATATAGAGGATTTCTATGGTTGTGGCTCTAGATAGATGGTAATTTCCTTACATTAATTACTTACTTCGGACGCCGGCTTACACTCGGTCTGCCGAGTGACTCCGGCCTACAAGCTCTATGACATACCCGAACATGAAGGATTACATAGGACGAATAGGACTATCACCACCTACTGCCTACCTCTACAACCCGTGGAATACGCGGCAAACAAAGGTAAACTTCAGCCTAGAAACCACGTCTACACTAAGGATTACTACTCTAATCTTGGCCAAGAACACCCATCTTTGTCAGGGGTCTTAGACTAGAGCACCCACGAATGGACGATGATCTCGTATATAAATGTAGTAAAGTAATTATTCTAAGTAAAGGAAAGCAATCATTGTAAATCACGAACACTTACGTGATTGAATAAGCATTCGTCGAGGTACAAGATCAAAGGTCGATGCCGAAATACCCGACACTTCTCCAGACTACCCCTCACTCTCTACCCTATTTTCTAAGCACTAGAGAACTAGAGCTACACCTTTGGAATGAAGATTTGATCTTCTTGTGTTGTGTGTTGAATGAAGTGAAATCCCCTCCTTATATAGCCTCCAATGGCGGTTTGATAGTCGGTTTGCAACCGCCAACCGTGCACAACTGTCATTGTGGATCGCTGAGGATGTGCCATGTGGTCGGTGGAGAAGAGGGGAGCCAGGGCTGGTTTGGCCGAACCCTGGCCACCGCCTCTCTCCACCATCTTTCACCAGTGACTTCCATGTGGGCCCCTAAGGCGGTTGAGGGTGGTTTGGTCCCACTTTAAGTTGGTTCAAGCATACTTGTGGGCCCCTCAATCCGTGGGATGCTGACATGGCAAGTGTCGATTGGTCGGAGTTGTGTTTCTTCGCCACAAAAGCGTGCTTTCACTTCTTTTCGATGTATTATTTACCTGCATACAAATATTCACCAACACTTGTGGAAAGGATTAGTAAATAACCCTACCGCTACATTGATGTTCATCCTTTGTTCATTTTATGTAGGAATTGACAGTTGGATTTTAGCGTTAAGGACCGTCAACACATGCGACAATTGCACTTGACCTTGCGAAGCCCGTTGCGAAATCTTCTTGACACGGTGTCCATCCACCATGCACCATCTTGTATTCAACCTTGTCACCCAGCTTCGTCGGTCGTTCGAACCTCAACTCCTCCCGAGTTTTAGTCCCGACTGCCGTTTACCTAGGTTAACCTCCAA
The DNA here is from genome assembly GCA_019925245.2 of Oryza australiensis. Taxonomy (NCBI): domain Eukaryota; kingdom Viridiplantae; phylum Streptophyta; class Magnoliopsida; order Poales; family Poaceae; genus Oryza; species Oryza australiensis. The sequence continues at coordinate 51,023 of JAIFGZ020000507.1, forward strand.
GGATCCTGACGTCAGTTCATCTTGTCACATGGCATCTTGACCACGCTAGACCTCTGCTCCTTCCTGAGCATAGTCCCGGTCCTCGCCATTGACCAAGATTGACCGCAATCAGCTGCACACATGTAAACAGACGACTAATATGTATGTGCACATATATCACAACTTGACCCGCGTACGCTAATGCACATTTTTCTGTACTTCCAGCACTCGCCAATTTTCCATCACAATGACTAAAAACCACACTTGGTTTCACATTACCAATATGTTCACCTTGCCATCCAAATCATTAATCTTTTTTAGATATTATTATGCGTGGATATCCTAACCTTGTTAAGGATACGGGTAGAGGTAGGTGTTGGGTATGCGGAGAACATGTATGATTTTGTTTAAGTCAAATTACGACTCCACCTTCAAACGGGTATGCGGAGAACGAGATTGGCACCAAATTTGGCGAGCTTGTTCTACACTTTGAGTACTTCAATTTGGTTAGACAATTTGTGGATTGATTGAGTAAAGCACTAGATTTGAGCGGGGGTTTGTCGGCTCAAGTGCGTAGATTCAGCATGTGCGGCATGTGTGCGGCTTGTGGCAAAATGTTAGTTTGAAGGATGAAACTGATTCGATTAGGTTGATTTTTGGATAGCTTATGTTGGTGAAGTGTGAACTAGGTCCCTACTACCAGTTGCTCGGGACACCCAGTGACACATCATCATATCGGAGGGCCCATGCCATTGTTTATCAGCTTCGGCCAACACTTGAGATGCATCCAAAAAGAAGCAAGGCCAGAGCCTAGGCCCACCCCCGGGGTGGGGGTGAGCTCGGGTTTCATTATGGGCAGGACCCAAGCTCGGCGGCCTACCACGGAGGCGTTCTGCATCACTAGGTTAGTACTCGAGCATGGGGCATGACGGCCTGAACTAGGGGTACAGATACTGCCTGCCACTGAGTTCGGGTCTCGTGGGCTGCTTGAGGCCGTAGCAACGCATTAACTGCGACAAGACACTACTTGCTTTTGCTACCATCGACAAAGCAAGCCTTGCATTTAATGTGAGGTGATGCAATCTACCCAGCATATGACCGGGGTGACAAGACGGTGCCTGAATGACAATCACACGTGCAATTATCACGCCTATGGGAAAGGGCGTCGGTTGTTAGGCAGCATGGTGGACTATTGTGCCGCATGATCGGGCCCACAGCCTTTTCGCATGTTCCTCCCCCTGAGGCTAACAGGCAAACCCCACAAGCATTGACAACATTTTCTAGGCTTCTACTTTAAGCCTCGTCCATGCATGCATAACAAACGGTGAAGCAAGAGGGCCTCCTTCCAACTGGCCCGGGGGGGAGGCTCACCAGGACCTAATAACCATGCCTACTTGATAGCAAGCGACAAGACTTCCCATACCTAACCCCTGTGTATTGGGGTCCATTTGTAAGAGACTGGCTACCGTGGTATTCTCCCACTAGCTATAAGGAGAGAGCCCAAATTACCGTGAAGAAGGATCGAACCCACAATTTAGCTAAGGAAAACTAGCTCATGTAACACCCCGGTTCAACCACAGATCCAAGAAAAAAACATTGTAGGTATAGGGTATTACGCTTCCCAACGGCTCGAACCTGTATAACAGTCTTACACGGCGAACTCCTACTCTTGCACTCCACTCCCTTGGACAAACTCATAGGGTGGGGGATCCATCAATTAGCTGTTGTAGGAGCCCGCCCTCTGACAGCTTGGAAGGGGCTCATAGACCATCATTTCTGCCAAATTTCATGCAATTTGCTTATGTGGTTTGGGAGATCTCAGCGAGAACCGAAGGAGACAAAATCATTGTTTCTATGCTTTCTTTTGATGTATCTCTTGTTAGTTGTTATGGTTGATTCTGATGATGACAAGTGTGTAACTTGATGATGTAGTTGTTGTTGTGATGTGCCTCAATGTTCTAGATAAGACTTCATTTATATCCATTGTTGAATATAGTGGAAACTTGGAGTGGACTGTTGGTCCCATGTTTTTACTACTCACACCGAGGAGGTTTTTTCACGTAATCATTGTGTCTTGTGTGCATGTGAATGTAATTATTCCATTGTTGTTTTGCTAGCTAAAACTATTCTAAAAATTTATGGCAAGATAAGGGGTTGATTTTGTGAAATTTGTTTGTCAGTTGGTGACACTACAACGGTCATCCTGATCTCAATCGGGCGGCAACCATCATTTGTGTTGGGTATGGCGCCCGTCACGGTGCAAAGGTCACTTATGTGAGAAGTCATCTCTATCGGGCAAAAGCCCATCACCGCTTTGAATTATCTTTGTCAGGCCTAAACTTATGCCCGTCACCGATAGGTTTGACCCAGAAGACCAGACAAACAAGGGCCTCACACCGATGACACAATCTCAAACGAGCCCCAATTAAAGCCCGTCACGGATGACGAACTACTCAATCGAGCTTTAAATTAAGCCCATCACTGGTGACTAACAAATCAATCGGGCTTTAACTAACGCCCGTCACGAATGACTAACATCTCCATCAGGCTTAAGTTAAAGCCCGTCACCGATGAGTTTTTCCCAAAAAATATATATTCTATTTTTTTGCTAGCCTCAGGCCTTTGCTAGCCATGCCTGCTGCAAAAATTAGAGAAACAGGCATATATTCCCTTTCCCTTTGCATCCCCTTTCACATACATTCACATACATCTGACATTCACAAAAATTGACATACATCTGATAACACATCTATTCACAAACACATCCATTATTCACATATTTCACATAAACACATTTGAAAAAAATTATAATTTATAATAATATCATAATATCATATATTGCTTATTGTATCGGGGTTTAGTCATAGTCCTTTTCGTCGATCAACTCTAATGCTTAGTCTTTGTCGTCAATCGACTATCTAAAGTGTCACTAGGGCCGCCACCTCAAGAAAAGTCATTAGCCCATATGGAGCTCTTGAAACATGATATGCGTCGCTCGATGAGATGACATGTCGGAAGATGAATACATAGAGTTGTTCAGCGAGGGCGAAGCAAACATGTGGCAGCAAGTTACCGTCGGGAGATCTAATTTCCGCAAATGGAAGGATTGAATATGTGAAAACGTACTATGTATTTAGAAACATATATTTACGTCTTAACAAAATTGGCGAACCTCGAATCCAAAATGTTCTAGTTGTCGTCCTCCATGAAAATCCACATAAATTTCATCACCTAGAAACCACATGTGTTCATGCCTGGATTCTGACGTTGGCACCAACGGTGACAGCAAACCCAGAAACATGGAGCGTGTCGAATACGAACTTCTTCTTATACTTCACAAGTGTCTTATTAAGGATGTAAATGATGGATTGGAAAGCTTCTTGCAGTTTTCTCAATCCATCCATGATGACAATCTTGTAATCATTTAAATGGATGGCAAGAAGGATCCAGCGATGGTTGCATACAATGGGAGAGAGCAATTAACATCTTAAAGCACAAATGGTAGGTACAACAACAAATGTCACACTTACTTAAAGTTATAGGGCAAAAGGATCGTATTCATGTTCTTAAGCTTGACAAAGGAGTTGTAGAGGTAGTCCAGCACCCATTCTTAGGACCTTGGGCCGTCATCAATCTGATTGGAATTGACAACCACTGGATCAAGGATTCCTATTTTGTTATAGGTTTCTCTACATTCAAGCGTCCCCATTTTGCATAAGGAAACAAGTTAGAAACTCTACGAGGATATCAACTTAGAAATAATACCGAGGGATTCGAGTATGCTTAGAATGCCCATAACTGAAGTAGTGATATGTCTACGTACCTCAGGTTGTATAGCTGAAATAGTTCCTCAAATGGGACCCAAATTATACCATCCTCATGATGAAAGTCCTCGTTCCTATAAAAGACGGTGAACGTCTCCTTACCCTATTTTGTCATCTGTAGGTACCACTCTTCTATCTTTCTCATCTGAGTGCAATTCCTAATGGCGTCGTGATATTCATCGGTGGTCAAAGGAGCACCGAACTTGAACTTAGCTGCCTGAGGGGCCTTTGCAATATTGTGCACATCAGTATAACTCTTTAGTCCTGAACTTTCCAGAATTTCTTGCTCATACTTGGCCATGTCTTTCACGAACTCTTCCCAAGAAAATTCTCGCAATTTCCTTTTCTTGACCGTGCGTCGGTAGTCCAAATTTGGTTTCTTCGGTGTTGGTGGCCTTTCCATGCGAATGAAGTGGTCCCATACTGAAGTGGTCCCATACTTTAACGGCACTTTCGAGAGATGGCTCCGATGTCTCTTTCTTGCCTTTCTCCAGAGATGATGGTTCAGAGCGAGTAGGCCATTCAGGGTTAGACCCGCCAAAGTCGGTGTCATGCGCGGCTTGATCTCGTCATCTTGTTGAACACCTAAGGGAGATGGAGGGCTGACCTCGAAGTTAACTTGATGTCAATGAGCTCCTTGGGCCATTGGATAAAGCTTCCACGTGCAGCTCCTAGGGTTAGGATCTCGTCGTACAAGAGGTGCTCCCGTCAAAGCCAAGGGGGCCACCTCTCTTTGAGGGGAGCACCTCTTGTACCATAATCATAAGTCAGTTCAGTCATGGGAGAAATAGGGTCCATTGCAAAAAACATGATATTCCCTAAGAGTAATGTCAAGAGCTTGAATAGTGTCCTGCGGCAATTGCCTATGCCTTCCAAAGACCGAACCGCTCTGAAGGTTGTACGATCTGTTTTGGAGTCTTGCTTTATGATCACCTTGTATTCCTTCTCACTAAAACATAATAGAAAATAATTTATAAAGTTATCATATTAATATCAAAACAACGATGAGAAAAGGTGAAGGCTTTAAGTGTTTAACCATACAGTTGGTGTGGGATCTCCTCCGGAGAGGTCAACTCCCACAATACCACATAACCTCCCAGGAGTTCGGTTATGCATGAGATAGTACAGATACAAGAACTTCGTTTATTATTACATACTATTAATTTTCAAGTACAAACCATACAATACAAGAAAGCCGTGATACTTCCACAGGGATAGCCCGAGTGTAGAGTCGACCTAGAAATCGTACTCATTTTCCTAGCCCACTAGGGTACTAGGAACTTCTTTTTCGGCTTCAGGGTTTCCTAAATATGTCATATGCAAGGGTGAGCACCGATGGTACTCAGCAAGCCAAACTGAATTCAACTTCATATGGACAAATATGCATGATAACTTAAAAAGAATATGAAATGTAAATCTAACTTTAGCATGATGATATATCCTACCTTTCTTTTAGAATATTTTATGTAAACATCAAAGAATATGAATTCATAAACTTGACTTTAGCCTTAATTTTATATTCTACCCCTTCCTGAAAGTATTTACATATGAATATTCAAATTTTATAACAGCATTTAAGAAAATGTCATCAAACTGGATTCACCCATAGACATAAATCCATTGACTGAGAGTACGGCGTATTCGAATACAATCAACCCTGCAATGTTTGCCCAGTTTTACCTGAGGATTAACCCTAGGTTGAAAGGCTAAGGATAACATAGCATTTATATAGTTCTAACCTTTTCTGATGTGTGAACGAGACCGGCGGGCTATCTTAATAGGAGCACCAATTCTAACTAGTAACTGATGGATCCATCTCCTATTTAATAGTTTTTTGTCACACACTTGCCTCGGCTTGGTGAAACCTGCGGTGCTATCTTAACAGACGGTACCGATCTGGTTAGTATCGATGTTTTTATCTGTTGTTTACATAGCTGTCCACCAATGAGACTTTACCAACACTACAAATCTTCAATGTTGTTATGCGCATTAATAAATCTCCTGAGTCCCCAGGGAGATCGAAGAGAAATATATAAATGTTATGCTGGCATAACCGGTCCATCGGATGGGTGAAACTATGTCTTTATTATGGCACAAGAGTTTTTATATTTTATATTTTCTGGCATAGAGCTAAAATTATCCCCATATCACATGAGATGATAGGACTTATATTTGCCTATCACATAAAATAATAGATCATTTTTCTATTTTGCCACATGAAATAACTTCTTACAAGTAGGAATGAAATACTAGTACATGTGATAATGCTTATTCTATCATGGTGATAGTTTTATACTTAGTCCAAGTTATCAAGGTATTTTCTAAGGAGAAGGAGAATATATCTTATTACATGAAATAATAAACTTCTCATTTTTCTATGCATAAAATAATAGTGTGTTCCTAATGAATAAAATATTAAGCTATATGAGCTTAGAAGATTCTATACTTACATGAAATATTAACATGTATGATTTAAGGAATATGTAAATCTATATGAAATATTAACATGTATAATCTGAAGAATGTATGAAATGATATATGATGACTATCTAACCCATCCCACGAAATATTCCTATCTAAATTTATTATTTAAAGCATGATAACTTATTATTTTAAATTTTATGAATGATCAAGGATAGTTTGACATGCCTTCAGGACCAGTGGTCTCAAAACTCTTCTTTCTCTTTGAACAACAATGAAGGTGTTTGCGTTGACGATAAGGTCGAGCTCAGTTTCCTTTACGAACTTGATGTTGCGATCTATCGACAAACGATAAAATAAATCAAACGAACAACTCCAAATAAACACCAAATAAATATAAAGATTCAAAAAGAGTTTAAAAGATGATTTTTGAAGTTTTAAAGAAAAAGTTATTTGTTAGAACTTAAAATTTAGGTTTGAATAAAGAATAAAAAGAGTATTTAAAATATTTTAAAGAGGAAAAAGGGATAGTTTTTAGAGTTTTAAATAACAAGACTATTTGCTAGATTTTAAAGTTTAAATGGAGCTTAAAAATAAAATAGTTGAAGGAAATATTTTGAATATTTTAAAAAGGAGAATAAATAGGTTTTAAGAAAAATGTAAAAGATTTAAAATAAAGTTTGGAAGGAGTCAAAGGGGTCAAATTAATTTTATAGGGTCATTTGTTAAATCCTAAAATTTATAATTGGGCTTGATTTAAAATAAAATAAAAATAGTTAAAGGAATATTTAAAATACTTTTTAAAAAAGGAAAAATAAATAGGAAGATTATTTGTTAAATTCTAAAGTTTAAAATTTAGGCTTGTCTAAAATGATTTGCAAAGAGTTAGAATTTAAAAATATGTTTAAAAGGGAATATAAATAACTTTGAAGGAAATAGGAAGGATTTTGAAATTATAAAATAAAGTTTTTAAAAGGAAATCAAAGGGTCAAATTGGTCAATTAAAAATAAACTAATTTTTCCTAAAATATTTTTGGGCTTTCTATATTTTTCTCTCTCTTTTACTCTTTCTTCTTCTTTTTCTCTTTTTTTCCGTTTTTCTCTCCTTCTCTCTATTTTCTCTTCTCTTTTCTTTCTTTTTCTCTTCTCTTTCTCTGTTTCTTTCTCTCTCCTCTGTTTTCTTTCTCATAGCCGGCGCCGGTATGGGTGAGGGTGCGCGACAGTGAGGTCGGCCGGAGTTCGAGAACCAAGGGGTTTATCTTCATCTACAAGTCATGAGGATTCCATTTCCGAGCTCAGCCGGGCCGGGGAGGCAGTGAAGCGGGCCAGCGACGGTGAGCTCACAGCGGCGACGGCGATGCTTGTCGCGGCGACATTCCGACGATGGCACGGCCAACCTAACTAACTTGGGAGCATCTAGGAGGTGTGGTGGTGCTAACTAAAGCAATGGTTTGGCCAGATAAGCTTCAAAGCGGCCTAGCGACGTGCGCTTGACGGCGGCCGGAGCAGAGGAAGTGTGGCGGCTCGCCGGCGGCAGACTCTGGTGGTGTTAAGGTTCGAGAAAGCTAGGGAAAACGAAGCTCTAGTTGTGTAGAACATAAAAGTACCTCAATTTGAAGATAAATCGATTTGATTGCGGTGAATTTTGAAGGATTGCTCTTGGCGGCTCTATTAGGGTTCTTCAGTTCTTCCTCGGTCTTCCTTCAAAATTCGATCAACTCGATGAATAATAGTTGGGAAAATCTTAGGGGAATAATAGAGGAGAAGGTGAGGAAGAAATTATGTGTGGAAGATTTGATCCTAAGTGGTCTATTTATAGGGGATTGAAGTCGGTTCTTGCGCACGAGATATGGACGGCAATGGCGGTGGCTTCATGTCGGTTCGGCGGGGATTAGAACGATGACGACGACGCTCCAATTGAGTGAGGGCACGTGTGCGGAGAAGATGGGGATGGCCAATGTCGGTTCTGGACTCCGATGGGCAGGATGGCGCCCAAGGCTTGGTGGCTTGGAAGCCGCGGCGACCGTGGTTAAAGCAAGCAAAGGAAGACGAAGGAGGGAAAAAGAAAAAGAAGAAAAAGAAAATGAAGAAAAAGAAAAAGGAAAAAGGAGAAAAGGAAAAAGGAAAAAATGAGAAAAAGAAAAATAAAAGAAAAGGGGAAAATTTAGGAAAAACATAGAAATAATTTATTCTAGGGTTTAAACTTGATTTAAATTCAATTTTTGGGAATTTTATTGAATTACAAGTTAATTTGGGATTTTTCAAAAATAGAGAATAAAAATTTAATTCATGTTAGATTTTTAAATTATAATTAGAGAAAATTTAGAAAGAATTTACTTTAAGGTTCAAAATTAATTTAAATTCAATTTTTGGAAATTTCTTTGAATTTAAAAGTTAAATTGAGATTTATCAAAAATAAGGGTAAGAATTAATAAATTTGGGATTTTTAAATTAAAATAAGGAAAATAAATAAAAATGCAAATAAATATTAGGAGATTTTAGATGTTTTTGAATAGAGCACACAACAAATTTATTCGCAAAAATTTTCTACATCAATTTGAGTATTTTTAAAAGGATAAATTTTAGGGAAGTTACATTTGGTTACCACTAAAGGATTAATCGAGTAGTTATACCATATTTACGCCTTTTGAATTAGCAGTTATACCATCGTCCTGTCTTTTGAAGCTCGAGTTTACATGGTAATCCTTGGTCGATGGTAATGCCATACTCGAGCGAGTCGCGGTTGATGGAGTAGGTCACATTGGTCGTCTCGTCGGCAACCGCACCGCATCCTGCTGCTGGTCCGTGAAGAGGCCCCGGCGCCTCTTCAAAATGATGTGTTTCAATGTCCAGGAGTACCATGTAAACTCGAGACAGGAAGCAAATGCCACACTCGAGCGGGTCGCGATCGATGGAGTAGGTCACCTTGGTCGTCTCGTCGGCATCTGCACCGCATCTCGCTGCTGGTCCATGAAGGGGCCCCGACGCCTTCTTCGCCGACCTCGGTCTCGCCTTCTTCAAAATGATGTGGTGCAATGTCTATGATTATCATGTAAACTCCAACTTCAAAAAGCAGGAAGCAAATGCCACACTCGAGCGAGTCGCGATCGGTGGAATCTTGATTACCCGCTGGGAGAGGATGAGCCCTTTTTCACTCGTCATTTCTGTACTAGTGTTTAAAGCAGCTTTTGCAAGGTAGTACAAGTATTTGTACTGAGGAGCAATGGAGCATCATGTACTCAACCAAGTATGCGGTAGAAAGCTCTGAAAGTTTACGTATTTTTTACCTGTCAGTGCAGGCGACCTTTACACCGTCTCCGACAGAGATATCCTGAGCATTTGGGGTGACATGAAAGAAGACGCCTATCACAATAGAGACAAAGATGGCGGGCGAGAAGGAAAAGAAGCTGGAGGGTGAGAAGGCCATGTAGCTACAAGGGCATGGACCTACTATTTTTCAAATTTTCTTAAGAAAAGATAAAAATTCACCCCCCTCCTCCTCCCAACAATGGGATAACTAATACAATGGGTAATATGAGGTATTTATAGACTGTGAAAGTTATCTTTGTCAGGCCTAAGTATAAGCCCATCGCCGACGTCACTCATCGGTGATGAGCCATAATGTCGCGTATAGTTGTTATATTAATCGGACGGTAGTTTTGAGCCCGTCACCGATGGTAAAGATCGATAACGAGGCTTCTATTAGGACCCGACAAAGATAACCTATATTTGTCGGGCCTTGAATTGAGTCTGTCACCGATAGGTATCATCCATGACGGGCTCAAGTTTTATGCACATATAACATATTTGTGCGTATATATCTTTGTCCGTCTCTTTTTAGGCTCGTTTGAGATGACTTCGTTGTGACATACTTGCAAATCTTAGACATGTGATAGTCTCGTCACGAGAGGAAAGGATCTATACTAATGTGAATTGCTATTTACATATAAATGGGGGCAAGGAGAATAATAAACAATGCTAAAATTACGTAATACACATTCCTGCTTTTTATATGTATCCCGGATGAAAGTCTCAAGATTATCAACACATTAAAAAAGAACAAATATGTGTTACGCAAGATACTTACAAATTCAGGAATTAAATTGTGCTAATTGATTGGATGACCTGAAGCTACTTCTCATATGAGAAAATGGGATTTATGAATTGTGGAGATTATGGCAATCGGGTATCGCATGGCAAGCTTATCCGATGGAGGTAGGGATAGATTGTGCCTACCATATCTATAAACCAAACATGAATTGGGTGTTACGTTGCCGATTGAGATAAGGCAACGGCCCACAGTCATGGTTTGGTAAGATTGAGGAAACTGACTTAGAGTAAGATATGGTTTCTGATTTGTAAACCCACCTCCCAAGACTATATAAGGGGGGTAAGGGGCGTCCCTTGAGGGATATCAGATTCCAAGAGATCAGATATTCCAATAGGAAATCAGCCTTTAGCTTTCAACTTTAGATCACGAGATCAATAAAGACACTCGGCGGATCGAATCCACCGAAACAGGAGTAGGGTATTACCTCACGAGAGGGCCTGAACCTGTCTAAACCTTCTTCTCCTTCTAACCCATTGTGCTTGGCGATCTCGATTGCGACCCCAAAGATTATATTGCCGAAACCGAGTTTCGACAGTTGGCGCGCCAGGTAGGGGCCCGCGCGTCGAGACTTCTTCAACAATCTCGCCGATAAGCGTAATGGGATCTCCGTCAGGATTCGGCAACTTCGCCGCCAACAACTTCGATGACTTCTCCTTCGACTCGGATTCAAACCAGTCGGAAGAAAAGACCCACTCGGCGCCGTTCGGGCTCCCCAATAGCGCCGGGATCTTCGACGACATCTTCAACATCAAGATGCAATCTGCTCGCTCCAACGAAGGACTTCACTCGGCACCATTCGGACTACCGAATGCCGCCGAAATCTACGCCGATCTTCTCGTCTCCCCAACGGAGGCGATCTACTCCGATGAAGACCCCTCGGTGCCGTATGGGTTACCAAACGCCGCCGAGACCTGTAGCAAATTTCTCCTCCCCGCTTCGGGGTTGATCCACTCGGAGGAGCCCGCATGCCCGAGCTCTGACTCGGACTGGGACGATCCAGACCCGGGCTACCCAGGATCAAGGGAGGTCGCCGTCATCCTCCCGTCATTCGGCTCCTGCTCATCTTCGGAGCTCAATGAATACCTCAGCTCCGCCGGCTTCGACGACCTCTATGGCATCCCCTCTGACGAAGCCGACGACTCCGACTGCCGCAAGGACTATGAGCCGAAGTGCTTTGATGTCCTCATGGCCGAGCGGACGAGTCCGACTCAGCCATGGCCGGAGGCTTGCTTGAAGAAGAGCAAGCCAAGATTGAGCACGAGCGCAAGACACCGAAGAGGAGAAACGGCGCAAGGAAGAGGCGACAAGAGGAAGCGGGATCTACGCGCGGCGGACGATCGCCCGGGAGGCCATCCTCCAAACACGGGTTCGCAACACCAACATCTTCCAAACGCCACGCGAACGCTGTTGCCACGCTCACGCTCTTGGACACCGTCATGGAGACGGCACCCGCCAATGTGACTCCGATACTCGACAAGATCAAAACCATCGTCGCGGCCACAGCCAACGGCCATCCGACCACTTCGGCACGAAGGCCGACTAAATCCGTGGCCGAAACACCCGATAAAAGCCGACTCCCGCCTCTAAGGTCAGGAGACTATAAGAGGCCCGAGCCGGATCGGTCGACGACAAGGCCAAGAGGCCCACATCGCGAGTCCACACAGAAGTACCAGGACCAAACAGTCGACTCCCGCGACAAACGACACGGACGTCCACCCGTCCACCACCGCATCCGCCGCAACGTCAGCTCCAGCTATCCAACCAGCCAGCCGAAGACCCCGCCGAGTGATCTGCGGGAAGTCCTCGATCGCCGCTACCAGGAGCGAGACCGACGCACCCAGGAAGATCGGAGGGGATCACCCGATAGCGGCGACGATGGAGTACCGGCCTTCACTCGGGAGCTTCGTCGAGTGCACTGGCCGAGTGGATTCAAACCCACAGGAATAGAGAGGTATGACGGCAAGATCGACCCTGAGTAGTGGCTCACCGTATACACTCTCGCTATCCGCGCAGCAGGCGGTGACAACAAGGCCATGGCCAATTATCTTCCAGTGGCCCTCGCTAACTCAGCCAGAAACTGGCTCATGAGCTTGCCAAGAGGCTCAATCGGCTCGTGGAGCGAGCTTAGGGACCACTTCATCGCCAACTTCCAGGGAACCTTCGAGAGGCCCGACACGCACTTCGATCTATACAACGTCATCCAGAAGCCGGACGAGCCTCTGAAGGATTACATCTGTCGTTTCTCCGAAAAGCGCAACAAGATCCCAAACATCACCGATGACATCATCATCGCCGCCTTCCAGAAGGGAGTCCATGATGAGCTGTTAATCGGGAAGTTCAGGCGCAAGCCACCGAAGACGGTGAAACAGATATTCGAGACGACGAACTCCTACACCAAATCTAACGACGCCATCAAGGCTGCCCGTCAAGCGGCCCGACGGGAGGGAAGATAAGCAAGCGGGAGGAAGCCGGAGTCCTAAGAAGGATAACGGTAAGAGCAACAACCAGGCCCAAAAGGATCGCAAGCGCCGATCTGAGGACCTAGTGGCCGCAACCACCAACACTCAACGCCGCCCCCGAGTCGCCGCCTACGACGCCATCATGAACGCCCAATGCACTCATCACCCCAATCATAAGCACGTGGCTAAAGACCGCTTCATCTACAAACAATTCGCCGAGCAGTACACGGCGTAGCTCAACAAAAAGCCAACTGATGAGGCTGGTCCATCGGGCGCTAAGAAAGACAACGCGGCTGGGAATGCCGAACCTTTCCAAGACACTGTGGGAGAGCTCAATCACATTTTCGGAGGGCCACTAGCTTATGAATCCAAGAGGAAACAAAAGCTAACCGACCGAGAGGTCAACGCGGCTCAACCTGAGGTCCCTCAGTACCTGCGATGGTCGGAAGTGGCCATCACTTTTGACCGCTCGGATCATCCTGACCGAGTGGTCCACCCGGGGCGATATCCACTCGTCCTGGATCCCGTGGTCCGCAACATCAGACTCAAGCGCGTCCTCATCGATGGGGGCAGCGCCCTCAACATCCTGTTCGCCAAGACCATGGATGAGATGCAGATCCTGAGGGCCGAGTTGAAGGCAAGCTCAGCCCCCTTCCACGGAGTTATCCCGGGGCTATCTTCTACACCACTCGGGCACATCTCCCTCCCGGTTACCTTCGGGACTCGAGAGAACATCCGGACGGAGAACGTCACTTTTGAAGTGGCCGACTTCGAAACAGCATATCATGCCATCATCGGAAGGCCTGCGCTTGCCAAATTTATGGCGATCCCGCATTACACTTACCTCTGCATAAAGATGCCGGGTCCCAACGGCGTCATCACTCTTCGCAGCGACGTGAAGCAAGCCTTCACCTGCGACAAGGAGAGCTGCGACATGGCCCAATCTCGCGAGAGATTGCGCGGCCAGCAAGAAGTCCGATTGGCTGCATCGACTTCGGCAGAGGGCGAAATTCCCGCGAAGAAGATAGCCAAATCAGGATCCGGCGACGCCAAGACCAAGAAGATCTCCCTTGATCCATCGAATCCCTCGAAAACTGCTGTAATCGGCGCTGAACTAGATCCCAAATAGGAAAGCGCGCTCGTCACCTTCCTCCAAAATAATAAAGATGTTTTTGCTTGGAAACCATCTGATATGCCTGGAATTCCTAGGGAGGTGATCGAGCACTCTTTGCACGTCAAAGATGACGCCAAACCGATAAAACAACGATTACGCAGATTCGCTCAGGACCGAAAAGACGCTATCAAGGAAGAGCTCACAAAGCTCTTGGTCGCCGGCTTCATCAAAGAAGTCCTTCATCCCGCCGGTTAGCCAACCCACCAGTCCGTAAGAAAACGGGACAATGGCGCATGTGCGTTGATTATACCGACCTCAACAAAGCCTATCCCAAAGATCCATTCGGGCGCCTCGCATCGACCAAGTCGTAGACTCAACGGCCCTTGCCAACTCCCGAGTTTCTTGGATTGTTACTCGGGCTATCACCGAGATCAGCCTAAAAGAATCCATTGCTGAAGACATCGTTCATCACGCCGTTTGGGGTCTTGTTACGTCACCATGCCTTTCGTCCAGAAAAACGCCGGCGCCACATACCAACGCATGATCCAGAGATGTTTCCAGACGCAGATTGGCAAGAACGTAGAAGCTTATGTCGACGACGTTGTCATCAAGACCAAGCAGAAGGAAGACCTGATCGCCGACCTAGAAGAAACCTTTGCAAACATCCGGGCCTTCAGAATGAAGTTGAACCCGGAGAAGTGCACTTTCGGCGTCCCATCGGGCAAACTGCTTGGCTTCATGGTGTCACATCGCGGCGTTGAAGCCAATCCAGAGAAGATCAACGCCATCTTAAGCATGAAGCCCCCGAGTAACCAGAAGGACGTCCAGAAGCTCAATGGCTGCATGGCGGCACTAAGCCGCTTTATCTCTCGACTCGGCGAACGAGGCATGCCCTTCTTCAGATTATTAAAGAGAACAGACGACTTCCAGTGGACCGCGGAAGCCAACAAGGCCTTCGAAGATTTCAAAGAGTTTCTTACAACGCCGCCTGTCCTGGCCTCGCCTCAGCCCCAGGAACCTCTGCTGCTGTACGTTTCAGCCACTCACCAAGTGATCAGCACGGTCCTCGTGGTCGAGCGCGAAGAAGAAGGACAGGCTCAGAAGATTCAGAGGCCGATCTACTTTGTTAGCGAAGTGTTGGCAGGAGCCAAAATTCGCTACCCTCAGGTACAAAAGTTGCTCTATGGTGTTCTGATAACCGCAAGGAAATTGGCACACTATTTTCAGGGTCACTCGGTCACCGTCGTCACTTCCTTTCCACTCGGCGATGTCATCCACAACCGGGAGGTGACTGGTCGCATCGCTAAGTGGGCCTTAGAGTTGATGCCATTGGACTTGATTTTTAAGGCGAGGACGTCCATAAAGTCACAAGCCCTGGCAGATTTCTTGGCCGAGTGGACCGAGCAACAAGAAAACGTACCTCGGGAAGACCTCCAACACTGGACCATGCACTTCGACGGATCCAAGAGGATCACCGGCTTGGGAGCAGGAGTTGTGCTGATCTCCCCGACTGGGGAAAGGCTAAGATATGTCCTTCACCTCCACTTCTCCGCCTCTCACAACGTTGCCGAGTACGAAGCCCTGCTACATGGACTGCGACTTGCAGTATCACTCGGGATACGTCGGCTCATCGTGAAAGGTGACTCCCAGCTGGTCGTCAACCAAGTGATGAAGGACTGATCCTGTCTAAATGACACCATGGAGGCCTACCGGCAAGAGGTCCGCAAACTTGAAGACAAGTTTGACGGACTCGAGCTCTCACACGTCTTAAGACATAACAACGAAGCAGCTGATGAGTTGGCACAGTTCGGATCCAAACGCGAAGCCGCCCCAACAGATGTTTTCGTCGAGCACCTTTACGAGCCAACCATCACGCCAAAGACAACTTCAAACGAGCAATCCACAAACGAAGTCGCCTTGACTGATGCCGACTGGAGGACGCCACTCATCAAATTCTTAACTCAGCAAGAGCTGCCGGAAAACCGGGATGAGGCAGAACGCGTCCGACGCCGTTGCCAAGCATATGTCATGGTTGACTCCGATTTATATAAAAGAAGCCCCTCTGGAATTTTAATGAGATGCATCACTCCCGAGGAAGGGAGGCAGCTACTCCAGGACATCCACTCGGGCATATGCGGAAGCCACGCGGCAGCACGAACTCTGGTGGGCAAAGCTTACAGACAAGGTTTCTTCTGGCTCACCGCGGTCTCCGACGCGGACAAAGTCGTACGAACCTGTGAAGGCTGCCAATTTTTCGCCCGATAGAGCCAAGTCTCGGCCCAAGAGCTACAAACAATCCCATTATCCTGGCCGTTCACGGTATGGGGCTTTGACATGGTCGGCCCTTTCAAGAAAGCTCCAGGAGGATTTACACACCTTTTCGTCGCAATCGACAAGTTCTCCAAGTGGATTGAAGCCAAGCCAGTCGCCATAATTACTGCTGACAAAGCACGAGATTTCTTCCTCAACATCGTGCACCGCTTTGGCGTCCCGAATAGAATCATAACCGACAATGGTACTCAATTCACAGGAGGCACCTTCAAGGAATTCTGCGAAGATTTCGGAATCAAGATTTGCTATGCGTCAGTCGCCCATCCCAAAAGCAATGGACAGGTCGAGCGGGCCAACGGCATGGTCCTTCAAGGCATCAAGGCCCGCGTATTCGATCGTCTAAACCCTTACGCAGGCAAATGGGTCCAAGAACTTCCCTCGGTCCTATGGTCCCTAAGGACCACACCCAGTCGGGCTACCGGCCAAACTCCTTTCTTTTTGGTCTACGACGCAGAAGCCATGTTACCAAACGAGATGGAGTATGAATCCCTCCGAGTCCGCAGCTTCTATGATGAACGCTAAGACCCCGACCGAGTGGACGACCTCACCCGACTGGAAGAGGCCCGCGAGGCAGCCCTCATCCAGTCGGCCAAATATCTTCAAGGGCTCAGACGATACCATAGTCGCAACGTTCGAGCATGAGCTTTCATCGTTGGCGATCTGGTTCTACGTAAAATTCAAACCACCAAAGACCGTCACAAATTATCCCCCTTATGGGAAGGACCATATATAATTGCTGAGGTGACTCGGCCCGGTGCATACCGATTGAAGCGTGAAGACGGATCTATGGTGGAGAACTCCTGGAACATCGAGCATCTTCGACGATTTTATGCTTAATTTGACTAAGGTTTCATGTTTTCCTTGACTACCAACCTCAAGCAAGATGACTTCTTGAGTTAGCAGTCGGGGGCTGTGCGTATGTCAATAAAGCATAAGTTCTCCTCATCAACTTCTGTGCATGATTTGGTTTATCATTGCTTAATGTTTCCTGATTCGAGTTCAGTGTTTAAGGACTGAGATTTTTCTGATGACCTAATCGAGCCTAGGCTTGGTAACAGTCAGACGAAAATTACTTAAGAAATTTCACACGAAAACTCGGATCAAGGCGTTAACATAAATAAACCAAATATATCACAAGTTTGTTTCAGAGCACCACGATCATATGATATTTACAAGCCAACGTTCACAAGACAAATCAAGTCCGGAAGTTATTTACTACATCAACAGAAATTTTCTTCGCCGATTCCTGCGCCTCACTCAGCATATCCAAGGCCTGCTCATCTGTGGTCCCATCAGCAAAGCCTTCTCCGACCGAGTGGATATCCACTCGGGGGTAAAGGGACTTGGTCTGTGCGAGAGCCAGACCAGCCCCCATGTTGGCGGCCTCGGTGATGTTTGCCGAGATATTGGTCGGGAGCCCTCCGCGGCTTGTCAAAAATTTCTACTGGGTCCAGCGAACTGGCCCCGACCCCTTGATGAAATAAGGATAGCAAGAGTGGCGTAGCAGCATTGGCGACCTCTTCCCGGACCTCCCCGGCTCGTTTGACCCGCTCAAGTAAGACGTCATATTGAGCTCGGGTCTTAACCTTGTAAGCTGCCAAAAGCATCTGATCATACAAAGCACTCGGAAATAAAGCAGCACAAGGAACATCACTTCAAAGAGGCTTACCTTCAAACTCGGCCTCCAATTCAGCCTTGTCGAGGCTGACCGCCTCCAGCTGGACTTGGAGCGAGTGGACTTCCGACAAATTTTCTACAAGCAAAGAAGGTTATCAGTAACTAGAATTAACATAAGAGCCATAAAGGAATTGAGAAGAGCGGACTTACTCCCGACTAATCCTCGAAGGTCGAGGTTCTCCTCCCGGAGGTCTGCTATCTCCCTCCTTAGAGCTGCCTCCCTCGACGCGGCTTCCTCCTGAGTAGTTTTCAGCTTCCGCTGGACGTCCTCTAAGGAGCTCAGGTGAGGAACAAGTTTCTCCAGTACCTCGGACTTGGCCATGGAGTGGCAATACTCCTTCTGCACGTAAAATCCAAGGACTGACCAACTGAAGAAAAATGACAATACAAGATAAAGAGAAGACTTGGGCTTACATTGAGCAGCCGAGTCGCTTCGTTTAAGCTTTCGACAAGGGCATCCCTTTCTTCCCTTTCAGCCTGCCTGTCCAGGACGATGCCCTGCCTTTGGCCTTCCGAGTCCCGCCACTCGATCTTGATTGGGGAACCCGGGTTTGAAGACTATAACACGGGAATTTCCTCCTTGTGGTGCGAGATAGGAAGAACAAATGAAGACATGAAAGGTTCAAACTAAAAGAGCAAAGACAAGATTCGATACAAGCGGCCAAGCCGGTGGCTGCGCACTTAGGTGGAACGGCCGGCGGCCTCCTCCCTCGGCTCTTCGCCGAGTGACCCTCAGTCGGGGCTGACCGTGCCGTGGCCTGGGGTTTCCTGGCTGTCGGCTGACTTCCAGTCGGGACGTCCCGGCTGGTGGTCGGGGGCTCCTTCCTTGGGGCATCCTTCTTTGGAGGCGAAGGTTTTTTGCCCGGAGCGCTCTCGCTCGGACGCGGGCTCCGAGGCTTCGGCTCTGCAGGCTTCGGCACCTCGGAAGCATCGGTGGGGGTCGGCCCCTCACCCTTCCCAGCAGGATCTATGTCCTGGGGCCTCCTGCGATAATGAATACAGCTGGGGTGAAGACAAAGAAAGCTTTCAACGAAAAAGTTCGGACTTTAGTCATAAAGCATACCTGGACGACCGGCGGATCTTCGGCGTCGTCCTTGGCGATCGCCTTGGAGGAGGAGTCTCGACTGGAGGAGCGGGGACATCGTCATCTGAATCATCAATGACGAGCCTCCTTTTGCTCGCCCGCTTGTTGGTGTCCTCACTCGGGGCCGCCCGCTTCCCGATTGGATCGCTTTGGATCTTTATTCCGCCAGTCGGCTTTTTGGCAGGGCGGAGCGGCACATCATCGTGAGGCACCTTATACGGTTTGGAGACAACAGAAGCATTTTCCTACAAGAGAAATTCGCACCACATTAAGAGGCATGACATCAAGGTTGCAAAACACTACGAAGCAGTCAGAAGGCTTACCGGAGGAGGAGGTCGATGGACGTTAAAGGGAAGAACCGGCAGAATGAGGGCGCGCTCGACTGCAATTCCAGTCGAGAAGATCTTATACATCTGGATCTTCAGGATCTCGTAGCTGAGTGGATCTTGATCTTCCCGATTGGGGTCCTTCCCGCCTTCGTAATCAAAGGCTGGCTTTGACCGTTCCTTAATTGGAGCCAGTCGGCACCTGATGAAGTGCCGAGTGATCTGTTCGCCGCGAAGACCTCTCTGCTTCATCGCGAGGATCTTCGCTAGCAATTTGTTGGCCTCGTCCCAATCTTGAGCCACTGGAACAGTGCTCCAGGTATGCCTGGGGACGGGGGGAAGGCCGACAAAGGTTGGCAGGCTGGGTTCGGGATTGCTAACATAGAACCAGCCCGCATGCCATCCCTTATTGGAAGATTTTAGGGGAAGAGAAAAATACTCCTTGCGGAGAGATCCGCGGAGTTGAAAGCCTGCCCCGCCGACGACGCATGGATGGTCTTTATTCGGATGCGGTTTAAGATAAAACATGCGGCGGAACAGTTGGAAGTGGGGGAGGATGCCAAGAAATGCTTCACAAACATGAATGAAAAGAGCAATGTGAAGCATGGAGTTGGGGTTCAGATGGTAGAGCTGAAGACCATAGTAATCTAAGAGCCCCCGGAAGAACTCAGAAGTGGGGAGGCTGAACCCACAATAAAAGAAAGAGGTGAATACGACCAGCTCACCGGTGTTGGGGGATGGAAAGTCCTCACCCGCCGCCGGACGCCAGCCCATGATCTCCTTAGGGGGAAGCACCCCGTGCTTCACCATCTCCTTAAGGGTAGATTCCCTCACGTCTGATGTGGACCACTGGTCAAAGGGGATCCTCTTTTCCTCCGCCATGAGTGTGGTTTTGATTGGAAGTGGATCTGGCCAGAAAGGATGAGGATTTTGACAAGGGATCTTGGAAGAATGATTGCGGAAGCTAGTTTGTGGCAAGAAGCGAGCTCCTGGATGGATGGATTTGGGTGCGCACGAGTCTAGGGTTCTCCGCAGGAAACTGGTGAACAGTGCTGCGAAAAAGGGGAATCTTTTGGAAGATGAAGAGGCGGGGACAACCTTGAGCCTTTATAGAAAGATTTGAGGGTTGCGCTAGGTTTTCTCGGGATTGGGCCGAGCCCATGAGATAATCTACGGTCCAGCTAAGGTGTGGCCCGACGCGTGTCCTTAGGGACTTAAGCGGATGAGCTTAAGCAGATTTGCCCTGGCAATATGCGCGTGTCCGAATGCCCAGTGCCTTTGAAAATCCTTTCATACCACGGTTTGCTTGACTTCATGAGAAGCTAGCACGATGCAACTTGGAAGGTGACCAACAGCCAAGCTTTTTATAGCTGCCTCGGTGACAAGGGTTTTTTTAGCATTTGATTAAGTAATTATATCAATGCTATTTTTCCACCTTGGTGAAGATCTTTAATAATTTGAGACCAGTATTATGGCAAAAGCTATTTAATAACTTGGTCGAGTTTTTTATATGATTAAAAAATTCGTTTTCCCATGAGGGACAATTGAAATATTTGCTTCGAAATAACTCGGGCAGATCCACTCGGATAAGCATGAGTTTACCGAGTGCTTTTTACCCATGAGGGAAAATTGAAATATTTGCTCCGAAATAACTCGGGCAGATCCACTCGGATAAGCATGAGTTTACCGAGTGCTTTTTACCCATGAGGGCCGATTGAACTATTTGTTCTGAGATGACTCGGGCAAATTCACTCGGATGAGTATGAACTTGCCGGGTAATGAAATTTGTATGATTACTTTAGCATGAGCAAAGTAATCACATGAGAATAATTTTTTATAGTTCTTGACTATATGATTAGTCTGTTTTTGACTAACCACATAGTCGGGGGCTACACCTAATTAGGTGCATCGGGAGATGCACCTAGATATTTATTTTTTGAGAACTTTTTAGATATTTTCTAGCCCTTCACAGTCTTTGGAGCCACTCGGGAAGATTCGGGCAGAGATGATGGAATCACTCGGCGCCAGAAGCACTCGGCCAAAGAGATTTTTGGTCGTGTACTATTTTGGTTTGAAGCTGAGTTGTCTCGTCGACTGAAAAGGACTCGGGGGCTACTGTGGAGATTATGGCAATCGGGTATCTGCATGGCAAGCTTATCCGACTGGAGGTAGGGATAGATTGTGCCTACCATATCTGTAAACCAAACATGACTTGGGTGTTACGTTGCCGATTGAGATAAGGCAACAGCCCACAGTCACGGTTTGGTAAGATTGAGGAAACCGACTTAGAGTAAGATATGGTTTCCGATCAGATATTCCAATAGGAAATCAGCCTTTAGCTTTCAACTTTAGATCACGAGATCAATAAAGACACTCAGCGAATCGAATCCACCGAAACAGGAGTAGGGTATTACCTCACGAGAGGGCCTGAACCTGTCTAAACCTTCTTCTCCTTCTAACCCATTGTGTTTGGCGATCTCGATTGCGACCCCGAGATTATATTGACGAAACCAAGTTTCGACATGAATAGTTGGTTGATTTTGAGGGTTTTTCTTTTCTGGAAAAGAGAGACAAGATTACACTCTTGGTACAATATGTGCTTAACACAGCACATGACATGATCATTCGTGCAAGAAGCAAGTTCATGAGCTACCCTATTACACTTTTATAGCTTTTACTATGTTGCACTCGTACCGCCTGAAGAGTTGCCATGGCAGCCAAAGCCCTTACGGATCTGAAAAGACCCACTGCGCGATTTGTCTTGATCTTTGTTTGTTAGCCTCATTGCCACCATTGCGCGAGTCCTTTCCAAGTTCAATTCAGCGGCAATGGAATCCACTCCGCCGCAAGTTTTAGGCCTTCACAGCAAGTCAGACTTCCGCCGCCTCCTCTGCCCTGCTGAATTCCTGATGACAATCCCAAGTCCACATCATCCATCTTTCGCCGAGAACGCACCGTCAACGTTGCTTATTAATTCTGAGGTTTTATCAATAAAATAGATAAATCTACATGAACTTGAAGCGTATAAACATTAAATTAATTTTAGGTTAATTCAAGAATTTTGAGATTGTACTATTGCTACTAAAACTTTGAATTTAAGTAAGTAAAGCAAACCCATGGAAACAGGGACTCGTTACACATAGAACTGTTGAAGCCTGAAGGATCAATGTCATGTACGGGCGAACGTACGCGCGTACACGCCGGGCCAGAGACGTGCGCAGGGCTGCTGCACGCACCGCGAACGCGGGAGCGGAAGGCGCGGTAACCACGGACATGCAGCAGGCCCACGGCACGATCGGTGGTTGATTTTCCAAAGATACTTATCCATTAAGATTTGATTAGTTTCCTTCTTGGAGAACCTTAATTCTAGGAGCTGGTTGCTCCCGTGAGATGGGCAGATGGCTATATATATTCTGTAAACAGTGAAGTAGTGAGGACAAGAAAGAACTTTACCTTAATCTCTCTCTCTCCCTATAGCTCTCAAGCCCGAGCCGCCGTGAGGGGCATAACCTCCGCGATCGGAAGACAACGGCAGGAGACTACGAACTCCGTAGTCGAGGGCCGCCTACCCGAGATCACCAGGCCCTTGACAACCTGGTATCAGCTGTCCGACGATCCTCTTCCTCCACTTCCGAGCCATCTTCCGCCCAGCCGCCGCCATCACCACCGCACTCGCATTCCACAGCCATGACGGAACCCACACTAGCCGATCTGTTCGCCCAGATGAAGACCATGTCCGACGAGATGTCAGCCCTAAAAGCCGACATGGCCTCTCTGAAGGAGAAGTCTTCGTCCTCGTCCGACAGCGGCGCGGGCCGCCGTGCGGAGGGACCGCGCGAGCAGGACTTCCACCCAAAACACAAGAAGTGGGACTTTCCCTGCTTCGACGGCACGTCCGATCCGATGCTCTTCCTCAACAAGTGTGAGGCATATTTCCGCCAACACCGAACCATGGCGGAGGAGCGCGTGTTCATGGCGTCGTATCACCTGGACGACGTCGCGCAGCTGTGGTTCACCCAGCTGCAGGACGACGACGGCACACCGTCGTGGGGCCACTTCAAGAACCTCCTGAACCTGCGGTTCGGACCTCCCCTTCGCTCCGCCCCGATGTTCGAGCTCGCCGAGTGCCGGCGCACCGGGAACGTTGAGGAATACTCCAACCGTTTCCAAGCTCTCCTCCCGCGCGCAGGCCACCTTGCCGAGGCTCAGCGCGTCCAGCTCTACACGGGCGGCCTCCTTCCGCCGCTCAGCCACGCCGTTCGCCTCCACCATCCGGAGACACTTGCCACCGCCATGAGCTTAGCACGCCAGGTGGAGCTGATGGAGAACGACCGCCCAGGGCTGCCTGCCCCTCGCGCCCCGCCGCGCAGACTACCGCCTCCAGCGCCCCGAGCTGCGCTTCCGGCGCCCCCGCCGTTGTTGGCGCTCCCTGCACCTCCGGCGGCCTCCCAGCAGGCTCATGGCGACGGCGCTCAGCGGCGTCTCACGCCGGAGGAAATGGCAGAACGGCGCCACCAAGGTTTGTGCTTCAATTGCAATGAGAAATACTCACGTGGCCATAATAGGTTCTGCCGCCGCATCTTCTTCCTGGACGGTGTTGAGATCGACGACACCACCGATGGTGCTGCTGCCGCAGCAAATGACGGGGCGACGGAGGCCCCCATCTTCTCCCTCCACGCAGTGGCAGGCGTGGCCGTGGGTGCCCCCATCCTGCTGCGGGTCACTCTGGGCGCCACCACGCTCGTCGCCCTAGTGGACACGGGGTCCACGCACAACTTCATCGGCGAGGCGGCGGCGCACCGCACCGGGCTCGTCGTCCACCCTCGTCCACGGCTCACTGCCACAGTCGCCAATGGCGAGAAGGTGGCCTGCCCCGGCGTTCTCAGGCAGGCGGCGATTTCCATCGAGGGCATGACGTTCGACGTCGACTTATACGTCATGCCACTCGCCGGCTACGACATGGTGCTGGGCACCCGTGGATGGCCACCGGGGCGCATCGCATGGGATGTCTCCACCCACACACTGTCTTTCTAGCATGCCGGGCGAGTCATCTGTTGGTCCGGCGTGGCTTGCACCGAAACACCAACAGTCCACACCGCGACCACCGACGCGTCGCTCCTGGAGAGTCTCCTGGACTCTTTTGGTGATGTGTTCGCGGAGCCGTCAGGGTTGCCTCCACCGCGCAGCCGCACCCACCCCATTGTCCTCAAGCCAGGCGCGGCTCCGGTGGCGGTCCGGCCCTATCGCTATCCGGCGGCCCACAAGGATGAGCTCGAGCGCCAATGCACGTCCATGATCGAGCAGGGCATTGTCCGCCGCAGCAACTCCACGTTCTCGTCGCCGGCCCTCCTCGTCAAGAAAGCCGATGGCGCATGGAGATTTTGCATCGACTACCGCGCATTGAACGCGCTCACTGTCAAAGATGCATTCCCGATACCGGTGGTGGAGGAGTTGCTCGATGAGCTCAACGGGGCGCGTTTCTTCACCAAGCTTAACCTTCGTTCCGGCTACCACCAAGTTCGCATGAGGCCGGAAGATGTACACAAGACGGCGTTCCGCACGCACGAAGGCCTATATGAGTTCCTGGTGATGCCGTTCGGCTTGTGCAACGCGCCTGCGACGTTCCAGTCATTGATGAACGATGTGCTGCGCCCCTTCCTTCGCCGGTTTGTGCTCGTCTTCTTTGATGATATTCTCATTTACAGCAGCACCTGGGCGGATCACCTGCGACATCTCCGCGCCGTGTTGACCGAGCTTCGCCTCCACCGCCTCTTCGTCAAGCGCTCTAAATGCGCGTTCGGCGTCGCATCGGTCTCCTACCTCGGCCACATCATCTCCAAGCACGGCGTGGCCATGGACCCGGCCAAGGTACAAGCCGTCCTTGACTGGCCGGTGCCCCGGTCGGCGCGCGCGGTCCGCGGTTTTCTCGGCCTGGCGGGCTATTATCGCCGCTTTGTCCTCAACTATGGCGCCATCGCCGCCCCTCTGACTGCGGTACTGAAGAAAGACGGTTTCTCTTGGTCGGCGGAGGCGGCTGAGGCGTTCACAGCCCTCAAGACCGCCGTGACCTCGGCGCCGGTGCTCGCGCTGTCGGACTTCACCCGCCCCTTCATCGTAGAATGCGACGCGTCGACGCACGGGTTTGGCGCCGTGCTTATCCAAGACAAGCATCCCCTGGCATACTTCAGCAAGCCCATTGCACCCCGACACCGCTCTCTTGCAGCCTACGAGCGGGAGTTGATCGGCCTGGTGCACGCCGTCCGTCACTGGCGGCCGTACCTCTGGGGTCGGCGTTTCACGGTGAAGACAGACCACTACAGCCTCAAGTACTTGCTCGACCAGCGGCTGGCAACGATACCGCAACACCACTGGGTCGGCAAGCTTCTCGGCTTTGATTTCGTTGTTGAATACAAGCCGGGTGCTCAGAACACCGTTGCCGACGCCCTATCCCGCCGGGACATGGCCTGCGACTTGGAGGCCGGCGCGGTGCTCGCTCTCTCAGCCCCGCGGTTTGACTTCTTCGACAGGCTCCGTCACGCCCAGCAGACCGAGCCAGCGCTCGTGGCGCTCCGCAACGAGGTCACCGCCGGCACGAGGGGCGAACCATGGGCTGTGCGGGATGGCCTCCTCACCTACGGCGGGCGCATCTACATTGGCTCGGACTCGCCGTTGGTACCGAAACTCCTCACGGCCGTGCATGGGGATGGGCACGAGGGCGTCCAGCGCACCCTACATCGGCTGCGTCGGGACTTTCACTTCCCCGGCATGCGGACCATCGTCCAGGACTTCGTGCGCGCATGCGCCACATGCCAGCGCAACAAGGCCGACCACCTCCACCCTGCCGGGCTGCTGCTTCCTCTTCCGGTGCCCTCAGTGGTGTGGAGTGACATTGGCCTCGATTTTGTGGAGGCTCTCCCCAAGGTGCAAGGCAAATCTGTCATCTTAACGGTGGTGGACCGTTTGAGCAAGTATGCCCACTTCATTCCGCTTGCCCATCCGTACTCCGCGGAATCGGTGGCCCAAGCGTTCTTCTCCGAGATTGTTCGTCTTCACGGCATGCCACAATCACTGGTGTCCGATCGGGACCCGGTCTTCACCTCCAAATTCTGGACTGAACTAATGCGGCTCATGGGGGCCAAGCTACACATGACGACGGCATTCCACCCCCAGTCCGATGGCCAGACGGAGGCAGCTAACCGTGTCATCACCATGTATCTGCGCTGTTTTACGGGGAGATCGTCCTCGGCGGTGGCTCGGTGGCTCCGTGGCGGAGTTCGTATACAATACGGCCTACCAATCTTCCTTGCGCGACACGCCATTTCGCGTCGTGTATGGCCGCGACCCCCCCAGCATCAGGTCCTATGAACCCGGGGAGACGCGTGTCACCGCTGTCGCCAAGACGATGGCGGAACGGGACGAGTTCCTGCAAGACGTACGCTACCGGCTCGAGCGGCGCAAACTACACACAAGCGCAACTACGACAAGCTACATCGCAATGTCTCCTACAAACTGGGCGACTGGGTTCTGCTCTGCCTTCGCCACCACCCAGTCGCCTCGCTCGACGCCGTCGCCACCGGGAAGCTGAAGCCACGCTACTTCGGGCCCTACCGCGTCGTCGAGGTGATCAACGACGTCGCTGTTCGCCTGGAGCTGCCCCCTCGCGCCCGTCTTCATAACGTGTTCCATGTTGGCCTTCTCAAGCCATGGGTGGGCACTCCTCCGGCTTACACCACCACCCCTACCCGTTGTCCACAACGGGGCCATGGTGCCGGAGCCCGAGCGCGTCGTCAAGGCTCGGCTCGCACGCGGCGTGCGCCAGGTCCTGGTACACTGGAAGAACGAACCGGCGGCGTCTGCAACCTGGGAGGATTTGGACTCCTTCACCGCGCGTTTTCCACACTTCCAGCTCGAGGACGAGCTGATTCTCGAGGGGGGGAGAGATGTCATGTATGGGCGAACGTACGCGCGTACACGCCGGGCCGAGACGTGCGCAGGGCCGCTGCACGCACCGCGAACGCGGGAGCGGAAGGCGCGGTAACCACGGACATGCAGCAGGCCCACGGCGCGATCGGTGGTTGATTTTCCAAAGATACTTATCCATTAAGATTTGATTAGTTTCCTTCTTTGAGAACCTTAATTCTAGGAGCTGGTTGCTCCCGTGAGATGGGCAGATGGCTATATATATTCTGTAAACGGTGAAGTAGTGAGGACAAGAAAGAACTTTACCTTAATCTCTCTCTCTCCCTATAGCTCTCAAGCCCGAGCCGCCGTGAGGGGCATAACCTCCGCGATCGGAAGACAACGGCAGGAGACTACGAACTCCGTAGTCGAGGGCCGCCTACCCGAGATCACCAGGCCCTTGACAATCAAGCAAAAAAAGAAGTATTCTGTGTTGCATATGATTAAAACTTATCTCTATCTGAATCACTGCGCTTCGCTGAATGACAAAGTTCTGTGTGAAATTACAGGGCTGCCTGAAGGATCACCTAACTTTTGATACTTTTTTTTACCTCAAGGAATTATTCGTGGTAATTTTTCATCTAATTTTTACTGCAAGATACATCATCTTCACAAAATGAGATGCAATGAGATTCATATGTATATTTTTTTAATGCGATAATCATTGCTTCATTCAAATATGCTCAGTGATAGGAATTATCTGCAATTATTCATATTGAAGCAAGTTTACTACTTTGAGTTTTCCCTGGTACGTACAATATAACATATAAAGCTGTTGGGTAGTTGCAAGGTAACATGAATAATCGCAGAAATCAAAAAACAAAGCATCGTAATAGTAATTGTGAAGTTAGCAATGAAAAAAGGATTTCTAGTGTTATGAATACCATGGAAGAAATTTTTCCCAACAATTCAACAACATAGAGGGCTCTAAACCGCCAGGGATTTTATGTAATCCAAATAAACATGCGATGAAATTAAAGGAGTTAGTCCTACGAAATAGAGTAATTAATCTGCTAGTGAAAATATAAAATACTGCTTTACTGGAAAAAAAAGAGCAGATTGAGATACTGAATCTATTGGAATTTGATAATTGAATTGCGGATAAATTAGTTTGACTGCTGATCTAAAAGAGATTTAGCTTAATTTGGGGATGAACATACACAGGGAACAGCGGAGTTATGGATACAAGTGGAACAACGGCCGAGAGGAGGATCCAAAAACATGCTTGTCTGGAGGAGTAGCAACCTTTGGTTCTGCTTTTCTCCATACGACATATACATGTTTAGTACCAACAAACACTAGCATGTGTATCATCAAATATAGAGAAGATGAGAAAGGAAGGCGACCAACCAAATATTCCATGTGACGGTCACAGAAGATGAAGATGATACAGGACTGGGAAGCCAGCTGGACAGTTTCGGTTTCTTGCAACATCCCGAGGATGCGAACATGCACCAGCCTCCTTGGTGAGTAGCCGGTGGCAAACAAGGGGGCGTTTGAGGCGTGACTGAGACGTTAGTGCAGTGCGACGGCCACTCTATCAGACTCGCATGGAAGCGACGCACGACCGTCGTGCTTCCTAGCAGCGCGGGGAGGAGGAGGCTGTAGTGGTGTTTCTGGACATGATGACGGGATGTGTGCTAAGGTCATGAACTGGGATTTTAACATGCACAAAATTAGGTTCGGAGTGTATGTACATCCCATCATATTGTCGTCGATAAAAATCTTATAATAGAAACTTATATACTTGGGTCCTATTTGTATGTTGTTTCTTTGGAGGGGATGTCAATAAGACACGAGAAAGAGTTTTTTATACAGGTTCATGTCCTCAAAATAACAACCCTACGTCCTGTCGGATAAACTTGTTGCTTTAATGATATATGAGTACAAATATAATGTATGTGTATATGTAGGTCTATCTACTAGTCTAATTGAGAATTACGACCAGATGGTGGCCAAATGTGTGGAAGATGGCCCCGTGGGCTCACGGCGAATCGATGGCTTGATCTCGACGGGGCTTGGTTGATTGTTGTGTTGTTGGGTTGATTGTTGTATTATTGTTGTTGTTGTTGTGTTTTTATCTCCGTCCCCTCTTGGGGCTTGGTATTTGTAACCTAGGTTCTCTTGTATCTAGAGGACTCCTGAAGGTATGATTGATAGTCTTCTATTGAGTCCTAATCGAGTCCAAATGGGTCTCCTACGGTTTTCTTGAAGCAACTCTTGGTTTCTTTGCATGACCGGGATGCGTTTTCTTATGGGAGTAGCCTTCTTGTAGACGTATACGTATTCTATATGGATATCTGGTGTTTGCCTATGTTCTCGGCATATACCATATTTTCTACACTGAGAGTAACCCCTAAATCCTATTTGAAACGAGTAGCGGCAATGAATCATGTAAGATGACCTGATAAGGATGATATCAATTAGGGAGGGATTGATGGTGGTTGACATGGCAATCTACCCGGAGTGGTCAGACTTTGAACTGTCATTATCCTTGACATTTTGATCCTGAGGGTGTCACTTTAGGTTCAAATAGGATTAGAAGAATCTAGTCCATCGGTTGTTTTTCGGTGGACACCTGACACAAAAATTGAGTAGTGGGCTCTAGAAGAGAACCATTGTGGAACGAGTATAAATTTCTTTCGCGGATTCAGTAGGAACCCTTCCTCATTTGCACATTTGTTTGTGCTCTTCCTTTTTTTCGCGTATCCATTTCTCGGGAAAAACTCTAGCTTTTTTCCTTGTTCCAACGATCTTCCTAAAACAGGCACCAAGAATCCTTAGAATGCGGTGGTAACCAACAAATGTAGTGTTGTTTCTTCGGATGTCTCGGAGTTCTACTGCATTAAGGCTCTGCCGAAGGAGGGTGCTCTAAGCATTCTCCCTAGTGTAGCAAATCCATAACCTTGCTTGGGGCACTTAATTGTCTTTGCTGCCACTATGTTATGTGGATTGGTGCTGCTGTCGTCTAATTTTCTTCTTGCTATCCTCTACTACTACTATAATATCCAACTCCTCTACCTTCATCCCAATTCCCTCACCATGTTGAGCATCATTGCTCATTTGTGTGGGAACTATCGGGGGTATCACCATGTTGAGCATCATTGCTCATTTGTGTGGGAACTATCGGGGGTATCACCATTCTTGTTGTTGTTCTGATACTTCTTTCACCTGACAAATCAAGAAGGGAAAGTGTAGGGATCATGCAACTTATCTCCACGATTGCCTTAAGAAGGAGTATATTCTTATCGAGACGCACGGTTGTCGTGGAGGAATAGAGAAAGGACCAGATATATGCTACGTTAGACAAATCAAGATGATATCCTCAAGGTGTCAACCAAAACGTCGTAAAGCGTAGTAGTATGGAATAGCTGTCATTTGACGTGTTGATGTTTTTCATGATAAGATCGGTGTCTTTTAGGGATGGTGGTCCAATAATATATAAAGTTGCAGTGTATAAAGATGTTTTTTAGTTTTAGATTTTTTCTATATGACTGATATATAGGTTTCAACCTGGCATGTCGTGTAATCATATACAATAAATTTAAAATTATATGATATTCAAGATTATTTTCGGACCGTTTAATCCCGTCCCGTAGCCCTCAGAAGAACGGTGTGCTATAGAGAGCCCATACCGGGGTACCGCCAACGTGCCAGCGTAGACAGCCTGAGTCGTTGCACTTCCGCACAACCATAGTCGATCGTCTCAGTGCGGTGGTTTCGCGAGTTCGCCCGCTCGCCCGCCCGCCCGCCGTTTGAGCCGATCTCCATCCCGCGAGCGGCGCCGCCGGCGTCCCCCTTCTGCTTCCGCCTCATCTTCACTCGCTGGTGAGCATCCTCCATCCGCTACGCCCATCCCCCTCCTCCTCATCCCTCCCTCCCCACACTTCCTCTCGAATTCGCGCTAACCCTAGCTCCTCTTCTAGATCTGGAAGCTCTTTCTTTTTGGCTTAACCCTAGTACTATTATCAGACTGTTTGTTCCCAAAATCCCCTATGTTCCGCCCCCTGGACGGAGGAGGTCGCTGGCTCCACCACCATGAACGAATTGGTTGGCAACTTGGCATGGCGCATTTGCGGGGCTAGCGGGTTCATTTCCGCCTGTCGCGCCACTGACGCCGACTCCGGTAGGCTTGCCAGGGTAACCCGTAGAGTGTTTGGATGTTTACCCTGTGTAACGGTCACCTCTCTTAGCATCGCCTATGATGCTGAGAGTTTCACCCCAACAGCCATGTTGATGAACCTTGTAACAATCTGTTTTTCTCCTGATCTTATTAAAACTAGGCCACCCCAATAAAACAAATAAATATTCTGGCTTTAATTTCCCACTCAATTTGCATGGG
This sequence comes from Oryza australiensis, assembly GCA_019925245.2. Lineage (NCBI taxonomy): Eukaryota > Viridiplantae > Streptophyta > Magnoliopsida > Poales > Poaceae > Oryza > Oryza australiensis. The sequence continues at coordinate 82,650 of JAIFGZ020000507.1, forward strand.
ATTAGATTATGTTCCATCGCGAGTATGTATCGAAAAACCAAATCGTGCATGTGTTTATTTCCGGAAGGAAAAGTCCAATAAATGTTTTTGATGTAGAAGTATTTTTGTAAATGCATGTGCATTGAGTTCTTTCATCTTAAAATGTAAAAGCTTTTTAAGGAAGGAAATATTTTACGCAATAAGATGATGGTTCCATACACACTGAAAAAATGTGCAGCTGCAAACACCTAGTGTGTACATGCCTTCCTAAATACTACAGAAACATTAATGAGTCAAGTGAGACGGCCGAATGGCAAACACTATCGTTATGGTACTACATTAAGAGCCAGGAGGTATGTGCTTTCAACAGTGCTGTATCTTGTCCCAGTATTCTTACATTACAACCCAGTTGAAACGAACAAGAAGCAGGGTGGCCGGATTGGTTAGCTTGGTAATCAGATTACACCCAGAAAGGCCTGAACCAAATGCTAACTATGTTTAGCCAAGCTAGTTAGTTACTGGTTACTGCTTATTATATTATTGTATTAAAATTTTGGACCTTATTATCAAAACTCATCAAGCAATTGTTTTTCCAGTCCTCTCTCTAGAAATCCTTTTTTGGCAGTGGAAGGTCATGTTGAATTTCCTTTTTGTGTTTTATTCATGGTTTATGCTGTAATGAAAATAAAAAAAAACAGAGTGATGGCTGATGTGGATCACACTTCTGGTTCTAACCATTCCATTTGTGATTAAGTTCTAACCATTCGAATAAAATAAGCTACAGATCAGAGATGCAGAAATACAACTAGTTAGGTTTTCTTTTGTGCTTCTATCAGGTGATAGTGTTTTTTCTCTGATTGTAAGTCTTTTCCCTTTTTCTTTGCAGAAAGATGCTTAATCTTCTCAAAATAAAGGATAAAAAAGAGAGAGCAGGCAGCAAGTGCTGCTGGAAAGGCTCCTGTGAAGAAGCAATCTGCTGGAGAGCTCCGTCTTCACAAAGGTGCATTGAGTTATAGATGACTGTCAGCACTTCTTTTTGGTCATGAAAACATGTCTGGACATTGACAGTCTTCACAGTGCAATCTTTATCTCTAATTTATTTTTTAATGTAATTTAAAATATGATAAATTACAATAGAATGAAGATCGTTTTGATACTAATCTACAATTCTGTATATATATGATTATTATGCTGATATACATATTTAAAAACTTTGATATTTGAACTAGATGTATGTCTAAAATGTGTTTTTGTGAGCGAAATAATTAACTTTGTTGAGTTTTCTTACAAAGTTTTGTGAGCTAGAGATACAAATCCTTGAATTTTAAAAATTTAACGAAGTCCCAAAGCTTGTCTAACTGTTTTCATAAATGTAATGTTTCCACTGACATCATAGGTGGTTTTCATTTGAATAATTCAATGCTGGCGTGCTGGTGCATATGTGGCTACTCTTTTTAAAGTTGTTAGCAATCTCTTTATTTCCATGTTAAGCATGACTAGTAGTATATGTGTCATGTGAGGCAGTCCTGCTAGTAGTATATGTGTGTCCTCCAGCACACATGCCAGATGTGGAACAGTAGCTCTCATCTTCTCTTTTCTCTGTTTCTCTCCTTATTTCCTCTCTTCCCTGAATCCTGATCTAGAGGAGATGGAGCAGTGAGGGTAGGAGCAGCACTGGGTTAATCAGTAGAAGGCAAAGAAGATGATAGCAGGGATGACAACTGAGACTCATGGTTGCTATTCGTCATCCTGTAAAAGGAAATTAAGGTGACAGGTGGATGGCTATTCCAATGCAGTATATATTAATTTGTGGCACTTACACTAGGTGTGTGGTATCTCATTTCAGTAATGCATTCCATACACTCGTTTCATGCTGTCTAGGTGCCACAAAATATGTGAAAGCAACTCTACCAGCCATTGTGCAAATGGCCAAACCATGAATTTGTGGACCATCCAAGTCGGAGTGCCTTAAAAGGTTTTGCTTGAGGCCAGGAGCTATATGCTTGTGCGGACTAAGCCACAAGTCCATGTATGAATGTGATAGTGTCTGTCAACACAACTTGCTTGGATGGTAATTTGTAGGGACATGGGCAAGCTAATTACAGGGTTTGCTGTTGTTTGTATATGACCTAGTGGGACTAAATTTGGAATCTATCAAGTTATTTTCTTTTTTTGGTGCCATCAAGCTTGTATCATTCCTCCAAATTATTGAGTGGGATTGTGTTTTGATACAAATACTCCCTTCGTTCCACATTCCAAGTTATTTTAGTTTTTTCATAAGTCAAAACTTCTTTTAACTTTTACCGAGTTCATAGAAAAATGCACTATCAAGACATTTCATGGTGGTTTTAATGAAATTAATTTTGTATTGTAGATGTTGGTGCATTTTTTCTATGAACTTGGTCAAAGTTAGGGAATTTTGACTTACGACAAAATTAAAATGACTTACAATATGGAACAGAGGGACTAGATTTTCAGATTTTTGATAATCCACTTTTGGATTTTTGATTATCATCAACTTCTCCTTGTTACAACATTACCATGTCATACATTATTTATGTCTTTATATGATATTGGGCAGATATTAGTGAGCTAAACCTACCCAAGAGCACATCAATTTCTTTTCCCAATGGCAAGGATGATCTGATGAATTTTGAGATCATTGTCCGACCTGATGAAGGATATTACCTGTAAGTAGAATGCTTAATCTCTACTTTGTGTTTGTTATGTTCTGCACTACCTCACAAGTTTATGTCAATATAAAGAACCTTCACTATTTTTAAAAGATCATTTATGCCATGTTAAAAAAACATTTACCAGTTTCTTTAGAATTGTTTATGGCAAAAAATGGGTTATCATATCCATAAGCTTGAATGGATATCCAGTTTTCCACTGTCCGTTGCCTAGTTAATAGGCATGCCACCACTTCATGTGGATACTTCAAGCCATCCTCATTTGCCTTTAACATAATCACATTTTGACTACTGACTTTTGTAAGCTTTCAAAAAGCAGCCATCTAGGTAGGCTGGTAGCACCTTCCAGCCTTGCTGATTCGTCTCACATAGATGGCTGACTATCCCTATTTAGACTTGCCTGATTTGTGATAAGGTCCTAGGCTCTGGTCAGCTGCCTAGTGCACTTGTGAAACATTGTTTTTTTCTTTCTGGTGAAATGTCAATTCTACATACCATGTTCCCACCTATAATTCTATTTATAATGATTTTTCATTTTTAGAGGTGGCACTTTCGTCTTTACTTTTCAAGTCTCTCCCTGTTATCCTCATGAACCTCCAAAGGTCAAGTGCAAGACCAAGGTATAAGATGGAACTATCTATGCTATATATTTTCCCAGTGAATATGCTGCCTCTTAACCAATTTCTATGCATTATAACTTGCATTCAGGTATACCATCCAAATATTGATTTGGAAGGAAATGTATGTCTGAACATTTTGCGTGAAGATTGGAAGCCTGTTCTCAACATTAACACTGTTATTTATGGCCTGAACCTTCTTTTTACGGTAATTTCAGCTTCCTTGATACCTGTTGATTGCAACTATGTATTTTGAAAATAGATAAAGAAGTTAAATATCTAATCATGTTTACGATGCTGTTCAAATGTGCCATATCACTGTGCTTTGTTGTTTATGAGTTAATGCCTTCAACAGTACAATTATGTTTACAATGCTGTTGTCATCTACATTGTGCTTCATGGTTTATGTGATGCTTGTTTTCAACTTCGAGCAGCAATGTGGTAATCTTATAAATTTGAGAAATGCATGCATAATTCATGTGTTCTATTTCTGATGTACTTTAAGATGAATCCAATTATCGATCTATAGTGTTGGTACAGAAGTAAAAAACATATGTAAAGGTTTATGTAAAGAACTATAATATATTTTACTTATTTTACCATGTACAAGAGTGTTAGTTGTTGACATGATTACTCCATTATCTTGAATTAAATGGGCATGTAAAATTTGACTAGTTTCTAACTCACAGGAAAGTAAATTAGACAGCCTAAATTTCTATGGAAGACATAAGTTGATATACTTATATGTAGTTTCTAAGTTATTTGCAGCCATGATTTGTATGGGTGACATGTTAGAGCTCTTTGGGCTGAGGTCTTTGGATGTCAATTTCTTATGTTTAGTTATAATTTCCATACTCTTTTGTTTGTAACGAATTTGGCTAAAACTTGGGTGAAATTTACCAAAATTTGTCAGTGTAGTGTGTTATTTCTATGGCACGAAACCAACATGCCAAAACTAAGCCCTATGGCGCCTACACCCACATTGTTTTGTTTGGTTTTGAGTATGGATGCTGGACTAGTAAAACTACTAAGAGGAAATGTTTGCTTCCTTGAACCTTGTTTTTGAGGATGACACCTTGGATCGAGGAACCCTCATTCTGTTGGCCAAATATCTCAACAAAAGTGCCGAGTAGCCTGAATGATTATCTTCTGGAGATTCTTGTTGGATGATCAGATTATAGATTGCTGCCATTGCTATTAGTGGATTCCAGTTCAGTAAGATTTCTCGTGGCTTATTAGCTTTTTAATTTTTTTCCGCAGCAACCAAACGACGAGGATCCCTTGAACCATGAAGCAGCAGCTGTCCTCCGTGACAACCCAAAGCTGTTTGAAGCTAATGTTAGAAGGGCAATGGCCGGAGGCTATGTGGGTAAACACTATTTCCCAAGATGTTTGCATGATATGGTGCCAAACATTACTAAGTTTTAAGCCAATTGGCCCTCTTCCCGACATTCTGGATTTGTATGGTTTCGGTGCGTAAAAGTGCTGTCGGATGGATGTGATATGTTGACTGTATGACGGTGCTGCTGCCATCTGTGTGATATTTGTTTAAAGTCAGTAAATTGGTAATCTGGTGGTGGTACAGATAAAATTTGAATTGCAATTCAAGCTGGATTTATACATCATTTTCGTTTGTGTAGTTTGCTTCAGTCCGAACCTGATACCCATCTTTGCTCGTAGATAGTGTTGTGTATGTTTTCCTTCCTGTATGGCTGTATGAGGCTTGAATTCGGTCCAACCCTCGATTGTAGTTTAGGCCGTGTTATTTCCCGCGGTTGGACTTGCTAATTAGTCAAAATGAAAAATACCATCAACATATGATTAATGAGAAATATCATTAGCATATGATTAATTGAAAATATGATTAATTAAAAATTAATATATAAAAAATAATAAATAAATTTATTAGATTTTTAAGTAACTTTTATATAAAATATTTTCACATAAAAACGAGAAAAACGAGTAGAAGCTAATCTGAAATAAGGACGCGACCTTAGAGAATTTCAACAAGAAGGTTGTTTTTGATTGTTTATTTTTCAACAAGAAGGTTGTTTTTGATTGTTTATTTTTGCATTTGGTCAGCTTATCAAAAGGACTTCTCTTCAAAAGCTGGTGCATGCTGAAGGTGCATGCTTCAGCAGATTCTCAATTTCTAACTCTTAACTCTTCAAATTCAAATCGTAACGATTAGTTTTTCTTTAAAAATGTACAGTATATTTACTCCAACAACCTCTATATTTTTCACTCTATATTTCAATGGTTAGTTTCATATATCTATGTATATGTGTTAACTCTACCACACTATTACTCATCCTTTCTCCTGCTTGTTTCTCCATCACCACATATATGATGAGCATAAAGAAAATTAAGATAGGTATTTTCCTGGCTTTTCTAAACATTCCTTTTAAACTCATACTAACCTTGATTAGTAACAAGACTATAATAAGGCAAATGGTGCACCAACAATGGATGAGGACAGAAAAAAAAACACATCCACTCCATCAAAAGTTGACCACGTAGAACAATGGCTGGGGACAGCTTCAGTGGTTATTGTGTCGTTAAGAGCAGGTATAATAGTTCTACTTAACGGGTTCCAAAAATTTTTATATCATTAAATTTATATTATTTTTGTTTTAAAATATAACAATTTTGAATGTATATTTGAATAAATATATATTTAGATATATAATTAAAAATTAATATATTTTAGGAAGTAGATAGTACATAAAAATGAAAACAAGAAAAGAAAGAATCGAGAAGATAATGAAACGGGTGACTAATCAGCCACCGGAAATAAAAAGGATGACTAAGAGGCTGTTCGGTCAGAGGACTAAAATTTAGCCTCTGTCACTCAAATATATGTTTAGATGTTAGTTTAAAATATTAAATATAGACTAATTATAAAACTTATTAATAATCGAGAGAATAATTCGCAAGATAAATCTAATGAGTTTAATTACATCATGATTTGATGATATAATCTTATCATAAACATTTCTTAATTATAAATTAATTAGGTTAATAAATTTATCTCACAAATTAACCTACAATTCTACCCTTAACAATTATTTTTATAATTACGTCCCGCCCTTCGATGTCTGGCGTTAGCAGCAGTTCCATACGCAATTTGACGATAAAAACCTCGTTTTGTGGGGCCCACGCGAAACCCCATCGATCCCATGAGATTTTTCCCTGCATCGTCTCTCTCTCTGTGTCCACCAAAATCGCCTATTGTTCCACATGAGCCCTGCTACCATTCATCGGAGCCAATTTCTACCGCCGTTGGAAACCGCGTGTGCGGCGGGAGCTACGCCACCGTCGTCGGATCAAAGTCCGCGCACCCCATAGCTCTAGTTCCTCTCGCTCAGCTATCAGATCTTTGCCCTCCGTATGAAGCAGGCGTTGTCGCCATGCCAGATCTCCTACCGCCTTGTGGCTGTTCCGTTGATTGAAACAAACAAGCAGATAGGAGAAATGGTTCTCAGTTGATTTGGGGATTTCTTTACTCTGTTCCTTTTCATGTCTTCTGCTAGTACTAGTAGTAGATGGGTTTTTTTTAGTGATACAATTGTAACGAGATTTGTATCTTCCCATCAACATTTCACTAGCAGTAGTTATCTAAAGCCTAATCAATTGTTTTACGGGTTCTTGTTCATATCACAACACACAGATCGCTACAGGGCTACACATATATAGTATAGTTTTGATCATACACATTTATGCAGCATGCATAATTAATTATTTGATCAATGGGATGCAGTCTACATAATAGTTAATTTATTGTACAAATTATCTTAAATATTAGCTACAAAATGACATAAAGGTAAGTGGATCCAGCTGTTGCTACACTATTGACTTTGCTCTAAACACATCCACTTCATGGAAAATTCTGGATCACAGATGCAGTTAGGACAATATATTAGTGTCGATGGGGTGGTCGACGGTCCTCTAAGGGGTTGTCTGAGGAGGTGAAAGAGTGGTCGGGACGTCTACCAACTTGATGGTCGACTCGAAACAAGACGAGCCAAGATTTTTAGACAAGTTTGACCCTTCCGGAGGATAACAAGTCTACTCATGTGTTTTGCGTTAGGGAGACACAGATTAGGGTTTGAGTATAGGTGTAGAGGAGAGTTCTACAGGCTAAATATAGGCTAAAGCTAAAAAGCAAAACGAAATCGTCTTGGGATCCGCTCGCCGTGGACGTCTTGCGTGCAATTTTGCCTCAGGATCCGCTCGTGCAGGCATCTTGTGCGCAGCCTTGCCAGGTGACATTATCCACTACCGGCTTGTCCCCCACTTGTCTCATCTGCAAGGCTTGTCAAGGAACCCTCCTTCCCGAGGGGGAAAGCCGACCCTCTTCTGGTCGAAGCTACGTGTGGAGGTCGAGCTGAGGGGTTGAGGTCGGGCCCGAGGGCCGAGGTCAGGCTGTTAGTGATATGCCCTAGAGGCAACATGGAGATGTTGGATATCACGTCAATGTTTATGTATTTATAAATAAAGTGTTATTCAGTTCCATGAAATAGACATCTTGTATTGATCAATAAGTACGTGACTTATTTATGAGACTCTATATGTATGAATCTATTTCTAAACGATCCCTGATCATATGTCATATTGTTGGAACAAATATGATTCTAAGATCGGCATGTTTATTGATTGATGATCATGTCTCATAGATCATGGGTATGGAGATACCAAATCAATAAACATGGACACATGTGTTGGAGAACACATTGTTGGATAGACCCACCATGAGACACTACAGGAATTAATGTGCCATTAATGTGCCACCGTAAACGAATTCATAGATTGGATCTATGAATTTCGTGTGGTGTTCCAGGCGCTGCGTGCGTACCCCCTTATAGGTCGTCTCGATGCCGTAGCTCTGCGATAAGTAGAAAACGTTTCTACGCCTAACTTGTTTTTGCAGAGAATGCTTTGAGATGGTATGGCCCTATTGTATGTATGAGATGTATGAGATGCATGTGATGCATGTAATATTCTTTCATATGTGCAATGCTTGTAATATTCTTTCATACGTGCAATGCTTGTAATATTCTTTCACGACCTGCGAGTCGATGTAATCTTCAATTAGAGCTTCTATAGTAGTAGCTTAGTTTGAAGAAATCAAGCATTCGGCACTCGAAAGAACGGTGATGAAGATGGAGATCCTGTACACCGGCATGGAGATGGAGATCACCATGTGAAGGGGGCCATACTATTTCACTATATGCTATTCTTCTTGCTTTCATATGTGATATGTTTGTTTGATAGGATAGCATCCCTCGCAAAATTAAGTAGTAATGATGCCCTTCCAAATGTTGCACCCGTCACCGTTATGCTCGTCAATGGTGGGTGCACAAAGCGAGTGCCATTTTATATCATAACACGAGGGGGTATATGTCGGACATATACATGCGGGAGCATTTGGTTTACTTAACAAGGCTATCAAAACAGTTTTGGGCCTTGGGGCATAGGTTGGCGCCGGGGCATGGAGATGCCACACCAACAACAAGAGTCACATAGAGATGTGATTAGCAAGGTGTTGTTTACCGATGTTACTAATTTTCTAGCGGTGATGCCAAAGCTCACTAGAAAATTAATAACATGTGGATCTTGACCCAATGCGTAACCTAGAGGGAAGGTGGAAAATACGTAATGGGAGTCTAATGTTAAATTGTTTAACAATAGACATAGCATAAACATTGTGCTAAACTTTGCTTTTTCGTTGTACAATAAATGGCGGCTAATACTACACCAGTACCTTTAATTTGCGATCTATTCTCGAAAAGGAAAAATTAAATGGAACAAACTTTATGGATTGGTATCGTAACTTGAGAATTGTTCTCAAGCAAGAGCGTAAGGAGTACGTTCTTGAAGTACCCTATCTGAGGATTTACCTAATAACGCCACCGCAAGCGCACGGAGGGCTTATGAGAAGCACACTAATGATGCCCTAGATATAAGTTGTCTCATGCTTGCTACAATGTCCACGAGCTTCGAAGCAATATGAGAGCGGCGATGCTCACACTATTATTCGGGGGTTGCGTGGCATGTTTGAGAACCAAGCTCGGGCCGAGAGGTTCAACACCTCAAAGTCCTTGTTTGCGTGCGAGCTTGTTGAGAGGAATCCCGTCGATCCGCATGTGATAAAAATGATTGGCTACATTGAGAGTCCGGAAAAACTAGGTTTTCCCTTAGCCAAGAGTTGGCTGCGATGTGATTCTCCGGTCGCTCCCTCCGAGCTTCGAGCCATTCATATTGAATTATCACATGAACAATATGGATAGAACCTTGGCTGAATTGCATGGGATGCTAAAGACAGTGAGGAGAGTATCCAGAAAAGCGGTCATCATGTGATGATGATGCGAAGGCAAAGCGCAAACCACTGTCAAGAAACTTTGCACCAAGAGGAAGTTAACTCCCGATGAGATCGCGAGTGCCTCCAATGCAAAGAAGGGCAAGAAGGGGTCGGCGGCATCGGATGCCGTTTGCTTCTATTGCAAGGAGACAGGCCATTGGAAGAGGAACTGCAAGAAGTACATGGAGGATCTCAAAAAGAAGCAAAGTATGACTTACGCCGGTATTAATGTTATAGACATTAATCTTGCTACTTCACCTACGACTCTTGGGTATTTGATACCGGATCGGTAGCTCATATTTGCAAATCGTTGCGGGAATGAGAAGAAGTAGAGGATTGAGAAGGGCGAGGTGAAACTGCGCGTCGGCAATGGAGCAAGTGTTGCTACGATTCTTTGTCGGCACTGATACCACTTCATCTACCTTCGGGATTAGTTTTGGAATTGAATAATTGTTATTGTGTTCCAACACTATGTCAAAACGTTATTTCCGCTTCATATTTGCAAGCGGAAGGATATGATTTTAGATCAATGGACAATGGTTGTTCAATATATCTCAGAGATATGTTCTATTTTCATGCTCCATTGGTGAATGGATTATACGTTTTGAATCTTGAAGCGTCTCCCATCTATAACATTAATACGAAAGACAACTCTCTAATGATATAAACCCCACGTTTATCCGGCATTGTCGCTTAGGCCATATAAATAAGAAACGCATGGAGAAGCTCCATAAGGATGGCTTGCTTCACTCTTTTGATTTTGAATCATTTGAGACATGTGAGTCTTGTTTACTTGGTAAGATGACAAAGGCACCTTTCACGGGACACGAGTGAGAGAACAAGTGACTTGTTGGCACTCGTACATACCGATGTATGTGGACCAATGAGCTCAACGGCCGAGGTAGTTATCGTACTTCATTACCTTTACCGATGACTTTAGTAGATATGGCTATATCTACTTAATGAGGCATAAGTCTGAATCCTTTGAAAAGTTCAAAGAATTCCAGAATGAAGTCTGAGAATCATTTAGGGAAAACAATCAAGTTTCTACGATCGATCGTGGAGGGGAATACTTGAGCCAAGAGTTTGGTAATCATCGAAAGATTGTGGAATTGTTCCACGTTGACTCCGCCGAAACTCCACAATGGAACGGAGTGTCCGAACGGAGAAATCGCACCTTGTTGGACATGGTGCGGTCGATGATGAGCCAAAGTGATCTTCCGTTATCCTTCCGAGGATATGCTCTTGAAACAATTGCGCTCACACTAAATAGAGTTCCATCTAAGTCGGTTGAAAAGACACCATATGAGATATGGACAGGGCAACCCCCTAGTTTGTCTTTTCTCAAAATTTGGGGATGTGAGGCTTATGTAAAACGTTTACAATCGACAAGCTCACACCCAAATCGACAAGTGCTTCTTTGTGGGATATCCTAAGGAAACTAAGGGATATTACTTTTATAATCGGGAACAAGGCAAAGTGTTTGTCGCCCGACATGGTGTCTTCTTGGAGAAAGAGTTTCTTTCAAGAAGGGTTAGTGGGAGCAGGGTGCATCTTGAAGAAGTTCAAGAAACACCGAAAACGTTTCGGCGACCACGGTAACCACAACGGAGGAACAAAGTGTTGCGCCACCAGTTGTAGATACACCGGCCCACGGAGGTCGAAAGATCACGTCGTGCGCCCGACGATGTGTACATAGGTGCGGAACAACGTGATATATTGTTGTTGGACAATGATGAACCTAAGACCTATGAGGAAGCGATGGTGGGACCCGATTCCGACAAGTGGCTTGGAGCCATGAAATCCGAAATAGAATCCATGTACGACAATCAAGTTTGGAACTTGGTTGATCCACCCGATGGTGTCAAAACCATTGAGTGTAAATGGGTTTTTAAGAAAAGGCCGATATGGATGGAAATGTTCACATCTATAAGGCGCAATTGGTGGCGAAAGGTTTTAAACAGATTCAAGGAGTTGATTATGATGAAACCTTCTCGCCCGTCGCAATGCTTAAATCTATTCGGATTATCCTAGCGATTGCTGCATATTTCGATTATGAGATATGACAGATGGATGTCAAAACGGCTTTCCTAAATGGAAACCTAAGCGAGGATGTATACATGATACAACCTCGGGGTTTTGTCGATCCGAATCGCTGGAAAGATATGCAAGCTACGAAATCCATTTATGGATTGAAGCAAGCATCTCGGGAGGAGATGATGGTGGACTCCGCAACGAGCGGGAGTCCTCCGCCGTGAGAGATCGCGCAGTGGCGCCTGGCCAAGGGAATCCATTTCCGACCCTTGACTCCCACGAGCCGGTAATGTTTGCGCCTTTCTCCTCCGCGGCTTCGGAGTACCGGCCCACCCCTTTGTCCGAGGCCTGCTCCATAACTATGACATTTCTCTTCGAAACCTCAATCCCAATTCCATTCTCCAACTCTCCATGTTCATCCATATGTGCGAGGCCTATCTTGGGATAGACACACACTTCAATCTTTTCCGCCACTATTTCTATCTTCGACGGACGGGCGGCGGAGTGGTCGGCGGGACGGGAATTCAATTCTGGGACAAGATGGCTCGCCAGTACATCCCCGTCGACTTGACCTCCTTGAACAAGGGATGGCACACCGAATGGTTCTACATCGGTAATCACAAGCCATCGAACTCTCCGAAGATCGACCAAGACTCGACCCCCGGCGAGCACCTGGTCGGCTGCCTGCCCTGCGACCGAGCGGGACCAGGTCGACGAGCTCGTCGCCAAGGTGGAGAGCCTCAAGGAGCAAGGTCTGACGGGCGCTAGGGTGGCCCTCAATTTCGTTATCAGGTGCGTCCAGACTTGCAAGGAAAGGGTGAAGCCGACGTACGAATACTTGGGCAGCCGGGACCCTACTCGAGAGGCCGCTGTCCCCCTCGAGCGAGTGCGGCCAAGATTGGCCAGCTTCTTCTCGAGCTTGGCAGATTTCAGCGTGGGAGGCCCGCTCAGCTACAGCCAAGCCACCCCCGCGGCCAGAGATGAGTCAGATTTGGCTTCTTCTTCTCTTCCCCTTTTTTGTTCGGCACCTCACCTGCCAGGTGTTAACATTGACAGGAAATGTCCACGTATGTCTCGCTGCTGTCGGTCCCCAAGGCCCTGGTGGTGAAGAACGACCTCACCGACCCCCAAGCCAACAAGGGGAAGAGGCCTGAGGTCCCTTGGCCGACACCTGAGGTGAAGACGGCGTGGCCGGGGACTCTCAAGATCCTCAGGATGAACTGCAAGCTCATCGTCTCCTCCGATGCAGAGGACTCGATGGAGGTGGATGCACAGCCCGCCTCGTCATCGATCGACTCAACGGTCAGGACGGCCGACCCCCCAGAAGTGGTTGACAAGGGTGAGACAAGGGTGAGACGTCGGGAGCCCTGAAGAGGGCTAGACATTTCGCTGTGGGGTTTAAGGCCTCCAAGAGGCAAGTACTATACTTTGACATGCTGTGTTATATGTTCGCCTTACGAGTGCTGACAGACTCTTTTGAACAGGGAAGCCTTGGACGTCAACCCCCGGGCCGAGGAGCCGGAGAAAGTGGCCAAGCCCCCTGAGCGACGCTGCCGACTAGAGCTTGCCTCTCGAGGGGTCGGGTCGGCTAGCCTTCGAGGAGCCGTCGGCCTAGGTCAGGACGGAAGGCACCAAGCTGAAGGATTGCGCGGAGGCTACGCTAGCCGAAAACAAAAAAAATTCTACCGCGCAAACCAGGAACACTTGCAAGTAAGGGCCGATAGATCGTTACCGATTGGAGTAGAGTGCGGCGGAATAGCCAATCGGGCAATCCGATCCGGAACGTGTAGCGATTCCCGGAGACACCGATTCGCCAATCGCCCGATTCGAGTCGTCCGGCCGCGTTCTCACGCCTCGCTCCGATGCGCCCGACCGCGGCCGATTCCACCACGCCCGATCGCTCCGATTGCAGCCGATCCAGCCGATCAAGAGCGCGCAACGTAGCGGCGCCTCTACCGGTATCCACACGTCCGGGACGTAACGCCGTACACCCGTGTGCTAGCACGCGATGCAAGGCTAGGGTTTGGCTCGAAAGTGGGGAGGGTTTCCGTGGAGATTGATCTCGGCGACTTTTGTTGCACGCGATGCAATTGACATGCCGCAGCTCTCCACCCCTCCCTCCTTTATATAGAGTTGGCCGACTGGGACTAGTGGCCGATTAGGACTCTATTTTGAATCGGATCTCATTCGTATCTCATAGAGTTGGCCGCCCACACGTCGTAAGCCCATAGGACTCTATCCGATCGGATCCCTATCCGATCGAGCCGTATCCAAGTCCAACTCGAATGCCTGTTCTTATCCCCTTAAGCGTGCGACCACGTAGGTTCGGTATACTCGGTTTCGGCTATAGTCTAACTTAGCCGACCGTCGGCTCGAGTCCAACTCAGCCGACTCACACGCGGCGCCTAGCAGCACATATTGACACCATAGTATACAAGAATAATATCGGCTCGAACCGTAATGTGTACACAAATCCCTTTGCCTCACGATACCAATTAAGCTATAGGCAAGATGTGTGCCATCCCTTCAATAGCTTAACCATTCACTCGAACCGTATTGGATTATCTCGTCGTTGATTGACTCTGTAACACCCTAAAAATCGGGGATTTAAAATCGAAAACTAAAATTTGGGACTTACAAAAAACTTTTGGTATTATTGCATCTTGTCGTGTTTATCGCCTCTTGTCTATAAGTTTTGTCGCGTGATATAGATAAAATAAAAAAATTATTTAAAGAATGAAAAGCGAGGGAGTTTCAAATCCAAAAGAAAGGAAATTCTTTTTTTTAAAAAAAAGATCCAAAATAAACAAAACAAAAATTTATTAATTATAAAAAGATATATAGGAAAGTCTAGGGTTGATTTTGAATCAAAAATCATATTTTGGAAAAGTTAAAATATAGAATTGAGGGAATAATATGTAGGACTTGGGAAGCTATAAAAATTATCGAAAAGTATATAACTTTGGTGTAGACAATAAAATAGTGATTGAAAAGATAATTAATATCCAAATATGAATAAAAAAAAAATTTTAGAAAAGAAAATATGAAGTTGAGAAAGTAATGTTAATCAAAAATCCTAACTTTTAAATTTAAAAGAAAGGGATATTTTGAACATTGAAAAGTGGGAGAAAAATTTGAAAATGTATTTTTAAATTAATCTTGGGAATATTGGAACTTGTTTTGAATTTTTAGAAGGAAAGGAAAAAACAATTGGGAAAATAGGAAAGTAATTCGGGAAAATAAAAAAATAGCACTTGTTCATTGTCGGCCACGTGTTCGACCCGGTCCCCCTTGCCACGCGCGCGCGCGTTGCGCGCCCGGTCACACCACGCCGTCCCCCACCCGCGCGTCGCATCCGCACGCCGCGCCGACCACGACCGCCCTGCGCGCGTGTCGCCACGCACGCGCGCCGCCGCAGCCGCCGTGCCGCGCGCCGGCCACCGCCGCCCTCGCGCCCGCGCCCATGCCCTCTCGCGCGTGCTCGCACCGTGCGCCGCCCGGCCTCTCGCTTGCGCCGCTGCCGCGCGCCCCCGCGCTCGCAACCGCGCCTCGTGCCCCGCGCCCGACCGCATGCCGCGCTGCCGCGTCGCCACGCCCGCCGTGCCGCGCCCGCCCCCGAGCTTGCGCTGCGCCATGCCGCGCCGCACGCGCCGCCCGACCCCCATTTGCTCTCGCCGCGCCGTGCGCTATAAAGTGAGGGCCCGAGCCCCTTCTCCCCCACCACGTCGTTTCCCCGCTCCTCCTCCTTGCTCCCCGTCGCGCCACCCCTTGCCGCGGCCGCCCGCCGCGCCGTTGACGCGGTGCCAACCAAAGCGCGCCGCCGCTCACTCGTGTCCTGCTCCCGTGTCACCGCATTGCGCCGACCTCGCCGCCGGTGAGCCCCCCCTCTCCTCTTCCCCGCCTCGACACCGCCGCCCCATGCCTTGCCCCGCGTCGGCTCACTTGAGTCAAGAAGGGAAAGAAGAACGAGAGCAGGGAGGGAAAAAAAAAGGAGAGGAAAGAAAAGTAGGGAAAAAGAGAAAGAAAAGAAAAAGGGGAAATTGGGAAAAATTTTGGGAAATTTTTGGAAAAAATTAGGAAAATTTTGAGGCTATTTCAGGAAAATCTCTGGGCAAAATTACATATTTTTCTTCAAAATAAATTTGGTTTCCAAAAATAATTCGGGACCGATTATCAAACATGTTTTCCAAATTATTTAATCATAGCATTCATTTATCCTTCACGAAAATTATTATGTCATAAATTGATCTCCAAAATATTATTATTGATCTATATATTTGCTAGACTTAAAACCTAGAGTATTAATATAATACTTAGCTACCTTGATTATTTTGGGATCGATTACTATTAACCCTAGGTAGTACTATCCGAAACTTATTGATTGTCGCATAATTTATTCGTTTGGGATTTTGTTTACGATTTAGTTCATCATCACATAATATTTACCATATAGATTTTCTAAAAGTCAGAAAATCCAACTGATATGCAAGTCTAGCTTCTATCAAGTAATTTCGATTTAGATTATTAGAAACCCTAGGACTTCTCGAACCAAGAAATAATTCGATGAAATTAAAAGATAATCACTTTCTTTTATTAATTGAATCATCAACTCTAGTATTTCTCAAACTTTAAGCATATTAAAATAAATATCGCATCCTTCTTAACAAAAGCAGATTCAATGCAAAACTTCAAATCCTTATAACCCTTTCGCTCTACCCCGGATTTCGTCAAAACTCGAGCCTAGGTTCGCATAAAGTCATAGCCTAGTGTTAGGAGCCGCTATTGCGATTTACTTGGTTTTCTGTTGGATTTTACTGGATTCTACTTGAATTCTAATCGAATTCAAATTTGGTTTCTCGCACGTACGATTAGCGTCCGAGGAAGGCGTTGAGTACACAGAAGACCCTAACCAACAAGTGTGCGAGCAAGGCAAGTCAACACATCCCTTTGGACATATTGATCCTACTTGTGAAATGATGTTGTTTTCAATTACAAATTGCATGCTATACACAAATGAGTACCTATTCTTGATATATCCTGCCTTGATATTGAATACCCTTAGAAATATTCTTTGTAAACCTTCGATGTGATGCAACCGGAGGTTATCTTCGGTAAAATGCTTAGCCACGCTTATACTAGATTCTTGCATACTCATGATTTTACAAATAAGCCTCGTGCTTGGGCAACTATCTTGGGAAGATGGTTGAGACACGGCAAGTGGAGACATGAGCGCCACGTTGCCTTGATCATGTTGGAAATGGCTTTGATGAGAAATGAAAATACAAAACAATGTTTTTAGATCGGGGCGGATGGATGGATTTGGGTGGATTCCGGAAAAGGCTAGTACCGTCCCCGATCGCTAAGGACCGAGCCATGAGACTACAACTTAGAACGAGCTAGTACAACCGTACTTCTCGAATGGGTATAGACCTAGCCGATTAAATATCCGAGCGGAGGCGGTATCCTTGCATAGTAGGTTCAGGTGTTGGCGTTGAGGTAAGGGCTCGCCGGTGGGGTGCACCACGGTGGGTGCCCGGACGATAGTTAAGGGCCTTCCGGCGGGGTGTACCGCTGGTTGGTACCGGCGGAGATCGGGCATGCGATCAACATGAAGAAATGAAGACATGAAGAAAAGGACATGAAGATGGAAAGTTCAAGGATAGAGCAATTCTTTCTCTTACCCGGGAATGCCGTAACTCCTCTCACCGCTAGGAAATGACGGCTAGAGTGCATGAGGGCTTAAGTTCATGGAGCGGGTACTGCCAAAGTGAGGTTATCGAAAGGCTTTGCCGTGACCGTCCCATATAGAGGGATGTAAGCTCATTCAATGAGTAGTTGCGGAGTACGGGTAAAGTGTACATCCACTGCAGTGTGAGTCAATCAATCTATTCGAATAGCCGTGCTCGCTGTTAATGAGCGACGTGACAAGTGTTTCCGTGGCTAGACTCATAAATCTTAAAATGATGGGTGGGATTGCATAATGATTTTCATGTCCGGGAACCCAACTTCTCTATGGGAGAAGGGGAAGACACCCGAGAAAACCATGACGAATCGGAGGCGGAAAGCTATCCTTGGGATCACAATGGATGGTGGACAACCGTCGCCGACTTAATATACTATGGACCTAAAACCTGATCGGCTAGATGTTAGGTTTGTGAAATGATTTGTGAAAATTGGCTTTGCGCAAATAAACCATAGCCATCCTTTGAATGACCCTATCATGTGCATCATTCCGTGTTGGTTTGCTTGAGTACGTTGGGTACTCACCCTTGCTATACGCACAAACCTCCGATGAAGAAGAGGAGGAAGACCCGTACACATACTACTAGGAGGAATGAAGACAATGGAGCGCAACAGTCTTAGTCCCCGGCCGTTGCTCGTGGCAATCGGCATGCCGTCGCCTTCCGTCCGCTATCTTATCTAATTTGTTTTGGATGTATCCGACTGGTAGGTCCTATATGTATTGGATATTGCCCTCGGGCCTATTATTGTAATAATTTCGTTGTAAGACTATTCGTGCACTTTGCACTCGGTAATTGAACCGTATTCGTGGGTACCAAACTACTCGATCCAGGATAAGGTACTATGAACACGAATGATTCCCGTCCTCAAAAACGGGGTCTACGAGTAGTATCGAGCAAGTGCGGATGTAGGATAAGACCAGCGGCGCCCTACCCCTTTATAGCTGGTCAAAAGGAAATATCCCTACATAGGATTATTTTGGAAATACATACTATTTTCACAAAACAAACATATTTCTCTCTCTCACCCCAATTTCTCTACAAATATTTGATTTTACTTTCTCTAAACCTAAACTATCTTCAAAAATAGATATAGGACTGTGACCGTGTTAAAGCTTAGGAGATTGTTTATTCCACCCGCTAACGCAATAAGAGTGCACAAGAACAAGGTCCCAACCAGTAGCTTAATCTGTTCTTCCGATTTCTTTTCTCTCTCGACAATAGATGGGAAAGAACAAGGGCGAAAATCAAGATATCGCAATCTCATGGATCAACACAGAGCGACCCTATGGGCATTCCACCTTCTTTCCCTATGAATCCGACCTTAGCCCGATAATGGCTAGCCGACACAATTGATGATCATGATGGTGCAGCAAATGCAACGACACCTTGAAGTTTTGGGTTCGTGTCCGGAGCAACGTCGGCACGTTCCGACTCAAGCCTTGATGACTCCCGCGAATATCTGTCAAGCCCACGAGAGCGAAACACCAAACCCACCGTTAAGAGGGAAGGAAACACTTGGCCCCCGCTACGGCTTCATGGAACAAGGATATGGAATAAGGAACAGTGCGGGGAAAAACACCGGAACCCGATCGAGGGAAATACGGTGCGGAAGGAAGGACAAGGAATTCAATCCAACGACCGGCCAAGGGCTCGGTTCACCATCCAACTCCGGGAAGAGGAAGTCACCAAAATGGACCACGGGTGGTATGCTGGCGGATGATCATCACGAGCACAAGTGTGTACCCCGAAGATGCTGAGGAGATTCCCCGACGTCTAAAGAGGAATGTGCACGCTTCAACCGTGGAGAGTTAGGACACTATGCCAATGACGCCCTAGGACAACTACCGCACCGTTTCGCACTCCAACACCTATCCTGGCTGCCCCAAGGAAAAGGAATGTGACTTGCTTCAAGCGTGAGGAATTTGGACACTATGCCAACCAATGCCCCAAGTCACACAAAGATCCCTCCTCTTACCGGTGCCAATACAACGCCATAGGAGGCAACCCGGATCGGGCGGCGGCCCAAACAACTAGACAAGAAGTCTACATCAACTCGGTCTTGCTTTGGATGGGATTAAGACGAAGAACGACCATGCCCCTACCCTTATATATGAAGACCCTAGATCGATATTAGTGTTGTTGTGTTGTGTTGTATGGACTACACATGTCCAATGTATCCCCCGATGTAACATCTACGAACTAATATGAAGCTCCATGTTATGTCTTAAACGAGTTTATATCACCATGCTTGTTGTGTGCAAAAGATCACTTAAGAACAACTTGAAGATCACCAAAAAAAAAAAATCGATTAGAACCATGACATTAGTCGATCCGATCACTTACCTCATCTATATTCCTCGGATGGTGCACCGTCGCGAGCCTCGCAGCCTACGAGAACCCGCCGGAACCTAACCCTACCACCCTAGCGAGGTCATGGCTTCACAAACCCAATTGCTTCAAGCCATTGCCAACAACCAAGGACAACACGGAGGATCAAGCTTAGGTGAGTTTATGAGAACCAAGCCACCCACCTTCGCTATGGCGTAAGAACCTATGGATTGAAGATTGGTGAGAGTAATAGAGAAGAAGTTGACCCTCGTCCGAGTACGGGAAGGCGACAGAGTCATCTTCGCCACTAATCAGTGGAAGGTCCCGCAAGTGACGGTGGGACACCTACAAAGAGACTGGCTGAAGATGCCTGGAGAACCGACATGGGAAGAATTCACTGCTTTCCGTGAAAATTTCGTATCACCGCGGTTATGAGGATGAAGAAAAATGAGTTCCGTAGGCTGCGCCAAGGAAACACCACGTACAAGAGTATCTTAACAAGTTCACGCAGCTTGCCCGTTACGCCACCGCGATCGGCGACGAAGAGGAAAAGATGGACAAGTTTATTGAAGGATGAACGATGAGTTAAGAGGACCGATGATCGGTCGGGATCACGCTAGCTTTCGAGCCTCATCAACAAGGTCGTAAGGCTCGAGCATGATCAAAAGACGGTTGAAAACAACCGAAAGAGAAGACTTGCTCTAGCCCGCCCAATTCAAGGAACGCCCAATACCCAAAGGAGCAACACCAACAAGTTGGAAGCCGCCCGTCACAATGACCAATCGCCCGTTGCACCCGCAACGCCAGCAGCCACCGCCACCCCTTTCCGCTCCCAGGCACCTACCTTGGCGACCCCAAGACTTAAGAACGTGAACCGCTTCAAGCGTGGGGAATATGGACATTTCGCCAATCACGCCCTAAGCCACGTAACACCCCCGTCCGTACCGGAGCCAACGCCATTGCTATAAGAGGGACCCCTGCCACGGTACCTGGACGCAGACTGTTCGGGACACCCCAGCCGAAGGAGACCACCACAGGAATCCGCCATGGCCAAGTGAACCATGTGCGTGCTGAAGAGGCCCAGGAGGACCGGATCGTGCTAATGGGTACGCTCTCCAACCATTCTCGCACTAAGTTAAAGTTTTGTTCGGTTTCAAAACTTCGCATTCTTTCATAACCTCGAGGACGAGCACAGGGCCATGGACCAAGACTCGATGTTGTGTGAGCGAGCCACGGGAATATTTACGCTACTATCCATTGCCGTATGCCGTAAGGTCGGATTACCGGACATATTTCCTAAGGATTTGTTGATTATGGCTAAAGCAAAAGCCTAAAATTGTTTAAGGGGGTAGAGTGACGTGACCATGGATCTTTAAATTATGCCCCATGTTAAAGCTAGAAGAAACCAAACCTTCTTCGGCTAGTCTTCCATCAACCATACCTGCGATCACAATCGTACCATATAAGGTCACTACCTATCTATGCAATAAAGGTCGTAAAACTTTGGAGTAGCAAGTCTATTATACAACTTAAGAAAAGCTTAGCAATAAACATACTAAATATTGTATGTTTGAAAGATCATTCTTTAGACAGACACCGCCACCACCGTTAGTCAATTGGACATTACGCCTATTCTCGTGAGAACAAGTTATAGATGGATCTAAGTCCCCTCAAAACATAATCGGTTTCGTATACTTTACATAGGAAACTAGTTGGAACGCTAGTAGCAATCCTAGCAATCAATGTCATCCAACCACTCTTTTGACAAGCAAAACCCAACAACAACCTAAACCACCCGAGCACCGGTTTAGACAAAACATCCAATGTGCTCGATATAAAGACAAAGGGAGATTCAGCCGTGGTCGCGATCCATACATAAGGGGACAAATTACGGGACCATCCATTGACTACCTAATCTATTAGTAACCCCGAAAAGAGAGAAAAACAATGGGTGCCAACACGACGAGAAGACAAACCGCCTCACAAAGGAAATCCTGGTAACCATCCTCTCGTCGCATCCCGCCACGCCTCCAAACAAAAACCAGTGGGTATAGCACCCAAGCCAGCAAAGTACTAATAGCCGCTCCGACATACCACACTTGTGCCCATACCCATCGCCAGGCAGCAACCCCTTTCGCTAGAATGCAGCTTCCATGGCCGAAGAACCTCGACACCACTATTCTCCTAGCATCATCTCCGGCGACGAATCCACCCATCGCCTGAACCGATGAGGAAACATCTCCTTCCACCCTAGAGCCTGCGACCGCAAGTCCTAACCGCCGACGAAGTCTGCCCCTGCCAAGAACCTGTCGCTCTACTTCGCCTTCGTCATGGAGCCCTCGCTCCATCCCTCCTTCACTCGAGCTACTTCGCCTCCACTCACTCTCCGATCTGCTGGCTGGGACAAGTGTGAGAGACAAGCCACCTCTCTCTTCCCTTTCCTTATAAATGAAGCAAGGGCATACATCAAGAGATTCCTTATGAAAATATTAGATTAATAGAACCACTAAGCCTAGAGTACCCAGAAAGGTTTTTAAAAAAAAAAGAGATAATATAGTTACCGAAACAAAGAATCGCGAACTTGTAGGGATCACCTTAAGAACTCCGCAATAGATTCCCGCCTTATTATAAATAATCATCCTATCCATCGTTTGTTGGGATGAAGTCCTAAATAGATCGAGTCTTATATGAACGAACAGACTTACAACCACAACCCAACTCAAATCTCGGGGACGAGATTTATTTTAAGGGTAGGTTTGTAACACCCTAAAAATCGGGGATTTAAAAATCGAAAACTAAAATTTGGGACTTACAAAAACTTTTGGTATTATTGCATCTTGTCGTGTTTATCGCCTCTTGTCTATAAGTTTTGTCGCGTGATATAGATAAAATAAAAAAATTATTTAAAGAATGAAAAGCCGAGGAGTTTGAAATCCAAAAAGAAAGGAAATTCTTTTTTTAAAAAAAAGATCCAAAATAAACAAAACAAAAATTTATTAATTATAAAAAGATATATAGGAAAGTCTAGGGTTGATTTTGAATCAAAAATCATATTTTGGAAAAGTTAAAATATAGAATTGAGGGAATAATATGTAGGACTTGGGAAGCTATAAAAATTATCTGAAAAGTATATAACTTTGGTGTAGACAATAAAATAGTGATTGAAAAGATAATTAATATCCAAATATGAATAAAAAAAAATTTTAGAAAAGAAAATATGAAGTTGAGAAAGTAATGTTAATCAAAAATCCTAACTTTTAAATTTAAAAGAAAGGGATATTTTGAACATTGAAAAGTGGGAGAAAAATTTGAAAATGTATTTTTAAATTAATCTTGGGAATATTGGAACTTGTTTTGAATTTTTAGAAGGAAAGGAAAAAACAATTGGGAAAATAGGAAAGTAATTCGGGAAAATAAAAAATAGCACTGTTCATTGTCGGCCACGTGTTCGACCCGGTCCCCCTTGCCACCGCGCGCGCGCGCGCGTTGCGCGCCCGGTCACACCACGCCGTCCCCACACCGCGCGTCGCATCCGCACGCCGCGCCGACCCGAGCCCTGCGCGCGGCAGTCGCTCGCCCGCACTGCGCCGCTGGTGCCGCGCGCGCGCCACCGCGCCGCCTCGCGCCCCGCGCCCATGCCCTCGCGCGTGCTCGCACCGTGCGCCGCCCGGCCCCTCTTGCGCCGCGCCGCGCGCGCCTCGCGCTCGCAACCGCGCCTCGTGCCCCGCGCCCCGACCGCATGCCGCGCTGCCCGCGCGCCCACGCCTCGCCGCCGCGCCTCGGCCCCCGAGCTTGCGCTGCGCCATGCGCGCGCCGCACGCGCCGCCCGGACCCCCATTTGCTCTCGCCGCGCCGTGCGCTATAAAGTGAGGGCCCGAGCCCCTTCTCCCCACCACGTCGTTTCCCGCTCCTCCTCCTTGCTCCCCGTCGCGCCACCCTTGCCGCGCGCCGCCCGCCGCGCCGTTGACGCGGTGCCAACCAAAGCGCGCCGCCGCTCACTCGCTGCCGCCGCTCCCGTGTCACCGCATTGCGCCGACCTCGCCGCCGGTGAGCCCTCCTCTCCTCTTCCCCGCCTCGACGCCGGCCGCCCCATGCCTTGCCCGTCGGCTCACTTGAGTGAAGAAGGGAAAGAAGAACAGAGCGGGGAGGGAAAAAAAAAAGGAGAGGAAAGAAAAGTAGGGAAAAAGAGAAAGAAAAGAAAAGGGAAATTGGGAAAAATTTTGGGAAATTTTTGGAAAAAATTAGGAAAATTTTTGAGGCTATTTCAGGAAAATCTACGGGCAAAATTACATATTTTTCTTCAAAATAAATTTGGTTTCCAAAAATAATTCGGGACCGATTATCAAACATGTTTTCCAAATTATTTAATCATAGCATTCATTTATCCTTCACGAAAAATTATTATGTCATAAATTGATCTCCAAAATATTATTATTGATCTATATATTTGCTAGACTTAAAACCTAGAGTATTAATATAATACTTAGCTACCTTGATTATTTTTGGGATCGATTACTATTAACCCTAGGTAGTACTATCCGAAACTTATTGATTGTCGCATAATTTATTCGTTTGGGATTTTGTTTACGATTTAGTTCATCATCACATAATATTTACCATATAGATTTTCTAAAAGTCGAAAATCCAACCGATATGCAAGTCTAGCTTCTATCAAGTAATTTCGATTTAGATTATTAGAAACCCTAGGACTTCTCGAACCAAGAAATAATTCGATGAAATTAAAAGATAATCACTTTCTTTTATTAATTGAATCATCAACTCTAGTATTTCTCAAACTTTAAGCATATTAAAATAAATATCGCATCCTTCTTAACAAAAGCGATTCAATGCAAAACTTCAAATCCTTATAACCCTTTCGCTCTACCCCGGATTTCGTCAAAACTCGAGCCTAGGTTCGCATAAAGTCATAGCCTAGTGTTAGGAGCCGCTATTGCGATTTACTTGGTTTTCTTTTGGATTTTATGGATTCTACTTGAATTCTAATCGAATTCAAATTTGGTTTCTCGCACGTACGATTAGCGTCCGAGGAAGGCGTTGAGTACAGAAGACCCTAACCAACAAGTGTGCGAGCAAGGCAAGTCAACACATCCCTTTGGACATATTGATCCTACTTGTGAAATGATGTTGTTTTCAATTACAAATTGCATGCTATACACAAATGAGTACCTATTCTTGATATATCCCGCCTTGATATTGAATACCCTTAGAAATATTCTTTGTAAACCTTCGATGTGATGCAACCGGAGGTTATCTTTGTAAAATGCTTAGCCACGCTTATACTAGATTCTTGCATACTCATGATTTTACAAATAAGCCTCGTGCTTGGGCAACTATCTTGGGAAGATGGTTGAGACACGGCAAGTGGAGACATGAGCGCCACGTTGCCTTGATCATGTTGGAAATGGCTTTGATGAGAAATGAAAATACAAAACAATGTTTTTAGACGGGGGCGGATGGATGGATTTGGGTGGATTCCGGAAAAGGCTAGTACCGTCCCGATCGTTAAGGACCGAGCCATGAGACTACAACTTAGAACGAGCTAGTACAACCGTACTTCTCGAATGGGTATAGACCTAGCCGATTAAATATCCGAGCGGAGGCGGATCCTTGCATAGTAGGTTCAGGTGTTGGCGTTGAGGTAAGGGCTCGCGGGTGGGGGTGCACCACCGGTGGGTGCTCGGACGATAGTTAAGGGCCTTCCGGCAGGGGTGTACCGCTGGTTGGTACAGGCGAGAGATCGGGCATGCGATCAACATGAAGAAATGAAGACATGAAGAAAAGGACATGAAGATGGAAAGTTCAAGGATAGAGCAATTCTTTCTCTTACCCCGGAACGCCGTAACTCCTCTCACCGCTAGGAAATGACGGCTAGAGTGCATGAGGGCTTAAGTTCATGGAGCGGCATGCGCCAAAGTGAGGTTATCGAAAGGCTTTGCCGTGACCGTCCCATATAGAGGGATGTAAGCTCATTCAATGAGTAGTTGCGGAGTACGGGTAAAGTGTACATCCACCGCAGTGTGAGTCAATCAATCTATTCGAATAGCCGTGCTCGTTAATGAGCGACGTGACAAGTGTTTCCGTGGCTAGACTCATAAATCTTAAAATGATGGGTGGGATTGCATAATGATTTTCATGTGCCGGGAACCCAACTTCTCTATCGGGAGAAGGGGGAAGACACCCAGAAAACCATGACGAATCGGAGGCGGAAAGCTATCCTTGGGATCACAATGGATGGTGGATAACCGCCGCCGACTTAATATACTATGGACCTAAAACCTGATCCGGCTAGATGTTAGGTTTGTGAAATGATTTGTGAAAATTGGCTTTGCGCAAATAAACCATAGCCATCCTTTGAATGACCCTATCATGTGCATCATTCCGTGTTGGTTTGCCGAGTACGTTGGGTACTCACCCTTGCTATACGCACAAACCTCCGATGAAGAAGAGGAGGAAGACCCGTACACATACTACTAGGAGGAATGAAGACAATGGAGCGCAACAGGTCTTAGTCCCCGGCCGTTGCCCGTGGCAATCGGCATGCCGCCCTTCCGTCCGCTATCTTATCTAATTTCTGTTTTCGGATGTATCCGGATGGTAGGTCCTATATGTATTGGATATTGCCCTCGGGCCTATTATTGTAATAATTTCGTTGTAAGACTATTCGTGCACTTTGCACTGTAATTCGAACGTATTCGTGGGTACCAAACTACTCGATCCAGGGATAAGGTACTATGAACACGAATGATTCCGTCCTCAAAAACGGGGTCTACAACTCCTCAATCAACTTAGCATGGCCATGCATTTCCATAATCCATTACCTCGAGGGGCCCAGAGATATCTCTCCAAAGGAGGGGCAAATTCCATCTTGATCACTCACATCCCACTCCATGTTTCATAGCAAACCCGAAAACTACCTTTATAACTACCCGTTACGGAATAGCGTTTGGTAGTCCCAAAGTAGGCTACTACACATGTTGGAATCCATGGTGATCTCAGGTCTAAGGACTTTGTACCAACACTACCTCGAGACCAACTAATGGCACATTAATTCTGTAGTGTCTCATGGTGGGTCTATCCAACAATGTGTTCTCTAACACATATGTCCATGTTTATTGATTTGGTATCTCCATACCCATGATCTATGAGACATGATCATCAATCAATAAACATGCCGATCTTAGAATCATATTTGTTCCAACAATATGACATATGATCGAGGATCGTTTAGAAATAGATTCATACATAAAGAGTCTCATAAATAAGTCACGTACTTATTGATCAATACAAGATGTCTATTTCATGGAACCGAATAACACTTTATTCATAAATACATAAACATTGACGTGATATCCAACATCTCCATGTTGCCTCTAGGGCATATCACTAACAGTCTCCCACTTGCACTAGAGTCAATCATGTAAGTATCTAATACCCATTGCTCTTGTGTGCGCCTCATGCTTCGCGAGGAGAGGTTTTGTAAGCGGATCGGCTATGTTGAGATCCGTGTGCACTTTGCATATCTTGACATCACCTCCGTCCACAATCTCGCGGATGAGATGATATCGCCGAAGTATGTGTTTGGACTTCCGATGTGACCTCGGCTCCTTGGCTTGCGCAATGGCTCCACTATTGTCACAATAGAGAGACATTGGACCAGTCGTACTAGTCATCACACCAAGCTCGAAACGAATTTCTTGATCCAAACGGCCTCCTTTGCAGCTTTCGAAGCAGCAATGTACTCGGCCTCCGTTGTAGAATCAACAACGTATCCCGCTTGGAACTCTTCCACTGATGCGCCTCCGTTCGAGAGCGGAACACGAACCTGCAGTTGCGATATATAATCATCCTTGTCCATTTGGAAGCTAGCATCGGTGTAACCACTTACAACGAGCTCTTCTTCACCTCCATAGACTAGGAACATATCCTTAGTTCTTCTCAAGTACTTAAGGATATTCTTTACTGGCATCCAGTGACCTTCACTGGATCGACTGTATCTCGCTCGTAGCACTCAAAGCGTACGAGACATCGGGCGTGTACAAAGCATGGCATACATGATGGATCCAATTGCCGAAGCATATGGAACCATACCCATCTTATTCCGCTCATCATGTGTCCGAGGACACCGATTCTTGCTAAGATTAATGCCATGTGACATGGGCAAGAAACCTTTCTTGGAATCATGCATGTTGAACCTTTTCAACACCTTGTCAATGTATGTACTTTGGCTTAATCCAATTAGCCTCTTGGATCTATCTCTATAGATCCGAATGCTAATATGTATGTTGCCTCCCCTAAGTCTTTCATGGAAAAACTATTTTTCAATGAAGACTTGACGGATTCTAGCATAGGGATATCATTTCCAATCAATAATATGTCATCCACATATAAGATTAGAAATACAATTGCGCTCCCATCGACCTTTTTGTAAACACAGGCCTCTTCTTCATTTTTGATGAAACCAAACCCTTTGATTACTTCATCAAAACGAATATTCCAACTCCGAGATGCTTGCTTCAATCCATAAATGGATTTACGTAGCTTGCATATCTTTCCTGTGCGATTCTGGATCGACAAAACCCCGAGGTTGTATCATGTATACATCCTCGCTTAGGTTTCCATTTAGGAAAGCCGTTTTGACATCCATCTCGCCATATCTCATAATCGAAATATGCAAGCAATCGCTAGGATAATCCGAATAGATTTAAGCATTGCGACGGGCGAGAAGGTTTCATCATAATCAACTCCTTGAATCTCGTTTAAAACCTTTCGCCACCAATCGCGCCTTATAGATGTGAACATTTCCATCCATATCGGCCTTTTCTTAAAAACCCATTCGCACTCAATGGTTTTGACACCATCAGTGGATCAACCAAGTTCCAAACTTGATTGTCGTACATGGATTCTATTTCGGATTTCATGGCTCCAAGCCACTTGTTGGAATCGGGTCCCACCATCGCTTCCTCATAGGTCTTAGGTTCATCGTTGTCCAACAACAATATATCACGTTGTTCCACACTGTGTACTGTCGGTGCACGACGTGATCTTTCGGACCTTCGTGGGGGTGGTGTATCTACAACCGGTGGCGCAACACTTTGCTCCTCCTGTTGTGGTTACGTGGTCGCGAAACGTTTTCGGTGTTTCTTGAACTTCTTCAAGATGCACCCTGCTCCCACTAACCCTTCTTGAAAGAAACTCTTTCTCCAAGAAGACACCGTGTCGGGCGACAAACACTTTGCCTTGTTCCCGATTATAAAAGTAATATCCCTTAGTTTTCTTAGGATATCCCACAAAGAAGCACTTGTCGATTTGGGTGTGAGCTTGTCGACCGTAAACGTTTTACATAAGCCTCACATCCCCAAATTTTGAGAAAAGACAAACTAGGGGTTGCGCCTGTCCATATCTCATATGGTGTCTTTTCAACCGACTTAGATGGAACTCTATTTAGTGTGAGCGTTGTTTCAAGAGCATATCCCCGGAAGGATAACGGAAGATCACTTTGGCTCATCATCGACCGCACCTTGTCCAACAAGGTGCGATTTCTCCGTTCGGACACTCCGTTCCATTGTGGAGTTCTGGCGGAGTTAAGCGTGGAACAATTCCACAATCTTTCGAGATGATTACCAAACTCTTGGCTCAAGTATTCCCCTCCACGATCCGATCGTAGAAACTTGATTGTTTTCCCTAAATGATTCTGTACTTCATTCGGAATTCTTTGAACTTTTCAAAGGATTCGGACTTATGCCTCATTAAGTAGATATAACCATATCTACTAAAGTCATCGGTAAAGGTAATGAAGTACGATAACCACCTCGGCCGTTGAGCTCATTGGTCCACATACATCGTATGTACGAGTGCCAACAAGTCACTTGCTCTTTCACGTGTCCCGTGAAAGGTGCCTTTGTCATCTTACCAAGTAAACAAGACTCACATGTCTCAAATGATTCAAAATCAAAAGAGTGAAGCAAGCCATCCTTATGGAGCTTCTCCATGCGTTTCTTATTTATATGGCCTAAGCGACAATGCCGGATAAACGTGGGGTTTATATCATTAGAGAGTTGCCTTTCGTATTAATGTTATAGATGGGAGACGCTTCAAGATTCAAAACGTATAATCCATTCACCAATGGAGCATGAAAATAGAACATATCTCTCGAGATATATTGAACAACCATTGTTCATTGATCTAAAATCATATCCTTCCGCTTGCAAACATGAAGCGGAAATAACGTTTTGACATAGTGTTGGAAGACAATAACAATTATTTAATTCCAAAACTAATCCTGAAGGTAGATGAAGTGGTACCGTGCCGACAAGCAACTATAGCAACCCTTGCTCCATTGCCGACGCGCGGTTCACCTCGCCCCTTCTCAATCCTCTACTTTTTCTCATTCCCCGCAACGACTTGCAAATATGAGCTACGATCCGGTATCAAATACCCAAGAGTCGTAGGTGAAGTAGCAAGATTAATGTCTATAACATTAATACCTGAAGCGAAGTCGTACTTTGCTTCTTTTTGAGATCCTCCATGTACTTCTTGCAGTTCCTCTTCCGGTGGCTGTCTCCTTGCAATAGAAGCAAACGACATCGATGCCGCCGACCCCTTCTTGCCCTTCTTTGCATTGGAGGCACTCGCGATCTCATCGGGAGTTAACTTCCTCTTGGTGCAAAGTTTCTTGACAGTGGTTTGCGCTTTGCCTTTCGCATCATCATCACATGATGACCGTTTTTCGGATACTCTCCTCATTGTCTTTAGCATCCCATGCAATTCAGCCAAGGTTCTATCCATATTGTTCATGTGATAATTTAATATGAATGGCTCGAAGCTCGGAGGGAGCGACCGGAGAATCACGCCCGTAGCCAACTCTTGGCTAAGAGGGAAACCTAGTTTCTCAAGACTCTCGATATAGCCAATCATCTTTATCACATGCGGATCGACGGGATTCCCTCAACAAGCCTCGCACGCAAACAAGGACTTTGAGGTGTTGAACCTCTCGGCCCGAGCTTGGTTCTCAAACATGCCACGTAGTCCCTGAATAATAGTATGAGCATCGTTGCTCTCATATTGCTTCAAGCTCGGGGGACATTGTAGCAAGCATGAGACAACTTATATCTAGGGCATCATTAGTGTGCTTCTCATAAGCCCTCCGTGCGGTTGCGGTGGCGTTATTAGGCAAATCCTCCGGATAAGGTACTTCAAGAACGTACTCCTTACGCTCTTGCTTGAGAACAATTCTCAAGTTGCGATACCAATCCATAAAGTTTGTTCCATTTAATTTTTCCTTTTCGAGAATAGATCGCAAATTAAAGGTACGGGGTGTAGTATTAGCCGCCATTTATTCTACAACAGAAAAAGCAAAGTTTAGCACAATGTTTATGCTATGTCTTTTGTTAAACAATTTAACATAAGACTCCCATTACGTATTTTACACCTTCCCTCTAGGTTACGTATTGGGTCAAGATCCACATGTTAATTAATTTTCTAGTGAGCTTTGGCATCACTGCTAGAAAATTAGTAACATCGGTAAGCAACACCTTGCTAATCACATCTCTATGTGACTCTTGTTGTTGGTGTGGCATCTCCATGCCCCGGCGCCAACCTATGCCCCAAGGCCCAAAACTGTTTTGATAGCCTTGTTAAGTAAACCAAATGCTCCTGCATGTATATGTCTGACATATACCCCCTCGTGTTATGATAGAGAATGGCACTCTGCTTTGGAGACCCACCATTGACGAGCATAACGGTGACGGTGCAACATTTGGAAGGCATCATTACTACTTAATTTTGCGAGGGATGCTATCCTATCAAACAAACATATCACATATGAAAGCAAGTAGAATAGCATGAAATAGTATGGCCCCCTTCACATGGTGATCTCTATCTCCATGCTGTGTAGAGGATCTCCATCTTCATCACCGTTCTTCCGAGTGCCGAATGCTTGATATCTTCAAACTAAGCTACTACTATAGAAGCTCTAATTGAAGATTACATCGACTCGCGGTCGTGAAAGAATATTACAAGCATTGCACATATGAAAGAATATTACGGGATTGCACATATGAAAGAATATTACATGCATCACATGCATCTCATACATCTCATACATACAATAGGGCCATACCATCTCAAAGAATTCTCTGCAAAAACATGTTAGGCGTAGAAACGTTTTCTACTTATCGCGAGCTACGAGCATCGAGACGACCTATAAGGGGGTACGCACACGAAATTCATAGATCCAATCTATGAATTCGCATTACGAAACCATGTCGGCATAATCATATTATGCCGTCCCGATACACTATCAAGGGAGATGGTTTGCGTAGGCGCGAGGCAGCTAACAAGATCGGACTACGAGATAGCTTCGGCATAATCACATTATACCGTTCCGATACACTATCAAGGAACGCTATCTCGAACCCAACTCAAACCGAGTTATATGGAAATTGCTTCGACGTAATCACATTACGCCGTTCCGATACACTATCAAGGAACGCAATTACCATTAACTCTCCTCAACGATCCCGTTAAACCGATTGATCTAATCAACCCGTGCGCAAAACTTGTTCCGAGATCCAATCTAAAACCCGAACTAAGCAAGATTAGCTCGATACCACCGAAGGATTGCGCGGAGGCTACGCTAGCCGAAAACAAAAAATTCTACCGCGCAAACCAGAACACTTGCAAGTAAGGGCCAATAGATCGTTACCGATTGGAGAAGAGTGCGGCGGAATAGCCAATCGGGGCAATCCGATCCGAACGTGTAGCCGATTCCCGGAGACACCGATTCGCCAATCAGCCGATTCGAGTCGTCGGCCGCGTTCTCACGCCTCGCTCCGATGCGCCCGACCGCGGCCGATTCCACCACGGCCCGATCGCTTCGATTGCGGCCGATCCGAAGCCGATCAAGAGCGCGCAACATAGCGCCTCTACCGGTATCCACACGTCCGGGGACGAACGCCATACACCCGTGTGCTAGCACGCGATGCAAGGCTAGGGTTTGGCTCGAAAGTGGGGAGGGTTTCCGTGGAGATTGATCTCGGCGACTTTTGTTGCACGCGATGCAACCGACATGCCGCAGCTCTCCACCCCTCCTCCTTTATATAGAGTTGGCCGATCGGGACTAGTGGCCGATTAGGACTCTATTTTGAATCGGATCTCATTCGTATCTCATAGAGTTGGCCGCCCACACGTCGTAAGCCCATAGGACTCTATCCGATCGGATCCCTATCCGATCGAGCCGTATCCAGTCCAACTCGAATGCCTGTTCTTATCCCCTTAAGCGTGCGACCACCGTAGGTTCAGGTATACTCGGTTTCGGCTATAGTCTAACTTAGCCACCGTCGGCTCGAGTCCAACTCAGCCGACCGTCAACGCGGCGCCTAGCAGCACATATTGACACCATAGTATACAAGAATAATATCGGCTCGAACCTGTAATGTGTACACAAATCCCTTTGCCTCACGATACCGGTTAAGCTATAGGCAAGATGTGTGCCATCCCTTCAATAGCTTAACCATTCACTCGAACCGTATTGGATTATCCGTCCGTTGATTGACTCCTCAATCAACTTAGCATGACCATGCATTTCCATAATCCATTACCTCGAGGGGCCCGAGATATCTCTCCAAAGGAGGAGCAAATTCCATCTTGATCACTCACATCCCACTCCATGTTTCATAGCAAACCCGAAAACTACCTTTATAACTACCCGAGTTACGGAATAGCGTCGGTAGTCCCAAAGTAGGCTACTACACATGTTGGAATCCATGGTGATCTCGGGTCTAAGGACTTTGTACCAACACTACCCGAGACCAACTAATGGCACATTAATTCTGTAGTGTCTCATGGTGGGTCTATCCAACAATGTGTTCTCCAAAACATATGTCCATGTTTATTGATTTGGTATCTCCATACCCATGATCTATGAGACATGATCATCAATCAATAAACATGCCGATCTTAGAATCATATTGGTTCCAACAATATGACATATGATTAGGGATCGTTTAGAAATAGATTCATACATATCGAGTCTCATAAATAAGTCACGTACTTATTGATCAATACAAGATGTCTATTTCATGGAACTGAATAACACTTTATTCATAAATACATAAACATTGACGTGATATCCAACATCTCCAAGTTGCCTCTAGGGCATATCACTAACACAAGCCGTCCTCGGTCGATGTGGAGATGCCGGACGTGTCGTCCGATACTAGCCGCACCGAGGTGAGGCCGACGGTGGCAGGGCCTGAGGCCGCTCCAAGACGACCGACACCATCGCCGAGGTGCCGCCGACGCTGGACATGGCCCTGATGCCACTCTCCTATGTGGCCACCGCCGTCGCGGCTACCGACTCTGCCTCGGCTGGCAAGGAAGTTGCCGAGTCCAGGCCGGTCAGGGAGGTCGGCGAATTGGTGGTTGCCGAGGTCGCTGAGGATGCCGAGGGGCCGACCGACTTCGAGGGGGAGGAGGTGGAGGAGCTCGACCGGGTGCTTAGACGTACCTGTAGGCTCTGCTGGTAAGTGCGAATTTCATTACTTTCCTCGTTATGGGTTCATTTCTGATGCCTTGTGCTTGCGGAGGCTCGTCTGCCGGTCGGAGCGGAAGAGCGAGGCCCTTGCGGCCTTGCAGTTCTCCAAGGCGCTTCGTGCGTCGAAGGAGAGACGGAAGGTCGCCGAGGAGAAGGTGGCCGAGTTTGAGGGGTTGCTGGTAGGTGCTTCCCACCGTGAGCCTTTCCCCCTAGCTTGCTAAGGCCCTTCATATCGTTGTTTGCTAACCGTCTTCGTTATGCAGAGGCCGACGCCGCGATAGGACACGCCAAGAAGCTTGTGGGGCTTCTCAAGGAGTCCAACCTTACGGCCGAGAAGTTTAAGGCGCAACTGGATGACGCCGAGAAGCTTGTCAAGACCTCGGACGTCGCGCGTCGAGAGGCCAAGGACAAGCTGGCAGCCGCGGAGAAGGCGAAGACCGACACAGAGAGTAAGTGTCGGTATCCGGTCAACACTTATGTTCTCTTGAATTTGTCTTCGCACTGACCAATTGCCTCGTGCAGGTCGCCTCTCGGTCTTTCACGCCCAGATCATCGACCTCTAGAGTCGAATTTAAAGTTCACTATTCGCCTCGTGTGTTGACTACCTTGCGTCAGGTCTCAACCTCAGCCCGCTGCGGTAGGGAGTGTGCCTTGTCTTGATCCAAGGGGTATTAGGCCAAGCCCTTGCGTCTATAGCTAGTCGTATACGTTGCGAATAGAAACGTGGAGAGACTAAGGGAGAGACTGAAGGTGAGGCGGCTGAAGTCGTTAGAGCAAAAGACCGGGCTCCCGAAGACGAACATCGTCCCCGTGGGAGCCATGAAGTCGGTGGAGAACGTAACAGCCATCAAAGCCACTCGAGACGGTGAAGACAGGCCCCTACCTAGAGCGTCAACTGTCGACGGGGTGGTTGGTAGTCCTCCAAGGGGGCTGCCCGAGGAGGTAAAAGAGTGTCGGGACATGTACCAAAGGGCTTGATGGTCGACTCGAGACAAGATGAGCCAAAATTTTTAGATAGGTCTGGCCCTCCCGGAGGATAACAAGCTTACTCTTATGTTCTGTGTTAGGGAGACCCAGATTAGGTTTTGAGTATAGGTCTAGAGGAGAGTTCTCGGATGCCATCCCCTAGCCCGGGCCATCTGCCCTCCCTTTTATAGTCCAAGGGGGCAATTATAGAGAGCTTGGGACGCAAGGAAGTTTGGTTGTAAAGCATAAGGCAAATACATGCTAAATCTGAAAAGCAAAACGAAATCGTCTTGGGATCCGCTTACCGTGGGCGTCTTACGCGCAGTCTTGCCTTGGGATCCGCTCGCTGCCAGCATCTTGTGCATACCCTTGTCAGGTGACATCATCCTCTACCGGCTTGTCCCTCTTGTCTCATCTGCAAGGTTTGTCAAGGAAGCCTTCTTCCCGAGGGAGAAAGCCGACCCTCTTCTGGTCGGAGTCCCGTGTGAAGGTCGAGTTGAGGGGTTAAGGTTGGGCCCGAGGGCCGAGGTTGAGCTGACCATCCTTACCCGAGGTCTGGCTTTCGACAAGGGCTACCTCAGGGAGGCACCCCCACAATTAGTATCCCACAGGACATACACTGTGATTCGTCTTTTTAGTTCTGTAACAACTTGCAGGCAATCAACCGTGGTGATTGTGTACTGCTGCTTCCGCAATTAATCCCTGTTTGCTTCTTACCCATTTCTTCCGTATCTATGTTTACATAGGATACGGCAGATGTTCCGTCAGGAATAACAAATGCATGTCCCACATAACATTAGACATAGTGATTTATACATTAATTTCAAATCATTATTCAGTGGTGCTACCCTTTCAAAGGCCTTGCGTTCAGTTTACCTCTAATTAAAGGGGGCATCATAGATTTTTTTTATCATGGGATCATAGAATTCTTCTCAAGTAAAAGTGAAGCCTGATCCCTCAAACTTTTCGGAGAGAAGTTTATCAAGACTCTCAGCCATCTCTGGCGTGACGTGGTTCACCCAATCTCCGACAGCGCCCTTCCTAAAGAAGGAATCATTGGGGAATGCAGAGGAAATTATTTTTGAGATCCTGCCATTCTGGCACCCAAAGCCTTCATCTTCTCAAAGCTGCAGAGCTCTACAATGCTGTCAATGATGCCGGCTTCCTTCTCGGCATTGGAGAATGGTTGGCCCATGAACTCCGCGATCTTCTCAACATTTTTGGTGGGATTGCACTTCATATCTTCATACTTTAGGATTAGCACATTATTTGGCTTTACCTTGCTCACGTTCCAGTAGCCGAGAATGTGGTCCCAAATCGGGCTTCCAAAATATGTACACTCACGTACAGACTCCCACACGTATGATAATGACACATCACGCGACTTGTCACGGTTGATGAAATGCCAAAAGGAGATTACCATGTCCTTTGGTTGCCTGCAGTTGAAAAAAAATGTAATGCTACACAATATAGTAACAAATTATATGCATATGCTGTGGGCTTGTTCACTCTTCATGGGAAAAAAAATTTGCCCAACCTTGGTAGTACTATGTTTTGGCAAGATAAGATAAGGATGGACGGTGGTGTTTAAGTAGAAGTAATTTTGGGAGTAGAATTTTTCGTTGAATTATCAAAATTGAGTAGGAGTGTATTGCTAATGGTACGAATAGTTTGTTGCCTTGTCAAATTTTGAAAATGATGAAAACTAGAAGGGTTGAAAATGACAACAAAGTAAACAGACCCAATGTCTTATTTCCTGTCTACCGGTTTTCATGCCAAGTTTTTAAGAGATTAAATGTTGAGCCTATGATCATAGTAAGTTAAACTGGCTACCAATTCTATATGCAACGTAGTGCATGCCAACTAAGACGTGATGGCGTACATGCGTGTACCTGCAGACGTAGATGATTTTGCATCGGGGGCTGTCGGTGATGGAGGCTGGTAGGACGGAGTATGGCAGGTGCGTGCTCAGTAGCCGTGGGGACGGCGTCACATCGAGCTTGCTCTCCTCCTCCATGGTGGAGTACACACTCTCCAAGAACGGGATGCACTCGTGTGGGTTAAGGCGGAGGAGCGGGTGTGGATGGTCATCGTCGTTGCCGCCTCCGACCATCGGCGGGTACACGTCGCGCGCCGCGGTGGCGAAGGCCAGGGCCTTGAGCCACGTGGTGCCGCACTTGGGGAGGCTGGCGACGACGACGTCGCCCTCGCGCGCCTCGAAGCGGCGCCGGAACGCCATGATTGCGGGGAGCCATTTCTCCGGGAACCAGCCGCCGTGGTACAACCGCATCCTTCTCATTATCGGCGTCGGTGGCTTGCTCGGTAGGGTGGCGATGACTTCGTCGTAGTCTTCGTCCTCCTGATCAGTCGGCGGCCGGTGCGCCGTTGCCCCGCCGTCTTCACCGGTGGCGACTACCACCACATCCTTGAACGGGACAGGGCCCCTTTGACAACCTGCTGCAGCGCTAACCAGCGGCATCTTCTCCCACGACATTGGAGCAAATTTTGGCACCTAATCGACCATAGATATATATATAGGTCGGACGGCCATTAAAGGTGCATGTTTTATTTTTCTTGCAGATGAGAGGTCGACACCAAATAATGGCTTCTTTTTAATTAATACGCGGTGGTCCAATAATAATACTTCGACAATATATGATCAAGACAAGAACCAAGATGGTTTACATGATCAATGACATCGACTGGCTATCTACATGACAATGATTGGTTCAACGCAGGCTGTGGGGCGCTGGACATCACAGGAATCACAAGATGGCGGTGCACATATTCCCTCTCATTCTTAATGTATTTCTTTTTTGCCAAAAAGCAGTGGACTCACGGCAGGTGCTCATATATACAGCGCATACTCAAATCTATAAAAACACGCATGCGAACTCTATCCAATAAATATTCCCAAAGAATAAACTGACATATTTAGAGATTAACAAATTTACCATTAGGTGTTTCGTTCCACTGGAATAAAGAAGGAAAGTATTTAAACTTCCTTCACACAACTAATTACAAATGATAGAACGAGCTTATAGCTAGAATGGAGATATGCAGGAAACAAATTACATATATAAGTTATATTATAACTATAATATATTTACACTCTAATTATATTATATAATTAATATAATTACAGTTGCATTTAAAAGTCTTTATTACAAAACAATCGAATGTTGTATTGATAGTCCATTATAATGTTCATGTATAGATAGTCCGTTCTAATTTTCA
Source organism: Oryza australiensis (assembly GCA_019925245.2). Lineage (NCBI taxonomy): Eukaryota > Viridiplantae > Streptophyta > Magnoliopsida > Poales > Poaceae > Oryza > Oryza australiensis. The sequence goes on from JAIFGZ020000507.1 coordinate 121,163, forward strand.
CGTATAGTCAGGAGTGCACAATATTTTTTGAAGCAAAGAAGATATGAAATCGTTAACACATTGTTGCGTTCCTTGAATCTACTAGCCGCTCTAGATCGCACCGAACACAACAGGGAAATTCATTGGAAGATTGAGGAAGAAGAAGAAGTGTGGAAGAATAGCAAGAACATGAAGAACAGAGGAAGAACAGAGGATGCCAGGGCGAGAGAATTTGGATTAGAATAATGGTTGGTAGATTACATGAGTTCCAGATCATTCCTATCTGTCCCTTTTATAATGACGAGCTAAACCTTCTCTCGCCCACTGACAAAGGGCCCATTCCATTCACTGGGTCCACACACTGAAGGGATATTGGTGCTCGCTTTCCTCCTTCGAGTCACACGCGCAGCTGTAGCCGGTACAGACTGATCTCTCCCAGCAGCCATGACATTCCCCCGGCTTGATCCCAGCAATTTGGTGAGTGCCTTATCTTGCCATGGTGTGGTTAAACGTTGATCATCCAGAAAAGAGAGACTCCGATGATCCGTGCGAATGAAAAATTCTGCATGTTGAAGGTAGGGTCTCCAGTGTTCCACTACTAACATAATGGCCAAACATTCCTTTTCATATGTTGAAAGCCCTTGATGCCGCAAACTTAAAGCTTTACTCAGAAAGGCTATGGGATGGTTCTGTTGCATTAAGACTGCTCCAATTCCTTTATCCGATGCATCGGTCTCCACTGTAAAAGGTTCAGAGAAATTTGGCATTGCCAATACAGGGGCTGTAATAAGAGCTTTCTTCAAAGCCTGAAAAGCTTGTTCAGCAAATTCATTCCATTGATATATTTCTCCTTTTCTCAGCATATTAGTAAGGGGCTTACTCAACACTCCATAATGTCTCACAAATTTTCTATAGTAGCCGGTGAGGCCTAAGAAACCTCTTAGTTCCCATACTGATTGAGGAGTTGGCCATTCCTTCACCACTCTGATTTTCTCCTCGTCAGTAGCCACACCATTTGGACTCGCAATATGTCCTAAATATGCCAAGTGTTGTTGAGCGAAAGAACACTTACTCTTTTTCACCTTCAATTGATGCTTCTCCAAGACCTGAAAGACTGCTTGTAAGTGCTGCACATGTGCCTCCAGAGTCTTGCTGTACACTAGTATATCATCCACGAACACTAAAACAAATTTACGAAGAAAGGGAGAAAGGATGTTGTTCATGCAGCCCTGAAAAGTGGCAGGGGCACTAGTAAGGCCGAAAGGCATCACCCTGAACTCAAAATGGCCATGATGTGTTTTGAACGCCGTTTTGTGTTCATCACTTGCAGTCATCCGAATATGATGATAACCTGCCCGCAAATCCAGCTTGGTAAACCACTGTGCACCAGCTAACTCATCGAGTAATTCATCAATAATTGGAAGAGGGTATTTGTTTTTAACTGTGATTGCATTCAAGTGTCGATAGTCAATACAAAATCTCCATGTATCATCCTTTTTTTCACCAGCAACACCGGCGACGAGAAGGGACTTGAACTGGGCTGAATCAATCCTTTGGCCAGCATTTCCTGCACCTGTGATTCAATCTCATCTTTTTGTGTCGACGTGTATCTGGCCTCACGTTAACGGGCAAGGCACCAGGTAATAAAGGTATTGAGTGATCAAACGCCCTTGGGGGAGGCAAACCAGAGGGCTCCTCAAATATTCCAACAAATTTGGACAAAACCTGCTGAACCTCCACCGGAATAACTTCAACTGGAGCAGATTCAGTGATAGCACAAAGCTGCACAAGATGGGATATAGATTGCTTATCTTTCAGTTTCAAAAACTGTTGAGAAGTGATGCTGGTACACTGTTCCACATCTGACAAAATTCCTTGCAAGGTAACTTGTTGTTTCTTCCAGGTAATAATCAATGTTTTGTGTTTCCAATCCACCTCCATGGGGCTGTGCTGCATTAGCCAGTCCATTCCTGTAGACTTTGGGATATTTCGGTAATTGTTTTCTCTAATCCGTTCCACTCCTCTAGTGCACTACTTAACTCCTCTTTACATTTACATTTCAGTTCCTCCTATATTTCTATATCACACAAACACCAACACTCCCCCTCAAGATGGGCAGCATACATCTACCATGCCCATCTTGTCACAAGAAGACATGCATTCTTTAATACTCAACCCTTTTGTTAGACAGTCGGCGATTTGTTCTTCTGAAGTCACAAATTCTAGATTCAGAGTTCCATCATCAATTCTTTCTCTAATGAAGAAACGATCAATCTCCACATGCTTGGTCCGGTCATGTTGGACTGGATTGTTTGCAATATTGATAGCTGATTTGTTGTCACACCAAAGCTTCATTGGACCATCTATCTGAAATTTCAACTCAGTTAGGAGATTTCTTACCCACAGCAACTCACTTACACTTTGAGACATTGCGCTATATTCTGCTTTTGCCGTAGAACGAGATACCACCGGTTGTTTCTTACTTTTCCAAGCTACCAAATTCCCGCCAACAAACACATAATAGCCTGATGTGGACCTTCGATCATCAGGACAGTTTGCCCAGTCTGCATCACAATATCCTTCTACACTCAGATGTCCATTTTTCTTAAACAGTAATCCCTTGCCTGGATTTTTCCTCAAATATCTCAGTATCCTGTAAACTGCATTCATGTGATCACTTCTTGGATCATGCATATACCGGCTCACCACACTCACAGCATAAGATATATCAGGTCTTGTGTGGCATAAGTAGATAAGTCGCCCCACAAGTCTTTGATATCTCTCTCTATCCACAGGATCTCCAGATTCAGCCCCTAATTTGTGATTTTGTTCTATAGGTGTAGAAGCAGGGCGACACTCAAGCATACCTATTTCACTTAGTAGATCCAACACATATTTACGCTGTGAGAGAATAATCACTCTATGAGATCTTGCTATCTCAATACCTAGAAAGTATCTGAGTTGTCCCAAATCCTTAATTTCAAACTCCCTCCTTAGATTCTCCTTCAATCGGATCACCTCCGAGGTGTCATCTCCAGTGATAATGATATCATCAACATAAACTGCCAAAATAGTGATATGTCCCTTAGAATGTAGATAAAACAACGTATGATCTCCATTGCACTGTTTGTATCCCATAGCGTGCATTGCATATTTAAACCTATCAAACCATGCTCTTGGTGATTGCTTCAACCCATATAGAGATTTCTTCAGTCTTAAAACCTTTCCCTTAGTTTCAGCAGTAGCAAATCCAGGTGGGATCTCCATATAAACTTCCTCCTTGAGATCACCATGTAGGAATGCATTCTTAACATCCAGTTGATATAAATCAAGGTTAGCAGCACAAGAGATTAAGGTCCTCACTGTGCTCATCTTCGCAACCGGTGCAAACGTTTCATCATAATCAATCCCATATGTCTGACTGTACCCTTTTGCCACCAACCTCGCCTTATATCTTTCCACCTTTCCTTCAGGATTTTGTTTCACAGTATACACCCATTTACAATCAACCACCTTCTTTCCAGGAGGAGACAGTACAAGCTCCCATGTATCATTCTTCTCAAGTGTTGCCAACTCTTCAAGCATTGCCTCTTTCCACTTTGGGTCTTGTTTCGCTTCCTTCCAGTTTTTTGGGATTTGAACTGCTTGTAAAGTTGTCACAAATGCCCGATGCTCAAGTGGTAAGGACTCATATGACACATAATTACTCACCTCATCGCTATGTCCACCTTCACAATTATCTTCAAAGCCATATCTCACTGGAGGTCTACCTGCGGTACTTCTTGCTTCTCTTCGTAAAGCAATAGGTAGGTTATTTGAATGATCTATCATCTCTTCCCCTGACTCAGATAATTGTCCATTCTCATTATCACCTGAGTGGGCTTGATCTCCTTGGTCACTTTCTGCTTCATCAACAATGGCAATGGGTTGTGTGGGATTTTCTCTCCTTCTTCTTCTTATATATACTTGTAGGTTTCTCTTTGGAGGAGCTTCTTGTGCTATCCTTTCCTGTACAATATCATCCATCAACACTGAACTTGGAACCAAACCATCCACAACCCTCTTCTCATTCACTTGAGGTGTATCTCCAGACTCCCCTTCCTTATCATCTCCTAACGTGACTTGAGAATCTAGATTCTCAAATAGAATGCTCAAATCTGTCTTTTCACCATAGAAGGGAACTGATTCTCTAAATGTCACATCCATACTCACAAACATACGACGTTCAGATGGGCTCCAACACTTGTATCCTTTCTGTCCAGATGAGTACCCCACAAAAATACATTTGATAGCCTGTGAATCTAGCTTTCCAACCCCCGGTCTATGATCTCTAACAAAGCATGTGCACCCAAACACCTTAGGTGGAACCAAGAATTTATTTTTCCCAAATAACATCTCACAAGGGGATCTCATACCAAGTATTCTTGATGGCATACGATTTATCAAGTGAATTGCAGTTAGGACTGCCTCACTCCAAAGGAACTTAGGCACATTCATTGTATGCATAAGTGAGCGAGTTACCTCCAGAAGATGCCTATTCTTCCTTTCAACCACTCCATTTTGTGGTGGAGTGTCTGGGCATGAAGTTTGGTGTATGATTCCTCCTCCTGAAAGAAAACTTTGGAACTCCTTATTCACATATTCAGTTCCATTATCACTCCGGACAATTTGAATAGAAATACCAAACTGATTCTTCACATAAGCATAGAAAGCCTTAAAGCATTCAAATACCTCATTTTTGTGCTTCATCAAGTATACCCATGTCATACGGGAATAACAGTCAATAAAGGTAACAAAATATTTTGCACCACTTATAGCAGTGACCGGGGAAGTCCACACATCTGAGTGAATTAATATAAAAGGTGACAAACTTCTCAAACCCCTGCTCACATAGGAGCTTCTAGTGTGCTTCCCATACTCACAAGCATCACACATTAAATTACTTTTGTTTACCTTAGACATTTCATCAGGAAACATTTTGCCCATGATATCAAAAGATATATGTCCCAAACGACAATGCAACAACATCACCTTAGCTTCATTCTCACTAGCTGCTAGAGCAAAATAAACTTCTCCTATTGTCTTGCTTTTATCAAGATACCCGAGTCCATCATGCCAAGTTCCAACTCCAAGATTTCTTCCCGTCTTCCTTTCCTGAATTAGACAATTTTCACGATCAAGAAGCACTTGACAATCCATTTGATCAATCAGAGAGCTTATTGAAATAAGATTAACAGGAAAGGATGGAACATGTAATACTGATGATAAGGTAAGAGATGGTGTGCATTGAACTGTCCCAACACCTCTAATAGGACGTGATGTCCCATCTGCAGTTTTGATTGTCCCCTTATAAAAATGTGAGTATGGTGTATAAGATGTAAATTCTTTCATTTTACCCGTGACATGCCTTGATGCGCCTGAATCTAGTATCCAATTGGATGTGTGAGATTGATTGGATATACCTGAGTCTGAGTGAACTGCATCAGCAACCCTAGCACTAGAGGATATTGCAGCTTGAATGTTCAACGGAGAACTCTTCACGGCTTCCTTCCACTTCCGGAACTCATCCAGCTCATTTGATGAAACTGTAGATGATTCTATAGCACACCCTTCCACCACTGCATGATTAGCTCTCAAACTTGCTCGTCCACCACGACCAGCACCTCCTCAACTAATACCACCTCTTGGTGCACCTCTACCACGACCCCTACCACGATATGATCTGATGGGCTGACACAATCACGGATCAAATGCCCTCTTTCACCACAGTTATAACAGAATCTGGTCTCTTGGGACCCTACTGCCACATAGGCCTGACTTGGTGAAGTTAAGGTGTTACCCTTTATCACCTTAAGTCTTGTCTCCTCTTGTGCCATAGCAGCAATGGCTTCCTCAAGACTAGGAAGATTGGTCTGATGAAATAATGCAGCTCGTCTCCCCTCAAATTCTGGATTTAGACCCCTCAAAAACTGAAGAACCCTTTTCTTCTCTACCCACTTCTTCACCTAAGCCACACATTCAGGATGAGGTAGTTTAATGGGATCATAATGATCCAAATCAGCCCACAACCGCTTCAGCTCTGCAACATAATCCATCAAAGTTTGCTCCCCCTGCTTCAGATAATGTATGGTGTGCATTGAACTGTCCCAACACCTCTAATAGGACGTGATGTCCCATCTTCAGTTTTGATTGTCCCCTTATAAAAATGTGAGTATGGTGTATAAGATGTAAATTCTTTCATTTTACCCGTGACATGCCTTGATGCGCCTGAATCTAGTATCCAATTGGATGTGTGAGATTGATTGGATATACCTGAGTCTGAGTGGACTGCATCAGCAACACTAGCACTAGAGGATATTGCCGCTTGAATGTTCAACGGAGAACTCTTCACGGCTTCCTTCCACTTCCGGAACTCATCCAACTCATTTGATGAAACTGTAGATGATTTTATAGCACACCCTTCAACCACTACATGATTAGCTCTCAAACTTGCTCTTCCACCACGACCAGCACCTCCTCGACTAATACCACCTCTTGGTGCACCTCTACCACGACCCCTACCACGATATGATCTGATGGGCTGACACAATCACGGATCAAATGCCCTCTTTCACCACAGTTATAACAGAATCTGGTCTCTTGGGACCCTATTGCCACATAGGCCTGACTTGGTGAAGTTAAGGTGTTACCCTTTATCACCTTAAGTCTTGTCTCCTCTTGTGCCATAGCAGCAATGGCTTCCTCAAGACTAGAAAGATTGGTCTGATGGAATAATGCAGCTCGTCTCCCCTCAAATTCTGGATTTAGACCCCTCAAAAACTGAAGAACCCTTTTCTTCTCTACCCACTTCTTCACCCAAGCCACACATTCAGGATGAGGTAGTTTAATGGGATCATAATGATCCAAATCAGCCCACAACCGCTTTAGCTCTGCAATATAATCCATCAAAGTTTGCTCCCCCTACTTCAGATAATGTATTCTATCATCTGTGTCCACTAGCAACATCACATTCCCAACACCTGAATACATACTTGCAAGAGCCTTCCATATGTCCGAAGCAGAAGCAATAGTATCAACAGAATTAGCAATTGTAGGGGTCATGGAATGAAATAACCAAGTAACTACTAATGCGTTAGTTGCATTCCAATTTTTCCACTCACTGCTCAACTTATCTTTGGGTTCAATTACCTCCCCATTAATAAAGCCCTCAAGCTTCTTCGATTGCAATAGTACCAATGCTCTTCTGGACCAAGCCAAATAATTCTTCATACCTTCTAGCTTAATATCAATAGGTATCAATTCCAATTTCTGAACCACATCAATCTCTCTACTTGCGGATGGAACATCCTCCTTCTTTGCAGCGAGTAGTTCCACCAATTTTCCTAGAACCTGCTCAATTCCCTGATTTTCTGCCATAATTTGATTGACCCTCAATCAAAAGAAACCCCTCCACTGAATCAAAAGTATTTCCAGGACTCAATCAATCTCTCTTCTTCCTATTCTTCTTCTCCCCTCTTTTCTTCTTTCTCTGCGCACACTTTTTTCTTCTCTCTCTCTCGCCGCCTTCCTTCTTCTCTCTTCTTCCTTTTTCTTCGCTCTTCCTTCTCCTTGCGCCACAGCCTCCTCACCTCTCACCGGCAACGGTGCCTCGCCGGCAGCAGCAACCTCAGCAGCAACCTCACGGCACCGCACGGCTCGTCCTGGTCTGCTCGCGCGGAGCGACGGGTGGTGCGGCTCCGCCAACTGGGGTTCCTCACCCGGCTTCCTCTCCTTATTCGCCTTCTCCTTCTCCGGCCTGGTTACTCCACCGCCTCCACACAGCCGAGCTCAGCCACGCCGCCGCACGCTTCCTCCCTCAACCTCACCGCCCGACCTCTCGCCGGGCGAGGCGGGCGGCGTCCCTCCCGCCCCTTGATGTCGGCAAGCGCGGCGCGGCGCCCGCTCCACCCGTCGCGCACGCTCGCTCCACCCGTCGCGCGCGCCCGCTCCACCCGTCGCTCGGCGGCCTCGACCCCCTCCAACACACCCTGCCGCCGCCGGATCTAGGTACGGATGGCGCCAGGCCCGCCTAGGGTTTCGTCGTCGCCATCGCCTCTAACCCTAGCTCTGATACCATGTAGACTTTGGGATATTTCGGTAATTGTTTTCTCTAGTCCGTTCCACTCCTCTAGTGCACTACTTAACTCCTCTTTACATTTACATTTCAGTCCCTCCTATATTTCTATATCACACAAACACCAACAATTCCCAAGATCATGTCGTAACTTCCAAGACTAAGAACCTTAAAGCTTGTGCAAAACACCCAGCCTTGTGTCATCCATTCACAGTTTGGAGCAGATTCTGTACACTATAATATCAACCCATTTGCCACCTTGACTGAAAATTTTGGCTGAACTGAAACCACCCCAGTTATTTGTTGAGCCACCCTTGACCTTATAAAACTGGCAGTACTGCCTGAATCTACTAGTATCAACACTTCCTTATTCTGAATGTAACCCAACATCCTCATGCAACCACCTGATTCATAACCTTGTATTGCCTGCATAGAAATGGCCATCAAACTAGGGTCATAAGAGTCTTCCACGCCCCCTATTTCACTTTTACTTAAAGTCTCCTCTGATTGCAAGGTGGAAAATAATTCGTGGACCGCATGCAACTGCACTGTATTAGCACATTTATGGTTGGGTGACCATTTTTCAGCACAAATATAACACAACCCTTGTGCTCTGCTCTGTGCCTTCAAGGCCAAATACTTATCTGAATTATTAACCCCTTTGCCGATATCTGAACTTCTCTTCTCCTCATTTCTTTGTCCATTATGAAAAACAGCTCCCTTATTTGGTGGTAAAGGCAAGGGCATTGCATTCCTGACCATAGCACCTTGCTTAACTTGAAATCCAGATTCAATCTTCTTTAGCATTAGCTTGAGACAGTCCAGGTGAATCCATCAACACTTCTTCTTGTAGTGATGCAATTGCCAAGGCCATTTCCAGATCCTTCGGCCTATGCAGTAACACTGAATTTTCGAATTTCTCTGCGCAATCCTTCAATGAAGCGATGTGTCCAGTATCTGATATTCACCACTGGATCATACACAAGCAGTTGGTGCATTAATTCATCAAACTTTTCGTAATACTCCCATACTGATCCAACCTGCTTGATGCTATCCATTTGCCTGATCACAAGCTCATGCTGATCCCGATCAAACTTATTCGAAACAGCCACACAAAAGTTTTCCCAAACTGGAAATCTCACATGAGCTCTGGATGCCCTCAGCCAAGATGCTGCTCGTCCCACAAAGTAAATGGTTGCTATCCGCATCCATAACCCTGGAAAGGTGTTGTTCACATCGAAGTAGTGTTCGCATCTCATCCTCCAATCAACCGGATCAATACCATCAAAATTTGGAAAATCCAATTTCGGAACACGATGGCTATACTGACGACCATATTGTTCTCCATCCACTTCACCACTTCCAAACTCAGATTGATCCACATGACTCAACGAAGGAGAAGGAAAATCATACGTACCCTTGCTTGGTGTTGGAACAAAGGTTGTCACCGTTCCCTGATCTCATTACCTTCCCGACAACTTGGTGGATTAGGCAGCAGAGGAGGCTTCTTCTCCATTTCATTCAACAGAACCCTTGCAGACGTTGGAACAGCAACTGAAACATTACTTGCCTTGTTGATCTGCTCTACTTGTTGGCGCAGATCCATCACCTCATCACGGAGTTCCTGCATTGCCGATTCCCCTTGGGGTCGCCAAGTCGACACCCCTTGATCGATCTTCAGAACTGCTGCTTGGTTTTCACCTTGTTTGTAAGCGCCGCAAGTGATTCCTGAATCTCCCCAAGGATTTTCCCAAAATCTATATTCTATTTCTCCATGGCTTCTACTTGCATCTGCAGCCAAGAGGTATAGCGTGGTTTCTCCAGGATGTAGGGCTCTGATACCAATTGTTGCGTTCCTTGAATCTACTGGCCGCTCTAGATCGCACCGAACACAACAGGGAAATTCATTGGAAGATTGAGGAAGAAGAAGTGTGGAAGAACATGAAGAACAGAGGAAGAACAAAGGATGCCAGGGCGAGAGAATTTGGATTAGAATAATGGTTGGTAGATTACATGAGTTCCAGATTATTCATATATGTCCCTTTTATAATGACGAGCTAAACCTTCTCTCGCCCACTGACAAAGGGCCCATTCCATTCACTGGGTCCACACACTCGAGGGATATCTGGTGCTCCCTTTCCTCCTTCGAGTCACACGCGCAACTGTAGCCGGTACAAACTGATCTCTCCCAGTAGCCATGACACACATGTGGTCTCTTGTTTTGTTTCTTGTGACCCAGGGCAGTACCGGACGGATAAAAATATGTTGGGTGATAAAACAAGATAGTGCATACGTACCCATTAAATTACATGCTATTGTATCTTACTCTTTAAAAAATTATCTTTTGAAAAACAAAATATTATATTTTATCATGAGTCCCACACTGCAGTCATCTCACTTCCCTCCTATAATACCAATCCCAATTTTTATGTATCGGGGAAGATTATGCTGTGCAAACTTTATATGAACTTTTCATGTATTGAAAAAATATGCAGAACTAGATTTGTTCATGTCAAAAATATTTTTATTGCCTAAAAAAATTACTCATGGTTCAATGTGGTCCATGTTCACCACCTCCGCATCCTTTTCCTCGCGGTCGGCCTCCTCCGCGACCACTGCATACCACTTCCATGCCAAGCACGACCTCATCGCTACCTAGGTGCGCAGAACTGGCTGCCTTGACTAGGCCAACTAGCCCAACCTCTCCGTTCACTTCTCCTCTCCCTCCCAAATCCTCACCGCCAGTAAGCGTCAGTGTCATGTACCCAACACTCTGCAATTCCACGCTGCTGTTCCACTCCCTCATCCTCTTCGTGTGAAAAATCCATCGATGTCTTTACCTAGTCCCTGATGCGAATCTACTTACCAGTTAGTTGGACATTCTCTTTGTATGCAAATCAAAATTTAAGTTGAGCTCGTTTCTCCCTAAGGCTGCGTTGTGGTTGGAAGTAGCTAATTAGCCGCACGTAAAACAAGAAACATAATTAGCATATGATTAATTGAGTATTAATATATAAAAAATTGATATATAAATTTATTAGACTTTTAAACAAAAAGTTTTCACACGAAACACATCATTTAGCAGTCTGAAAAGCGTGCTAACGAAAAACGAGGAGTGTATGATTTACAAGAACGCACCCTAAGTCTATGTGTGGAATATTTGAGAATCTGATGTTACATAATATTTGTCACTTGATTATTTGTCATTGGCGTTGGTATTTATTACGAACACAGAATAATCTGTAAACACATAGATATTGTTGTAGTCTTCATCTAAGAGTATTTCAGGGTATCGTATCCATAGAGAACATGCGTGTATAATCTAAGCATAAGATACTTCCAAGGACAACAACTAAATGGTAGGCTTGGGATTGAGAAGATATCTATGGGTTAATCATCTTAATTAAGTTAAAGTAAAACTCTATTGATTGCTTCGAGCATCGACTTATCCTTGGTCTGCCAAGGAGACTTCGGCCTACAACTCTATGATGTACCTGAACGTGGAGGATTACAAAGGATGGACAAGTCTGTCACTACATGCTACCTACCTCTACAACCTGTGGAGCTAACAACAAACAAAGATAACCTCTAGCCTAGACATCACGTCTATGCTATTAATTACTACCCTAATCTCGGATCCACGCTTATAGAAGATTAAGGCACTCTACCTAGATAGACAGATGAACTCACAATGATGAGAATATGTCTTGTTTAATTAAAAAATTAAATACCAAAGGAAATCATGAGTACTTACTTATATAAAGGAAACATCCGTCGAGATACAAGATCGAAGAGAGTGCCGGCATCTCTGGCACTCCTTCAGAACTCCCCTAGAAGAATGACGATATCTTCGACACTCCTCCGAAACTTCCCTGGAGAGAACTCCGATATTTGGGGCACTCCTTCGGAGCTTCCGCTCACTCTCTTCCTTCTGTATTAGAGTAATGCCTAAGTATGAAAGTGAAATGTACTCCACTTTGTTGTGTGTTTTGAGAGTAAAAGTGAGCTCCTCCTTATATAGTGTTGTAATGATGGTTTGGAGGTTGGTTAAGCCTGGGAACCATGCATAACCGCCATTGGGAAGTCATCAAGAGTCTACACATGAAAGCAGCTGGCAAGGAGAGCCAAAATCGGTTCGGCCGACCTTGTGGTTCGGCTGAACTTTTGACCCACCTCCCGGCCACTCCTTCGGCTAGGAGGTCGCCTGTTAGGCCCCCTACATGTTGTATCCTCGTTGGGCTCAATTCTAGGTGGTTTTGATTGACGTGTGGGGCCTCCAATCCGTGTAATCATGTCCGATTGTCCGGAAGTGTATTTTGTCGCATGGTGGATGGTTTTCATCCATAATTCACTTGTATACAAATATTCACCAGGACTTATGGAAATGGTTAGTAATAATCACTACCTCTAAGTTTGTTATTTTATTTTATATCCTTTCATTTGCTTTTATGCAGAAATTGACGGTTGGATTTGGTACTTAAGAACTATCAACAATTGGTATGCATAAACAACATGTGGTTGTGAGGACCTAAAATAGGACCTCCTATGTATAAGTGCTAGTCCAGAATTAAGCTAGCACACACAGAAACAAAGATAATATCACAACCAGCATCAGGAAGAAAACTTAATATTTATTAATAAATGAATGTGATAAGCCTTATATGACTAGAGTTTACGTTTATTCTGCCTCGAAGGGCCTAAAAAATAATAGAATAGCGGCAAAGAAAGATAAACGCGTAGAAGCTCTATTCAACTTACCACAGGTAGTCAACTGGGACACACGGCCTATTCCTCGTCTTCAGCAACAAACTCCTCAGAAAACAGTGAAAACCTTTATTCTAGAATTGGGGGAATTACAAGGTGATTACATGAAATACTCAGCAAGTACATGGAAATATGCATATGCACAGCTCACAAAGAAAGCTTTGGCTATTTTGCATAACACAACAATTTGAAGTTATAAACAATTTATAAATAAATGTTTAAAACAACATTTACAAATAACGGGTGTTACCAACCATCCATCCACACAGGATCTATCCACACAGGACCACATAGCTATATCCATTAATTTGCACACAACTCATTCCTAGTTTTCGCAAACTATCCCTCCTGAGAAATCACCGAGCATGTCCATGACCGCAAACATGGCTATGTGAATAGATTAGTTTGACACTCTGTAGAGGTTGTATAGCTTGACTGTCACAACCCGATTTTCATTCGGGATTAAAAATCATTAAATAAATCATTTTGCAGAAATTAAATAAAAAGGCAAAATAAGTTATCAAGTGAAAGTATTAAGGAAAGTAAAATTTCCTTTAAAAATCATGGGTGAAAATATTTTTGAAATATTCTCCATGCCCTAAAGTATTCTCTCAAATTTTTCGTGAAATTTTGGAGCTCCAGAAATAATTTTTATGCTATAAAGAACATTCCAGTAATTATTTAATAAATAAATTAAGCACTAAATGATCTGGTTATATTTTTATTAAATACTTTAAGTGTCCTTATATTTTCAAGAATTTTCTTGGAATTATTTGAGCAATGAAAGTATTTATAAAAATTCCAAAATCATTTATGTGATTAATTTAAAATAAAAACAAATTAAAAGTCCTCCCCCTGTTCTCGGGCTGGTTTTGGCCGAACCCCCTTGAAAGTCCACTTTTCCTCCTTGCTCGTGCACGCCCTCCTTTTCTCTCTTCCCAGTGCCGGCGCGGCCGTTCTCGCTTGCGCGCGCCCGCAAAAGTCTACCCGGCTCGCTCCTCTCTGGGCCGATGACAGTGGGGCCCACTGTCATCCACGACCATTCCGGCTCGACCGCGCCTTGCCGCCGCCACCCACGCCTTGCCGCCGCGATTCTTGCGCACCCTCGCTGCTCCCGCGCGTGCTTTGACGCCGCATTCAAGCCGCCGGCCATTTCCCCTTTATTTTCCTCAAATCTCGTGCCATCAATCGCCGCATTTGCTCGCGTCTTAATGTCGCCGGCCACCGCCTTTGCCGCAAAATCCGGCGAGCACCGACCTTGTGAGCCCCTCCCCGGCCTATAAAATGCCCCCGCCGAGCCCCCTCTTCCTTTTCCCTAATTTTCCCGAGCCTGCCAAGCCCCCTCTCGCTCTTCCCGCGCCGCCCCTCTCTCCGCCGCTCACCGCCGCTTCTTCGGCCGCGTGCCACCGCCGTTCCCGAGCCCGTCGCCGAGCGCCAAGGCCGCCACCACCTTCCCTGCGTCACCCCGCACCCCGGCCGTCGCTTCCAGCGCCCGGATCGCCGCCGGGGCGCCTTACCGCCGTGCGACCCGAGCCGCCGCCGCCATAGCTGTCTTCGGCCACCGTTTTCGGTCGCCGCGCCGCTCGCCAGCCTGCGCCGCCTCTTCCTTCGGCTCCGCCGTGCCCCTCTGAGCCTCGGCATCCCCTCGGTCGTCGCCAATCGCGGTCGGACGCCGTCCTCGCTCGCCATCCCGAGCGCGCCCCGCCCCGCCGCGCCGTTTGCCCGCACCGCTCCCCACCGCTCGGTGAGTTGCCTCCCCTCCTTTCCGCCCTCCTCCACCGCCCTCCATCGCTCGCCGCCGTGCCGATGGCCGTCGCCGGTGACCATCGGCCCGTGTGCGCCGCCGCTGGTCGTCGTTGGCTGTCGTCGCCTCTCCGCCGCCCGATCTGCCTCGTGGCAGATCGTGGCCGTCCATCCGGCTGCCCGCGTGGCTGCCGCGTGGGCGCCACGTGTGCACCACGTGGCGCGCTCGCCCGTGGACCGCCGTGGAGTTGGTCCACGGTGGACCGGCCCGTGGACCGCGCACGCCGCGGGTGGCGTCGGCCCTAGCCGCCGACGTCATGCCGCGCCGTGCCGCCGACATCAGCCCTCGGCTGCGACGTCGCATCAACCTTTTTCCTTTGAAAAATAAATAAAAATTACGCAATAAATCTAATTATTTTCCGAATTCATTTAAATGGTCCAAAACTTCTAAAATTCATATCTAATTCATTCGAACTCCAAATTGGGCCATTCAAATTGCAAAATTTATCTAAAATTGAGCTCTACATGTTGGTTTACTTTTAATGTACTGTTATTTGGTTTTATGTCACGCCCAGAAATTTATCCCAAATTTCCAGACTATTTTGTGTATTAATTCCCTGTCCGGGACCGAGCGTGGTACACAAAATGACAAATCAATACACAGATCCAAACGTAAATTAAAGCATATAAATATACTTAGAGAAGAGGCACTTAGTCCCCGCACTCGAAGAAAACTGCAGCGGAAAAGCAGGACGATCCTAGCGGGCTTCAGCTCCACTCCACAGGCAAACTCAACTAGGGTCTGAGCCTTGGTCCTCTAACACCATCTTCGACTCAGAGGCACTACACTTCTGAAAGAGGGAAGGAATTGCAAGGCTAAGTACAACCACCGTACTCAACAAGCCATGCCGGGAGAATGCAAATAATGCAAGGGAGTACAAAGAATTCATATATAGGGTTATTTTGCAGAAAACCAGCATTTCATGCATTTAAATATTTTAAGGCATTTTAATAAACACGAGCCTATCTCTAGTCAAATTATTATCAAGTCGCGCACCAACGCGATCTTGCCTTAACTCAGCCAACATGTGCTAACTCCAAATCTTTCAGTTTTAAACGAATTAAACTCTAACTTGGGTACATTGCTCGGCTTGCCCATAACCGAGGACGCGACTATTCGAATAGATTTACTCTGATCAGAGGTGTACATCTTTACCCACCAGACATGTCTTCCTCACGTGTTGCGACGTGCCACATGCCACCATGGCATACGGACGGAAGCCATGACATAACT
The DNA here is from genome assembly GCA_019925245.2 of Oryza australiensis. NCBI lineage: Eukaryota > Viridiplantae > Streptophyta > Magnoliopsida > Poales > Poaceae > Oryza > Oryza australiensis. Next base: position 137,056 of record JAIFGZ020000507.1, read on the forward strand.
CATCGCTTGGTACGCCCTAAACAAAGAAGACCGACATAGACTTCCCCGCCAGTGCCCCGGGTCGAGCGCAGCCTATGCCCCGTGCATCTCGACTCGTTCCGAGCCTTCACTTGCCGAGACGTCGCCCATGGGCTTCAACCCTTCCTAGGGCTTCATCCATCCCTATTCGTGTCTTTTTTGTTTCTGACTGTACTAGTCGACGTGTTAAGCCTTACCCATTAGACAGGTGGTAGTACGGAAATGCTTTGCAACAGAGGCCCGAAGACCGGTCCTTATGACGGCCGAGGTGCGACTAACAAAACCATGCACCTCGTGCGCAGCCAAAAACATGTTTGGGGAATTTTGAAGGGGACATTTATTGCCACGGCTAAACAGCCAAAACTTCATCATTTACAAGTTATTCCTTAGTCTAATTATTGAAAACATCTAACTGTTTCTATTCAAGCAGGGCTAAGCATATTCCTAAGTTTGCTAGTGAGTACCACATATATAAAGTGCTCACTAGTTTTATTTTTCCTAGGGCTATCAAGGATCATAATAATACAAGTAATAGGGCTATAACAAGGAGAATCGATAAGGCTAAATAAAACAGTGATAGACACGGGAATTTTAATAAAGCGAAATGCAATAATTTAAATAAACATAATTTTGTAAACTCGGATAGAAATATGATCAAAATGACATGACTTGCCTTGCTCCTTTGAACAAATCTTCTTTTCCTCGCGACGCGAACCTCCGAAACGACGAAGTCTACACGCGACACGCAAAACAAGGAAAACACTAATAAAAACCAAATGAAAAAATACAAGAAAAGTAAACAAACATGTAGAGCTTAATTTTAGATGAATTTTGCAATTTGAATGGCCCAATTTGGAGTTTGTATGGATTAGATATGAATTTTAGAAGTTTTTGGACCATTTAAGTGAATTCTGGAAATTAAATTGATTTATTATGCAATTTTTAATTATTTTTGGAAGGAAAAAGAGCCGGATGACGACGGTGACAAGGATGGCGAGAGGGCAGCTCACCGGGCGCTCAACGGCGAGAAGAGGCGGCGCGGGCGCACGATGGCAAACGGAGGGAAGGCCGGCGCACGGGTGCCGACACGGGGGACGAAGACGAAAACAACCGGGAACGGTGAGAGGACGACGACGGCAGCTGGCGGCGGCCGCAGGATGGTGAGGACGGCGTGGAACACGCTGCCGCATTGCCGTCGACGGAGACGACGAGGCCACGGGGCGACGTGCCGGCAAGGAAGAATGGCTTGCTGAAGATTGTACCGGCAAGGATGACAACGGCAGCCGCAGCAGCCATACGAAGGTGAGGCCAGCATGGAGCAACCTGCTGCGATGCCGACGACAGTGGCGGTGCAGCGAGGCAATGTGCCGATAAGCAGGAATGGTCGGCCAGACACGACGACCACGATGGGAGGAGGAGCACATGGTCGATGGCGTTCCGATGACCTTCCAACGAAACTGAGCGATGGCCGGGGAAGAGGATGGTACCGCAATGCCGCGGAAGGAGACGACAATGTTAGGCAACACATCAATGAGGCGGCAGAGGCTACCGAAGTTGGCATCGGCGAGACCGAGGATGAGGTGGCACGGCCGTCATCGTTGCAGCGGGGTTCCGATGAAGATGAGGCTTGGCCGGGGTGGAGAGCGATGCTGTGATGCCGTAGGTGGCGACAGCGCAGCCAACCGGCGCACGGCGAGGAGGAAGGGCCAACCGGAGTTGCGCCGGTGAGGTGGATGGGCAGGCCGGCAAGGCGCTCTCCGGGCGAAACAGAGGTGAGGCCAGGGAAGAGGAGGTGGCTGCAAGGCAGATGGAGGTGGTGGCAAGGTCTTGTCTTGCTCGGCATGACGGGGAAGGGCCGCCGAAGTTCGCCGACGCCGAGGAGAGAAAACCGAGCGAAGGGATGGAGGGAGAGCAAGGGAGCTCGAGGTTGGTGTGAGGGGAGTGAGGAGGGTGCTGAGGGCTCCCTTTTATAGGCCGAGGAGGGAGGGGAAGGGCGCCGGGGAGAGGAATGGGCGGGGAGCTTGCCGGCCGGCTATTCATGGCGGCCACTCAAAGGGGAGTTCAATCCGGCGAGTTAGAGCACTAATAAATGGGAGAAACATGGGGAATTGATGAGGAAGAGGAGAGGAACCGATTTTCGCAATTTAATTGAAGGGAAAACCACCGAGGAGGGAGATCGGCCGGCCATGGTGGAGCTCAACGATGAAGAAACAAAAATCGAAATCCACCACGAATTATCGCGGGATTGAATGGGGAATTATGGGGAAGTGGAGAGGAAGAGGTGAGGATTAATTCCCTCAATCAATTTTGGATTTGAGCAAGTGATTTGACGGGATTTGTGAAGGGAGGAAAGAGTTTGCTGTTCGGATGAACAGACACGGCATTGGAGGAGGAAGATGACACTGTAGCGACAGGGAAGCAAAGCAAACTTTTCCTTCCAAATTTCCTTGAATTTTTATTTATACTTCCAATACTCAAATAATTCCAAGAAAAATCCTGAAATTAGATGAACACTCAAAGTATTTAATAAAAATTCAGCCAGATTATTTACTGATTAATTAATTTATTTAAATAATTACTTAAATATTCTTTGTATTATTAAAATTATTTGGAGCTCCAAAATTTCGCGAAAAATTTAGGAGAGTACTTTAGGGCATGTAGGATATTTGAAAAATATTTTCAGCCATGATTTTTCAAGTAAATTTTTATTTCCTTAATACTTTCACTTGATTAATATGCTTTTCATTTTATTTAATTTCTAGAAAATGAATTATTTAATGATTTTTAATCCTGAACAAAAATCGGGCGTAACAGATGTAATATCTCGGCCCGGGCTTAATAGGATTAATAGAATACTCATACCAACAAGTTGCAACTTTTTTGGAAGCTCATCTCCAAAGAACTCGAGGTTAAGCGCGCTTGGCCGGGGCAATTTGGGGATGGGTGATCGACCAGGAAATTCTTCCGGTGCGCATGAGTGAGGACAAAGTGCGCGAAAAGACCGGTGTTGGTGCGTGAGGGCGTCTAAGGTCCTAGAGAGCTTCCGGATGTAGGCGGGCCCGGCCGGGAAGGGTGGGACGTTACAAGTGGTATCGAGCCGACCCTCACGGTTTCATGGGGCTCGTGGCGGGTCGGTTGCGCGGGCATGGTGCGCATGACGCGTGGGCCCTGAGAGGACACGGCATGGTACATGCGCCGGCACTGGACGCACGGACATGGCCAAGAGGGGAGGTTCCTGGCCTGGGGTTGACCGACGAGGACGTCGGGTCTTCATGTAACATCCTAGCCCAGGGCTTAATAGGATTAATAGAATACTCATACCAACAAGTTGCAACTTCTTTTCCGGAAGCTCATCTCCAAAGAACACTTCTTTTCCGGAAGCTCATCTCCAAAGAACTCTGAGGTTAAGCGTGCTTGGCCTGGGGCCATTTGGGGATGGGTGATCGACAGAAAAATTCTTCCCGGGTGCGTATGAGTGAGGACAAAGTGCGCAGAAAAGACTGGTGTTGGTCTATGAGGGCAGTCTAAGGTCCTAGAGAGCTTCCAGATGTAGGCGGGCCCAGCCCAGGAAGGGTGGGACGTTACATTTTATTAGGGTTTTTCTCTCGTTTTGCATGCCAGCGTGTAGTTTCTGTCGTTTTGGAGTTCGCGCTCACGAAGAGTTCGGAAGTTGGTTGGAAGAAGCAAGGCAAGTCACACTTCCCTTGAAGCATATTGAACCCATTTTTATAAATATTTTACTGTTTTTCAATAAAATTGCATGTTTTGCGAATTACATGAAATGATGGGATTACCTATCTGCTTGCTTGTGCCATACCTCTTGATAACCGTCCTTTGTCAAACATTGGGTGATAATTTGACTAGCTTTAGTCACTTACATGACTTTCGCTAGAATTATATGCTTAGCCATGCTTAATTACCACTAACTCACTAAATGGGATAATCACACTATCTATAATTAGTTCAGATGAGCTGCAAGCTCGGAACACCTGGTCATGTCTTTTTGGTCATAATATTCCAACTAAAATATGACTAAATGGTGGGCTGTGGGTGCATGGTTTTGGCTTGTCGCACCCATGGCAATTAAGGACCAGTTCACGGGATCCCTCGGGAGAATGACCGTGCAAACCACAAGCCAAAATGGGTAAGGTGGGTCCCGTAGTGTAGCCTCTCCTAGCTGATGAACCCATCGGCAAGGGTGAGCAGGATAGAGTTTCAGTCAGCCCTGGTATAAGGGTTGTTGGGCTGCCAGATTCACTGAGGCACTCGGGGGGGCTGCCCACATCGCAGGGTTCGGGAGTGGGGGTGAAACCTTGGTGGGGTTCGCTTGGTTAGTGGGGGGTTATACGAAAGGTCCTATCACAGTTTCCTTTTCGGGTTACCATGGTGGTATTCTGGCGCATAGGAGACCATGTCGTGGGGCTGTGTCTTGTGAGTACAGTTGTACACCTCTAATCAGAGTAAAACTATTCGAATAGCCGTGCCCGCGGTAATGGGGCGATCAACCGAGCTCACCGTGATTAGTCCCACCTTAATAATTTGGCTTAATAATCTAAACTAGACCAGGTGGGAATTGGTTGGGCCTGTTCAACGTGGGGATAATCTTGTTCAGTGGAGAATTAATATTGACCTAACTACTCAACAGTTTTCCCAGTTTCCGAAATAAAGTGTTTTGCAACCGCCTTTCCCTAAAGTAGCCCCAAGCCTCTCCTTGCCTTCCCTCGCATTTCTGCATTCCTTGGTGTGGCTTGTTGAGTACGTTGGTATGGAGATTATGGCAATCGGGTATCTACATGGCAAGCTTATCCGACTGGAGGTAGGGATAGATTGCGTCTGCCATATCTGTAAACCAAATATGACTTGGGTGTTACGTTGCCGATAGAGATAAGGCAATGGCCCATAGTCACGGTTTGGTAAGATTGAGGAAACCGACTTAGAGTAAGATAGGGTTTCCGATCTGTAAGCCCGCCTCCTAAGACTATATAAGGGGGGTAAGGGGCGTCCCTTGAGGGATATCGTATGCTTTATGAGCCTTTAGCTTTAACTTTAGATCTTGAGATCAATAAAGACACTCGGCGGATCGAATCCACCGAAACAGGAGTAGGGTATTACCTCATGAGAGGGCCTGAACCTGTCTAAATCTCCTTCTTCAATCTAACCCATTGTGCTTGGCGATTTTGACTGCGACCCGAGAAATTCTACTGTCGAAACCAAGTTTTGACAGTTGGCGCGCCAGGTAGGGGTCCGCGCGTCAAGACTTCTTCAACAATCTCACCGACAAGCGTGATGGGATCTTCTTCAGGATTCGGCGACTTCGCTGCCGACAACTTCAACAAGCACTCCTCCTTCGACTCGGATTCGAACCAGTCGAAAGGAGAGACCCACTCGTTGCCGTTCGGGCTCCCGAATAGCGCCGAGATCTTCGACGACATCTTGAAGTCCAAGATTCCATCCACCCTCTCCAAACGAAGGACTTCACTCGGCACCGTTCGGATTGCCGAACACCGCCGAAATCTGCACCGATCTCCTCGTCTCCCCAACAGAGACGATCCACTCTGAAGAAGACCTCTCGGCGCCGTTTGGATTACCAAACGCTGCTGAGATTTACAACAAACTCCTCTCCCCCGAGTCGAGGTCGACCCACTCGGAGGAGCCCGCATCACCAAGCTCTGACTCGGACTGGAACGATCCAGACCCGGGCTACCCAGGATCGAGGGAGATCGCTGTCATCCTCCAGCCGTTCGGCTCATGCTCATCTTCGGAGCTTAACGAATATCTCAGCTCCGCCGGCTTTGACGACCTCTATGGCATCCCCTCAGACGAAGCTGACGACTCCGACTGCCACAAGGACTACGAGCCGAAGTGCTTTGACGTCCTCATGGCTGAGCCGGCCGAGTCCGACTCAACCATGGCCCGTAGGCTTGCGGAGGAAGAGCGAGCCAAGATCGAGCAAGAGCGCAAGCTGGCTGAGGAGGAGAAGAAACGCAGGGAAGATGCCGATAAAAGAAAGCAAGATCTACGGGCAGCCGGACGATCCGCCCAGGAGGCTATCCTTCAAACGCGGGTCCGCAACGCCAACATCTTCCAGACGCCACAGCAGAACGCTGTTGCCGCACTCACACTCTTGGAACCCGTCATTGAGACGGCACCCGCCGACGTGACTCCAATACTTGACAAAATCAAGACCATCGTCGCAGCCACTGCCAACGGTCATCCCTCCACCCTCGCACGAAGGCCGACGAGTCCGTGGCCGAAATGCCCAACAAAGCCGGCTCCCGCCTCTAAGGTCGGGAGACTACAAGAGGCCCGAGCCGGACCGATCGACGACTAGGCCAAGAGGCCCACGCCACGACTCCACACAGAAGCACCAGGAGCAAACGGCCGACTCCCGCGACAAACGACATGGACGTCCACCCGGCCACCACCACGTCCACCGCAACAACAGCTCCAACTACCCAACCAGCCAATCGAGGACCCCGCCGAGTGATCTACGGGAAGTCCTCGATCGCCGTTACCAGGAGCAAGACCGACGCACTCGGGAAGATCGGAGGGGATCACCCGATAGCAACGACGACGGAGTGCCAGCTTTCACTCGGGAGCTTCGCCGAGTGCACTGGCCGAGTGGTTTCAAGCCCACAGGAATAGAGAAGTACGACGGCAAGACCGACCCCGAGTCGTGGCTTACCGTGTACACTCTCGCCATCCGCGCAGCAGGCGGCGACAACAAGGCTATGGCCAACTATCTGCCCATGGCCCTCGCTAACGCAGCCAGGAACTGGCTCACGAGCCTGCCAAGAGGCTTAATCGGCTCGTGGAGCGAGCTGAGGGACCACTTCATCGCCAACTTCCAGGGCACCTTCGAGAGGCCCGGCACCCACTTTGACTTGTACAATGTCATCCAGAAGCCGGACGAGCCTCTGAAGGATTACATTCGGCGCTTCTCCAAAAAGCGCAACAATATCCCCAACATCACCGATGAAATCATCATCGTCGCCTTCCAGAAGGGAGTCTGTGATGAGCTATTAATCAGAAAGTTCGGGCGCAAGCCACCGAAGACGGTGAAACAAATGTTCGAGACGGTGAACTCCTACGCCAAATCCAATGACGCCATCAAGGCGGCCCGTCAAGACCGGCCCGACAGGAGGGAAGACAAGCAGGCGGGAGGAAGCCAGAATCCTAAGAAGGATAACGGCAACAACAACAACCAGGGCCAAAAAGACCGCAAGCACCGATCCGAGGATCTGGTGGCCGCAACCTCCAACTCTCAACGCCGCCCCCGAGTCGCCGCCTACGACGCCATCATGAACGCTCAATGCACTCATCATCCCAATCACAACCACGCGACTAAGGACTGCTTCATTTACAAACAGTTCGCCGAGCAGTACGCGGCACAACTCAACAAGAAGCCGACTGATGAGGCTGGTCCATCGGGCGCCAAGAAAAACAATGCGGCTGAGAATGCCGAACCTTTCCAAGACCCTGTGGGAGAGCTCAATCACATCTTCGGGGGGCCGCTAGCCTATGAATCCAAGAGGAAACAGAAGCTAACCGACCGAGAGGTCAACACGATGGTCGGAAGTGGCCATCACTTTTGACCGCTCGGATCACCCTGACCGAGTGGTTCACCCGGGGCGCTATCCACTCGTCCTGGACCCCGTAGTCCGCAACATCAGGCTCAAGCGCGACCTCATCGATGGGGGCAGCACCCTCAATATTCTGTTCGCCAAGACCATGGACAAGATGCAGATTCCGAGGGCCGAATTGAAGGCAAGCTCAGCCCCCTTCCATGGACTCATCCCGGGGCTATCATCTACACCACTCGGGCACATCGCCCTCCCGGTCACCTTTGGGGCTCGAGAGAACTTCCGAACGGAGAACGTCACTTTTGAGGTGGCCGACTTCGAAACAGCATACCACGCCATCATCGGAAGGCCTGCGCTTGCCAAATTCATGGCGATCCCACATTACACCTACCTCTGCATGAAGATGTCGGGTCCCAACGGCGTCATCACACTTCGCAGCGATGTGAAGCAAGCCTTCACCTGCGACAAGGAGAGCTGCGACATGGCCCAATCTCGCGAGAGATTGTGTGGCCAGCAAGAAATCCGATTGGCTGCATCGACTTCGGCAGAGGGCGAAGTCCCCGCGAAGAAGATAGCCAAATCAGGATCCGGCGACGCCAAGACCAAGAAAATCTCCCTTGATCCATCGGATCTCTCGAAAACTGCTGTAATCGGCGCTGAACTAGATCCCAAATAGGAAAGCGCGCTCGTCACCTTCCTCCAAAATAATAAAGATGTTTTTGCGTGGAAACCATCTGATATGTCTGGAGTTCCTAGGGAGGTGATCGAGCACTCTTTGCACGTCAAAGATGACGCCAAACCGATAAAACAACGATTACGCAGATTCGCGCAGGATTGAAAAGATGCCATCAAGGAAGAGCTCACAAAGCTCTTGGCTACCGGCTTTATCAAAGAAGTCCTACATCCCGACTGGTTAGCCAACCCAGTCCTGGTTCGAAAGAAGACGGGGCAATGGCGCATGTGCGTTGACTATACCGACGTCAACAAAGCCTGTCCCAAAGATCCATTCGGGCTGCCTCGCATCGACCAAGTCGTGGACTCAACAGCCGGCTGCCAACTCCTGAGCTTCTTGGATTGTTACTCGGGCTACCATCAGATCAGTTTGAAAGAATCCGACTGCCTGAAGACATCGTTCATCACGCCGTTTGGGGCTTACTGCTACATTACCATGCCTTTCGGCCTGAAGAACGCCGGTGCCACATACCAACGCATGATCCAGAGATGTTTTCAGACGTAGATCGGCAAGAACGTAGAAGCCTATGTTGACGATGTCATCATCAAGACCAAGCAGAAAGAAGACCTGATCGCTGACTTAGAAGAAACCTTCGAAAACATCCGGGCCTTCCGAATGAAGTTGAACCCAGAGAAGTGCACTTTCGGCGTCCCATCAGGCAAACTGCTCGGCTTCATGGTGTCACATCGTGGCATTGAAGCCAATCCAGAGAAGATCAACGCTATCTTGAGCATGAAGCCCCCGAGTAACCAGAAGGACGTCCAGAAGCTCACTGGCTGCATGGCGGCGCTAAGCCGCTTCATCTCTCGACTCCACGAACGAGGCATGCCCTTCTTCAGATTACTAAAGAAAACGGAAGACTTCCAGTGGACCGCGGAAGCCCACAAGGCTTTCGAAGATTTTAAGGAATTCCTTACAACGTCGCCCGTCCTGGCTCGGCCTCGGCCCCAGAGCCCCCGCTGCTGTACGTTTCGACCACTCACCAAGTGGTTAGTACGGTACTCGTGGTCGAGCGCGAAGAAGAAGGACGGGCCCAAAAGATCTAGAGGTCGATCTACTTTGTTAGCGAAGTATTGGCAGGAGCCAAAATTTGCTACCCTCAGGTACAAAAATTGCTTTATGGTGTCCTGATAACCGCGAGGAAATTGGCACACTATTTTCAGGGTCACTCGGTCACCGTCGTCACCTCCTTTCCACTCGGCGATGTCATCCACAACCGGGAGGCAACTGGGCGCATCGCTAAGTGGGCTCTGGAGCTGATGCCACTGGACTTGACTTTTAAGGCGAGGACGTCCATAAAGTCACAAGCCCTGGCAGATTTCCTGGCCGAGTAGACTGAGCAACAAGAGAACGTACCTCGGGAAGACCTCCAACACTGGACCATGCACTTCGATGGATCCAAGAGGATCACGGCTTGGGAGCAGGAGTGGTGCTGATCTCCCCAACTGGGGAAAGGCTAAGATACGTCCTTCACCTCCACTTCTCTGCCTCACACAAAGTTGCCGAGTATGAAGCCCTGCTACATGGACTGCGGCTCGCAGTTTCACTCGGGATACATCGGCTCATCGTAAAGGCGACTCCCAGCTGGTCGTCAACCAAGTAATGAAGGACTGGTCCTGTCTAAACGACACAATGGAGGCCTACCGACAAGAGGTCCGCAAACTTGAAGACAAGTTCAACGGACTCGAACTATCACATGTCTTGAGACACAACAACGAAGCAGCTGATGAGTTGGCACAGTTCGGGTCCAAGCGCAAAGCCACCCCAACAGACGTTTTTGTCGAGCACCTCTATGAGCCAACAATCACGGCAAAGACAACTTCCAACGAAGAAGCTGCAAACGAAGTCGCCATGACTGATGCCGACTGGAGGACGCCACTCATCAAATTCTTAACTTAGCAAGAGCTGTCGGAAGACCGGGATGAGGCAGAGCGCGTCCGACGTCGTTGCCAAGCATATGTCATGGTTGATTCCGACTTATACAAGAGAAGACCCTCCGGAATCCTAATGAGATGCATTACACCCGAGGAAGGGAGACAGCTGCTCCAACACATCCACTCGGGCATATGCGGAAGCCACGCGGCAGCACGCACCTTGGTAGGCAAAGCCTACAGACAGGGTTTTTTCTGGCTTACCGCGGTCTCCGACGCAGACAAAGTGGTACGAACCTGTGAAGGATGCCAATTTTTTTCCCGACAAAGCCATGTCCAAGCCCAGGAGCTACAAACAATCCCACTATCCTGGCCATTCGCGGTATGGGGCTTAGACATGGTCAGTCCCTTTAAGAAAGCTCCAGGAGGATTTACACACCTATTCGTCGCCATCGACAAGTTCTCCAAGTGGATTGAAGCCAAGCCGGTCGCCACAATTACTGCTGACAAGGCACGGGATTTCTTCCTCAACATCGTGCACCGCTTCGGCGTCCCAAACAGGATCATAACCGATAACGGGACTCAATTCACGGGAGGCATCTTCAAGGAATTCTGCGAAGACTTCGGAATCAAGATCTGTTATGCATCAGTCGCACATCCCAAAAGCAACGGACAAGTCGAACGGGCCAACGGCATGGTCCTTCAAGGCATCAAGGCCAGTGTGTTCGATCGTCTAAGCCCTTACGCACGCAAGTGGGTTCAAGAGCTTCCCTCAGTTCTATGGTCTCTGCGGACCACACCCAGTCGGGCTACCGGCCCAACTCCTTTCTTTCGGTCTACGCGCGCGAAGCCATGTTACCAAATGAGATGGAGTATGAATCCCTCCGAGTTCGCGGCTTCAACGATGAACGCTATGACCCCGACCGAGTGGACGACCTCACCCGACCGGAAGAGGCCCGAGAGGCGCCCTCATCCGGTCGGCAAAATATCTTCAAGGGCTAGACGATACCACGGTCGCAACGTTCGAGCACGAGCTTTCATCGTTGGCGACTTGGTTCGCGCAAGATTCAAACCACCAAAGACCGTCACAAGTTATCCCCCTTATGGGAAGGACCATACATAATCGCCGAGGTGACTCGGCCGGTGCATACCGACTAAAGCGTGAAGACGGATCTATGGTGGAGAACTCCTGGAACATCGAGCATCTTCGACGATTTTATGCTTAAATTGACTAAAGTTTCATGTTTTTCTTGACTGCCAACCTCAAGTAAGATGACTTCTTGAGTTAGCGATGGGGTATACATATGTCAATAAAGCATAGTTTTCCTCATCAACTTTTGTGCATGATTTGGTTTATCATTGTTTAATGTTCCTCAATTCGAGTTCGGTGTTTAAAGGCGAGAGTTTTCGATGGCCTAATCGAGCCTAGGCTCGGTGACGATCGGACGAAAATTACTTAAGAAATTTCACACAAAAACTCGGATCAGGGCATTAACATAAATAAACTAAATATTCACAAGTCTACGTCAGAGCATCACAATCATACAATATTTACAAGACAATGTTCATGAGACAAATTAAAGCCGAAAGTTGTTCACTACATCTATAGCAATCTTCTTCGCCGACTCTGCGCTTCACTAAGCGAGGTCCAGGGCTGCTCGTCCAGGGTGCCGTCGGCGAAGCCCTCCCAGCGAGTTGACATCCACTCGGGGTAGAGAGATGCAGTGCGTGCAAGAGCCGGGCCCGGCCCCATGGTTGCGGCCTCGGTGATGTTGGCCAAGTATTGGTTGGGGGCTCTCCGCAGCTTGTCGAAGATTTCGACCGGGTCCAGTGAGCTCCATTATGAAACAAGGATAGCAAGATGGGCGTTGTTGAGTTGGCAACCTCTTCCCGGACCTCTCCGGCTCGTTTGACCCTCTCAAGAAGCACGTCATATTGAGCTCGGGTCTTGACCTTAGCTGCCAAAAGAATCTGATCACGCAAAGTACTCAAAAATAAAGCAGCACAAAGAATGTTACTTTGAAGAAGGTTACCTTCAAACTCGGCCTCCAACTCGGTCTTGCCGAGGCTGAATGCCTCCAGCTAGACCTGGAGCGAGTGGACCTCCGACGAATTTTCTACAAACACAGAAGGCTATCAGCGACCGAGATTAGTTCAAGACTTATAAGGAAACTGGGAAGATTGGTCTTACTCCCGATTGAACCGCGGAGGTCGAGGTTTTCCTCCCGGAGCTCGGCTATCTCCTTCCTCAGACCCGCCTCCCTCGACGCGGCCTCCTCCTGAGTGGTCTTTAGTTTTCGCTGGACGTCCTCCAAGGAGTTCAGATGAGGAACCAGTTTCTCCAGCACCTCGGATTTGGCCATGGATCGACAATACTCCTTCTGCGTGCAAAATCCGAAATTGACCGACTGACAAGAAATGATAAAGCAATAAGAGAAAAAGAATAAGGCTTACGTTGAGTAGCCGAGTCACCTCGTTTAGGCTGTTGACAAGGGCATCCCTTTCTTCGCTCTCGGCTTGCTTGTCCAAGATGATGCCACGCCTCGGCCTTTCGAGTCTCGCCACTCGATCTTGATCGGGGAACCCGGTTTCGAAGACTATAACTCGGGATTTCCTCCAGTGTGGTGGCGGATTAAGAAGAACTGATGAAGACACAAAAGATTCGAACTAAAGAGTAAAGACAAGACTTTGATTCAAGACTTACCGGCTTCAGTGGATGTATTCTTGGGTGGAGCAGCCCGGCTGGCCTCCTTCTTCGGCTTTTCGCCGCCGATCCTCGGTCGGGCGACCGAGCCACGGCACTGTGGTTTCCTCGCTGCCGGTTTCCGGTCGGGACGTCGGCCCGGGCGGTCGGGGCTCCTTCCTCGGGATATCCTTCTTCGGAGGCGAGGGCTTTCTGCCCGGAGCACTTTCGCTTGGGAGAGGGCTCCGGGGCCTTTGTTCCGCAGGCCTAGGTACCTCGGGCGCAGCAGCTGGAGTAGGCCCCTCACCCTTCCCGGCAGGATCTATGTCCTAGGGCCTCCTGCAACAATGGATGCAGTCAGAATGAAGACAAAGAAAATTTTCAACAAAAAGATCGGACTTCACTCATGAAGCATACCTGGACGACCGGCGGATCTTCGGCGCCGCCTTCGGCGATGGCCTTGGAGGAGGAGTCTCGACTGGAGGAGCCGGGACGTCATCGTCCGAGTCGTCAATGACGAGCCTCCTCTTGCTCGCCTGCTTGTTGGCGTCCTCACTCGGGGCCGCCCGTTTCCCAACTGGATCGCTTTGAATCTTTACCCCGCCAGTCGGTTTCTTGGCAGGACGAAGCGGCACGTCATCGTGAGGCACCTTGTACGATTTTGAAATAACAGAAGCATTTTCCTACAAGAGAAATTCTCACAATAATAAGAGGCGTGACATCAAGGTTGCAAGACAATACAAAGAAGTCAGTCGGCTTACCGGAGGAGGAGGCCGATGGATGCTGAAGGGAAGAACTGGCAGTATGAGGGCGTGCTCGACTGCAATTCCGATCGAGAAGATCTTGTACATCCGGATCTTCAGGATCTCGTAACTGAGTGGATCTTGATCTTCCCGATTGGGGTTCTTCGCGCCTTCGTACTCGAAAGGCGGCCGACCGCTCTTTGATTGGAGCCGTCGGCACTGATGAAGTGCCAAGTGATCGCTGCCTGCGAAGACCTTTTTGCTTCATTGCCAAGATCTTCGCTAGCAGGTTGTTGGCCTCATCCCAATCTTGAGCCACTGGTACAGTGCTCCAAGTATGCTTGGGTATAGGAGGAAGGCCGACAAAGGCTGGCAGGCTGGGTTCGAGATTGCTAATGTAGAACCAGCCCGCGTGCCATCCCTTGTTGGAAGATTTCAAGGGGAGAGAGAAGTACTCCTTGCGGAGAGATCTGCGGAGTTGAAAACCCGCTCCCCCAACAACGCATGGGTGGTCCTTATTCGGATGAGGTTTGAGGTAAAACATGCGGCGAAAGAGATGAAAGTGGGGGAGGATGCCAAGGAAAGCTTCGCATACGTGGATGAAAAGCGATGTGAAGCATAGAGTTGGGATTCAGATGATAGAGCTGGAGACCATAGTAATCCAAAAGCCCCCGGAAGAACTCGGAAGTGGGGAGGCTGAACCCGCAATAAAAGAAAGAGGTGAACACAACAAGCTCACTGGTGTTCGGGGTTGGGAAATCTTCACCCGCTGCCGGGCGCCAGCCCACGATCTCCTTGGGGGGAAGCACGCCGTGCTTCACCATCTCCTTGAGGGTAGATTCCCTCACATCCGATGTGGCCCATTGGTCAAAGGGGATTCTCTTTTCATCCGCCATGAGTGTGGTTTGGGTGGGAAGTGGATCTGGTTGGAAAGGATGGGGTTTGAGCAAGGGATCTTGGGAGTTGGTTGCAGAAGCTAGTTTGTGGCAAGGAGCGAGCTCCTGGATGGATGGATTCGGGTGCGCGCGGGTTTAGGGTTTTTCGCAGGGAGCTGGTGAATAGCGCTGTGAGAAGATGAATTTTTCGGAAGACGAAGAGGCGGGGATGACCTCGAGGCTTTATAGAAAGATTTGAGGGTTGCGCTAGGTTTTCTCGTGATTGGGCCTAGCCCATGAGAGACCTGCGGCCCAGCTAAGGTGTGGCCCGACGCGTGTCCTTAGGGACTTAATCGGATGAGCTTAAGCAGATTTGCCTTGGCAATATGCGCGTGTCCGAATGCCCTATACCTTTGGAAATCCTTTCATACCGCGGTTTGCCTGACTTCATGAGAAGCTAGCACAATGCAATTTGGGAGGTGACCAACAGCTAAGTTTTTATAGCTACCTTGATGACAGGGGCTGTTTGGTTTTTTAGCATTTGGTTAAGTGATTATATCAATGCTATTTTCCACCTTGGTGAAGATCTTTAATGATTGAGACCAATATTATGGCAAGAGCTATTTAATAACTTGGTCGTGTTTTTCATATGATTGGAAAACTCGTTTTCCCATGAGGGACGATTGAAATACTTGTTTCGAAATAACTCGGGCAGATCCACTCGGATAAGCATGAGCTTACCGAGTGCTTTCCACCCATGAGGGCTGATTGAATTATTTGTTCTGAGATGACTCGGGCAAATTCACTCGGATGAGTATGAACTTGCCGGGTAATGAGATTTTTATGATTGCTTTAGCGTGAGCTAAGTATTTATATGAGAATGATTTTTTATAGTTCTTGACTATAAGATTAGTCTGATTTTGACTAACCATATAGTCGGGGGCTACACCTAATTAGGTGCATCAGGAGATGCACCTAGATATTTATTTTTGAGAATTTTTTAGATATTTTCCAGCCCTTCACAGTCTTTGGAGCCACTCGGGAAGATTCAGGCAGAGGCGATGGAATCACTCGGCGCCAGGAGCACTCGGCCAAAGAGGTTTTTGGTTGCGTACTGTTTTGGTTTGAAGCTGAGTTGTCTCGTCGACTGAAAAGGACTCGAGGGCTACTGTGGAGATTATGGCAATCGTGTATCTACATGGCAAGCTTATCCGACTGGAGGTAGGGATAGATTGCGCCTGCCATATCTGTAAACCAAATATGACTTGGGTGTTACGTTGCCGATAGAGATAAGGCAATGGCCCATAATCACGGTTTGGTAAGATTGAGGAAACCGACTTAGAGTAAGATAGGGTTTCCGATCTGTAAGCCCGCCTCCTAAGACTATATAAGGGGGTAAGGGGCGTCCCTTGAGGGATATCGTATGCTTTATGAGCCTTTAGCTTTTAGCTTTAGATCTTGAGATCAATAAAGACACTCGGCGGATCGAATCCACCGAAACAGGAGTAGGGTATTACCTCACGAGAGGGCCTGAACCTGTCTAAATCTCCTTCTTCAATCTAACCCATTGTGCTTGGCGATCTTGACTGCGACCCCAGAAATTCTACTGTCGAAACCAAGTTTCAACAGTTGGTTGTACTCAGCCTTGCAAATTCTTCCCCCTTCAGAAGTGTAGTGCTTCTGAGTTGAAGACGGCGTTAGAGGACCAAAGCTCATACCCCAGTTGAGTCTTCCTGTGGAGTGGAGCTGAAGCCCCGCTAGGATCGTCCTTCTTTTCCGCTGCTACCCCCTTTTGGGTGTGAGGACTAAGTGTCTTTCTGTAAGTATTTATACACTTTATTTATACGTATGGATCGTGTGTTGATTTGTCATTTTGTGTACGCTGGTTAATGCCTGGAGAGGGATTAAATACATAAAATAGTCTGGAAATTCGGGTTTGAATTTCTGGGCATGACAAGTTGGTATCAGAGCCATCTCGACTGTAGGCTGAGCCGAATGGTCAAAACCCTTAAGAACTAGTTTTGTAAAAACCTTATTTGTGAAAATATCGTTTCTCTCCCTCTAGAGCCTTTGCAAAACAATTTGTCAAAATTTCTCTCCTTTCCCCTCCAACTCTCTAGTTGTTAAGCCTAGAGCGCCATCTAGAAGCCAAGTCAAGCCTAAGCTTTGAGCAAGAAGGTCAAGCCAAGCAGCCTGAGTCAGCGGTTCTCGAGGTTTCAAGCGAAGTTTTCCCGGAGCTGGCCTGAACCCAATCTTTCCCGGAAGAATAGTATCGGTAGTTTCTAGGTCGTGTGTTGTTTGCTGTGTGCAGGTGTATGGTTCACATCAGTGGTGGGGATGTGACCATACTAGGTTGTTTGCTTAATCAACTTGAACAATAAAAGTACACCCACATCAGATCAGTAATCAAGCGAACTAAGGTCTCATCTTTAGTTTAACCTCTTATTTCCCCTCTCTCCCTTCTTCTCCGGCAACAGATGGGTAAAGTCAGGTGTCAGTAAATCAAGACCACAGCAGTCCCTTGGATCAGCTCGGAACAACCCTGTGAGGACTCCACTTCCTTCTCCCCGGAATCCAACCCTAGCCCAGGTCGTGGCCAATCAGACACAGTTAGTGGCCATGATGATGTTAGTGATATGCCCTAGAGGCAACATGGAGATGTTGGATATCATGGTCAATGTTTATGTATTTATGAATAAAGTGTTATTCAGTTCCATGAAATAGACATCTTGTATTGATCAATAAGTACGTGACTTATTTATGAGACTCTATATGTATGAATCTATTTCTAAATGATCCCTGATCATATATCATATTATTGGAACTAATATGATTCTAAGATCGGCATGTTTATTGATTGATGATCATGTCTCATAGATCATGGGTATGGAGATACCAAATTAATAAACATGGACATATGTGTTAGAGAACACATTGTTGGATAGACCCACCATGAGACACTACAGGAATTAATGTGCCATTAGTTCGTCTCAGGTAGTGTTGGTACAAAGTCCTTAGACCTGAGATCATCATGGATTCCAACATGTGTAGTAGCCTACTTTGGGACTACCAAACGCTATTCCGTAACTGGATAGTTATAAAGGTAGTTTTCGGGTTTGCTATGAAACATGGAGTGGGATGTGAGTGATCAAGATGGAATTTGCCCCTCCTTTGGAGAGATATCTCTGGGCCCCTCGAGGTAATGGATTATGGAAATGCATGGCCATGCTAAGTTGATTGAGGAGTCAATCAACAGACAGATAATCCAATACGGTTCGAGTGAATGGTTAAGCTATTGAAGGGATGGCACACATCTTGCCTATAGCTTAATTGGTATCGTGAGGCAAAGGGATTTGTGTACATATTACAGGTTCAGAGCCGATATTATATTCTTGTATACTATGGTGTCAATATGTGCTGCTAGGCGTCGCTGTTGACAGGTCGGCTGAGTTGGACTCGAGTCGACAATCGGCTAAGTTAGACTATAGCCGAAAGCGAGTATACCTGAACCTACGGGGTCGCACGCTTAAGGGGATAAGAACAGGCATTCGAGTTGGACTCGGATATGGCTCGATCGGATAGGGATCCGATCGGATAGAGTCCTATGGGCTTACGACGTATGGGCGGCCAACTCTGTGAGATTCGGATAGGATCCGATTCAAAATAGAGTCCTGATCGGCCACTAGTCCTAGTCGGCCAACTCTATATAAAGGGGTGAGAGGTGGAGAGCTGAAGTACATCAGTTGAATTGCATTGCGCCGAGATCAATCTCCACGGGAACCCTCCCCACCTTCTAGCCAAACCCTAGCCTTGCATCGCGTGCTAGCACACGGGTGTTCGACGTTCTGTTCTCGGACGTGTGCATACCGGTAGAGGCGCTGCTACGTTGCGCGCTGTTGATCGGCTACGAATCGGCTGCAATCGGAGCAAGGCGACTGCGGTAGATCGGCAACGAGAACGCGGTCGACGACTCGGATCGGCTGCGGCATCGGCGAATCGGCTGATTGGGGAATCGGTTGTCGGCTTGCGGGAATCGGCTACACTGTTCCGGATCGGATAGTCCTGATTGGCTATTTCCGCTGCATACTCCAATCGGTAACGATCTATCGGCCCTTACTTGCAAGTGTTCCTGGTTTGCGCGGTAGAAAAGTTTTTGTTTTCGGCTAGCGTAGCTTCAGCGTAACCCTTCAGATGATGCAACTGATGCAATGGCAGTATCAACAGCAGCAGCAGATGCAAGCCTTGGTGACTCCCGCCAGCATACCATTAGATTTTCAAGAGACGAGGACACCAACCCGGCCATCAGGTCAAGGAGAAATGCCTGCCATCTGTCAGGTTTATAAGGAGCAAGATCGTAATGCAAGGAACGGTTCGCGGGAAGTGTACACCAGGACACCGACTGTAAAGGGGATGCAGTGTCCCCGAAGGAAGAAAGTTTTCGGTCAACCAATTAGCCAGAGTTTTGGTATGCCACCGTCCAACTCAAAGAAGAGAAAGGCACCAGAATGGAATACAAGATGTGCCAGCAAGATGATCGTCACTGGTACAGAGTTTACTCCCGAAGGTGCGGAGAAGATTCCCCGACGCCTAAGAAGGAATACTTTTCGGGGTGCACGTCAGCTAACCTGTCATCTCAGGCTTTATGGACCACCCAAGCCAGAGGATGATGAGTCAAAAGAGGTATCCTCTGACGAGGAGGGAGCAATCCTTGAAAACGTCAGTGAAAAAGAAATGAGGCTCAAAGCATGTATTCGCTGTGGAGAAGTTGGACACACGATGAGCATGTGCAACTACACCTGCCTTTGTGGTGACGACACCCATCTACCAGAAGAATGCCCCATGAGCAAGGTCACATGTTTCTTGTGTGAGGGAACAGATCATGTCCCCAAGAGCTGTCAGTTGAATTCGGTTCTAACCAAAGACGAGGAAGACCATGGGACAACCCGACAGTCTGTCTGTCCACTTGTGGTTGGTACCATCCATGGCGATGATGCTCTTGGTCATCAACCAACTCCAGCCCCTGTGAAGACCACCAGTAGTAACAAAGGCATGGAAAACAAGGCTCGCAAGCCAGTGCACATTTCAGTTCCAGCTATGAGTCTGGAGACCCAGAAGAGTGCACACCGTGATAAAACGGGTCTGATTTGTTTCAACTGTCGCAGTCCAGGACATTATTTCAAATGTCCATTTTCAAGGCCAGCAAAAGATGCTCGTCATTGCTTCAACTGTGGGGAAACAGGACATGTACACGGAAGATGTCCAGTGCCCAAGCGCCACCATCCTCTAAGTACCAGCGCTGCCTGCAACGCCAGAATTCTGCAAGCTGTTTCAGTTCCAGCGCTGCAGGGTCCAATCCAACCAAAAGGCGTACGTCAGCCCAAGGATATCAGTCATCGCCTGTGCATTAAATCTCCACCACGACGTGTTGTCGTTAATGGCACCAGTAATGGCTCTAAGATTCACCCGCCAACCTATCCCCAAGCTACAGAATCAGCAGCAGGGCAAGCAGTGCCAAGGAAGCAGTGATTCACCCCTGCTGAGAAGGAACGATACTCTCCTTCAGCAGAAACCGCAGCGATTGCCGCCAGCACCAAGTCATGAGGGTACCGTGAAGACTAGCAAGGCGCCCGTGTTGCCTCAGCCCAAATGCTTAGCAATCCACCGATCAAGAGTAACAACCCAAGCAAGAAGGTCCTACCTACTGCAGCTACTAAGGAGGCAGAAGTGTCTGCATGTGAAGCAGTGTTCCAGTTGGAACACTAGTTTGTAAGCAAGGACCAATCAAGTCAACCCGGCCAGAATCACAGGAGTAAAGGTCACACTGGTCAAGACGTCTGCTAGTCAAGCCGGCAACAGTCTATAAGTGTGTAATCTTTAAGGAAGTTTACGCTTGTACATAGAAGTTTCATGACAAGTTATGTAATAAGAAGGGATTATGGAATAAAGACTGGGATGCACAGTCTCTCTCCTGTTATGATTCATCTCGAACATCCCAAAAGCAAGTTAGCTTGTGTAACTGTCAATGTTATATGAAACCTAGAGTTTCACTATCCGCGCTGATTCCAGTTTCGGTTAGGCCTCAAGACATAATTGCTAACCGCAAAACGTAAATAGTCGACCAAGGAAGTGTGAATGGTTAGACCATAGAAACCTTTAACCTCAGGAGATACATCAAAAGGGTCATATAATGGATACCTGAAGAGTATGGGAAGGTGCACAAAATGTTCGAGTGGAACATTATATAAGGATTACTGGAATCCCTAATCTTTAAATTTGTAAGGATGTGGTGATTGGCAATAGCACCTTAGTGGTGTGAACACAGATCAAGGAAATGTGAATGTTCAGACCACAGTAATATTCAGCTGATGCGACCTCCTTAAAAGTCAGAAGTAGGGGCACCTCAAGGAAATGAGAAGAATGACGAAAGTTTGGTAATGACATCATGGGAGAAAGGTCCGCAGTCTCAATCTTATAAGTTTCTCCAGGAAATAGTAAGTGCAACTGCACCCTAGCGATGAATATGGATCAGGAATGGCTATCCTTAGTTCAACGCAACCATTCTAGTTCTTGGAAACCACCTCGATGTTTCCTAGAAGACATTAGTAAAATTCCCCGTCACCCTGATCAGGAGCGAGTTGATCCAAATGTCAGGCCAGAACATCCAGACACTCAAGTATGCTATGGAGAATTCGTCTCGACAAGCCACCTCTACTCAAGGGTTGAAAGTGAACTTGTGAAACCGACAACAGGAACCCTTGGTTGTTTCAAAGGCAGTTCCCGACGGTTCATCAGTTTCATCAAAGTTTGGGGACCTGTCAGCATTCAAAGTTAGAAAATGACATGAGAACCAACAAAATAAGAATTTCCTAGAGTACCATTTTTATGTGGTTTAGTAAAGTGGCCAGTGTTCGTTCCACAAGCTAGCCACTGAACAACCCGGGCAGAAGGTTGACTGCCTCAGTCAAGCCAGGAGCAGAAGAGTCATGTCAGTAGCTACAACTGATGAGAAAGTCAATCAAGAGTCAGGATTCTCGATAGTGGTATGAGAGTCACCCTTTTGGAAGGATTCCAATCATCAGTTGAGTGTTGAGTTTCAAAAGTCCCTGGAATAAAAGCGCACAGTCTTTGCCTCTTTTCGATCGACCAAAGGAGGGTCCCACTTGTAAAGTCAAGGTTCTTAGTAAATCAGAGAGATGAGGGACAAATTCAAAGATGGTAGTGCGTTTGTTTGTGGTCAGGCAAAAGCATGGATACTCGTTGTAAAGGTGAACCGAAATCACTTTTACCAGGAACTTCCTACCGTCAATTGAAAGATATATTCTAAGCCTTTCCGGAATAAAAGAGATTTGTTAGTGCTTCATTTCGAGGGAATGACGAAGAATCAGTTCTACCGATCCAAGTTCCCTATAAATCAGATAAGTCCATTATTCCCAAGGGCAGTAGCCTCATCTGCCGTAGTCAGATGAAAGCCCATCTACCCTGGTGAAGGGAGCTTGAAGTCAAATTCGATTTACCCCGTAACTGTTTTGCCCAGAGGTTCAACCCTATGAAGCAAGCAGGGTTGTAATCAAAGGAGTCAGTTGCGAGCCGTTAGCAGAGTTACATCAATCCTAAGTTAACAAGCTCAAATCTAAGGCACACGCCAAGCAGTCATGGCCGCAGTTCAGCCAAAAGAAATAATAACTCAAGGCACACACAGTCAGATAAAGGCAAAGCAAGCAGCTACTCGAGAAGCCTGTCATCCAACTCAAGAGTAGTTCGAAGCGAAACTCAGAGACCGTGGTTCCAGAAAGTGAATTTCAAGGTTTCCAGAACAATTTCATCGGTTTTGAGTCAAAGGGAATTCTCAGATTGCTGAAGATGTGGTTGTGAAGTGTGCAGTCTAAAGGAATTGCAGAGGTCAGAGTGTTCAAGACCAGCTAGTGCAGTTTTGGCAAAGGCAGTAAAGCACCAAGTTTGGTGCCAGCAGGCTCAACTGTCCGAGTTCGGTCAGTTTCCGTCAGTGTGAGCCAGAAGAATACCGTAGAAGTCAACCGGCGAACCCAATCCAACCACACCCTTTTTCTTTCTAGCCCCGAATCTCGGGACGAGATTCTGTAAGGGGTAGATTTGTCTAACCCGATTTTCGTTCGGGATTAAAAATCATTAAATAAATCATTTTCTAGAAATTAACAAAAAAGGCAAAATAAGTTATCAAGTGAAAGTATTAAGGAAATTCAAATTTCCTTTAAAAATCATGGCTGGAAATATTTTTGAAATATTCTCCATGCCCTAAATTATTCTCGAAATTTTACGTGAAATTTTGAGCTCCAAAATAATTTTTAATGCTACAAAGAACATTCCGAGTAAATATTTAATAAATAAATTAATCACTAAATGGTTAGTTATATTTTTATTAAATACTTTGAGTGTCCATATATTTTCAAGAATTTTCTTAGAATTATTTGAGCCTTGGAAGTATTTATAAAAATTCCAAAACCATTTATGTGATTAATTTAAAAGAAAAACAAATTAAAAGTCCTCCCCTATTCTCGGGCCGGTTTTGGCCCAACCCCCTTGAAAGTCCACTTTTCCTCCTGCGTGCGCGCCCTCCTTTTCTCTCTCTTCCCAGGCCGGCCCGGTGGCGCGGCCGTTCCGTTCGCGCGCGCCCGCAAAAGTCTACCCGGCCTCCCTCCTTTCACTCGGCCGATGACGTGGGGCCCACTGTCATCCCGACCTCCGGCTCGACCACCATTCTGCTGCCACCCGCGCCTTGCCGCCACGATTCCGCGCCCCCACCGCTCCGCGCGTGCTTTGACGCCGCATTCAAGCCACTGGACATTTCCCTTTATTTTCCCCCAAATCTCGCGCCATCAATCGCCACATTTACCGCCTTAATGCCACCGGCCACCGCCTTTGCCGCAAAATCCGGTGAGCACCGACCTTGTGAGCCCTCCGGCTTATAAAATGCCCCCGCCGAGCCCCTCTCCCTTTTCCCCAATTTTCTCAAGCTGCCGAGGCCCTCTCGCTCTCCCGCGCCGCCCATCTCTCCCCGCTCACCGCCGCTTCTCCGACCGTGCGCCACCACCGTTCCCGAGCCCATCGCTGAGCGCCAAGGCCGCCACCACCTTCTCCGCGTCATTCCCGCACCCGCCGCTTCCGCGTCCGGATCGCCCGCAGGGCGCCTTGCCGTGTGTGACTCGAGCCGCCGCCGTCATAGCCGTCTCCGGCCACCGTTTCTGGTCGCCGCGCCACTCGCCAGCCTGCGCCGCCTCTCACTTCGGCTCCACCGTGCCCCTCCGAGCCTTAGCATCCCCTCGACCGTCGCCAATCGCGGCCGGACGCCGTCGACGCCGTCATCCCGAGCGCCGTCCCCCGTCCCGCTCGCCGCCGTTTGCCCGCACCACCTCCCAGCGCGCTCGGTGTGCTGCCTCGCCTCCTTTCCGTCCTCCTTTGCCGTCCTCCGCCGATCGCCGCCACGCCGATGGCCGCCGCCAACGACCACCGGGCGCGTGCGCCGCCACCGGCCATCGCCGCGGCCGTCGTCGGTCGTAGCCGCCTCTCCGCCGCCCGTCGCCTCGTGGCGATCGTGGCCCCCATCCGGCCGCCGCGTAGGCTGCCGCGTCGGCGCCACGTGTGTGCCACGTGGCGCGCTCGCCCATGATACCGCCGTGGACTTGGTCCACGGTGGGCCGCCGTGGACCGCCGCCGGCTATGGCTAACGTCGGCCCTAACCCCGGCGCGTCGGCATCGGTCGTGACATCATGCCGCGCCGTGCCCGTGACGTCGGCCCTCGCTTGCCCGACATCAGCATCAGCCTTTTTCCTTTGAAAAATAGATAAAAATTGCGCAATAAATCTAATTATTTTCGAATTCATTTAAATGGTCCAAAACTTTTAAAATTCATATCTAATTCATTCGAACTCCAAATTGGGCCATTCAAATTGCAAAATTTATCTAAAATTGAGCTCTACATGTTGGTTTACTTTTAATGTACTGTTATTTGGTTTTATTAGGGTTTCTCCCTCGTTTTGCATGCCGGCGTGTAGTTTCCGTCGTTTCGGAGTTCGCGCTCGCGAAGAGTTCGGAAGTTGGTTGGAAGAAGCAACGCAAGTCACACTTCCCTTGAAGCATATTGAACCCATTTTTATAAATATTTTATAGTTTGCAAATAAAATTACATGTTTTGCAAATTACATGAAATGATGGGATTACCTATCTGCTTGCTTGTGCCATACCTCTTGATAACCGTCCTTTGTCAAACATTGGGTGATAATTTGACTAGCTTTAGTCACTTACATGACTTTCGCTAGAATTATATGCTTAGCCATGCTTAATTACCACTAGCTCACTAAATGGGATAATCACACTATGTATAATTAGTTCAGATGAGCTGCAAGCTCGGAACACCTGGCCATGTCTTTTTGGTCATAATATTCCAACTAAAATATGCTAAATGGTGGGCTGTGGGTGCATAGTTTTGGCTTGTCGCACCCATGGCAATTAAGGACCGGTTCACGGGACCCCTTGGGAGAATGACCGTGCAAACCACAAGCCAAAATGGGTAAGGTGGGTCCCGTAGTGTAGCCTCTCCTAGCTGACGAACCCATCGGCAAGGGTGAGCGGGATGGAGTTTCAGTCGGCCCCGGTATAAGGGTTGCTGGGCTGCCGGATTCACCGAGGCACTCAGGGGGGCTGCTGTGGACCCCCGTTTTTGGAACGGGAATCTTTCGTGTTCTTAGTACCATTTCCCTGGATCGAGTAGTTGGTACCCACGAAATACAGTACTGAATGATCAGGTGCACATGCACGAATAGTCTTACAACGGAATTATTACAACGATAGGCCCGAAGGCAATGTTCACCACATAGGACCTCATGGTTCGGATACAATACAAAAGCAGAAATTAGATACGACAGCGGAATATAGGCAGCGGCATGTCGGTTGCCACAGGCAACGACCGGAGCTAAGACCTAGTAAGCGCCATCAGCTTCTTCGCCTTCCTGGTAGTAGGCGTAAGGATCCTCCGATTCTTCATTCCCACCATCTGAAGGTTTGTGCGTATAGCAAGGGTGAGTACCAACCGTACTCAGCAAGCCAACACGGAAGTGATGCATATGATAGGGTTATTCAACGAATGGCTGAGGCTCTTTTGCGTAAAGCCAATTTTTATAAATCCTTTCACAAGCCTATCAATTAGCCAAGTCAAGTTTTAGTTCCATGGTTCATTAATTCGGCGACGGTTCTGTCTACCATCCATTGTGATTCCAAGGATGGCTTCCTGCCTTCGATTCATCATGGTTTTCTGGGGAGTCCACCTCTTCTCACATCTCGAGAAGTTGATCCACCAGCGAATGAAATCATCATGCAAACCCATCCCAGCATTTTTAGTTTAAAGTCTAGCCAAGCGAAAGTCTTGTCACGACGCTCAATATCCGCGAGCACGGCTATTCGAATAGATTGAGTCATTCACACTGCAGTGGATGTACACTTTACCCGTACTCCGCGACAGCCCAACAAATGAGCCCACGTCCCAACACATGAGACGGTCACGGCAAAGCATTTTGATAACCTCACTTTGGCAGTACCCGCTCCATGAACTTAAGCCCTCATGCACTCTAGCCATCCTTTTCTAGCAGTGAGAGGAGTTCTGGCGCACCCGGGGTAAGGGAAACTTTCTCAATCTTTAAGTTCAATTTATATCGATTTAATTCCACCATCCACAACATAGGCCGCAGCCTCATCCTCATCACATAAACCACATCATATAGAACCATCTATGCAAGGATACTGCCTCCGCTCGGCTATCTAGTCAGCTAGGTCTATACCCATTCGAGAAGTACGGTTGTACTGGCTCGTTTCCCGGCTATCTAATTGCTCGGTCCTTAATTGACCAGGGTTGGCACTTGCCTTTTCCGGAATCCACCCAAATCATCCGGCCGCCCCAGTCTAAAACATTTGTATAGTACTTTCCATTTTTCATCAAACTTAGTTCATCATTCTCATGGCCATGTGGCGCTCATGTCTCCACAGGCCGCATCTCAACTACCTTCCCTAAGGTAGTTGCCCCAGCACAAACCTTCTTTGTAAAATCATGAGTATGCAGGGATCTAGTATAAGCAGGGCTAAGCATTTTCACCGAAGTTAGCCTCCGGTCATATCACATCGGAGGTTACAAAGGATAATTCTAACGGTGATCAACATCAAAGCAGGGTATATCAAGCATAGGTACATATCTGTGTATAGCATGCAATTTGCAATTGAAATCAACATCATTTTGCAAAGTAGGATCAATATGTTCAAAGAGTGTCATGACTTGCCTTGCTCGCACGCTTGTGGAGTGGTGCCTTCAACGGGGTCGATGCCGGTCTCTTCAGGTGCTACCCGTACGTGCGAAAAATCAATCGATTTCGATTAGAATCCAATTCAACACCGAAAGGCCGAAAAGATCCGTAAAAGCCTCAGAAACGATTCCAAGTGATAAGCCCAAATTCCTACTCAAGGTTGTACTAAGATCGCCCGGGAAAACTCCAAGTTTTGACGTCGGGTCGACGATTTAGGGTTTTCAAAAAGCAACGATCGTGATTTGTTCAAGAAAATGGATTTGAAAATATCCACGGAGGGATTGGTGCTCGAGGTTTTGAAGATTTGAGCACAAAGAGCAGCAAATTTAAACGGGCGAGAGAGGATTAAACGAAATCCGGACTTGAAAACGACGCAAAACGATATTTCGGAAAAGTCGCATTTTGATTTTCAAATTTTTCACCGAGAAATCATGCAAGAAAATAATTTATTTTTGCCCAAAATTTTACTCAAATCTTTCCAAAATATTTTTCCAATTTTTCTAAAATTTTTCCAAATTTTTTCCCTATTTTTCTTTTTTTCTTTTTCTTTTTCCCTGCGCACTATTCATCGCTCGCAAGGTGCTCGGCCAGGCTGGCAAGCGAGGCGGCGGCCGGCGCTAGCGCATGGGGAAAAAGGGGCGGCGGTGGGCTTATCGGCGACGGCGGCTCACGGCGGCTAGGGCGGCGGGAGCTCGAGCGTCGGCGGCGTCGGCGGCGATGGCGGCGGCTCGCGGTGGCGTTCGGGAGAGCAACGAGGGAGGCGGCGGTGGTGCGGGAGAGGGCAGGGGAGCGCCGGCCTTTTATAGGCACGGCCGGGGAGAGGGAATGGAGGAGGGAGGGTCCGGCGCGGCGGGCATAGCGCGGGCGCGGACGGGGTCGCGCGGCGGCGGGCGCGTGGCGCGGCGGCGCGCGCGGGGCGAGTACGGGCGGCGGGCGCGTGGTGCGGCGGCGCGGCGCGGGCGGGGCCGGGTACGGGCGGCGGGCGCGGGCGCGAGGCGGCGGGGTCGCGCGGCGCGCGTGCGAGTGGCGCGTGGCGGGCGCCGCGCCGCGCGCGCGTGGCGCGGCGGGGTAGGGGCCGGCGCGCGCGCGGTGCGAGGCGGGCCGGGCGCGAGCAAGCGCGGCGCGCGCGCGTGTCGCCGCGGGCGGCGCGCGCGATACGGCGTCGAACATGGCGCGGCGTGAACATTGCAATTTCATATTTTCCCCGATTTTTGATTTTTAATTCCTATTTCTATTTTCCTCCCCTCTAAAAATTCCAAATTAAATTCCTATATTCCAAAAATAATTTTTAATAATATATTTTTAACTTTTCTCCACTTTTATTTTCCACAATATTTTTCATATTTATTTATTTAAATTCCTTTTTCCTAATTTTCATACTTCACCTATTTATTTTCCAAAAATTTCCCGATTTTGAGTAAGACCCCAAATATTTTATTATTTATTTTATATCCTAATTTATCTTCCATCATTCACAATTAATATTTTATTTTTCAAATTCGTATTTTCATAAATCCGCATCACATCTCCGATTTCTTTTAAAATTCCAATTTCGAATTTCGAATTTTCACTTCGACAAACTCCAAATCATCCACAAACACCAAAAAGAGAATTGACCACAACTAGATTTATGCAACTGAGCTGGCAAATAAGAAGCAACAAACCCGAGGAAAAAGCAACAAGCGAAGGTTTTGAAAGTTCGATTTTTACGTTCCGATTTTAGTTTCTTCGATTTTCGGGATGTTACAAACCTACCCCCTAACAATAAATCTCGTCCTCGAGATTTCTTACCGGTTGCTGAGTAGGTGTGGGTATTCCGTCTTCAGGAAATCCTCGCTTTCCCAGGTAGCCTCCTCTTCAGTGTGGTTGCTCCATTGTACTTTGTACATGCGCCATGACTTGGTCCGTGTCTTCTTTTCTGCCTTGTCCAGTATCTTTATTGGATGCTCCGGGTAGGTAAGATCACTGTTGATGTGGATGGTTTCCAAAGGAGCTTGCTCTTCTAGCACCCGCAGGCATTTCTTCAACTGCGACACGTGGAATACTTGGTGGACATCGGAGATGTTCTCGGGCAGCTCCAACTGGTAGGCCACTTCACCTCTTCTAGCGTTTATCAAAAATGGGCCCACGTATCTTGGTGCGAGTTTCTCTTTGACCTTGAACCTCTGAGTTCCCCGTAGTGGTGAGACCTTCAGATACACATAGTCACTTCTTTAAATTCTAATTCCCTTCGACGGGTATCCGCGTAGCTCTTTTGTCGTGATTGGGCAGCTTGTAATCGGTCCCGGATCAGGCGAACCTTTTCCTCGGCCTCTTTAATTATGTCAGGCCCGAATACAGCTCGTTCACCGGTTTCTGACCACATCAATGGGGTTCGGCATCGGCGACCAAATAGGGCTTCGTTTGGTGACATCTTCAGACTAGCTTGGTAGCTGTTGTTGTAAGAGAACTCAGCGTACGGTAAGCATTTCTCCCAATCCTTGGTGAAATCCAACGCACAGGCTCTCAACATATCTTCCAGCACTTGATTTGTCCTTTCGGTCTGCCCGTCGGTCTGTGGGTGGTAAGCGGTACTAAAGGCAAGGTAACTTCCGAGTGCCTCGTGAACTTTGCTCCAGAAATGAGACGTGAATTGGGTACCACGATCCGATATAATCCTTTTTGGTACGCCATGGAGACATACAATCCTACTCATGTATAGTTCTGCTAGCTTGGCACTGTTGTAATTAGTCTTTACGGGAATAAATCTGGCGGTCTTGGTGAGCCGATCTACTATTACCCAAATGGAATCATAACCAGTTGCAGTTTTGGGTAGTCAAACAATGAAATCCATGCATATCTCGTCCCATTTCCATTCGGGAATCTTGAGCGGCTGCAGTAAGCCTGCCGGTCGTTGATGCTCAGCTTTCACCCTTTGGCATACATCGCATACGGCTACGTATTCGGCTACGTCTCTCTTCATATTGGGCCACCAGTATTCTCCCTTCAAATCCTGGTACATTTTCGTGCTTTCTGGATGTAACGAATATGCTGATTCGTGTGCTTCTTTTAAGATCAACCTCCTCAAACCACCTTGTTCAGGCACGCAAATTCTTTTCTTGTACCATAGGGTTCCCTTGTCATCTACTGAAAATTCCTTAGTGCGTCCAGCGGCCATGCGCTCTTTGATCTCCTGGGTTTCCTCATTTCCCTTTTGAGCTTCTTCTATTTGAGTCCTCAGAAGGGGTTGGATTTCCAGTGAGTTCACTTCTCCGTGAGGAATCAGGTGCAGATTAAGCCGAGCCATTTCCTCTTGGAGTTCTCTGGCCATACCTTCCAATCCCATATGGTTGCATTGGGTTTTGCGGCTTAACGCATCGGCCACTACATTTGCCTTGCCGGGATGGTAATGGATTCCTAGATCGTAATCTTTGATCAATTCCAACCATCGTCTCTGTCGTAGATTGAGATCGGACTGAGTAAAGAAGTACTTCAGGCTTTTGTGATCCATATATACATCACAGTGGTTCCCGATTAGGTAGTGCCTCCAGATCTTCAATGCATGAACAACCGCTGCTAACTCCAGGTCGTGTGTGGGATAGTTCTCCTCGTGGGGTCGTAATTGTCGCGAGGCATATGCTACGACCTTTCCATCCTGCATTAGCACGCCTCCTAGTCCTTGCCGAGACGCATCACAATACATCACGAAATCCTTCCGGTTGTCAGGTAGGGTTAAGATTGGGGCAGTGGTTAACTTTTCTTTTAGTTGGTCAAAGGCTTCTTGACACTTCTCGTTCCATTCAAACTTCTTTTCCTTCTTCAGAAGTTGAGTCATAGGTCGGGCTATGGTGGAAAACCCTTCGATGAACCTTCGGTACTATCCGGCCAAGCCCAAGAAACTCCGAACTTCAGTTACTGACTTGGGTGCCTTCCATTCCGTGACAGCTTCGACTTTGGCAGGGTCTACCGCTACTCCTCCGGCTGAGACAACATGGCCGAGAAAAGCAACTTCCTTGAGCCAGAACTCGCATTTTCTAAATTTTGCATACAGCTGGTGCTCTCGCAGTTTTTCCAGTACCAGTCGTAGATGCTCTGCATGCTCCTCATCGTCCTTGGAGTAGATAAGTATACGTCTATAAATACCACTACAAATTTATCCAGATATTCCATGAATACCTTGTTCATCAGATTCATGAAATACGCCGGGGCATTGGTCAATCCAAAGGACATTACTGTGAACTCATATAAGCTGTAACGTGTAGAGAACACCGTTTTGGGAATATCTCTGGCTCTAATCTTCAACTGATGATATCCCGACCGAAGATCAATCTTTGAGAACACTTGCGCACCCTTAAGTTGATCGAATAGGTCATCGATTCGAGGTAGTGGGTACTTGTTTTTGATAGTCACTTCATTCAACGATCGGTAGTCCACACACATCCTCATACTCCCATCCTTCTTCTTGACGAAGAGTACTGGAGCTTCCCAGGGAGAAGAACTGGGGCGTACAAATCCTTTCTCTTGTAGTTCTCGGATTTGCTTCTTGAGTTCTTCTAACTCGTTAGCCGGCATTCGGTAAGGTCTCTTGGATATGGGGGCAGTACCAGGCATTAGGTCGATGATAAATTCTATGTCGCGATCCGGGGGCATTCCGGGCAATTCCTCGGGGAATACGTTCGAGTATTCTTGTACTACTGGCATCCCGCTTAGAGGTAGCATGGTGAATACTCCGCAGCTTGCTCGCATAGCTTCGGGTTTTGGTCCATAGTTATGCTCATTGGTGATCCCCATGGGGTGGATTGTGACTTCTCTTCGATTGCAGTCTATGATTCCATTGTTCTGGTCAACCAATCCATCCCAGTATGATATCAATGGTTTGGGGTGATAGTACCATAAGGTTTGAAAGAAATACCACGTCCCTAATCCGTATGGGCACATTGATGCAAGCATGGGGTACGGTTATGTTTCCCCCAGGTGAGTGCACCAACATGGGTCTCTTAAGTTCTACTTGGTGTAGGTGGTGTTGTTTGCTTACTTGTGAAGATATGAATGAATGCGATGCTCCAGAATCAAATAAGACTTTAACTGGGGTAGAGTTGATAGAGAACATACCCATCAGCACGTTCTGATCCTCCTGCGCTTCTTCAGCACGCACATGATTTACTTGGCCACGTCGAAATCCGATGGCAGCCTCATTGGGTTGCGGGGTTCTAAACAGACCGCGTCCCGCAGCAGGAGTGGGGGTTCCTCGGACGGTCGTTGCATTGGCGCCGGTGCGCACGGGAGTGTTGCGCGGTTTGGGGCAGCTGTTGGAGTAGTGCCCGAATTCTCCACAATTCAAGCAGTTCACATTCCTTCTTCCTGGAGCGGCTAGGGTTGGCGTCGGTGTACGAAACTGAGGTGTAGCTGGCCTGTTGACATGGTCGGGTGCGGGGGAACGACCGGTTGCCGGAACGTTTGGCTTCCATCCAGACGAGGTGGCTCCCTTGGGACGTTGGGGCGCTCCCTGAAATGGGCGGGCCATAGCAAGCCTCCTTTTGCGGTTATTTTCTACCATCTTTTGGTCATGTTCAAGCCGTACGACCTTGTTGATGAGGCTTTGAAAGCTGGTGTGGTCTTGTCCGATCATTGGTCCTCTCAGCTCATCGTTTAGTCCCTCGATAAATTTATCCATCTTCTCTTCTTCGTCTTCCAGGTCACTTGTGGCGTAACGGGCAAGCTGGGTCAACTTGTTCAGGTACTCTTGTACTGAGGTGTTTCCTTGGCGCAGCCTGCGGAATTCATTTTTCTTCATCCTCATAACCGCGGCTGGTACGAAATTTTCATGGAAAGCAACCGTGAATTCTTCCCATGTCGGTTCTCCGGCATCTTCAGCCCGAGTCTCCTTGTAGGTGTCCCACCAGTCACTTGCGGGACCCTCTAGCTGGTTAGTGGCGAAAATAACTCTATCTGCTTCTCGAACTCGGACGAGGGTTAGCTTTTTCTCTATCACTCTTAACCAATCTTCAGCATCCATGGGTTCTTCGGCGTAGAGAAGGTTGGTGGCTTAGCTCGCATGAACTCTCCTAAGCTTGATCCTCCTCGACTTCTGGTTGTTGGCGATTGCTTGGAGCATTGGGTTTGTAAAGCCATAACCTCCGCGAGTGGAGGGGTTAGGCTTCGGTGGGTTCTCGTTGGTTGCTGCAGCTCTGCGACGATGCGCCATCTGAAGAAGATAGATGAATTAAGAGACTGGACCCATTAAGGTCATGGTTCCTAGGTGTTTTCTCTTCAAGTTGTTTTTAAATGATCTTCAACCAAACAAGCATGGTAGAATAAGCTCATTAATAGGATACCACAAAGTGATACATAGGTCCATAATATTACATCAAAGGGGTACAATGGACTGTACATGCACAGTCCCACATGCCATGATACAACAGCTACATCGTACTACAGCCTTAGCCATTAGGGGGGAAAAGGGTGTGATCTTTGCTGCCAAACCGTCCAAAGGGAGATCAAGCTGGGGTGATCCTCTCGCCTACTCATCCAACCATCCGCAGGAGCCAGGTGCAGGAAGGGGGTAATCCTCTGCTGAAGCAAATCGGCGTCCCCATGGCTCAGAGGTGGTGGCCTTGGAGTCATGCTGGATCTTCCGGCTTGGTGGCCGTGTACTCTTACGAGCGGTCTTGCGGGTGAGGGGACCTCCGGTGTGAGTCAGGCGACGAGTGGGAACTTCCTCCTCCATTGGATCAGTGTCGCTGGACTCCCATTTGATCTCCATAGGTTCCGTCTCAGACTCAGAGTCGGTGTGGATCTGGATGGGGTTCCCTTCTCCCGATCCAGGCTCGGATGGCACTGCTATGGAGTTTGAGGTGGGTCCCATGGAGGTGGCAGCAGTGGGGTCTATCAGGTACGGCGCTGGCTCTGTGCTCAACATAAAAGCTTGCTCCATCATGGCTTTAAAGGTGTCCAAGCATGCTGGAGTCATAAGGTAGTAGTGGTCGGGCACAGGAGCAGGAGGTGTTGGTGCAACTCCGGTGGATGTACCTGCAGTAGGGACAGGGCGGTGGCGCAACTGCTCCTCCAGCTGGTTAACTTGTTGCTTGCTCTTCCTGAGCTGCTCCTCCAGCTCCACCAGGGCTTCCCCACGGGCCATGTAACGGTCCGAGAGCTGCTCATATTGGGCACCCGTTGGCTCGTAGCGAGTCCCAAAGACGTTGATCGATCCCCGCAGCTCCGGTGGCTCTCGACCGATCATTGAGGCGTTGCTGCTGGTCGTTGATCTCGAGCAAAGCTTCTTCGTAGCAGTCATCTGCTGTCTCTGCCCAGCGTGATAGACGGGTGACCATAGGGTTGTAGCAGCAGGGGGTGGCTTCTACGGTGCAAACTGGGTTGCCTTCCTCGCGATAGGGATGGTGCACAAACTCTGTCACTGTAAGTTCAGCACGGTGTATCGCATTAAGGCGAAGGAATGCTTCGCGGGCCGCGTCTTGAATGGCTGCTTCCCATGCTGGATATCCCTCGGAGCCATGCCTCTTGATCTGGTAAGTTGGTGGTTCTGGGTATCTTAAACACCACAGCAATGACTGAAGCTGTGCCACGAATCCCTCATCTCGTGGGATGGTGATTTCCCAGGCTCCGACATGGTCCGACATCTGCTTTTGAAAGCAACTTAGGGTTAGATTTGGTAAAGAAAAGGGAAATAAAGATATAGAAAAAGTATATTTGTATTTTTAGAAATAATAGTTTGCGAAATGGTCCTACGTAGGGATACTTCCCTTTAGCCAACTAGTCAGGGGTAGGGCGCCAATTGGTCTTATCCTACGGTCGAATGGCTCTGATACCAGCTCTGTGGACCCCAATTTTTGGAACGGGAATCTTTCGTGTTCTTAGTACCATTTCCCTGGATCGAGTAGTTGGTACCCACGAAATACAGTACTGAATGATCAGGTGCACATGCACGAATAGTCTTACAACGGAATTATTACAACGATAGGCCCGAAGGCAATGTTCACCACATGGGACCTCATGGTTCGGATACAATACAAAAGCAGAAATTAGATACGGCAGCGGAATATAGGCAGCGGCATGTCGGTTGCCACAGGCAACGACCGGAGCTAAGACCTAGTAAGCGCCATCAGCTTCTTCGCCTTCCTGGTAGTAGGCGTAAGGATCCTCCGATTCTTCATTCCCACCATCTGAAGGTTTGTGCGTATAGCAAGGGTGAGTACCAACCGTACTCAGCAAGCCAACACGGAAGTGATGCATATGATAGGGTTATTCAAGGAATGGCTGAGGCTCTTTTGCGTAAAGCCAATTTTTATAAATCCTTTCACAAGCCTATCAATTAGCCAAGTCAAGTTTTAGTTCCATGGTTCATTAATTCGGCGACGGTTCTGTCTACCATCCATTGTGATTCCAAGGATGGCTTCCTGCCTCCGATTCGTCATGGTTTTCTGGGGAGTCCACCCCTTCTCACATCTCGAGAAGTTGATCCACCAGCGAATGAAATCATCATGCAAACCCATCCCAGCATTTTTAGTTTAAAGTCTAGCCAAGCGAAAGTCTTGTCACGACGCTCAATATCCGCGAGCACGGCTATTCGAATAGATTGAGTCATTCACACTGCAGTGGATGTACACTTTACCCGTACTCCGCGACAGCCCAACAAATGAGCCCACGTCCCAACACATGAGACGGTCACGGCAAAGCCTTTCGATAACCTCACTTTGGCAGTACCCGCTCCATGAACTTAAGCCCTCATGCACTCTAGCCATCCTTTTCTAGCAGTGAGAGGAGTTCTGGCGCACCCGGGGTAAGGGAAACTTTCTCAATCTTTAAGTTCAATTTATATCGATTTAATTCCACCATCCACAACATAGGCCGCAGCCTCATCCTCATCACATAAACCACATCATATAGAACCATCTATGCAAGGATACTGCCTATGCTCGGCTATCTAGTCAGCTAGGTCTATACCCATTCGAGAAGTACGGTTGTACTGGCTCGTTTCCCGGCTATCTCATGGCTCGGTCCTTAATTGACCAGGGTCGACACTTGCCTTTTTCGGAATCCACCCAAATCATCCGGCCACCCCAGTCTAAAACATTTGTATAGTACTTTCTATTTTTCATCAAACTTAGTTCATCATTCTCATGGCCATGTGGCGCTCATGTCTCCATAGGCCGCATCTCAACTACCTTCCCTAAGGTAGTTGCCCCAGCACAAAGCTTCTTTGTAAAATCATGAGTATGCAGGGATCTAGTATAAGCAAGGCTAAGAATTTTCACCGAAGTTAGCCTCCGGTCATATCACATCGGAGGTTACAAAGGATAATTCTAACGGTGATCAACATCAAAGCAGGGTATATCAAGCACAGGTACATATCTGTGTATAGCATGCAATTTGCAATTGAAATCAACATCATTTTGCAAAGTAGGATCAATATGTTCAAAGAGTGTGATGACTTGCTTTGCTCGCACGCTTGTGGAGTGGTGCCTTCAACGAGGTCGATGCCGGTCTCTTCAGGTGCTACCCGTACGTGCGAAAAATCAATCGATTTCGATTAGAATCCAACTCAACACCGAAAGGCAGAAAAGATCCGTAAAAGCCTCAGAAACGATTCCAAGCGATAAGCCCAAATTCCTACTCAAGGTTGTACTAAGATCGCCCGGGAAAACTCCAAGTTTTGACGTCGAGTCGACGATTTAGGGTTTTCGCAAAGCAACGATCGCGATTTGTTCAAGAAAATGGATTTGAAAATATCCGCGGAGGGATTGGTGCTCGAGGTTTTGAAGATTTGAGCACAAAGAGCAGCAAATTTAAACGGCGAGAAAGGATTAAACGAAATCCGGACTTGAAAACGACGCAAAACTATATTTCGAAAAAGTCGCATTTTGATTTTCAAATTTTTCACCAAGAAATCATGCAAGAAAATAATTTCTTTTGCCCAAAATTTTACTCAAATCTTTCCAAAATATTTTTCCAATTTTTCTAAAATTTTTCCAAATTTTTCCCTATTTTTCTTTTTTTTCTTTTTTTTCTTTTCTTTTTCCCTGCGTACTATTCATCGCTCGCAAGGTGCTCGGCCGGGCACAGCGGCGAGGCGGCGGCCGGTGCTAGCGCATGGGGAAAAAGGGGCGCGGTGGCTTACCGGCGATGGCGGCTCACGGCGGCTAGGGCGGCGGGAGCTCGGGCGTCAGCGGCGTCGGCGGCGATGGCGGCGGCTCGCGGTGGCGTTCGGGGGAGAACCGGGAGGCGGCGGCGATGCGGTAGAGGGCAGGGAGCGCCGGCCTTTTATAGGCGCGGCCGGGAGAGGGAATGGAGGGGAGGGGGTCGCGGCGCGGCGGCCGCCACGCGCGTGCGGGGTCCGGGGCCGGGCACGCGCAGCGCGGCTCGGCGGGCATAGCGCGGGCGCGGACGGGTCCGCGCGGCGGCGGCGGGCGCATGGCGCGACGGGCGCGCGGGCGGGGGCCGAGTACAGGCGGCGGGCGTGTGGCGCGGCGGCGCGAGCGTGGCGGGGGCCGGGTACGGGCGGCGGCGCGCGGGCGCGGGCGCGGCGGGTCCGCGCGCGGCGCGCGTGCGCGTGGCGCATGGCGCGCGCGGGGTAGGGGCCGGCGCGCGCGCGGCGCGGCACGTGTCGCGCGGGCGGGCGCGGCACGGGCGCGCGGTACGGCGCCGAACACACTGGCGTAGCGTGAGCAGTGCAATTTCATATTTTCCCCAATTTTTGATTTTTAATTCCTATTTCTATTTTCCTCCCCTCTAAAAATTCCAAATCAAATTCCTATATTCCAAAAATAATTTTTAATAATATATTTGTGGAGATTATGGCAATGGGGTATCTACATGGCAAGCTTATCCGACTGGAGGTAGGGATAGATTGCGCCTGCCATATCTGTAAACCAAACATGACTTGGGTGTTACGTTGTCGATAGAGATAAGACAACGACCTATAGTCACGGTTTGGTAAGATTGAGGAAACCGACTTAGAGTAAGATAGGGTTTCCGATCTGTAAGCCCACCTCCCAAGACTATATAAGGGGGGTAAGGGGCGTCCCTTGAGGGAGAGGCGATATCGGCTTTAGATCATATGCTTCATGAGAAGTTAGATGAGCTTTCAGCTTTAGATACACGAGATCATGAGATCAATAAAGACACTCGGCGGATTGAATCCCCGAAACAGGAGTAGGGTATTACCTCACGAGAGGGCCTGAACCTGTCTAAATCTTCTTTTCCTTCTAACCCATTGTGCTTGGCGATCTTGACTGCACCTTCAATTTTCTATTGCCGAAACCAAGTTTCGACAGTTGGCGCGCCAGGTAGGGGACCGCGCGTCGAGACTTCTTCAACAATCTCGCCGACAAGCATGATGGGATCTCCTTCAGGATTCGGCGACTTCGCCGCCAACTTCTTCGACGACTCCTCCTTCGACTCGGATTCAAACCAGTCGGAAGGAAAGACCCACTCGGCGCCGTTCGGGCTCCCCAATAGCGCCGAGATCTTCGATGGCATCTTTAAGATCAAGATGCGATCTGCTCGCTCCAACGAAACTCGGCACCGTTCGGATTGCCGAACACCGCCGAAATCTGCACCGATCTTCTCGTCCCCCCGACGGAGACGATCTACCCAGAGGAGGACCTCTCGGTGCCGTTTGGGTTACCAAACGCTGCCGAGATCTACGGCAAACTCCTCTCCCCCGAGTCGAGGTTGACCCACTCGAAGGAGCCCGCATCCCCAAGCTCTGACTCGGACTGGAACGATCCAGACCCGGGCTACCCAGGATCAAGGGAGGTCGCCGTCATCCTCCCATCATTCGGCTCCTGCTCATCTTCGGAGCTCAATGGATACCTCAGCTCCGCCGGCTTCGACGACCTCTAATGGCATCCCCTCGACGAAGCCGACAACTCCGACTACCGCATGGACTATGAGCCGAAGTGCTTTGATGTCCTCATGGCCGAGCCGGACGAGTCCGACTCAGCCATGGCCAAGAGGCTTGCTGAAGGAGAGTGGGCCAAGATTGAGCACGAGCGCAAGACGGCCGAAGAGGAGAAGCAACGCAAGGACGAGGCGACAAGAGGAAGCGGGACCTACGTACGGCGGACGATCGCCGGAGGCCATCCTCCAAACGCGGGTTCGCAACATCAACATTTTCCAAACGCCACGCAAAAACGCGTTGCCGCGCTCACTCTCTTGGACACCGTCATGGAGACGGCACCCGCCAATGTGACTCCGATACTCGACAAGATCAAGACCATCGTCGCAGCCACAGCTAACGGCCACCCCACCACCTCGGCACGAAGGCCGACTGAGTCCGTGGCTGAAACGCCCGACAAAAGTCGACTCCCGCCTCTAAGATCAGGAGACTATAAGAGGCCCGAGCCAGATCGGTCGACAACAAGGCCAAGAGGCCCACTCCGCGAGTCCACGCAGAAGTACTAGGAGCAAACGGCTGACTCCCGCGACAAACGACACGGACGTCCACCCGTCAACCATCGCGTCGGCCGCAACAACGGCTCCGGCTATCCAACCACCAACCGAAGACCCCGCCGAGTGATCTACGGAAGTCCTCGATCGCCGCTACCAGGAACGAGACCGACACACTCGGGAAGATCGGAGGGGATCACCCGATAGCGACGACGACAGAATGCCAGCTTTCACTCGGGAGCTTCGCCGAGTGCACCGGCCGAATGGTTTTAAGCCAACAGGAATAGAGAAATATGACAGCAAGACCGACCCCGAGTCGTGGCTTACCGTGTATACTCTCGCCATCCGAGCAGCGGCGGCGACAACAAGGCTATGGCCAATTATTTGCCGTGGCCCTCGCCAACTCAGCCGGGAGCGGCTCACGAGCTGCCAAGAGGCTCAATCGGCTCGTGGAGCGAGCGAGGACCACTTCATCGCCAACTTCCGGGCACCTTCGAGAGGCCCAGCACACACTTTGACTTATACAACGTCATCCGAAGCGGACGAGCCTCGAAGGATTACATTCGGCGCTTCTCGAAAAGCGCAACAAGATCCCCAACATCACCGATGGCATCATCATCGCCGCCTTCCAGAAGGGAGCCCGTGATGAACTGTTGATCGGGAAGTTCGGGCGCAAGCCACCGAAGACGGTGAAACAAATGTTCGAGACGGCGAACTCCTATGCCAAGTCCAACGATGCAATCAAGGCGGCACGCCAAGACCGGCCTGACAAAAGGGATGACAAGCACTCGGAAGGAAGCCGGCATCCGAGGAAGGATAACGGCAGCAACAATCAGGCCTAGAAAGATCGCAAGCGCCGGCACCAAGACCTGGTTGCCACAACGTTCGATTCTCAACACCGTCGCCGAGTTGCGGCTTACGACGCGATCATGAACGATCGTGAACGCTCAGTACACGCATCATCTACAAGCAATTCTCAGAGCAATATGCGGCACGGTTAAACAAGAAGCCGACTAATAAAACCGGTCCATCGAGAACCAAGAAGAACAACCCGACTGGAAATTCGGAGCCTTTTCAAGGCCACGTGGGCGAGCTGAATCACATATTCGGGGCCGCGGGCTTATGAGTCCAAGAGGAAGCAAAAGCTGATGGACCGCGAGGTCAACGCAGCACAACCCGAAGTCCCACAACATCTACGATGGTCGGAGGTGGCCATCACGTTTAATCGCTCGGATCATCCTGACCGAGTGGTTCACCTAGGGCAGTATCCCTTGGTACTCGACCCGGTGGTTCGGAACATCAAGCTGAAGCGCGTCCTCATCGATGGGGGCAGCGTCCTCAATCTACTGTTCGCCAAGACCCTGGATGAGATACAAATCCACGAGAACTAAGTTGAAGGCAAGCTCGCCCCCTTCCACGGAGTGATCCCGGGCTGTCGCCCACACCACTCGGGCACATCGCCTTTCAGTCACCTCGGAGTTCGCGAGAATTTCCGAACGGAGAATACCACCTTCGGGGTGGTCGACTTCAAAGACGGCCTACCACGCGATAATCGGAAGGCCCTGCACTCGCCAAATTCATGGCGATACCACACTACACTTACCTCTCGCATGAAGACGCTGGGCCTAACGGCGTCATCACCCTGCGCAAGACGACGTCAAACAAGCCTTCACTGCGACGAAGAAAGCTGCGATATGGCCCAATCTTGTGAGAGATCACGTGGCCGGAAGAAATCCGCCGGCTACATCAACATCGAAGAGGGTGAAATTTCTACAAAGAGGATAGCCAAGTCGGGACAATGCGACGCCAAAACGAAGAAAATCTTCCTTGATCCAGTCGTCAAGATATCTTCAAGGACTTAGAAGATACCACAGTCGCAATGTTCGAGCGCAAGCTTTCATTGTCGATGATTTGGTTCTACGCAAGATCCAGACCATCAAGGACCATCACAAATTATCTCCACTATGGGAAGGACCATACATAATCGCTGAGGTGACTCGGCCAAGAGCATTTCGACTAAAGTGCGAAGATGGATCTATGGTGAAGAACTCCTGGAATATTGAACATCTTCGATGATACTATGCTTAAATTGCCGTAAGTTTCATGTTATTCTTGACTGCCAATCTCAAGCAAGATGACTTCTTGAGTTGACAGTCGGGGGCTGCATACGTGTCAATAAAGCATGGTTTTCTTCGAAACTTGTTTATATTTAGTTTATCATTGTTTATTGTTTTGATTCGAGTTCAATAGATAAGGACTGAGAATTTTTTGATGATCTAATCAAGTTTTAGGCTT
Source organism: Oryza australiensis (assembly GCA_019925245.2). Classification (NCBI taxonomy): domain Eukaryota; kingdom Viridiplantae; phylum Streptophyta; class Magnoliopsida; order Poales; family Poaceae; genus Oryza; species Oryza australiensis. The sequence continues at coordinate 178,567 of JAIFGZ020000507.1, forward strand.
GGTGACAGTCGGACGAAAATTACTTAAGAAATTTTCTATGAAGACTCGGGTCAAGGCATTAACATAAATAAGCTAGATACCTACAAGTTCACATCGGAGGCATAAAGAGACCAAGATGATTAAACTTACTCCCGACTGAACCTCGGATGACAAGGGAATCTTGGAGGCTGGATGCGGAAGACGGCTTGTGATGGAATAAGAGTTCCTAGATGGATGGATTTGCATGTACACGAGTTTAGGGTTCTCCACAGAGAGCTGGTGAACAGTGCTGCGAAAGAGGAAATTTTTGGGGAAGATGAAGTGTCGAGGATGACCTCGAGGCTTCGTAAAAAGACTTGAGGGTTTTTGCCAAGTTATCTCGCGATTGGGCCGAGCCCATGAGAGACTTGCGGCCCAGCTAAGGTGTGGCTTGACACGTGTCCTTAGGGACTTAAGTGGATGGACTTGAGCAGATTTCCCCTGGCAATATGCGCGTGTCACATAGCCCAATACCTTTAAAATCCTTTCATACCGCGGTTTGCATAACTTCATGAGAAGTTGGCACGATGCAATTTGAAAGGTGACAAACAGTTAAGCTTTTCATGGCTGTCCTGATGACAGGAACTGTTTGGTTTTTAAGCATTTGATTAAATGATTATATCAATGCTATTTTTTCCACCTTGGTGAAGATCTTTTTAGATTAAGACCAATATTATGGCAGGAGCTATTTAATATTTTGGTCATATTTTTCAGATGACTGAAAAATTTGTTTACCCATGAGGGTTGACTAAATTATTTGTCCCGAGATGACTCGGACAAGTTAACTCGGATGAGCATGAGCTCGCCGAGTGATTTTTACCCATGAGGGTTGATTAAATTATTTGTTCCGAGATGACTCTGGCAAGTTAACTCGCATGAGCATGAGCTTGCCGAGTGTTTTTTACCCACGAGGGTTGATTAGATTATTTGTCCCGAGATGACTCGGACAAGTTAACTTGGATGAGCATGAGCTTACCGAGTGTTTTTTGCCCACGAGGGTTGATTAGATTATTTGTCTCGAGATGACTCGGACAAGTTAACTCGGATAAGCATGAGCTTGCCGAGTGTTTTTTGCCCACGAGGGTCGATTGAGCTATTTGTTCCGAGATGACTCGGGCAAATCAACTCGGATAAGCACGAGTTTGCCGAGTGAATTAATTTCTTACCTATAAGGGTTGATTAAATTGTTTGTTCTGAGACGACTCGGGCGAACTTACTCGGATAAGCATGAGCTTGCCGAGTGATGTGATTTTTTATAACTGCTTTAGCTTGAGCTAAGCATTTATAAGAGAATTATTTGTTTCGAGATGACTCGGGCAAATTTCCGGGATGACTCGGGAGGATCAGCTCGGATAAGCATGAGCTTACCGAGCGAATTGATTTCTTACCCATGAGGGATGATTGAAATATTTGTTCCGAGATGACTCGGGCAGATCCACTTGGATAAGCATGAGCTTGCGAGTGCTTTTCACCCACGAGGGTTGATTGAGTTATTTGTTCGAGATGACTCGGGCAAATTCACTCGGACGAGCACGAGCTTACCGAGTGATGAGGTTGCTTTAGCTTGAGCTAAGCATCTACATAAGAATGATTTTTTATAGTTCTTGACTATATGTCGGGGGCTACACCTAATTAGGTGCATCAGGAGATGCACCTAGATATTTATTTTTGAGAATTTTTGAGATATTTTCCAGCCCTTCACAGTCTTTGGAGCCACTCGGGAAGATTTAGGCAGAGATGATGGAATCACTCAGCGCCAGGAGCACTCGGCCAAAAAGATTTTTGGCTGCGTAACGTTTTGGTTTGAAGCTGAGTTGTCTCGTCGACTGAAAAGGACTCGGGGGCTACTGTGGAGATTATGGCAATGGGGTATCTACATGGCAAGCTTATCCGACTGAAGGTAGGGATAGATTGCGCCTGCCATATCTGTAAACCAAACATGACTTGGGTGTTACGTTGTCGATAGAGATAAGACAACGGCCTATAGTCACGGTTTGGTAAGATTGAGGAAACCGACTTAGAGTAAGATAGGGTTTCCGATCTGTAAGCCCACCTCCCAAGACTATATAAGGGGGGGTAAGGGGCATCCCTTGAGGGAGAGGCGATATCGGCTTTAGATCATATGCTTCATGAGAAGTTAGATGAGCTTTCAGCTTTAGATACACGAGATCATGAGATCAATAAAGACACTCGGCGGATCGAATCCCCGAAACAGGAGTAGGGTATTACCTCATGAGAGGGCCTGAACCTGTCTAAATCTTCTTTTCCTTCTAACCCATTGTGCTTGGCGATCTTGACTGCACCCTCAATTTTCTATTGCCGAAACCGAAATGGGCGGCGGGCGCGTGGCGCGACGGCGCGAGCATGGGCGGGGCCGGGTACGGGCGGCGGGCGCGCGGGGCGCGAGGCGTGGCGGGGTCCGGCGCGGGCACGCGTGCGCGTGGCGCGTGGCGCGCGCGGGGGTAGGGGCGAGCGCGCGCGGTGCGGGCGGGGCCGGGCGCGTGCGGGCGCGGCGCGGCACGTGTCGCGCGCGCGGCGGCGTGGTACGGAGCGGTACGGCACCGAACACCCGGCGTAGCGTGAACAGTGCAATTTCATATTTTCCCGATTTTTGATTTTTAATTCCTATTTCTATTTTCCTCCCCTCTAAAAATTCCAAATTAAATTCCTATATTCCAAAAATAATTTTTAATAATATATTTTCAACTTTTCTCCACTTTTATTTTCCATAATATTTTTCATATTTATTTATTTAAATTTATTTTTCCTAATTTTCATACTTCACCTATTTATTTTCCAAAAAATTCCCGATTTGAGTAAGACCCCCAAATATTTTATTATTTATTTTATATCCTAATTTATCTTCCATCATTCACAATTAATATTTTATTTTTCAAATTCGTATTTTCATAAATCCGCATCACATCTCCGATTTATTTTAAAATTCCAAATTCTGAATTTCGAATTTTTCACTTCGACAAACTCCATATCATCCACAAACACCAAAAGGGAATTGACCACAACTGGATTTATGCAACGAGCGGCAAATAAGAAGCAACAAACCCGAGGAAAAAGCAACAAGCGAAGGTTTTTGAAAGTTCTGATTTTTACGTTCCGATTTTAGTTTCTTCGATTTTCAGGATGTTACAGCTGCCCACATCCTAGGGTCCGGGAGTGGGGGCGAAACCTTGGTGAGGTTCGCTTGGTTAGTGGGGGGGTTATACGAAAGGTCCTATCACAGTTTCCTTTCCAGGGTACCATGGTGGTATTCTGGCGCACAGGAGACCGTGTCGTGGGCTGTGTCTTGTGGGTACAGTTGTACACCTCTAATCAGAGTAAAACTATTCGAATAGTCATGCCCGCGGTAATGGGGCGATCAACCGAGCTCACCGTGATTAGTCCCACCTTAATAATTTGGCTTAATAATCTGAACTAGACCAGGTGGGAATTGGTTGGGCCTGTTCAATGTGGGGATAACATTGTTCAGTGGAGAATTAATATTGACCTAACTACTCAATAGTTTTCCCAGTTTCCGAAATAAAGTGTTTTGCAACTGCCTTTCCCTAAAGTAGCCCCAAGCCTCTCCTTGCCTTCCCTCGCATTTCTGCATTCCTTGATGTGGCTTGTTGAGTACGTTGGTTGTACTCAGCCTTGCAAATTCTTCTCCCTTTAGAAGTGTAGTGCTTCTGAGTTGAAGACGGCGTTAGAGGACCAAAGCTCAGACCCCAGTTGAGTTTGCCTGTGGAGTGGAGCTGAAGCCCCGCTAAGATAGTCCTTCTTTTCCGCTGCTGCCCCCTCTTGGGTGTGAGGACTAAGTGCCTTTTTGTAAGTATTTATATGCTTTATTTATACGTATGGATCTGTGTATTGATTTGTCATTTTGTGTACCCTGGTTGATGCCTGGATAGTAGGCTCACACAGAGACCATACCCGGTAACAATCACACAGATACATCACCACCTAACCAGGTTCACAGAGAACCATCCATCTTCCCAGTCCAAAATATTTTATCTACCCGTTGTTTATTACATGGTGCAACACATTCTACTAAAAAGATAGCACACAACCACATGGTTCACATAAAAGTAACTATAAGTATATGATTAATCAAAATTATATTTTGTTTGTAAAACAACCTTGAGCAGGGCTAAGCATGAACTACTCTACGTTGAGTAGAGCCCAATGTTCAAATCACCAATACTAGGGTGACAAGGTATCATAGGTAATTAATAATTATCAAAGGCAGGGTATAATAACAATTAGGTCAGGTTACTCACCTATAGTTTATAAAAAATAATGCATGTATTCAAAACAAAATGGCTTATATATTGGGTCTAATATGTTCAAAGAGTGCACTTACCTTGCTCCAAGTACTGTCCTTGAACCACGTCTTCTACAACGAACTGCTCCTTTGCTCTAACATCTACACGATCACAAATGAGAAAAAATAAATAAAAGAAAAGACTAACTAAATAGCATCATATGAAACAAAAAATGAACCAGGAGGTAGACCTCAATTTTAGAAGAATTTAGGAAAGAAGAACGGGTCGAATTGGAGTTCGAACGAAAAAGTTATGACCTCCGGAAGTTTGAATTCAGAAAAAATCCGAGGATAAAAAGAAAAAGAAATATTACATATTCTCTCGATATTAATTTTGGAAGTTCAATTATTTTTTTTTGTAGGAAAATATGTGCAAGGCCCACTGGTCGGTGGAATGGAGTATGATGGACTTGGTACACGATGGAATTGCTGACATGGTGACACATGGCGACACATGGCAGCTAAGTGGCACTGTGTGGACCATCGATATAATTAATTAATTAATCACATTAACTTATGTTGATTTAGTGAAATTTTATTAAGATATTTTAGGCAAACGAACCAAAGTTTAATTTTCACAAACAAATAAAATGAATGCAAAGCAAAAAGGTGTATCAAGGTCCTACATCAATAAGCTCAGGTGTCCCCATATCAGTCCCTTCGGTTGCATGAACCCTAGAAGTGGCAACCTCCACCGCAGAAGTGCACACACCGGATAATCTAGACTTAATTTATTGCACAATTAAGTCCCGGCTGATGCAATCGGGTAGGGCTGATGTCATCAGCGCGTGACCGCTGACACAAGCGAGTGCACAAGTTATCGATCCACGACGGACCGGGACCACAGGAGCGATGGCGGTGCAGTGTACCACATGGCGCTAGCGTGGCAGTCGTGCGGGTGTGTGGGATTGGATGGCCCCGATCTACCGAGCGGTAGATCGGACAGCTCGGGATGCGGCTAGGGTTAGCGGGGTGGTGGACTCGGCATGATCGGCATGGCTGCGCGGCGATCGGCCGGATTACCAGCGATGCAAGCGACGGCGGCGAACGGAAATGCAGGTTGCGGGATGCGACGCGAAACGGCTCTAGGGTTTCGGGTTGACTCGCGGACTTGTGGGATTGCGGTGGCTAAAGCACGGAATAATGAAAAGAGAGAGAGAGAGAGAGAGCGGGGCTCACCAGGGACGGAGACGAAGGCGGTGACGCACGATGGCGGAAAAACGAACTTGGTGAATTAGGGCATGATTTCAAGCGGCGACAGAGGGAAAACAATGCGGGATTGCGGGGAGTTTTATAGGGGGTTTTGGTAGTCCGGATTGGGCACAAATCGGCGTGGATTTCTCGTCGTTTTCTCATACTCGGAGAGAAAAAGGCTGCGGAGTTTGGTTAGGGATAAGGTTTGGCGCAGATAAGGATGGCGCGATGTGCGCGGATGTAGTGCAGCACGCGGACGCGGGCTCTGACATAGACTCGGCACGGGGTGCGCGCGAGTGGCGCAGCGGCACGACGGGATGGCACGAGGTCGGGCGACATGGGGATTGGCTCGGGCGGCGCGGGGAGACGAGCCCGGTCAAGCCGGGTCCCACCTCGTCGGCTGACCCGAGAGAGGAGGGAGGGCTTGCGGACTTGGCGGTGGCACGCGTGGGGTCCGACGGCGAACCATGGGCGAGAGAGAAAGGAGACGCGCGTGCTGGCGGCTTGGACCGGTGGGGTCGGGCCGTCGGCCCGACTGAAAATAGCGGGAAAGGACGAGGGAAAAATGAAGGAAAATGGAAAATAATTTTTTAGGACTTAATTAATTCCTAGACTTGATTTTAATTGGTTAAAAATATTTCTAGTGCTTTTAAAATTCCACTAAAAATTCAATTAATGTATTTTGACATGTAGAATTTAACAAAAATCCTACCATGCTATTTCCACTTATTAAATGCATTTTAAAATTAGTTATTTGCTCAAAGTTAAATCAAAAATTATTTTTTGGGGAATTACTTAAATGATTTTTAAAGAGCCAAAGTTTAGGGTGTGACACCATCTCTCATTGATTAGTACACCCTACAAATTATATTGCCGATCATTAAAATTGACACCTCTATTTTTCAAGTATGGCCTGACATGTGCCTTTATGGACTTAGGCATGTTTGCTCTTGGCAATATGCGCATGCTCAAGTATCCAATACCTTAAAATCCTTTTATACCACTGTTAGTGAACTTTTTAGGAGTTGGTATAATGCAATTTAGAAGGTGGCAAACAGTGAAACTTTATATATAGCTACCCTATAACTTTTTTATATAAGTTAAGGCACTGTTTGGATTTCATAAGGCAATTTATTGGATGCTATATCATTGCGTTAGGCCACATATGTGTGTATTTTATTCATGGACCAATATTATGACTTTTTGTTGATTATATATTTTGGTCATTTTTAGGTGGTTGGTAAATCTGTTTATGAGTGTTATTTCTCTCGGATTTTATACCACATGTGCCATATAGTTTTAGGTGTGGTGAAATCGTGTGTCTTATAGGGACTTAAGCATATTCGTTTTTGTGATATGTGCACGGTGTGAACCCAATACTTTATAAATTTCTTTATTTGCTGCATAAAGACTTTTTTATTAAAGTCATTTGCTATGTGATTTTTAAGGTAACCAATAGCATGCTTTTGTGGCTTTATAAACTGCCTTCTTTTTTATAGGAGTCAGATGCTACGTGGTAACATTTTCAAAGACACAGTTTGGCATAGTGCTACGCGTATTCTATGCACGGTTAGCCTAGCTCTACGTGATTATTTTTTAAATCACATTTAGTCTTGAGCTATGCGCATTATATGCCTTAAAGCAGTCGGTGTATCACTCAGATCATGTTATTCAAGGATTCACATCGTATGTGATGTATGTTAATATTAAGTCATTGGTTGACTATAATCATATCATTAGAAACCACTTGGTTGGTTAGATTATTTATTCCTTGACACCATATCTTCTCATAAAGCAAGGCAAGTCACCACGCCCCCCTCCTTTGATCATGTTGTACCTGTATTATGAAATGTTTTGTTTTCAAACAAACTACATGCTATATTTAAACTACGTACCTAATTGTTTATTAAGCCTACCTTGATGTTTATTAAGCCTACCTTGATGTTGATTACCTTTACCTTAATAAACCAGGGATATATTAAAGTCCTTAGTCAAATTATTGACACATGCTTAGCCATGCTTATAGTTGTTTATCACATGATATGATAATGTGATTTGGGGAAGATAGTCGCCAAGGTAGCAGTAATTATCAAAATGCGGATGGAGACATGCATTGCCATCTCGCAAGACACATATGAAGTCGTTTATGAAAAACCAAAACTTAATCACAACAAAGATGATCTAGACTGGGGCGGCTGGATGATTTGGGTGGATTTCGACAAAGGTTAGTGTCGACCCTGATCGGTTAAGGACCGAGTCAGGAAAACAGGCAGGAAACAAACTGAGTATGACCGTATCTTCTCATATAGGCATAGACCTAGAGGATTAGGGCCACCAAAAGGGGGCGGTACCTCAGTCATTTGTGGTTAAGAACTGTAATAATGTAGGTCATGTGAGAGAACAAAGCATGACAAATTCATGGGAGGCATTAGATCTAACACTAAAATTGGACTAACTATGCTTAAGACTTCTTCCCTTATAATCCTGGGAATGCCAAAACTCCCCTCACTTCTGGTTTGCGAAGCCAGATAGATGATGGGGGCGCATAGTTCATGGAACTTCTTCCCTTATAATCCTGGGAACGCCAAAACTCCCCTCACTTCTGGTTTGCGAAGCCAGATAGATGATGGGGGCGCATAGTTCATGGAGCAGGTGCCGCAACCTTAAGACTAGGCCGTGACATGTCTCATGTGTTGGGATTAGGCTCATGTGTTGGGCACGTCATGAAGTGCGGGTAAAGCGTACATCTACTACACCGTGAATAAACCAACCTATTCGAATAGCTGTGCTCGCGGTTAAAGGAGCACCAGGACATGTACTATTCTTGACTAGACTTATAAACTTTAAATTTTACCTAGGACATGGATGGGAATGGATAAATGGTTGAACTACCTAGGGTGAGGGTAGACTCCAGTGGCAAATAAAAAGGGATAATGTCCCTAAGGGTAAACCGAACCAAGTGAGGCTTGGGGAGGTGATAACAACCCTTAGTGAATGGTTAAACAAGAAAACTTAACGTTTTTTTAAGTTAAAAAGGTCAGGTCATAGGTTTGTAAAAATGTTTATGAAAACTTGTTGTGTGCAAAAGAACCCTGACCTTCCTTGAGCCCTATGTGCATTAATCATGTGATAGTGGTGGCTTGCGAGTACTCTATATACTCACCGTTGCTATTTTTTCCTCTTTTAGACTTATCAGCAAGAGAAGAGGAAGAATCAGCTAGCAGGATAGCATACTTAGCAGTTGATCAGAAGGGTAATCGAGAACTAGGTCGCGACCCTAGTCGCCTATGGGCATGTTACTTGGGCCTACTTCTATATTGGTTCTCGCTGACGTTTGTCTAATATGACAAGACCCTATTGGTCCTTGTAAAGGTATTAACCTCCTTTAGCCTAAATTCATATCGATATATGTTTTTACTGGAAATGTGTATACCAACTACTGATCCAGGGATATGTACAAGAAAACACATGAGGTTTCCGGAGTTCAAAACCGGGGGCCGACAGCTTTGCATGTCATGTTTTTGTTGATCCCAAATTGTATCGGAGTCAATTTGGAAAACCGCTCTGGCTTGAGTGATTTGCTTTACTCTAGTGCAGGTATAAAGTATTGCTCCTTAGGTTCATAGGCGTGTCCGTTGATTTGATCCTGCAATCAACAAGAACAAAGAAACAAGTATTAATCTGCAAACAATAGTCGATCGGTTGATGGTCGATGACATATCGTCTGGTGTTAAGCCGATGCAGTATGCACTGAATCGGCTAAGATAATTAAACCTAATCGATCGGCTGAAGATATTCATAACACATAATCTAAATATCAAAATGCATTTAAACTAAGTGATTAGGATAGATCGGTAGTGTACCGAGACAATATAAACCACTTAAGTCCAAAAGTACTTTAATATGCAGATTATATATATTCGTAGCATAGCTTATGTCATAGATCTAAAGTGTATCGGCTAGTAGTCCGATATTGCTTTATACTAAGATATCATTATAGACTAAATACCCTAAACAGGAACCGATCAAACTTTAAGATGACTTAATAGATCGATAACAAGCTTAGCGTATTTAATTATATTAAGATCTTAATATAAAAGACAGCTTTAACATATCAAGTAAATATAAAATATACAAGACAGTTAAAATAGATAAGATCGGCTGAAACCCCGATACTATCTCTAATAGTGATAATAAAATAAGATAGATCTGTTATGATTCTAAGAACGACTTAATAGGTCGGACCTAACCGATGCAGCATTAAGTATAAAAAGAAGCGTAGGATCTATACTAATCTATGAACATCTTTCGAGATGTTGGATATACTGTATAATCTAAATCGATGACAAAACCTAACCCTATCGGCTGTTAGCTAATAACAGAGACTAACCGATTAGGGTTAGATCGCATTATCGATCTAGGTTATATAGTATATATGATAAATCAACGATTTACATAAACAAGATTAGAGTATCATAGTGATGGAAGCACTAATCCCGAGAACGCAAGCCGCTGTGATAAGATTTACCTTTTCGCTGGAGATCAAGCGATGCAGCCTAACTAGTAGTAAGAACTCGTCAAAACTATTAAAATAAAATGTTGGCGATGCGCCGAAGGTTGTATTGAACTTGGGTTGTTGTTAATTTACATGGTCTTGGGTTGTATTTATACCCAGATACAAGATAAGTCCGTGACGGACACGATTCCTATCTCTATTACAAATTGAATTACATATATGCCTAAAACAAACTGACATTATCTATAAGGAAACTATTAAAAATATCCTAATTAATAGATACGATTGTCTTTCCTGGACTCTATCCATATATCCTTATAAAGCACTTTAACCTGACTCTGAGGATAATTCCAACCCCCCTTTCCTCAGGATTGGTCCACCAACTGTCCTTATCGGAATCGGCTACATCGGCTATCCTTGTCCGATTCGGTATCAGCCGACAATTACCTTAGCCGATTCAATTACCAACCGACGAAACTCTCAGCCGATTCGGTCTACACTTGGCGCGCACTCCGTCTTCAGAAGAACTCGATTCTCTCCAAATTGGCTTTGGCTTTAGATCCAAACCTGATAATTTGCTTACCAAATTTGGTCGTTAACAGTTTTCCCCGGCTTATTGAGTATACTGAGTACTCACCCTTGCTTATATTTATATTTATAGAGTTAGGGGAAGGTTACCTTGACCCTTCTGCCGAGGCCTGCTTCCAGGAGCAGGTTGAGTATGACTTCTCGAGGTTTCAGGCCTAGTCTCCAAACTGAGCTTGTGGTCCATGTTTGCTGTTCTTGCTTTAGTGTTTTACATCCCATGTTTCTCACCGTTGTTTCTACGCTTCCGCCTCAATTTATTCTGTCCTTTTAATGTTTTTACTAGTCTGGGGTTTGTCTAAGATGGTAGTATGTATGAGACCCTCACCTGTGTTGTAATAAAGCTGTCATTTCTAATTTCCACTATTATGAGTACCAGTTTGTGTTTCCTGGGACTAGTACTATAATCATAGGTAATGTGTGACCTCCAGCCTAGCCAATTCACTTTCATGGATTGGCATAGTTTGGGGCGCCACACCCTGCCCATGCACTCTTATACATGAACAACTTTTTACAATCTTCGAACCTCTTTTTCTTCTAAATTATCTATCAAATCTTCGATTGCACTATTATATTCCTTGTAAGTAAATCATTAAAAAAGATCTTATATAATTATATTCTAATAAAAACATATATTTTTATAGAAATATTTTTATATTATGGATGAAACATCACATAATACTCAATGAAACATGAGTAAATTTCACAAAACTACAGATAAACTATATATTTAAGGTGTATCACAAAATTATAGATTTAGTGAATCATAAAACTATATATTTAAGATACAGGGCCACAAAACTATAGATTAAGGAGCAAATTTATCACAAAATTAGAAGTTTAGTGTCAATCTAATTACAAAACTATAATATTTGTAGCTCCAACATAATTGTAGTACTAGGGATTTGAATATATAGTTTCATGATAACTTCGATATTAAATATGTAGTTACCTTGAATCTGTAGTTTTTTATAACTTTGATGCTAAATCAATGCATTAAATTTGTTTTGTGATAGTTTTTCAAGGGTAGTTTTAGTTTGGTAAATATATATGTAGTTTTGTGAAATTTACCCATGAAACATGATTTAATAATAAATGTTTCAAAAAGATGCCACATTCAAAAATATTTATAAAACATTTAGTCATATTGACTGAACACACTTAAAAAAATCATAAAATCAAAAATTATAATGTGCAACATATTTGAATTCAAGTTGAAACATTTGTTTTTTATACATGAAACATGATTGAAACATCTATATTTTTTATTAAAAATATAATCATGTAAAATCTTTAGCCCAGTGCCTATTTTGTTCATCCCATCGGACACCCGAACAGAAGCTCTCCTTTCTTTCCGAACTTCCAGCGTAAATTGGCGCGCGGTCACGCATTAATTTTTACATAAATTGGCAAACCAACAAAGCTGCTAGTTGATGCTCCTTTACCGCCTCATATCTCTTCAACGGTGTATCTATATTATATCTATATCTATCTATTTATACCAATATATAATGTACCTTATTAACGACTCAGATACATTCGTTTTCTCTTCCTCACTCTTCATCGAACGGTCCGTATCAATCATTGGTTTCCTCTCCATCATCCGCCCGCGCCGCGCACCTCCCCATCGCCTGCCCGCGCCGCGCACCTCCATCCTCCCGTCCGCGCCGCGCACCTCCCCATCGCCCGCCCGCGCCGCGCGCTCCATCCTCCGCCCATGCCGCGCACCTCCCAATCGCCCGCCCACGTCGCGCGCCTCCATCCTTTGCCCACGCCGCGCGCCTCCCATCGCCCGCCCATGCCTCCCCATCCGCCGACGCTGCACGCCTCCCCCATCCGTCGCCGCCGTTCATCCGTCCTACTGCTTCCGTCGCATCGCATCCCGGTGAGCATTCGATCTGTTCCTCATGCCAGTTCGCCATCCACCACAATCACCGCCGAACATCACCATCCTCCTCCGTCAAACATCGACCTCACTGCACAGCGCGGCGCCTCCATCCCATCAGCCGTTCTTACCCTCAGACGCCGCCGTCGATCTCTCGCTGCCACCGACCCCACACTCGCCCTCCCCCAGATCGGCGCCGCTGCCGACCCGACCCTCGCCCTCCGCAGATCAGCGACACCAACGACCCCTTCCAATCAGGTAGAATATACATCCTTTGAAAAAATAAAGTCTTTGATCTTGTCCAATTGATTGACACATGACACATGTATATTTACAATAAAAATGAATTTGTAAAATATCGGTGACATGTATATTTGGAGTACATCAATCTGTGATAAGTTTCCTTGGTTTAAATCCGATGTGTTCTTCAATTTGTAGAATTTCAGTGACAACCAACATGTCAGCCTTAACGATTGTTATATTTCTTAAGCTTGCAGAATCAAATATATCATAGTTCAGGGGTCATGAAGAATAAAATGCATTGCCAGTTAATCTAAAATGCTGAAACAATGCGCTGAGCTTAAATATTTTGGTGAGAATAGAATCCTGAGGGCCTGCTCTTCCTTTGCTATAAGAATAAAGCTAAAATAACTGAAAATAAACTCAGGTAAAAAGTGAGCTAAATAAATAACTTGGAGCCTTGAAATAACTTGGAGTTCATTAATTATCGTTCTCATAATGCGGCCTTGAAAATGAGTCATGTTATTTGATTTTTCTTTCTAATGCAGATCCTACTTTGGTGTGGTTGAGACTTCATAAATTATTGGGCTTCCTCGATGACCCTTTTATGAATTTGTTTTGCACCGAATTTGCATGATTCTATCAATACAAGTCTCCTTTCTTTGCCAAGGAGTTTGCTGAATTGTTTGAGTCTTTAGGAAAATTATGTGTTTTGGTTAGGTTGGATGTCATACAATCTGTACACTCGTATTGAATTCATATCAAGGGCAGTGTGCACTTGAAAGCTGGTAATACCAGCAAGTTATAGTTGTACCCTCTTAATAAATATACTGCAATATGATGAATAGTGTGAAACTCACTCATGTTATAGCTAAATTTGTGAGCGAACAAAATTGAATCATATGCTTATGTGTTATTATCTGGAATTGAATACAGAAGAATCATGGATGCTTTTTGAAGAAATAACAAGAGTTGTTCAGTGTATTCACCATGAGGGTGTACATAGGGACTTGAAGCCAGGTAATATTTTATTTGGATCAAATGTTTTGTTCATGCTTGTTGGGCAACAAATAAGTTTGATGAATTGATAGGAACTCCAGACTGTGGTACTCCAATGTATAGTGCCCTGGAGTTGGAGGAAGGACAACATGTTACTGAAAATGTATGTGTCTGGAAATCTTGAGTAAAACAAAGGTTCTAATCAATAGGACAAACAATATATTACAAATTTGATCATGCTGTAAAGGACTAAAGCTTTATTAGCAAGTCCCTATGCCTCACGTGTAACTTATCAGTTTCCATTTTGTATATATCATATGAGGCCCTTCCATATATTAGTTTCAAGTGATAACTGAAAATCAGAAATATCCTGGACACATTTCAAATCGTTCTTGAGTTTTGCATAATATTTTATTTTGTTAGTAAACCCTAATGTGACCCAGAACCTTTAATTATTCTCTGATTTTAAAAGGAAGAAATGGCTCTTTCTAAAAAAGAAAAGAAAATCTAATAAGTGTAGTTAGAATTAGTTAGTATCTCCACTTCCTTCTCTCCCTTCCCACCATAACTGAAGCAGACCATATGTATCGAAACTCGCGGTGTTTCCATATGTAAATTCTTCTTTATCACCCGTATGTAGAAACTCTATTCAATAAATGCTAAGCCCATTATATAATCCAATTTCCTTTCAAAAAAAATTATATAATCCCAATAGGCAATATAAAGAAATAAACATTTTTGGATTGATTATTCTGCGTTTCTTCAAATCTGAACCTATGCCATCAAATATCTGTAGGCTCGCCAAGGGAAGCTTTATGAAAATGAAGCAAGGAAGTACTTCCAGCAGCTTATTGATGCCATCGATTATTGCCATAGCAAAGGAGTCTATCATAGAGAATTGAAGGTGCGTTAATGATAAGAGACACATGGCTATCATTTGTTCTATTCACTAGGTGCAATTTTTCACGCTTTACCTTTTTCGGTCATGTTCTGTAGCTTGAAAACCTGCTTCTTGATTCACATGGAAACTTGAAAGTTTCTGATTTTGGACTTAGCACTCTAGCTCATAAAGTAAGTTCAGTGGTTGTTTTTAATGATGCTGTATGTTGTATTTATATCCTAGAATTGTTCTGATTGGGATTTTTTTAGGGGTTTCAGGGAGTAGGCCTTCTTCACATAACTTGTGGAACACCAAATTATGTTGCTCCTGAGGTATGCTGCTGCCACTGCTTCTCTCTCTCTCTCTAAAGATGGAATGCATGCTAAATTTATCTACAGTGGAACTGTATGAAGTGGATTTGGCAAGGAGCTAATTGATTAGCTACACTACATGCAAGAAATTTATCTGCAAAATTTGAAAAAAAAAGATGAGTTACTCGGGTTGCAATTCTATTTTCCTAGATTTCTTTGTATCTCTACCTATCTCACAGTTATTTGGTTGGTTGGTCCTTTTCAGGGCTCTAACCCTCACTTCTATGCCATATTTCTGCATTATCACTAAATAAATCTCTCTAGCTATCTTTTTTCACCATGTCCAAGATATAGTGATTTTAATTTTCTGAACTTGTTCATAAAATTGTCATGTGGGCGTTTCAAGCCATTTCCTTAGAGAAGATTAGAGTCACTTTTTTAGTACATATCTGATATGTACTTTACCATGTCTCAACATTTTAGGTGCTTAGCAACAATGGCTATGATGGATCTGCGGCAGATATTTGGTCATGTGGTGTTATTCTTTATGTTTTAATGGCTGGGTACCTTTCTTTCGAGGAAAATGATCTTCCAACTTTGCATAACAAGGTATATCCTCATCACTAATGTGTGTGGCGTAGACCTTTTCTTTCCATAAATTGTTTATGTCAGCACCTACATAATTGTTATGCTCAACTGAGATTGAAACCTGACATATTTATTTGTACATTCAAAGATAACTGCAGGTCGGTTTTCATGCCCCTATTGGTTCTCTCGAGGAGCTACGTCACTTATCCGCAGAATACTCAATCCAAATCCAAAAACTGTAAGCACATGACTAGACTGTTACATGCATCTTCTAGAAACAATCATCATTTATAATAAAGTTTATCATCAAGCTTCGTGGAGTATAGTAAACTTTACTCTTACAATCTGCATGAAATTATGCGAGAGAATGTAGAAAACAAAGAGTAATTGAGTAATTTATTCATATACTGTTGTCATATATGTTAAGAAATACGGTATTCATGACCAATGACAGTATCGATCGAGGTGCTATGGTCTTCGAGTTCTTCACATAAGAAATGCTTGATTCTTCATATTTTGTCACAAAATTATATTATTAATTACTAATAGCCATAAATCAAGTTTGATAGTTCATTGTGTAGTGGTAGTACATCTTCTGTGGAGAAACAAGTTGGATTTCTTTCCATGCCTTTTGTGCTTGGATGCTTTCTTTGGAACATGAATGAAAATTTTTACAGATTTTGTAGGGTATTTCTGGTGAGATTCTTACATTTGAAGCATTCCTTTTAGGAAAAATAAATATCTTGTTACTTACAACCTATGCAAAATGGATAATATATCTTCAGTGTGTTTAACTGGGTATTCTTTTTAGGTCTTCGGAAACTTTGGTTTTGCCAATGAGTACCAGTCATCGAAGCTGTGTGAAGCAAGGTTTTCAGAGTGTGAAAATAAAATGGAACACCTTCATCCTTGAAGCTTCCTTCGATGGCAAAATTTAATGCTGGCTTTCTTTGTGGTGTATATGCACGAAATGGAGCTTGATTTCTGCAAAATACATGTTACTTACAATTTTATTCTTCTATGGAATTACTACTTTACATGTCTCTTTGATGAGCACCTGCAGCACCGAACTAAGTTAAATAGATTAATTTGACAGTTTTCAGTTCCCATGTGTGAAGTATGATTATAGATATTACAACAGCAATGATTTAGAATTAACACATAACAGAAGCTTCAACGGTCACCGTTGTACAAGTTCTGAAAAAATGGTAGCAACATGAACTGCTTGCTTATTGTAGGGAATCAATTCTCTACCAACTGAATATCATGCCAAATAATTTTATCAGTTTTACCAAGCAGATGTTTGCAATTTAACTTACCAACCCTGAAATTGTTAAAATCCAGTTATTTGAGTTATGCTTCATTAATTTGAGTAAAAATTAAATATATGTAAACAGTGCCTATACATTGCAACGAGAGTGAAGTGGGAGGCACAAGAGGTGATAACTTGTGCTTTAATGGTCCTAAGCTATATAGTTCTGCAGGCTTCTGGCTACAGCTTGCCTTTCTTGAAACCAAGCTTGACAGAGAGATGAAGTGGGAGGCATCAGAAGTCTCATCAACCCAGTCATGCTTGATAGGCTTTGCGTTCTTTGTTTTGGACATTGACATGTAAAACTACAAGTTAGGCATGCTTTGGAGCTCAATAGGTGCCCAGATATTGGAAAAGCATGAAGAATGGGTTTGATTCTTACAAACCATACTAAAACTTCGTAGTGTATAGTTTATATAAGATATATACCCATGATGAATCTATTCTTCTTTATTTGGAGGCTTTCTTAAAGGTTCAACTACTTGAAATGCAACAAACAAATCGGTGCTATGACAGTTCGCATGCATTTGAATGTTAATATTTTTGTCATGCATTTTCTCTACATTGCCATATGTAACCACTCCGAAAGCAAGTTGTATGATAAAATCATAATTTGCCATATGTAACCCGCTTAATATCTTCTAATTTACCAAAGAAGAAGATGATTTGTTTCCATTGCAGGTTCTGCTCCTCCCTTCATCTCTTCCTTCATCCTGAGAGGTTTGTGGTTTTCCCCTGTTTGCGCTGGACTTGGGGAAGCAAAGCACGATGAGGACGAGCGGGAGGAAGCATGCGAGCATGTAGGAGACGGAGAAGACGCGGTCGAAGGTGGCGCCCGGGTAGAGGTACTCCCCTTTTTCCACCGAAAAAATTTCAAAAACAGGAGAGATACGGGATGAATACATACTGGATACATATAAGTAACTCTACGTCACGCCGATTCACCTCAAATCGATCTACTCGCTGTCGCTGCCGCCGTCACGCTCCACGCTCCAGGCTCCATTGGCCATCGCTGCACGGCCTCCACGCCACACGAGCATTGTGAGCATATATATTCTAATGCATATTAAATTAATAAGTTAATTTACTATCTGTCATTTCCAGATATCACATACACTAAGGATGGAATTCTTGTTGGACATTTTGAATAGTCATGCAAATGAATGTGAAAACTTTCGTGAATACCTCAAAGATGTACTTAAGCAATTCAAAACTTATTTGTAGTATGTGAGACATTACTTTATTATGTCTTGTTATATATGAATGTATTTCAGATTGTATTTATGGTCATATACAATTGCGTGAGACAAAAAACTATGAAAAGAATCTTGTCGTCTGGTTGTTTTTAAGTGCATCCCTTAAATGAAACCGTGGCGTTAGCACGGACACTATACTAGGCATATTTAAAATCTGTTTGTATCATTATATATTCTCAATTTGAAATATACAATCAAACAAGTTCAATATTGATTTTATTTGAACATCAGTTTCTCAAATGTATTTTGTAAAATTTGGCTGCAAATATTATTCGCGTATCAAATTGATGCCCTGTGATTTGTTATTTTACTATGATTTTTTCTCAAAGAATTCATCAAACCCTCTAAGCAACACATTATACTGATACTTGATTCTTGGCATCAATATTGGCGTCTGTATATCATCCTCTTAACAGAATTTTGATGGTGAACTCTGCTGTTTTAATTCCATATTGCATAACATATTCTAGGGCTCCATATACGGAAATAAGTTCCCAGTAGCCTATATGTTTCCCTTTACACAATGAAATTAGTGAAATCTCACCCTATAGGTTCTGTTTTCTTTTTCTAAAAAATTAAAAAGGTTGTGGTCTTAATGCATACATCCAAAAATCAACTCCTAACGACGAATCTGAACATAATGTTATCCATGTTGATAGCTAGGATTTGAATCTGAACATAATGTTATCCATGTTGATAGCTAGGATTTGAATTATTTTTTTTTGACGAAGAAAGTATTGAGCAAGAAAACTAGGTAAGTGAAGTTTTATAACAACGCAAGCTTGCTAGTTCAGATAACAACTATCATGCATCAAGATTTTCGGCAGCCTTTCATCTAGCATACAAACATAATGTAAACTCTACTTTTACATGTTAAAGTTCTAATAGTGAAGGCGCCTAAGAAGATATGCTGCAAACAACTTACCTAGAAACAACATAATCCGACACTCTTAACTGCCGAGCATAATGTCAGATATTCAACTGTGTGTAATGCCAGGGAAAATAGGAAATTACTTAGTTCTTAGTTCTTACAGCCAGAAAAAGATTCAAGCCAACAAGGAACAGCATGGTCCCATGAACAGGAAGCCTCCAGTTAAGCCACAATCAAACTCCTGCAATAAAATAAATAGATAAATATAAAAGATCAACCAAGGCCAATCATGACCAGGACATGCTGCACCATCCATGCACCACCTGCTTGGGCGGCCGGCAAGCCAGTCAACCACATGAGAAGCATACACAGGCGCACAGCCATTCAAAGTAATCTTGCAACATGTGATTGCTCTTATAGATCCCAGTAATAACTACCTCTATCTAGAAATATAAGCATTTTGTCCAGCCAGAAAATGCTTATATTTCTTGACGGAGGGAGTGTATTTGTTTACAGATAAGAACGTGGGTTACATGAAAGTGTTGAATCCTCTGTTTCTACTGGAGGATAGCGCAAAACCGTTGCAAACTCATCTAGACCAACTTCTCAGGGTTCTCATTGAAGGGTTACTTTCACCAAGCTCGTCAGCGCCCCTGGAGGCTCCAGAGTAGTACTTGAAGTGGTGTGCCAGTAACGACACGATGGTGATGAACTCACAGCCATTGCTGAGCTGCCTGGCATGGGACTCCTGGCTGCAATGGTTTGCAGCATACAACAACATCTCCACCCACACCCCTAAGATAAGTTCCAAAGGGTCACGCTGCTCGCGCCACCGCAACTCGATGCCGAGAAGCTCGTTGGCGAGCAACACCGCATACATATTAGCACTGTCGCGGATGGATTCGCCGTGTGGTTTTGGTGCCCTTACTGATCCCTGAAACAGAGGAGGGCAATTAGGGAAAAAAATAGTGCAAATTAGTCTATGTTAGTATGCATGCCCCTCATAGAATTTCAGGGGTAGACTAGCAGTATCTATTTTAACCATTAGTGGATGTAAAATTGTGCACATTTAAATAAGTGTGTGGTATCATATTGACAGTTATGTCTAACTCTGTTTCCTGACTTCATTTCACTGAAGTCTATTGAAATGAGTGATGAGTTTGCCTGAGGAAACAATGTCAGGAAGTTCGACCGAGTAAGAGAATTCGCTCAGAAAATATCAAACTGGAAATGCTTTTTTTAGGTGCAATTTTGCATATAGGTGGACTGAGTAAAGTCAGAAAGTATAACAAACGAAATTAAATTTGTCAGAGATTTTTTTTTATAGTTTCAAATATATCTACTAACGACATGCGTTTCAGTTGAGTTGCAATGGAAGGTATACCTAGTACCTACAAACTGAAATAAGCCAGAACATGGGAGTCGGGACATGGTTCCAAGAATAACAAATAGATTTTTGAACAGTAAGAATGAAGTTGAGGCCATACTCAGTCCGTACCAGTGCGAATTGGCAGAAACTCCACACGATCTCCGCGAGCTTCTCCCTCCGTGGGATACTTGAGCAACTAGGGCCATCGTGGTGGAGCAATTCCTTCAGCATACAGTATGGGTTCCAGCTTATGGGCGATGCCGCCACCGGGTTATCCTTCTCACCACCAAAACTCATACGACATTGCCCTTCTATCTGTTCACAGGAGGGGAGATGTATGTTGTGGCGTGCAGCGCCAGGCAGCATGTTGGGCTTCACCACCAGCAGGAACATCATGTAATTGGACAGCACCTCGGTCGCCTCAATGTGCTCTTTCGCGTGCGTGGCCTTGGATTTCCGGATGTACAACTCGGTCGCGATGTGCCAAACAAGGATGCTCTCGTCGAAGTCGATGTTGACGCTCCAGCGAGCAAAGTCATCATAGGCTTCCATACTCTTAAGTACGAAGCTGCCTCTGGAGTTCAGATCGGTGTCCTTGTATTGCAGCGCTCGCTCTTTGTCTTCCAGTGCTTGCAAGACCAGTTTCTTGAGGTCTTGTATCGAGAAGGAGCCGGTGCGCGAGAAAGTGCCCGAGAAGTGCACCATATTCCACCAGTCCTGGAGCCCCAATCTCATTGCCAGCCTGCTCCCTACCTCGTTCGTGTTGCGGCTGCACAAGTGAAACAGGTTGTACTGCCCGATTGAGCCCGACCACAGCCTCCTACTTGCCGGATGAACACGCCGGCTGAAGGATGTGATGATATGGAGAGGCCACTCCCATCCCCTGCCCCTGCGGTGCAACAAAGAACATGTCCAGGTGGATAGTAGAGCCCTGCACACTGATATGATCTCCAGAACCAGAGCCCCAACCAGTAAGACATAACTGATGATCACATCCTCTCTGCTGTACCCATTGCCTCTGCTGCTGATGATAAGCTGGAACAGCAGGAACGTGGTGGCCGTGCCAAACAACGAAACGAAATGGATGCAGAAGCCATACCATGTGTGGATCACCGCCGCCTTGGTGTAGAGGAAGTCGTACATCAGAGACAGCTCCATCTCGACCAACTTGTACAGATCCATCCCCAGATAAGATATCACCGAGCGTCGTTTGGACCGTGAGAGAAGCGAGGGATTTGGCAGCATTATGATATCGGCAAAGACGCCTTTGCAGATATCGAATTGGGAGTGGGCTCCAAGAAGTAGCTCCTCCTCGCTGGTACCCAAGGCCAATAGTTCATAAGGATCAGTCTTGAACTTTCTGGTGCTTATGCTGCTGCGGATACTGCTGATGTTGCCACACTTGAGCGCCCATATCCTCTCGCCGTACTTGAGAAGACCGGCGATAAACATAGAGACAGAGGCCAGCAGAAGATCCGTCCCACTGCCGACAATGTACGTGTAAATCACATACACAGCTCCTAGAACCTGCACGGCAAGGCCGAGAATGTTTCGAGACGGTTGTATCACTTTGATGTAATTGGCTGAGTTGAAAGAACAAGAAATGAACCTGCACGGCGAGAGTCTGCAGGTGGCGCAGCCAGAGCGTGTTGTCCTCAAGCGCGTATGCGGTGATGTTGTCCGGACCGCCGAGGTGCAGCAAGAGGAACGGCGCCCAGAACGCCACCAGCTCGTGCTCGTCGGACCTGCCGTCGACGGACAGGTGGCCCAGGGTGTATATCGCCGTGGAGTCGGCCAGCAGGTACGCCGACCAGAGGAAGAACATCAGCGCGGAGGAGGAGCTATGCCGGCGGATCCCTCCGAAGATGAGGAGGAATACCTGCAACGCGAAGCTTGCCAGGACCAGCATCTGTACCCCCCATTCGTTCCACAACTGCACTACCCCTCCAAATTCCATTATTGTTCAGCTTCTCAAGATGTCTACAGGAACATGTCAAAGAACCCCAATAATATTAAGTCCTACTACTACGGATGCTCTCTATTTCTAGCTGATATGAACCATCACATATCACTAGTTGTAGGAGAAAAGATCATACGTTGGAGTCAAATTGGCGAGCTTTCTGGATTCAAGCTGCAGGTACGAGCAGGGCCATGGCTTCGCACCATTTGGTCCAGTGTGTGAAGGCAAGATTGCCTTGGAACAAGTTTCTCCGTACCGCATCAGTCAGCTCTGCATTGCTGATATGGCGCCAAGCCATTTATTCTCCTGCAGTTGATGGAGCAGAAAAAATATATATTTCTTTTTAAACAAGAAAGAAAGAAAAGGTTAGCGTACATTTAACGCTTCCTTGAATTAGCACGTTGTGATACAGAAAAACGAAAAGCTTTGGAATCTATCCAACCCACGGGTATAGACGTACATGTAAACTGTAATAATCCTCCCAATCCCCAAGTAACAAGAGCAGCACAAGGCGATCGATGGAATCAATATGTAGGAAGAGGAGAGGACGGAATCGAGGAGGAGGGATGTTGCTGCATTCGTCTTGATATCATTTCCCATTACCCGGTTTTTCCCTCCATAAGCTTAATCCAATCCAATGGTATGAAGGGCAAATCGATGGGTAGTGAGAGACGTGTACCTTCTTTCCATCAGAGAGGACGCGAAGAACTTGACGGAAGATCGAAGAGCGGAACTGGCTCTGCTGCTCGGCGGCGGCGGCGGCGGCGGCGGCTGTCCGCACTGAAGTGGCCAACCCACGAGTGGAGGGGAGGGGAAAGGGAAGACGAGGTGGCGCCGTGGCCTCGCAGGCTCGCTCGCACAAGGGAACATTTGAACCCTTTTTATTGCAATTCTTTATTCCTCCAGACAGTGGCATGCTTTACACGTCTAATAACTTGAGGTTGGGAGTACTACCGCACCAGAAGAAACGCCGGTGCGCCCGCCACTGAATGTGCGCCACTGAATCCGGCCAGAAGCTCCGGCAACCACTTTGGCCGATGATACACGTACCAAAAGCTACGCCTCACCGTTCATTAGAGAGAAAAAAAAACAGAGAGATGATTGACTTTGAGTTTGAGGGTGACAAAACAACCAGTCCAACCAGTACCACCTCCTTGCAGCCTGCATTGCCACCACACACTTGAGCCCATCATTACAATAATAACTAGACCGTTCCTTCCGTAACAAGGCTTGCCTCGTCTTGTCAATCGCCTTAATCGTCCATCTTGAAAATCCATGGCAATCGATTTTGATGGATAAGTATTGAAAGCGGATTATTATCACAGACTATCTACTTATTCTTTACTCAACGAGTGTCATTTTATTTTAGTGAGAAATTCAACACGGACACGTCATAGATTCCGATTCAGATTCAGCATCGACGGGCATAGGGCAGGCTGCCTGGCCCCGGGCGTCCGCCATATGGATCAATCGAATCAAGAAGCAAAGATTAATTCTGCGAGAAATCGCTTTAGGATTTCAAGAAACGAGGCAACGGTGACGTAGAGAGGGAGAAAGAAGACGAAGACTGAACTGACCTTGTGGTAGGTGGTGTCGTCGGGCTCGATGGTCCAGCCAGCCTCATTGCAGAGCGCCTTGAGCACCTCGTTGTTGTCACAGTGCTTCGGGAGGCTGTAGTTGCTGTAGGCGCAGCAGCCCGGCGTAGATCTTCGCCGCGATCGTCCGCTGCCGCCTCTCCCGCCGCCAGTTGGTCTCTCGTTCCCTCCACGTCGACACCCTCCCTCTCTGGTATTTATACATAAAAAGAGATCGACCTGGATTTTGAGTCGTGAGAAATTCAACATGGACACGCCATGGATTCCGATTCAGATTTAGCGGGACGCCGGGTCGGAGGCGTCATCGAGCAACACTAATCTCACAGCGCCGAATATCTGAAAATAAAAAGAAAACACACACACCACACAGCGCCACTGCGCGAGCTCCAGCAGGAAGCCATCGTCGGTAGAGACTCCAGCAGACGGCGGTGCAGCCTCGGCCAGGCGGCAGTGGGGACGGCGTGGGCCTCGAGCAGGCAGGCGATAGCAGCAGGAGCGGGGCGAAGCGGTCTGGCGCCGCACGGCATCAAGCAAGCGGAAGCAGGTCGGCGGCGAGTGGCGGCGTGCTTCCCAAGCTCGCTATCGTCCTTCCCATTCTTCCGTCACGTATTTTGTTCTCAAAGATGTGGGTAGTTGAGTGCTTCGATCCAACGCAGATTTTCCTGTGACCGATTCCTTGTGATTGAATGCATAGGAACCCAAATCTTGGAATTGTTTTTGCTACATTCCTTGAAAGTCTAAATCCTTGAGGGGACTCCTCCCCTCCTGCCGCTGCTGCCACACTCCACCACCATCGTCGTCTTATCTCCCCACCTGCTGCAAGCAATCTCCAAAAGTGTAAGCTTTCTCTTCTTCCTGCGTCTGGATCTCGCTCAGGTATGCGCCCACATTTGCTTTCTTCTTCCTCCATTCCCATTCCCCCTGAGATGTGTGGATACTACTCTGCCCCCTCCAAACCAGAGGGTCCCATCGCCCACGGAGGCGCAGCGGCGACGCGGTCACGGCTGCGGCCGGCGAGCGCGAGTGAGCGGAGCGGGGACGACGACGGGGGGAGGAACCTCGACGTGGCGCAGTGGGGACTGTGGGTTAATTTCAGAAAAACTCAAGGGGTTTTCTGCAAAATAGCCTGGCAAAACAAAATTTGGGGTGAAAACACTACTTGCTTTATAGATAGATATAGATACAAATTAAATATTTTAATAAATAAGCTTACCAAATAACTTAATCTAAGCAATACAAAAATACAGTTTAAGTATCATTTTAGAAATTATATTTTCAAAGCATGAAGCAAATAATTTGTTTCAACAATGCAGTAAATAAGTTGAAAATAACTCATCCTACGGCCCAGATTGTTTAATTGGGACAACAACCATGGATATCCTATAATTTATAGACAGTGGCGGGCACGCTGAACAAGGATGGTGGTGTGGCGGACGTGGATGACAGCAACGAATGTGGCTAGATGGCGGCGATAGTTCGGTGAATGCAGGAGACAGTGGCGGCTGGGCTAGAGGAGGGCGTTGTGCAGTGGACATGGGACATGACGGTCGTGATGCTAGACAAGGACGCATATGCGGCGGGATGTTGGAGATGATGGCAACCGGGGCGAACAAGGGTGGTTGTGTGGAAGATGTGGGGAGACGGCGGTTGCCATGCAGGACAAGGGCGCCGCCGAGAAGGACAACGACGGTGGTCCGGAAGCGGCGATGCACGAGGCACGCAAGCGAGGGTAACGGCCATGGCGGATGCAGGAGGCAGCGTGGGCTGCTTTTTCATCTATTGGTGGGCACCACAACATTGGGCTGCACATGCAGCTGGGCGGCAAATTAGTCGCCAGCCTATTCTCTCTCTTTCCTTCTCACCTTCCTTCAGGTCATTACAAAATCCTATATAGAGCTGATATCGCTCATTATTGTATATGCTCGGCTGCTCTAAAGCAACAGGCAAAAATTAACTGGCCGTTAGTTGTATTTCACTAGCACCTCTAAATTTTCGTTGAACATTTGACACTGACGGTGCCCCTTTGCAACCAGCTAAAACTTGTCCAAGCAATGGCTATAATTATGCCTTTGTCAATTGTTTCCACACACAAAGACAAGTCCAAGTAAGTACACCAGAACTCCATAGCACATACCAAGTAATATTTGAGGGGAAGCTGCCTTCCCCAGTAAAATTATGAAACCTATTCAGACAATACACTTAAAAGTTTTGAAAAAAAATATATACAAGTAGATTACGATGACATATAGTCATATACATTTTCAATACTAAGTTTAATTTTGTTTATGAGATATAAAATTCCACCGGGAAATTGGTCGCTATCTA
Organism: Oryza australiensis; assembly: GCA_019925245.2. Taxonomy (NCBI): domain Eukaryota; kingdom Viridiplantae; phylum Streptophyta; class Magnoliopsida; order Poales; family Poaceae; genus Oryza; species Oryza australiensis. The sequence continues at coordinate 204,792 of JAIFGZ020000507.1, forward strand.
ATCCCTTTATGTGGCAATATCGTTCTCCTGCCACTAGCAAGAGTGACTTATGGATGTTGGTTATCAACGTTGTTTCATGACCAAATGCTTCAAGTATGGTTTTCCTATGGTTAATGAAGAATTGATAGGTTGAAGGAGGAACACGTATGATTGAGTGTAGAGAGAAACTTAATGATTCAATGATCGTTGCGATCCATTCCAATCTAATTATGTAAATGAATAGCCTACATAGATCCAATCCTATAAAACAAATCTAACTCTTGTGTTGTGCCCTTTGTCGTATTTACCGGGTCAACAAATATGCAAGTTTTAATAGATCTAGTCTCAATTATTACTATGTATAGTGCATTAAAATTATTTATAGTCTGCATGTATACTATGCTCACTTACAGGCTCATATGTCAGTGAGTAGTACTGCACACAGTCTGCATCAGTGTCCAACATAGCTATCCTTTGCATCTTGAGTACACATGTGGAGTTAAATTCCTCATCAATAATTCTTAAATTCCTCATCAATAATTCTCTATCACATATATATCAGTAAATACTTACATCAAATTAAATAACTATGACCTCATTGTAAAAGTTATGTATAAGTGTCCAACCTGCAATGCTCTATATTGTTGTCTTACATGTGGTCAGGGTAAAGTAGTTACTATGAGTTATATAGATTTTACGATATTTTACATTATGGAAATTTTTCTTTCTGCCAACAATATGTCACAAGAGTGTTGTCTCTACTGATATTCTTTTAGCAAGACAGTGCTAGGTGCTAAGGAGCCACTCCTAATCGGGCTCTCATGCCACTCTCCTCATAACATGACGGCATAAGCTCTATCGAAATAAAGTTAGGGAAAAACAAAAGTTTTAGGGGATACAGCCAAGATTATATGAAACAAAGAGAAACTGACTGAGGAGAAGATTAACAAGAAGCTATATAAATTACAGAGGCTTAAACATAAGGCACTCTGATCTAGGCGTTTTTTACCACATCGCATCTCGACATTTCCCTTGGAAGACTCTTCCATTTCTCTCCAGCCAGACATTTCACCAAGTGGTGATCGGTATCCCTAGGCACGAGGCATTTATCCTGATAATAATACATGCATGGGGCGTTTGTCATGGGCATCTCGGGGAAATATCAGGTGCAAGTGCAACCTCCTAATTCAGTGCAAACGTATAACCCTTACTTTTCATCGTTGGATCTGAAACTTTCTCGGGCATCTCTTATCCACCGGCACACAGCAAGTCACTTTCTTAAGGGCACTATTTAATGGGATCTTCGACAAGCATGAGTGGCGGTTTAGCAATAGAATATATACTTATCGGTTTAGCAATAGAATATATACCTGATGATTACTTTTATCCATGTCTTTTCGGATCATTAGAACTTTATTCAATAATAAATGGCCAAGCTTTTACCAAAACAACGTAATAATTATTGGTCATATACATCTTTTGATTACAGGCTGTACTTTCATTAGCTTAATAAAATATAACCCTTTATCTAGAAATCACCCGTGGTATTGGAATCCAACACAGGATTTTTCATTTCGTTTTACCATGTCATATCGCCCATTAGCGGTAGCAAAAAAACCACACGAAAACCGTGAAAACCGTGAAAAAATGAACAGAATTTAAATCGATTTGTCGTGCCGCAGTTTTTCTCAAACCGCGCAAAAACCACGCCAAAACAGCTGTTTTCGCTCAAACCGCGCGAAAACCGCGACGAAGTGAACAGTGACAGAATTTAAATTTGAACCAAATTCGTGCCGTGATTTTCGCTCAAACCACGAAAAAACCGCGTCACATACCGCGGTTTTCGCAGCAAACAGAGAGAAATTTATTTTTGAATTACGTATAAATATTTTTTGTGATAAAATAATTTTTTTAAATTTTTTGAATTCACACGAAATTACAAACGAAACCACGGGGATGTCATTTTGTATTCGTGCGATACGCGCGAAAACCATGACGGTTTTCAGGGTATCGTAAACCCTGATCCAACATGGTTAATATATATGTGAGTTCTCAATAAAACAACTTATGCAGTGTTTCAGAGGAGAGAAAAAATATATTAAACAAGACAAGCCATTAGTTAACAAATAGATTAATAAGATTTTTTTAAATAGTTTTCTATAGAACTTCTTTTAGAAAAAAGCTCGGGAAGTGTGCAGGCATAAGACAATGGTTTTTTCTCTCTATCTCACCCAAACGAAAGCAAACTTAGCGAGATTATGTGTGGTGTTGGTTTTCGCTCCTTTAAGCGTTAGGGGGAGGGACATATTCACAGGTGTGAGTGTGATGTTGCCTATCAGTCTTAATGTTTCTAACCTATGTAATTAATAATAAAAAACTCTAAAATATATTGAGAGGTAAGTTATAATGCATCTACAATCTTATCAAAATTTAGTGCAAAATTATAACTTATATAAAGAGAGAAATATCATTATGGAGTAAGGTGAAGGGGTTCTAGTTTTGGGTGTAAAAAGAGTCAAATAATAGTTTAGGGTGTTGAGTGCTTAGACAAAATAGTTCAGAAGAGTAAAATGTAAAATAAACTTTTTTTCAAAGTAAATAAATAAACCCCCTCTTGCTTATCATCTAAAGGCAGTCCATCGTAACCCCAGCCTAACCTCCCCTCTTCATCTCCCTCTCTCCGTGACCTTTTCAGTTTCTGCCTCGATATATATCTCCTCTCCCCAATAAAATTTAGCATAAATTATGTTTTTTTTATTGAAACTGTTGGAGAGTTGGAGAGAAAAGATAATGCAACTCACCCATTAGATTACATTTTACTTTATTATACTTCCTCTATTTTACATTATAAAACATTTTAGATTTTGAATAGATTCATGCATGGATTTATGCATGGATTTATGTATATGTTTTATACATGGGTCCAAATCCATATACATGTTAGTAAATTTAAATAAAAGATAAAAAGACAAAAACATGTTATAATATAGAAAAAAGAGTACCATTTTAAAATAATGTATTCTGTCATGAGTCCGGTTTTTCTATCACTTTCATCCTAGCATCACTCCCACTCTCTATTGAAATTTGAAAGTGCAAACAACACAAGTGTTGCATCTTCACCTCTTCCTCAACATGCTCCACCGCTCCGTTCCTCATTGCTGCCGAACGTTCTCTTCTTCATCGATGCATGAAGTTTAGAGGCACCCATTTTCTCGCTCTCCCTTTGCTCTCTACCACCACCATATCCTTTTGGTCCCCCTGCCACCATGGTCACCTTCCATCACCTGGTTCACATCCATCACGTTCGCCTTTGGACGCACTAGTAAAATTTAGTGTTGTTCTTTCTCAGTTCTTCTCTTTAGATGCAGCACCCCACAATGTCACTCTTCCTTAGTTGCATGTAGTTGAGAAACATACTCGTAGCAGTGGTGGACCCAAACCCTAGGCCACCTGGGCCATGCCCCGGGGCACATTGGTTAAAGCCCCTTTACTCTATGTAAATTCACCATGTAGTTGATAAATGGGCCAAAATTACAATGTGCTGGTCCAGGGCCTATCAAAAATCTGGTGGAATTTTATAGGGTTCCGCTTTTATTATCTACAGGGTAGTCTACCAGTTAGGTTTTTTTAATCTTTTGTGGTAGAGTAGGAGAGGTGGGCCGATTTGGTTTTAGGGGTTTCTCAGCCTGTGCAACACTTAGGAGGAAAACGACTACATCTACTAGAGATGTTTTGTGTATGAAAGCGTTCCACACTACCACTTTCATCTTTCATTTTTTCTATACTGCTTAAAATAAAATAAAAATATTAGTAGTGGTGATGTTTATTTTTATATCATCCTTGTCACTGACATTGGGCCCTTAATCTATACTATTATATCACTTTTCACTGAGCCATCTCTCGTTTTATTATTGGTTCTCTCTAAATTTCAAAATCACCTACTTGTTAAATAAAAAATCATAGATTAATTGGACTAAATAATTTTTTATTAATTTATTTAATAAGGTAGAAATTCAATTTGTTTTTTGTTGCAACGCATGGACGAGTTATGACATTGTTAACTTTAGATATTATATTTACCTTTTGTCTTATTAAAACAATCATATAAATATTATTAATATTATTATGACATGTTTTATCATTAAAAAACTTTTAAATATTATTAGCATATTTACATTTATTTTTGAATAAGTCAATGGTTCAAACATTATTTCAAAATTCAACGATGTTTTGATTTAGTACATATAAATTTTTATTGGGAAAAAACCATGCGGGAGTACCACTTTGTGCATTTTCGGTTCTACTAGCAAAATACCCGTGCGTTGCAACGGAACGACGACGCAGGGAGGGAAGCAGGCGGAGGGCGAAGGTCCAAGCGGCGGCGCGGGAGCTCCGAGCAACGACGGGGAGGAGCGCAGCGCGCGCGGCGGCGCGGCGCGGATGGGGACAAAAGAGAGGGACGTTGGAGTTTTTTTATCCAAGCCCTCCCTTTCTTTTCAACATTGGGATTGCGGGTTTTTATAAACACTCAAGGGGTTTTCTATAAAATAACCAGACGGACGAAAATTTTGGATAGAAATACTATGCTTTAGATAGTTATATATATATATACATATATATAACTTTGAATGCAATGGTATCTTCAACTTTATGTACCACTGAAACTTGATTAAAAAATAGCATCAGATAGACATTTAGTCTAAGTTAATTTAATTTCACCAAATTAAGTAAAAAATATAATGAAAATAGATATTGACTTACTGATACTTTAAACCGATTAGAAATTTGATAAAAGTTTAAAATATTTATGACTCGGATATTATTAGTTCGAAAAGTATATTGATGAGTAGGATAAGGTTGCATGTATATCGATGGCGACGCGCTACCTCACGTGTGCGGCGTGTGCTCGGCCGCCGCTCGGGGCAATGCACGACGCGCGGGAGGCGCGTGAGTCGGGCTCGCCTGCTTGGAGGTGAGAAAAGTGAGGCAACAATGGAGCGAGAGGTTATACGAATCGGAAATTTTATAGATTGGAAAAAAACGATTTGATGATCAAAAAATTATAATTTTTTAAGTAGTTAAGATAAGCTCTATCGTATGTATAAGCTGGTTTTTAAAATAACTAGGCGAATTGCGTGTTAATTTTAGAAAAACTCAAGGGTTTTCTGCAAAATAATCAGGCAAAATAAAATTTTGGTGGAAACACTACTTGCTTTATAGATAGTTATAGATTTTAAGTAGTTAAGATAAGCTCTATCGTATGTATAACTGGTTTTTTTTAAATAACTAGGCGAATTACGGGTTAATTCCAGAAAAACTCAAGGGTTTTCTGCAAAATAACCAGGCAAAACAAAATTTGGATGAAAATACTACTTACTTTATAGATAGTTATAGATATAGATTATAGATAGATTATAGATATAGATTATAGAGTTATAGATTATAGATATATTTGATAGGAAGACATGATGCGAGAAATATGGTGATATACCGTTGCGTTTTAGTATTTTTCTTTTTTCCATTTTAACGCTCAGAGCTATTTCAGCACCCAGGCCCAAGTTCATTCACCCGCCCACACTTTGGGCTGGGCCTTATCGTCCCTACAGATCTTCTCGGCCCATCGACTGACACGTCGAACCTTCCCCAACCTTCCGCCTCCCTCCCGACGTAATCCGCCGGAGATGCTCCTGCTCCGCCACCACCCCGCCTCCCTTTGCCGCCGCGTCCGTCTCGACCCCGCCTTCCTCCACCGACTCGCCATGTCTACCGCGTCCGCGTCCTCTCCGCCGGCCTCCTCCACGGCCGCCGAGTACCACTGCCGCACCAAGCACAGCCTCACCGCCGGCTACGCGCGCGGGCCTGGCCGCCTCGACTGGGCCAACCAGCCCAATCCCTTCCTCCGCTTCTCCCCTCCTTCCCAAATCCCGCTCCCCAACCCGCCTCCGGTGAGTGCCGGTATCCCGTACCCCTCGCTGTTCCACTCGCCACCGCCGCCGCCGCCGCCGCCGCCGCTCTCCGTCGACTCCCTCTCTGCGCTGCTGTTCCACTCCCTCGCCCTCTCCGCGTGGAAGTCCGCCGGCGTCTCCACCTGGTCCCTCCGCGTCAACCCCAGCAGCGGCAATCTCCACCCCACCGAGGCGCACCTCCTGTTCGAGCACCCGCGGGAGCCCGGCCGCCTCGTCGTCTCCCACTACGCGCCGCGCGACCACCTCCTCGAGGTTCGCTCCGCGGCGCCCCTCGCCGACTTTCCAGTGCTCCTGCCGCCGCCGGCCACCGCGGTCCTGGCGCTGTCGTCCATCTTCTGGCGGGAGTCCTGGAAGTACGGCGAGCGGGCGTTGCGATACTGCAACCACGATGTGGGTCACGCGCTCGCCGCAGTGGCGGTGGCCGCGGCGTCGCTAGGCTGGGATGTTCGTTTGCTTGATGGGTTGTCCGATGAGGACCTTGGGTATCTGGTGGGGTGGACAAAGGAGCTCCCCCTCCCCCTGATGGGTTGCCTGACAAAATGGTGAGGGGCAAGGCACCATGGGTGGAGCGGCAGCATCCCGATTGTGCGGTTGTTCTGTTTCCGGCTGGCTCAGAGCCAAAGGTGGATTATGGAGCGATGAGTGCGGCACTGAGGGGATTTGATGGATTGGAGTGGGTTGGGAAGGCTAATGCCCTTAGCAAGGATCATGTGGTGTGGGATGTGATTTACCACATGGCCAAGGCGGTCAAGAAGCATGGTCCTGCTCCAGGGGAGAGCTTCTCTATAAATCCATGGCGGAGAAACGCAGCGTTATCCGATGGTCTCTATAAGGAATTGACAGTGCAAGAGTTGGTGAGGTGCCGGAGGAGTGCTGTGGACATGGATGGGGTGCATGTGATGGGCAGGGACACCTTTTATCAGATAATGTTGCATTGCCTTCCATCAGGTGACGTTTATCCAGAGGAGCAGCAGGGACATCAGAGTGCTCTGCCATTTCGTGTCTTGCCATGGGACGCAGAAGTACATGCCGTGTTGTATGTGCACCGTGTCTCAGGGCTGCCCAAGGGATTGTATTTCTTGGTGAGGAATGAGGAGCATTTTGATATGTTGCAGCATGCCATGAGGCAGGACTTTGAGTGGGAACGACTGGAGGGGTGCCCTGATAGCCTCCCACTGTACAGGCTGATGAAAGGGGATTGCCAGCGGATTGCAATGCAGATATCCTGCTTTCAGGTATTTGAATGTGTGAAATGTTCCTATTCTGATTGGAGTAACAAATTTGAATTTTGTGGCTGCATATAGTTTTCCCTAATTTTTATTAGCTTTAACTATGCTTGACTCAGCAGATGCATACCACTATTCCTGTATGTCAGTCCTCTTGCGGTAGTAATTTTACTGAACAAACTTGAGTACTCCGATTTATCTTTTTATGCTGTTGATCATGAAGGACAAAATGGTTATGGGTTTGATTATTCATTATTGATGCCTTTTATGTAGGAGATTGCCTCACATGGATGTTTTAGCCTAGGGATGATTGCTAGATTTGAGCCTGTGCTGCGTGGGAATGGCGAATGGATGTATCCACGTTTGTTTTGGGAGACTGGTGTTCTTGGTCAAGTTCTTTACCTTGAGGCCCATGCTGTTGGAATATCTGCGACAGGGATTGGTTGCTACTTTGATGATGCTGGTAAGTTGACACAAGAATTTTGAAGCTTTAATTGTTGCATGAACGATATCATTTGGCATGTACAAATTTCAGTTCCATTAATCCATGTATCATCTTGGTAAAAGCAAAAAAAGGGTAAATTGTCCAGGCTGTGCTTGGTTGAGTAATCTGTGACCATGTCCTTTATACCATTTAGCTATACTGTGGTAGCTATACAATTGGCCGAGGGTGGCAAAATTTTCTCGGTTTGCCTACAATCGTTTTGGAAAGTGATACCATGCATAACTCAGAAGCAATTAGGTAACTTTCTTTCTGTTTGCCTACTTTGTGGGACACAACCAACCAAAACAAAAAAAAATTGCGGTGTAGATAAATATTCAATATATTCCTGTTTGATTAATATTTGGAATGAGCTAAAATGTGGCAAGTTTTGAGGGATGTGTGTGCTATTATGTCTTCTAGGATACTTTAGTTGTTTCATTTGCTTAAATGGTTCGATGGTGTCATTTTATCTGGAACAACATAAAATCTATGCACCATAGTTCATCGTTATGGACTTTATCTGTTTACCTCTTTAAAGATATATTAATCGAGCAATTTGGTATTGCTTCTTTCAATTTAAACTGTAATAAAAAATGACTAGACATGGTTGTAAACTTACCGTTTGTGTCTCAAGGTCTGCAAATGGTGAGAAACTTATGTGGTACCCTTGAAAATTCTTGTCCAGTTATTGAATTCTTCACCTCCTTTTAATTTTGTTATTTCCTTTATACATTCACAAGTTTTTACAAATTGTGCTGTAGGTTATACATAACTTAAGTAATGAACTCTTTACTTTCATGCAGTTCATGAGGTACTTGGCTTGAAAAACTTGGAGTTCCAAAGCCTGTACCATTTTACAGTGGGTGCGCCTGTACTTGACAAGCGGATCATGAGTCTTCCTGCATACCCGGGACCAGGGATTGATGTATGACTGATTTTCCTGCAAGGTTTTGTTCGTCCTCCATCAACATAACTTAATGATTTAGTGAGATAGGAACTCCAGATCTTGTATAGTATTCGTATCATGCCATTTCAGTTTCCATGTTGCAATATCCTCTCGTTAGCCTAACCCCCTGATATTTCTGTAGTGGTTAGTCCAGTTGGTCTTATGATAGTTAAGAATATTCTGATCTAAAAAACCAGTCTAAAATGGAACTATGCCATAAAAATAATGTTGCATTTGTTTGTTGGTGCAGAGAAATGTATAGACAGTGTATCGAAGGACATTCATAATATAATGCTTTCCAGTTGGCTCGTGTTCTTACGGGTTTCCTAAGCAGTTGTTGGTGTGCTTCTTTTTTGTTTAAAGTTCGTGTGCTCGCTACATTAGCACATTTAACATGGATCATTTCGTCGTCAATTAATACTGCTAGGCTGATTGCTCCGTTTGGGATTATTGACTGGATTATTGTTGCAGACTATCTATTTGATTAACACAATAAACTAGTTTTTTTTTAAAAATAAATTCATAAATTGAGAAACAATACTCTTTTTTTTTTCTGGCCGACAATCATTTAATAAAGATGTAGATGTGTGTATTTGCATTACTTTGTTTGGCTACCCAACAATATTAGACTAGGACCTCGACATCGGGTGCATCGTAATTTATGTTTCTCTTTTCAAGAAATTGTCTTTTTCTCCCTGCGCAAAATTTTCACTATTACTAGATGTTGGGGCGCGCTAATGACATGTCTCCCGTATAAAATTGGTTGGATCATCTGGATTGCGCTGTATTGATGATTACATAAGTAAGTACAAAAAAAAGCCTATAAGCATAATAGCATGACAGTATGTTAAAATTCATATCAATTAGTAGTTTTTACATGTTATTTACACAACAAAATTCATGGTATTAAAGTCATATTGATATACTCTCTCCATATGATTAATTGACTTTTTAAAGCATGCACTGCATGCACAATTTAAAAGGAAAATTAATTTCTATAATTAAGAATCAATACCATCAAGATAAATGATGTAATATGTGATAGATTGAAAAATCATCTCTTAAGAAGGATGGAAAATTGGAGTGATGGGATATATTAACATCGAATAGTAATTACCCCGGATTTCGTTGGGGAGCTGGGAGAATATATAATTGTGATTTTTAGATAATGAAAGTTTTTATTAGACTCAGTTAATTACATCAAGGTGATATAATTCATTAAGATACCTTTGGCCTCTGCAAAGACCGCGCACAGCCCAAAAAAGGCCTCTGCAAAGACCGCACACAGCCCAAAAAACAGACTAGACCATAGACCAAACTGTCACGTATGCTTCTGGGTAAAAAATTCCCGCGTCACCCGGTCCAACTGACGAGATACCTCCAAAATAATATTCCGCTGTCCAGATTAGTAGAGGATGGCCCAAGTGCGGAGCCATCGGTAGCTAGAAAGTTAACATGCAAAGGAGAACACACCATTTTGTTGTCAAAAAATTGTGCCATTCCTTCTTAGCTAAATGGACCAATAGAGAACAGTTGCACCCATCAAAAGCAGGTTTCTCATGTCCATGGAAACACATGATAGCCAACTTTCAAACATATGGGAAACATTACGAGGAGGTTTTAAATTAAAGGTCAAGTAGACAGCAGACCAAACCAAACGATCTACACAACATTGAAAGAATAAATGTTGAATGGTTTCATCATGAGGACAAAAATAACACTTCTTGCTTCCCTTCCATTTCCTCTTAGCTAGGTTGTCTTTAGTTAGAATCACGCCCCGGCGTAAATACCATAGGAAGATTTTAACTTTTAAAAAAACTTTCAACTTTCAAATCCGTTTATTGATATTTGGAACCTCTGTATGTGTTAAAGCTAGATAATGAGATTTGACCGAGAATACCCCATTCCGAGTGAGATTCCAGTGAAACTCATCTTGCTTCTGTAGTAGAACCAAGTCCGTTAATCGAGACGATAAGTGATGCCAAGCCACTAGTTTTGACCCAATTAAATCCCTTCGCCAGGAAAAGCACGGAGTATTGGTTTGGAAGATTTGAGCTATGATCGACTGTTTATGCCTAACTACGTTATAGAGACACGGATATTGTTCTCTTAACGAGGTATTACCCAACTATTTGTCTTTCCATAATCTAACTTGAGAACCGTCTTTAATCTTGAAGGATCCAAACATAAAAAAAATCCTGTTTGACCTTCGTTAGACTAGCCCAAAAATGGGAGTCCCCCGCTTTCCAATAGGATTGAGATAGAGGTTGTGATCCCAAATATTTATGGCGTAACAGTTGTTGCCACATACCGTCCAAGGTGAGAAGTTTATACAACCATTTACTGAGCAAGGCTTTGTTCTTTAATTCAAAGTCGTGAATTCCTAGCCCCCTTGTTCTCTGGATGACAAATAATGTCCCATTTAGCAAGATGATATTTCTTCTTATGACCATCCCCTTGCCAATAAAACCTAGATCGAAAGTAATCAAGTTTTCGAAGTACTCCGCTAGGTATGGCAAGGAAGGATATCATGTACATTCCATTCCACATTTCTCAGCTTCCTATAATGAATTGGAATGCCAAGATACTGGAATGGGAAATTGCCAACCTGACAGCCAAAGAGTTGGTTGCAATGATCACTGTATTCCTGAGCTTCCCCAAAACAATACAGTTCACTTTATGGAAGTTAATCTTTAGCCCCGACAATTGCTCAAAAGCTAGAAGCACCGTCTTCAAGTTTTGAGCCTTATGCAGATCATGACTCATGAAAAGAACCGTGTCGTCGTCATATTGAAGAATAGACAAACCCCCATCAATCAAATGAGGTATGACTCCCTCAATCTGCCCGAGTGTTTTGGCTCTATTTAGCAGGGTGGCAAGTATATCCGCGATGAGATTAAAAAGGATCGGAGAAAGGGGATCTTCTTGTCAAAGGCCCTTTTTAGTTTGAAAGAAAGACCCGACATCATCATTGACGTTAACAGCCACACTACCCCCGGTGATAAAGGACTCAATCCAAGAAATCCACTTGGGTAAAAATCCTTTCATTCGCAGAGTTTGCAACAGAAAAGGCCATTTAACCTTATCATATGCCTTTTCAAAGTCAATTTTGAAGATCACCCCACTCAACTTCCTCCTGTGTAGCTCATGAACCGTTTCATGTATGATGACGACTCCATCTAAAATGTTTCATCCATGCATGAATGCCGTTTGGGTTGGATTCACTAAATGGTCAGCCACCAAATTAATCCGATTAGTCGCCACCTTAGTGAATAATTTAAAACTGACATTTAAAAGACAAATGGGTCGATATTGTTGGATTCGATTTGCTTCTCTAACTTTCGAAACTAAAGTAATCATCCCAAAGTTTAGTCCAAAGATTGGGAGGCTGCCAGTATGGAACTCGTTAAAAAGGGTCATCAAGTCATACTTAATGACCTCCCAAAACTTTTGGTAAAACTCAGCCGGGAAACCATCTGGCCCAGGAGCTTTATTATGCTCCATTGCAAAAATGGCTTCTTTTACTTCTTCCGAGAAAGGGGCAGTCAGAAAATCATTTTCTGCTTGTGAGACTTGTGCCAAATCCGCAAACAAATTCTCATCAAGCGAAAAGGAATTAACCTCTGGGGGTCCAAACAGGTTCTTATAAAAACTCGTAATATACGTTTTTATAACGACAAAATAAGCAATGAGATTCATTGAGTTTTCCAACTAAAGCATAAAGTTAGAAAATAAAAGAGTTCACTTGTTTTCATTTAGACCAAAATATCAATTTTAGCTGCAAAGATTACCATGTGAAACCAAAAATTGTAGAGAACAAAAGAGATGTCACACACATGAATGTATCAGCTATATTCCGTACTTTGCCACCTTAGTCTATGTGCTTGAGTATGTGATAAAGTCATTCTGAACTATAAATCGCAACTTAATTAGTGAAGACATTTTATTTGTAAGTTTGCATATCACATACATGTGAATAACCTGACGATGACCCTGCACAAGATTCATGCAGATAATCTATGGAAGTGAAATCTTATTAAAGCAAGTGAGAATGGGTAATGCAGTGAACTGTAAATTGACATATACTTATATAGATCAAACTAACTTGTAGATCATTAATACATATCAGTACATGGTCCAGCTAATTGTTTGCCCTTCTTAATTAGCTTTTCAAAAGATATAGATCACAGAAAAATAAGCAAGCACGGTAAATATTGTTGACTGGTTGTAGCCTCAACTGATAATTATGTGATCATAGTTTCAAGAGATAACTAAAGTCTGACAGCCAAATCATTGTATATGTTAGTCGGAGGACACTACAAGCATCACATCCTAAGTCAATATATAGAGGATGTCTTTATGTCAATCAAGAACCAAACCTGGCATAGAATACAATAAAAATTTAGGCTACAATCCAAAATGAGCAGCACTAAAAACATCACGCCATCCAATATAAAACTTGAAATGCTATAGACAGGTCAAACATATTTGCTCCAATGCGATGTGAAGATAGTCAATTACTTGCAAAATATTACTCAATATTAAATGCAAAGTGGAAAACTATGAAACATCATATGATCCCCTGTTCCTAGATATATGTTGAGATCAACACTAAATAATTCCCTAGAAAAAAATTGTTTTACTTAAAATTCCATGATGATACTAACTCTAATAGAACTGTTTCTATCCAAGAATCTAAACATCTCATTTAAGTTCATGCCCAACAAAGAAAATACAGTATACAAAAATGGCAATTTGTCAATTTTTAGATATGACGAGGAATTAACAATTCCATATTGTTTGTAAGTCCAAAGTATGTACATACACCAAATGCAAAACAAATCAAAAGAATCACCTATAATTTAGGTGGCATGTCCATATCGCCAATTCTATCGTAAATCTTTGGCCTGGTGCCCGATTAAACTCCAGTACTTCCCTTTTGTCACAAACTATAATGTCTTTTTTGTAGGTTTGCATCTATCATTATATTCAAAGGCATTAGATAGAAAAGGAAACATCCCATATAAATACCGTCAAACAAATTAAAAAGAATATGCACAAGTTTTTTTCTCTATTCCCAATTTCCAAGTTCACTTTGAGTAAAGCACAATTATAATACAAATTTCAAGTTGATGAGCAGACAAAGTAACACCGCTTTATGAGAGGTGCATGACCAGTTTTGTCATTCAAAAATAAGATCTAGTATAACTTCAATATTAGTGGACACTACTAAATAATGTCAACAACTTTAGTAATTCATGATTTCAATATGAGATTTTGAGGGATTCAATTAAAACTTCACAGCAAAGTACATTCTGAAATATGCATGTTGACCTTTGAGTTTAGTAATTGAAAAACTCATAAACAGAAATGATGTCACCTTAGAGCAGGGGATACAAAGAATGACATTGCCTGCCAAAGTTAAAGTACTGTATATCAACACAATCATTCAATTCACACAAATTAAATCAATGGTTTAGTTTTAGTAGAAAAATAGAGCATACCTATTCATGCTCAATAAAACTAGTTTGCCTCAAATCATATAATTTGAATGAAGCTGACAAAAAAAATTAATGATGGATATATAACTTAACATATGAAGAAGTTTAAGCACACATATAATCAATTTTGTCTTCAAGGGGGAGCATTTGGATGAATATGCTTATTGCATGGATAATCTCTTCAAATTCAATAACATTTTTTTTCTTTTCATCAAATAGAACAAACACCTAAGTGGAAAAGAAAAGTTAACTTGAAATAGTAGGAGACCAAAATCAGAAATTGAAATGGTTTAAATCATAACATGTAGGCATTACCACACAACATCAAATAACAACAAAGAGTAATGTGATTCTTTTCCATCATGCTTAAATCTTATATATTTATGTTCAAAGCAAGTAGTATGATTCTCTCCTTTGCAAAGACCAATACCCTTTCCAGTACAACATTTGGTACAGATAAAACTCTAAGAATCTATGTCAAAACAAAAGAGCAATCCTTATGATGCTTCAGTACCCAAAAGGGTAAAAAAACTGTTATTTGAATGGAGCTGAGTATGGAAACAAGCTTTTACACTTACTCTATCAAGAAAAAGATTCTTCCCAACTGGTATTCTGAACAAAGCTAACCGCGGTTCCTCCTGAAAAAACAAGTAGAGACGTTCACTTCATGTGGCTTCATTGAACCTAGGAAAAAAATAAAAGCAAAGTAAAAGTATAACCTAGTCAGTTGACATATAAATAAAATATCTAACTTTAATTATCTACAAAGGAATTATGCAGAGAGTAAGAAAAACATTGATAATCACCCTATATCAAAGAACTCAGATTGTACATGTATGGAATTGACACTAAAATTGAGTCCATCCAGTTAAGTACATATACACATGAAACATGTTTTTCGTACCTAAATTTGTATGCAATAGCAGTAAAATTTCAAATTCAATGCATTGTATGATGTGGAAAGATCTTCCTACATGCCAATGTGGTTCCTTGAGGGTACCTTTGTTGCTAATGTAAGTTCCTATCTCCATACGCTAAGGATAAGTAACACAAAAAGGCAACATATATGCGTGTCATATTAAAAACGTGGATAACAATCCATCCATAAAACTCTACTATCAAGAATCAGAAGTCAAATAGTTTGAGAGGCAAACTATGCATCCATTGAGGTGTTTAAGACCCCAAGGTATATTTAAGTTGTGGCGTGAGGTGACGGGGACGATGGCGCGAGGGGCAACCGGAGGCAGCGCTCGACGACGGTGGGGGAACAGGGAGAGGGAGAGAGAGTGTGTGGGACAAGAGGAAGAAGAGACGTGGGCAGCGACGGTGGCTGCTCCACTGCTCCATCACTACCCTTCCCTCCATCAGTCGTCAGACCATCATATTCAATGGCCACGAACTCGCCGCCATTAGATCCGACGACCTTGAGGGCTTGACCATCGGACCCGGCTTCTCCAACGGCAGAGGGCAGCTAGATAGCGGCGACGGTGAAGGTGGGGTGGCGACGCGAGGGGGATGCGTAGGCTAAGGCGACCGGACAATGATGGCAACGGTGCGAGGTGAAGGTGGCGGCCTGAGAAGGAGGCAGAGGTGGCGTGAGGCGATGACGGTAGGAGAGCGAGAAGGAGAGGGTGAGGGTGAGACGAGAGAGGATGAGACGCGGCCAGCGACGGCTAGGGTTGAGGGGTGAGTGGGTTAGTGTATGTATTTTTGCAAAATAGCTCCTAGGCTTCCATTTTTTACAACGGCCCTAATTCGTGATTTTCTCCTTGGCATGTAATATCTGGATTTTGAAGGGCCTTATGTAAAATATCAACTCAGGGAAACTGTTCATGAGGGACCTTCAGATTACACACAAACTGGAGGACTTGTTTGCAAAAATTCCACCGTGCACCTCAATCTCATCCATTCAGACCTAATCCGATGGCAAAAAAAAGGTGAAGCGGCCCGCGCCTCCATCGCCCCAGTCCGCTGGCCTTTATATTCTCTAATCTTGCACACTCAACTGCTAATGAATTTTCCTCATTGTCTTCAACGCTGTGTAATTAAAGAAACAATAATCTCTTATAATAAATATTGAGCTGTTGGCCCGATCCAAGTTTGTTAGTCTTTTTGCAAACCTCCATTATATTTTCTTCAAATATCACCCATAATATTTTTATTTTGATTGGTTCTCACCAATTCCCACGTCATCGCGTGAGGTATAGTATAACAAGGTGTTTCATAGATCATCATCATATAATGAGTGAAGAATATTTATTAATTTCCTGATTGAGCCACGTATGCTGTAAAATATGAACCATTGGATTTGGAAAGAACGGCTAAAAATATGGAGGGAAGGAGAAGAGTCAGAACACTTCCTTTAGATTTAGAAGGATCTAGAGAAGGCATGTGGGACTAAAAAAACCCAGTCATGACTGGTAACTTTGAAAAAAAAACAAATATCATCGGAAAAAATCCAGAGTTAAGCTGGAAAAAACCTATGGGTTCGAAAAAAATATGACACCATATTTTTTATTTAATTTCAGTCACTTTTTCTCCGTATGATTGCTTTTTCTCCTATACGTAAGGATGCTTTTATCTCTCCTATCTTATTTTCCAAGTAGATAATAAATTACTTTTAATTATAATTCTAATTCTATTATGCATGATGTATTAGAAAAAATTACAATGTAAATATTAAATTTATAATGTAGTTACAGTTTGAGTTTTAAAAGTTATAGTGTAATTACAATATGAGTGCTTGTAATATACAGTATAAAAACGATTTTGACTAATTTTGGTATAAAATATTGTGTAGCTACTCCCTAAATATCAGGAAGAAGAGAAAAATAATGGAAAAGAGAGGAAAACCAACATGTGCCTCGTCTCCTTATCACCATTCACCCACCACATGTCTGCCTGTCACATCACCATTTTTAGGGGGAGACGTAGCGCAGGTTGAGTTGGGACGAAGGAAGCGTGGGCATAGATATGGAGAAATCAAAGATAAAAGAACAAGAGAAAAGACTGAGGAGAGTCCATTGCACGCCAACATCTGGTGATGCCGCTTCTTCTCGCTCGCGTTGCCACTTGCCATGCTTCCTTTTAATAGAATGACTAAAACAAAACTTTATAATATCCCAAAAGTTTATTATCAGTTGTTATATTTTAAATATCTTTCTAAATGACTTTTTATTTAAAAATAATACATGCTAATAATATACATAATTTAGAACCTTCTAATATTATATTTACAATAAATTTTACACGTTAGGCATGTTAATTATTTATTATCACAAAGATATTGTTTATCATAGATTAAAAAAATGTAACTACACTTCCTACCTAATCTATTCTTCAAGAACCTATTTACAATACATAAGGGTAGGGTCCCGCGAACGCGCGACTGGCAGAGAAATGCTATACATCGTGATAATTTACTTCAAGCCAATTTATTCGAGGCCAGTCCCACCTACGAGCTTTAAATGGTTTTACGTAGTATAATGCTAATGCAGAAATGCTGTAGCCACGGCATGGAACATGAGGTTTTAAAACTAGGACCTACTCTATTAACTTGGCTGTTAGGTTTGTGGATGTTACACGCAACTATATATAAATTAAGTTTCGGCTTTGATGACTATTACGGTGATAAGATATGGAAGAATGACTGATTTATAATTCAGTTAGTCTCTGATGTTATGTTTTGTTTTGATTTAACGTCAGTCGCCTACGGTGATGTTAGTGAAATTCGATTGACACAACGACAGTATTTCGAAGGTTCTGTTTTCGGTTTGAGGAGGAAGATAAGTCCACTGCTGGACTGGAGAGATAATCTTTATTTCACATGCTAAAATTCATAATAGTTTCATTTATAATAGAAACCAAGAATAATAAAAATTTTTAGTCCCGGTTAAAAAAGGTAACGTATCTCTAGGATCTTTAGTCTCATTTGGTGTCACTAACCGGGACTAAAGATTTAGTCCCGGTTAGATTTCTGTTAGAGACTGTTAAGACGTCGGGGATCTTTAGTCCCGGTTGGTAACATGGACTAAATATACTATCTTTTGTCCCGGTTGATATCACCAACCAAGACTAAAGATCATTTTAATCTTTAGTGCTGGTTGGTAACAGTAACTGGGACTAAAGTGAAGGTGCTTTTTATACTTCATTTTCCTCCTCCAGCCCAAGCTAGTGTCTTCAAACTTTTGCTTTAGAAGGGAGGTGCTGCCAAAATTTTTTGTAAATTTATTTTGGTGATAATACACAAATTTTTATTATCTACAAGGTTAACAACTTAATCCTCTTATGATCTATGCTTAGCATATTATTTTTTATGTTTTATTTTTATACATTTTTATCTCTAAATAGGTTAATGAAAAATGAAGAGAGAAAATTTGTTTGGAAAAATTATTTTAGTAAGCACGTTACATTTACTTGAGAAAATTGTTTGGGAAAATAAAGAGAGAAAAAGTATACTTAGCACATTATATTTATAGTTATATTTTATGTACACTTTTATCGAGAGAAACTTTTGGAAAAAAATGTTATAAAATAGATGACAAAGGAAAAAATATAGAAAATTTGATAGTAGATTAGAAAACTAAGGTAATTTAAAGATCGTTAAAATAGTTAAAAATAAGTACACTATGTACATTAAAAATATCATTATAACTTTAAAAGAACTTTTAAAAATAATTCTAATTTTTAAGTACAACACATTACGTATGTTGGATTATTATATAATTATTGTTTGATTATATTTATATAATTATTGTAATATTACTTAAATTGTTTGACTTTGGTGGATTTTTCTTACAATTTTTGTGCATTTCATGTAGATGGATCGACAATAGATGTACACCGTGGACCGACGGTCGACAGAGTTTATTCAAGACGTGTATTTGTTTAGTGTGGCCGATGCCAACAAGCATAATAAATTTATACATTGTGCATGCAAAAAGTAAAAAACGAGAATGAGTATTTTACATCAAGAATTATTTATGCCCACTTGTTTCAGTCGGGATTCATGCCTCACTACAATTGCTGGACATCACACGGAGAGGTAGGGGTTGCAATGGAAGAAGATGAAGAAGACGACGACAACATTTCGGACTGTGGTCAATATGGTGGGTTTGAAGAGAATAGAGCAGGCGAGGCGTACAGAGATGCTGAAGAAAATGACGATGCCGATGACCTTGGTCAGATGTTGCGCGATGTATAGGAAGACTGCGAAGGTGAAAAGGAGGTGCATAAATTGGAGCGTATGTTGGCGGACCACAAAACGTCCTTGTACCCAGGGTGTGAGCAGGGGCACAACAAGTTAGGTACCACACTAGAATTCTTGCAATGGAAGACCAAAAATAGCCTCAGTGACAAGGCATTTGGCGAGTTACTAAAACTCATGAAGAACATTCTTTCAGAGGGAAACGATTTGCCGGAATCAACGTACGAGGCTAAGAAGTTAGTCTGTTCTCTAAGACTGGAGGTATAGAAGATACACGCATGTCCTAACGATTGTATCCTCTATCACGGTGAGGAGTACAAGAATCTAGAAGCATGTCCGGTTTGTAAAGCACTTCGATACAAGATCAGACGAGATGATTCAGGCGAAGTTGACGGGCAGCCTTCGAAGAAATGATTTTCTGCTAAGGTGATGTGGTATTTTCCTATAATACCATGGCTGAAGCGTCTGTTTACGAAAAAAGAGCATGCAAGAATGATGCGCTGGCATGCAGAAGAATGCCAACAAGACGGCATGCTGAGACATCCCGTCGATGGGTCACAGTGGCAAAATGTCGACAGAACATTTAAAGACTTCGAGGAGGATGCAAAAAACATAAGGTTCGGCTTAAGTACGGACGGCATGAATCTTTTTGGAGAGATGAGTAGCGGCCAGAACACTTGGCCTGTAACGATGTGTATCTACAACCTCCCGCCTTGGCTATGCATGAAGCGGAAGTACATTCAGATGCCGATTATTATTCAAGGGCCAAAGCAACCTGACAACGACATCGATGTGTACCTGAGACCGCTGATCGAAGATCTGAAACTGCTGTGAAAGAAAGAAGGTGTCCCCGTGTGAGATGAGGATAAACAGAAGCAGTTTAACCTACGAGCATTGTTGTTCGTTACCATCAACGATTGACATGCACTTGGCAACCTTTTCGGACAGTCAAATAAGGGGTAAAACGCTTGCACCCACTGTATGGATGAGACCGAATGTACGTACCTGAAACACTGTAAGAATGTGGTGTACATGGGCCATCGTCGCTTTCTTGTTGCAAGCCAGACTGTCCAGAGAAAAGGCAAACATTTTGAACAAAAGGAGGACCATCATACTAAGCCAAAGCATCACAACGGAAAGGCCATGTTTGCCATGTGAAAGACCTCAAAGTAGTATTTGGAAAGGGACATGGTAGCCAACCTATAGCAAGTGAAGGTGGTCACGCGACGATGTGGAAGAAGAAGTCCATTTTTTGGGAGTTACCCTATGGGAAAGTCTTGGACGTTCGCCACATAAGACGTGATGCACCTCACTAAGAACCTTTGCGTAAACCTGCTGGGCTTCCTAGGTGTATATGGAAAATCAAAAGATACACTTGAGGCACATAATGATCTGAAACATATGGCACAACACGACAACCTTCACCCGCAACCAAAGGAGAAAAGAACCCACTACTTAAGTCCAGCCAGCTACACTCTGAGCAAGGCAGAGAAGAAAATCATGTTTGAATGCCTGAAGAGCATCAAGGTACCATTTGGATACTCCTCGAATATAAAGGGAATAATAAGCATGAAGGATAAGAAGTTCACAATCCTAAAGTCTCATGACTGCCACGTGCTGATGACACAGCTCCTTCTCGTTATAATTTGGGGTATCCTTCCCGATACTGTCCGAGCAACAATAAAAAAGCTATGTGCTTTTCTGAACGTAATTTCGCAGAAGTTCATCGATCCAGACAGACTAGAAGCCTTTCAAAATAATGTGGTGCAATGTCTTGTCAGCTTTGAGATGATCTTTCCGTCTTCCATCTTCAATATCATGACGCATCTCCTATGTCACCTTGTCAAAGAGATCCGTATCCTCGGTCCTATATTCCTACACAACATGTTCCCTTTCGAGAAGTATATGGGTGTTCTAAAGAAGTACATCCATAACCGTTTTCGTCCGGAGGCTAGCATCACCAAGAGATATGGAATAGAGGAGGTCATTGAGTTCTGCGTCGACTTTATTGGAGACCTTCGTCCCATCGGGGTGCCCGAATCAAGCCATGAAGGGAGACTACGGGGAAGGGGACTCTTGGAAGGAAGGCAATAATGACCGTAGACAATGAATTGTTCAGGAAAGCACATTGGACTGTTTTGCAACAATCTTCCTTGGTGGCTCCTTGCATCGAGGAGCACTTGGCGATTGTTCGCTCAAAAAACATCGGTAAGACGGATGCCTGGATTACACGCCATCACATTGATGGTTTCCCTGCTTGGCTGCGACGACATCTCATGAGCAACGGGAACATTGATCAACAACTAGCCTTCTTGGCGAGGGGACCATCTTGCTCGATCACCATATTCCAGTCATATAAAATCAATGGGTACACATTTTACACACGGGCTCAAGACTTAAAGAGCACGAATTAGAACAGCGTTGTCCGCATCGATGCCGTGGGATACAATGATACGACTAGCACATATTACATTAGCATGGAGGACATATGAAAACTTGACTATGGACCTCTGAAGGACCCTCTGTTTCGGTGCCAGTGGGTTAGGCTGAGTGGTGGAGATGTAACCATTGATGCAAGTGGGATGACAACGATCGACCTTAGCAAGGTTAGATACTCAGACGAACCCTTCGTCCTTGCCAATGATGTACGGCAAGTTTTCTATGTGAAGGACATGGCTAGCAAAGCAAAGAAGGGGAAAGGGTCCGATGAGCCAAGGCGCCACGTGGTTCTCCTAGGCAAAAGGAAAATCATGGGAGTCGAGGATAGGACTGACGAAGATTATAATCAGTTTGACGGGCAACAACCGTTCATGGTGGTGGTTGACTTGAGCATCCTCCTATCAAATGAGGACACCCCTTACTCATGCAACGATCATACCGAAGGAACAATAGTCTAGAGAAAGTACGTGAGGACAACCATCACTTAGTTAAATTTTTGTATGGACGATGTAAATTAGATTGAATTTATCATATTTATTGTAAATTATTGAATTTATTATAAATTATTGAATTTATTGAATTCAATAATAATTTATTGTAAATTATTGAATTTATTGTAAATTATTATAAATTATTGAATTTAGTGAATTTAGATGCTGTTGTCAGAGCTATACATCAACAATCTCAACAAGGTCTGATGCTTCACCATCTGCTCCATGTATTTGCTCGCCAGCTTTTGGGTCACACGTAAGCCTATCTCAGTGTTAAACTTCAGGGTTAGTGAACTATGGCACTAACTTCAGGGTTAGTAAACGTGGGTCTCGTACGTGTTTCGGTTGACCAACCACCCGTTGTGTGAAAATGTGGATCTCGTGTGTGTTTCGGCTGACCGCCAGCCCGTCCCTGTGAAAACGGGGGTCTCGTGTGTGTTTCGACCGACCGAGGCGCCCGTTCTGTGAAAACATGGGTCTCGTACGTGTTTCGGCCGACCGACCACCCGTCCATGAGAAAACATGGGTCTCGTACGTGTTTCGGCCGACCGAGGCGCCCGTCCCTGTGAAAACGGGTCCCGTGCGTGTTTAGGCTGACCGACCACCCGTCCCTGTGAAAACGTGGGTCTCGTACGTGTTTCGGCCGACCGATCGCCCGTCCCGTGAAAACGTGGGTCTCATGCATGTTTTGGCTGACCGACCATCCGTCCCGTGAAAACATGGGTCTCGCGCGTGTTTCGGCCGACCGACCGCTCGTCCATGTGAAAACGGGGGTTGTTTAGTCCCGGTTGGAGCCAACAACTAGGACTAACGGTTGGATCTTTAGTCCTGATTTAAGCCACCAACTAGGACGAGGATATCTTTGGTCCCGGTTAGTGGCTTCAACCGGGACTAAATATATCTTTAGTCCCGGTTGTTGGCCCCAACCGGGACCAAAGAGACCGATATCTATATATAGCAGAGGGCGCGTTGGATCCAAACACTTAGCCGTTTTTCCATCGTCTCTTCGTCTTCGTCGCCGAGAACCCTAAACCGCCACCGCACCGTCGTCGTCTTCTCGCGCCACCACCGTCATCTCGCACCACCGCCGTCGTCTCCCGTCGAGCCTCCGTCGTGGCCGTAGTCTGTGTAACATCCTAACCCTAACCCTAACCCTAACCCCCACACGTCTAGCTGAACCTTAATTAACCTCGGCCCCGCATGTCGTCGCCGTCGCCGTCATTGTCGTCGCCTCCGCACGCCGCCGCTGCACGCCACATGCTGCCGCCGCACGCCGCACGCATGCCTCCGCACACCGCCGCCACGGTGATATATATATATATATGTTTAACTGTAAATGGATGAATTTTGATATGTTTGAATACTTGACTAGACATTATTTGAATATCTTTTGAATGTGTATATGGACTTTGAATGTATATATGTTTGAATGTATATATGGATGTGAATTTTGAATTTCGAACTGTGAATGGACTGTGAAAATGGGCTGTAAATGGACTGTTAATTAATTTGATATATGGATTGTGAATTTGATATGGACTGTGAATGTGAATGTTAATTAATTTTAAGAAAATAGTTATGTAATTTTTGAACTATTTTGGATCGTTAAACATATAGTGGCTCTACAAAATTTAACTTAAAATTTTTGTCTAAATTTTCGTTCGTTCGATCGTTCGGTCGGTCGTTCGTTCGCTCGTTACAAGGAAAAAAAGAGAATCAACCTCGCCATCCTCCTCTCTTTCTGTCCTCTCCTCTCCACTTCCTCTCCTCTCCACCCCCTCACATCATCCTCCTCTCTTTCTCTCTCAGCAAAAGACTGAACAGATTTTCAATGTGAATGGGAGTGAACATAATTTGATAGTTTATACAGAAAAAAGAGAATCAACATCACCATCCTCCTCTCTTCTCTCCTCTCCTCTCCACTTCCTCTCCTCTCCACCTCCCTCACGTCATCCTCCTCTCTTTCTCTCTCGGCGAAAGACTAAATGGTAATGACATGTAAAACATAAAATACAAGATATAAATTTATTTTATAAGTCAAAATATAGTCAATATAGAAAACTTAGAGAAAAACCCAAGGAGAAGAAGAAGGAAAAACATTACAATTTTTTTCCATATTGACTATATTTGTTGGATTTTATCTATATTTTCCTCAGTTATATATTTAGTGTTAAGGGTGTGTAGAAATCCTACTGTTAATGATGATTCCTAGGGCATTGGGAATCATACATATATTAACTGAATCATTTTTTCCCTGTCAGAATTACTTGATCAAGTCATCGAAGCACAACAATCAAATGGCTGACTGCGAGGACGAACAGTTCATCCTTGACGAGATCACACGGGGGTCTGAGCAGTATTTCATTGAGGAGGGGGAATAAGATCCCAATCAATACCTCAACGAGAAGGGGAACGAGGAGAGAAACGAGGAGAGGAACGAGGAGGGAAACGAGGAGGGGAATAAGGGCACACCAGCCGTTGAAGAGAAGAGGGCACATAGGCAACATGGTGTCAGTAAGAGGATTCAGGGTCAACATGTAATAATGGAAGTGACACAGGACGGTTGACCATGTGCCCCAGCCGATGCCGCAAGGAAGTTTGTGGCACACATCGAATGGGTAGTGAGGGATCACATGCCCATCAACATTGTGAACTGGAGGTGAACCAGGACAGGAGGGGATGAGCAGAGCTATCTCCCGAACAGAGGAAAGGAGATGCTGTGGTCAATAATGCTGCAGACCTTCACCATCCCAGAGTCAGAATAGGCAAGGGTCAAGGAATGGACGCTAAAGAAGATGGACGAGCTTTTCAGGAACTATAAGAAGGAATTACACAAGAAATACATCCTGAAGGGCTAGACCCTCGACTTTGACAGATTCATTGGGAGGCTTTTGTGGATCACAAGATAGGAGAGCAAGTACGAGCGCTTATTGAGAAAACCAAGGCCAACGCAACCAAGAAGCAATACCATCACAAGATAGGGTTAGGTGGCTATCAGAAGGCAGTGCAGAAATGGGGGCAGATGGAAGCGACTTACTAGCGCGACATATCGTTCCGGGCACAGTCAACTGGCCGGAACGATCAAAACACTAGTTCTATGCTCATGGCGGATCACTCAATCCTGCCGATGGATGAGTAATCTTCGGCGCTGCAATCCAAGAAGGTGCTAGGAGATTGGAAGACGCAATGGAGGCCTCTGTCTCAGGTTCATTCAAGCCCCACAGAGAGAAGGACAAGCTAACGCTTGCATTCCAAAACCAGAGCATCCGGGACGAACGTGAGGAAAAGGCGTCGTTCCCTGGAAATACGAGTTTTAAGAGGACGTAGACACCTACAGGAGCCACATGAGGAAGAAGCGAGATATGGATGCGAGGTTCGCAGAAATTGAGCTTCATATCTCACAGATCGATGAGATAGTGGACAAAAAGTTGGCCGAAAGGATGGCCCAGCAGCGGAGCCACAATGTGACCCAACCAGATCTAGCAATAGTAGCACAACTATAGTAGCAACGCAGCAGCTGCGCTGCTACAGGAAATGGCGCTGAACTGCCCGTACAAGCTCGAGCCTGCTTGCCATGCCCCGTTGATGAGATCACGTAGCAGACACCTTGTGAGCTGCATATTTCGCTGAAGAACTGTCGGTCAAGGTATGCTCATAGTTTTATTTTATATATTCCCTTCACGAACTTGACAATCAAGGTTGATTACTAATTAATAAACTCTCTTCTCGAATAGGTGGCATCGGGCATGGCGATGCTAGTCGAATGAGACGGGACCTATCACTGCATGCCCGTTCCACCTAGGTACTCTAAAGTTGAAATTGAACAGGTGGAACGCGGCTATGAAGATCTCGAGCTGGATATCCTCGGAGGAGACGGGGAGACGACGCTAGGAGAAACAGCCCACGGGATAATTATATGGAGCAAGCCTTTCGTTCCTCCGTCTCCACCACGTGGACCATCTGCTCTACCTCCTTCACCTCCTCTACATCCTACGTCGCCTCCACGAGCACCGACTCCTAAACGGTCGTCTCCCACTCCCCAGCCTTCTCCGCCTCCTCCATCGCCACAACGAGCACCGACTCCTAAACGGTTTGCCTCTTAGCCTCCTCTTCCTCCTTCGTTGCCTCCTAAGCACAGAGCTTGAGCCACGCGGTCAATGTCAACTAGTGGACCAAGTAGCAAGATGCCAAAACTTGACCCGCTCCCGCCAGCCCCAAAGAAAATGTCGTATGACAAGACTACTTAGGAGTTGCACGAGGTCGTCCAAGCTGAGGTGAGGGCACATTTCAAGAAGAAATCTCCTGAGAAGCCTATCGAAGATTAAGTAGAATACTAAATTCCAAACTCAAGTGTATGATTCAAATACCTCATTATTCGCTTGACTGCTTGACGATGTGAAGCATGAGGAGAAGCTTGAAAACGTGCACACAAACACACAGCAAATTGTATGTCTGGCCTAGATGTAGTTAGATACAACAAAGATCATACTTCTATACTCTTTTTGATCCACAGCTTCACCATCTTCATCATGATCCAACACAGCATTAGAACCAATAGGTGTAGAAATTGGCTTGCTCTTCTCCATCTTGAAACATCTCAAAAGATTCTTGGTATACTTCATTTGACGCACAAATGTACCTTGAGGTGTTTGCTTAATTTTCAATCCCAAGAAGTCTGACAACTCACCGATCATGCTCATCTCAAATTCCCTACGCATAGTCTCAGCAAACTCTACAACCAAAGCGTGAGTTGAACAACTGTCAAAACTTGGTTTCGGCAATAGAAATTTGGGGGTGCAGTCAAGATCGCCAAGCATAATGGGTTAAGTGGAGAAAAGGGTTTAGACAGGTTCATGCCCTCTCGTGAGGTAATACCCTACTCCTTTTTTGGGGATTCGATCCACCGAGTGTCTTTATTGATCTCTTGATCTTGTGCATAGCCTATCAAATCTATTGCTCATGAAACTGATATCCCTCAAGGGACACCTCTGCCCTCCTTATATAGTCTCGGAGGGCGGGCTTACAAGTCAGAAACCCTATCATATTCTAAGTCGGTTTCCTCAATCTTACCAAACTACGACTATGAGCCGTTGCCTTATCTAATCGGCAACGTAACACCCAAGTCATAGCCGGTTTACATAATCATTAGGCGTAACCTATCCCTATTACTAGTCGGACAAGCTTGCCAAGAGGATATCCGATTGCCATAATCTCCACAGTAGCCCCCGAGTCCTTCACAGTCGACGAGATAACTTTGCCTCAGACCAAAATTACAATCGGCCAAACAACTCCTTGGTCGAGTGCTTCTGGTGCTGAGTGGTTCCATCATCTCTGCCTGAATCTCCCGAGTGCTTTATCATCTGATAAAAAGACTGTGAAGGGCTGGAAAATATCTCAAAAAGTTCTCAAAAATAAATATCTAGGTGCATCTCCTAATGCACCTAATTAGGTGTAGTCCCTGACTATGTGGTTAGTCAAAAACAGACTAAGCATATAGTCAAGAACTATAAAAAATCATACTCATATAAATGCTTAGCTCAAGCTAAACCAATCATAAAAAATAATATAACACATCTGTGGACCTCCATTTTTGGAACGAGAATCTTTCGTGTTTATAGTACCATTTCCCTGGATCGAGTAGTTTGGTACCCACGAAATACAGTACTGAATTATCAGGTACAAATGCACGAATAGTCTTACACCAAAAGTATTACAATATAGGCCCGAAGGCAATATCTAACATATAGGACCTCATGGTCCAGATACAACAAAAAGCAGAAATTAGGTAAGGCAGCGGAATGGAAGGCAACGACTTGTCGATTGTCACAGGCAACGACCGGAGACTAAGACCTAGCAGGCGCCATCGTCTTCTTTGCCCTCGTGGCAGTAGGCATATGGATCCTCCAAGTCTTCATTCCCACCATCTGAAGGTTTGTGCGTATAGCAAGGGTGAGTACCAACCGTACCCAGCAAGCCAACACGGAAAGATGCACATGATACGGGATTCTCAAGGAATGGCCGTGGTTTATTTGCACAAAGCCAACTTTGCAAATCTTTTCACAGACCTAACATCTAGCCAAGTCAAGTTTTAGTTCCATAGTTCATTAAGTCAGCGACGGTTCTGTCTACCATCCATAGTGATCCCAAGGATGGCTTTCCGCCTCCGGATCGTCATGGTTATCTGGGGAGTCTACCCCTTCTCGCCTTTCGAGAAGTTGATCCACCAGTGAATAAGAATCATAATGCAAACCTGTCCCATCATTTTAAAATTTAGAGTCTAGCCAAGCGAAAGTCTTGTCACGATGCTCTATATCCGCGAGCACGGCTATTCGAATAGATTGATTCATTCATACTGCAGTGGATGTACACTTTACCCGTACTTCGCGACTGCCCAACAAGTGAGCCTACGTCCCAACACATGAGACGTGTCATGGCAAAGCCTTTCAATAACCTCACTTTGGCAGTACCCGCTCAATGAACTTAAATCCTCTTGCACTCTAGCCGTCCTTTCCTAGCAGTGTGAGGAGTTCTGGCACTCCCGGGGTAAGGGAAAACTTCATTCTTCAAGTTGTAATTAATTTGGATTTTCAATCATCCATTCCCAGTCTCATCTCATACATAAGAACCACTATGCAGGGGTACCGCCTCCGCTCGGCTATTTACTCCGCTAGGTCTATACCCATTCGAGAAGTACGGTTGTAGTCGCTCGTTTCCCGGCTATCTCATGGCTCGGTCCTTAATTGAGCAGGGTCGGCACTTGCCTTTTCCGGAATCCACCCAAATCATCCAGTCGCCCCAGTCTAAAACATTTGTTTGGTATTTTTAGTTTTCATCAAAACTCATTTGATCATTCTCATGGCAATGTGGCGCTCATGTCTCCACATGCCGTATCTCAACTACCTTTCCCAAAGGTAGTTGCCCAAGCATATAGCTCTTTGCAAAAGCATGAGTATGCATGAATCTAATAATAGCATGGCTAAGCATTTTACCAAAGATTTCCTTCGGTCACATCATGTCGAGGGTTACAAAGAATATAACTAAAGGTAATCAACATCAAGGCATGACATAACAAGAATAGGTATTCTTTTTGTGTATAGCATGCACATTTTAGTTTTAGAATCAACACAAGTTAGCAAATAGGATCAATATGTTCAAAGGGAGTGATGACTTGCCTTGCTCGTGACCTTGTTGGCTTGAGTCTTTGACGTTCTCAACGGTTCCCTCGGACTCTATTATACGTGCGAGAAAATCCAATTGAATTTGATTAGAATTCAAATAAGAATCACCAAAAGCCAAATAAATCACAAAAGTGGCTTCTACCACTAGGCTACGATTTTAAGTGAATTTAGGTTTGAGTTTCGATAGAATCCGAGTTAGAACGAGCGAGTTATGATAATTTGAAGTTTCGCTTTGAACCGATTTAATTAACTATGATGTGTGGAATTATTTCGAGTTAATACCTTTTAAATTTGAGAAACATTATGATCGATGACTCAAGAATATTATACCCAAAAATAATTGTCTTAATTTATCGGGCCGACAAGCCCTAGGGTTAAAATAACCGAATCCGAAAATAACTAACCCTAAAGCTCGACACTATTTAGAATTTTAAACTTTTGAAAATTCATATGCTAAAATTAATATTTAACAACAAACTAAATTAAAATATAATTTTTAAAGTGATAATTGAATAAATCAATTTACGTAATAATTTATACTTTTGCTTTTAATTAATTTCAAAATTAAAAGTTTTATCTCAAGAAAAGAGAACATAAATTTTTACTCAAAATTCCCAAATATTTTTCCCAAAATTACTTTCTTATTTTATTTTATTTGTTTTCCTTTCTTTCCTCTTTCTTTTCTCTTTTTCTTTTCTTTTATTCTTCTCTTTTTTTCTTTTCTTTTTCCTTTTTTTTCTTCTTCATCTTCGTGCTTCCTTTGTTTCTTTCCTTCTTCTCTCTCCTACCTTTTCTTCCCTTCCCTCTCTCTTTCTCTTCCTTGCATGCTTGGCCGAGCCAAGGCGGGCGGGCGCACGAGGGCGCGGCATGTGGCGAAGGGTATGGGGGGCGAGGGCTTACCGGCGGCTAGGACGGAGGGCGACGCGGCATGACGCAGCGTGGCGACGGCAGGGGGAGAGCGGTGGCGCGAAGCTCCGGCGCACGAGTGAGAAGAGGGGAGAGTGGGGGAGAGGACGTGGGACGGTGGGGTGAGGGGTGAAAGGGGCTGCGCCTCCCCTTTTATAGGCGTGCCGGTGGGGGGAGGGGACGGGCGGCGCGGGCCGGCGATAAGACGCGCGTGGCGGCACGGGGCTCGGTGGCGACGGGACAGCGCGCGGCACGGGGTGCAAGGGTCGGCGCGGGGACGGCAACGCACGGCGATGGGATGGCGAGGGCGATGCGTGGCGTGGCGATGGCGAGGGCGACGCGTGGCACGGGGCTCGGAGCGGCACGACAACGGGATGGGCGGAGCGGCGACGGCGACGACCAACGGCGTGGCGAGGGAGGGCGCGGAGCTCGACGCGGGGGATGGGACAGAGGCGCGGCGACACGGGGCTCGGCGGCGACGGGACGGGCGGCCAGGCCGCGCGGCGGCGCGGCAGCGCGCGGACACGAGGCGAGGTCGAACAGGCGGTGGCTAATGAACAATAGATTTTCTTATTTTTCTAATTTTTTTATTCTCCTTATTTATTTATTTATTTATTATTATCCATTCCTTTTGTATTTCACATATAAACTAAATAGGATTTTTGGCCCAATTGTAATTTAATTAGATTTTAAGTTTTTTGCCCACTTTATTATATACATATATATTATTTTAATTATATATTTATTAATATTTTTATACTTTTTCTTCTTATTTATAACTTAGTAAATTTTTGTATTATACCCAAATATTCAACATCCTTTGTTCAAAAGTAAATTTTTATTAAATCTTAACTCTTCCCTAAATCTTTATTTTTTATAATTTTATTTCGATATTTGCAATTTCTTTCTTTTAGGATTTCAAAACCCTATTGACTTTCTCTTCAAAATAAATGTTCATTTATTTAACTCGGCATCGAAGATTTGTAAATAAGAGGCAAATAAATTTGACAAGATGCAATCAATCAAAAGATTTTTGTAAGTTCCGATTTTTATATTTCGATTTTTAAAACCTCGAATTTTTAGGGTGTTACAAACCTACCCCCTTAAATAAATCTTGTCCCCGAGATTTCTTACCGGTTGTTGAGTAGGTGTGGGTATTCGGTCTTTAGAAAATCTTCGCTCTCCCGGTGGCCTCTTCTTGAGTGTGATTGCTCCATTGCACTTTGTACATGCGCCATGACTTGGTTCGTGTCCTCTTTTCTGCCTCGTCCAATATCTTTATTGGATGTTCCGGGTATGTGAGATCACTGTCGATATGGATGGTTTCCAAAGGAGCTTGCTCTTCCGGCACTCGCAGACACTTTTTCAATTGCGACACATGGAATACTGGGTGGACATCGGAGATATTCTCGGGTAACTCTAGCTCGTAGGCCACTTTGCCTCTTATGGCGCTTATCAGGAATGGGCCCACGTATCTTGGCGCAAGTTTCCCTTTGACCTTGAACCTCTGGGTCCCTCGTAGTGGTGAGACCTTTAGGTACGCATAGTCGCCTACATTAAACTCTAAGTCCCTTCGACGAGTATCCGCGTAGCTCTTCTGTCGAGACTGGGCCACCTTTAATCGGTCTCGGATGAGACGGACCTTTTCCTCAGCCTCTTTGATTATGTTAGGTCCAAACACGGCTCGTTCACCGGTTTCTGACCACATCAATGGGGTTCGACATCGCCGACCAAATAGGGCTTCATTTGGCGACATCTTCAGACTTGCTTGGTAGCTGTTGTTGTAGGAGAATTTGGTGTATGGTAGGCATCTTTCCCAATCCTTGGTAAAATCCAACGCACAAGCTCTCAGCATATCCTCAAGAACTTAATTTGTCCTTTCGGTCTGCCCGTCGGTCTGCGGGTGGTAAGCGGTACTGAAGGCAAGGTGACTTCCGAGTGCCTCATGAACTTTGCTCCAGAAATGGGACGTGAATTGAGTAATGCGATCCGATATAATTCTTTTTGGTACACCGTGAAGACACACGATCCTACTCATATATAGTTCCGCCAGCTTGGCACTATTGTAGTTAGTCTTAACGGGGATAAATCTGGCGGTCTTGGTGAGCCGATCTACTATTACCCAAATGGAATCGTATCCCGTTGCAGTTTTGGGTAGTCCAACGATGAAGTCCATGCCTATCTCATCCCATTTCCACTCGGGAATCTTGAGTGGCTGCAACAAGCCTACTGGTCGTTGATGCTCAGCTTTTACCCTTTGGCATACATCGCATACGGCCACGTATTCGGCTACGTCCCTCTTCATATTGGGCCACTAGTATTCTTCCTTCAAATCCTGGTACATCTTCGTGCTGCCAGGATGTAGCGAATATGCTGATTCGTGTGCTTCTTTTAGGATCAATCCTCTCAAATCACCTTGCTCAGGCACGTAGATTCTTTTCTTATACCACAGGGTTCCATTGTCATCTGCCGAGAATTCCTTCGCGTGCCCAGTGGCCATGCGCTCTTTGATCGTTTGAGTTTCTCCATTATCCTTTTGAGCTTCTTTTATTTGAGTCCTCAGAAGAGGTTGGATTTCCAGTGAGTTCAATTCTCTGTGAGGAATCAGGTGTAAGTTAAGTCGAGCCATTTCTTCTTGGAGCTCACTGGCCATGCCTTCCAGTCTCATATGGTTGCATTGGGCTTTGCGGCTTAACGCGTCGGCCACTACATTCGCCTTGCCGGGGTGGTAATGGATTCCTAGATCGTAGTCCTTGATCAATTCCAACCACCGTCTCTGCCGTAAGTTGAGATTGGACTGAGTAAAGAAGTATTTCAGGCTCTTGTGATCAGTGTATATATCGCAGTGATTCCCGATCAGATAGTGTCTCCAGATTTTTGACGCATGAACAACTGCTGCTAATTCCAAGTCATGTGTGGGGTAGTTTTCCTCGTGAGGTCGCAGCTGTCTCGAGGCATACGCCACGACCTTTCCATCCTGCATCAATACGCCTCCCAGTCCTTGTCGGGACGCATCACAGTATATCACAAAGTCCTTACAGTTGTCAGGTAGGATTAAGATTGGGGCGGTGGTTAACTTTTCTTTTAGTTGGTCAAAAGCTTGCTGACACTCCTCATTCCAGGCCAATTTCTTCTCTTTCTTTAGAAGTTGAGTCATGGGTCGGGCTATCGTGGAAAACCCTTCGATGAATCTCCGGTAATATCCGGCCAATCCCAAGAAACTCTGAACCTCTGTTACCGACTTGGGTGCTTTCCACTCCGTAATAGCTTCGACCTTAGCAGGGTCTACCGCTACTCCTCCGGCGGAGACTACATGGCCAAGAAAAGCGACTTCCTTAAGCCAGAACTCACATTTACTAAACTTCACATCCAACTGATGCTCTCGTAGCTTCTCCAGTACTAGTCGTAGGTGTTCTGCATGTTCCTCATCGTCTTTGGAATAGATAAGAATATCATCGATAAACACCACCACGAATTTATCCAGATATTCCATGAATACTTTGTTCATTAGGTTCATGAAATACGCCGGGGCATTGGTCAATCTAAAAGACATTACTGTGAACTCGTACAAGCCATAACGTGTAGAGAATGCTGTTTTGGGAATATCTTCGGCTCTAATCTTCAACTGATGGTATCCTGACCGAAGATCAATCTTCGAGAACACTTGGGCACCCTTGAGTTGATCAAATAAGTCATCGATTCGAGGTAATGGGTACTTGTTTTTGATGGTCACTTCATTCAACGATCGGTACTCTACACACATCCTCATACTTCCATCCTTCTTCTTGACAAAGAGCACCATCCTTCTTCTTGACAAAGAGCACCGGGGCTCCCCAGGGAGAAGAACTAGGGCGTACAAATCCTTTTTCCTGTAGTTCTCTGATTTGCTTCTTGAGTTCTTCTAAGTTCTCTGATTTGCTTCTTGAGTTCTTCTAGTTCGTTAGCCGGCATTCGGTAAGGTCTCTTGGATATGGGGGCAGTACCAGGCATTAGGTCGATGATAAATTCTATGTCACAATCAGGGGGCATTCCGGGCAATTCCTCAGGAAATACGTCCGGGTAATCTTGCACTACTAGCATCCCGCTCAAAGGTAGCATGGTAAATACTCCCGCAGCTTGCTCACATAGCATCGGGTTTCGGTCCATTGTTATGTTCATTGGTGATCCCCATGGGGTGGATACTGTGACTTCCCTTCGGCCACAGTCTATGACTCCATTGTTCTTCGTCAACCAATCCATTCCAAGTATGATATCAAGAGTTTGTGGTGGTAGTACCATAAGGTTTGAAAGAAATACCACGTCTCTAATCCGGATGGGCACATTGATGCAAGCATAGGGTACGGTTATGTTCCCCCCAGGTGAGTGTACTAACATGGGTCTCTTAAGTTCTACCTGGTGTAGGTGGTGTTGTTTGCTTATTCGTGATGATATGAACGAATGCGATGCTCCGAAATCAAATAAGACTTTAACTGGGGTAGAGTTGATAGAGAACATACCCACCAGCACGCTCTGATCTTCCTGTGCCTCTTCGGCACGCACATGGTTCACTTGTCCACGACGGAATCCGATAGCAGTCTCATTGGGTTGCGGCGTCCTAAATAGACCGCGTCCAGCAGTAGGGGCAGTAGTCCCTCGTACAGCCGTCGTATTGGCACCGGTACGCATAGGGGTGCTGCGTGGCTTGGGGCAGCTGTTGGAGTAATGCCCAAACTCTCCACAATTGAAGCAGTTCACATTTCTCCTTCCAGGAGCGGCTAGGGTCGGTGTCGGAGTGCGGAACTGGGTCGCAGTCAGCCTGTTGACATTGCTGGGTGCAGAAGGATGACTGGTTGCCACGACGGTTGGTTTCCATCCAGATGGGGTTGCTCCCTTGGAGCGCTGAGATGCTCCCTGAAGTGGGCGGGTCATAGCAAGTCTCCTCTTGCGGTTGTTCTCCACCATCTTCTGGTCATGCTCCAATCGCACAACCTTGTTGATAAGGCTTTGGAAGCTAGCGTGGTCTTGACCGATCATCGGCCCTCTCAGCTCATCGTTCAATCCTTCAATAAATTTATCTATTTTCTCTTTTTCGTCCGCCAGGTCACTGGTGGCATATCAGGCAAGCTGTGTGAACTTGTTCAGGTACTCTTGTACCGTGGTGTTGCCTTGGCGCAACCTCCGAAATTCGTTCTTCTTCATCCTCATGATTGCGGTAGGTACAAAATTTTCACGGAAGACGGCCGTGAATTCCTCCCAGGTTGGTTCTCTGGCATCTTCTGCCCGTGTCTCTTTGTAGGTGTCCCACCAGTCACTTACGGGACCTTCCAGCTAATTGGTGGCGAAGATGACTCTGTCAGCTTCTCGCACTCGGACAAGGGTCAACTTTTTCTCTATTACTCTCAGCCAATCTTCAGCATCCATTGGCTCGTCTGCCGTGGAGAATGTAGGCGGCTTGGCTCGCATAAACTCTCCCAAGCTCGATCCTCCGCAATTCCCTTGGTTGTTGGCGATGGCTTGAAGCAACTGGGTTTGCAAAGCCATGACCTCTGCTAGGGTGGAGGGATTAGGCTTTGGTGGGTTCCCGTTGGATGTTGAGGCTCTGCGACGGTGCGTCATCTGAAGAAGGTAGATTAGGTAAGAGATGGGACCTACTAAGGTCATGGTTTCTAAGTGATTTTCTCTTTAAGTTGTTTTTAAGTGATCTTTGCACAGAGCAAGCATGGTGGAGTAAACTCATTCATAACATACCATAGAACATTACATAGGTCCATAGTCAATACATCAATAGCAGATACAACAGACTGCACATACGTAGTCCCACACAACACAATGCAAAAGCTAACATCGCACTACTGCCATCAGCTACTAAGGGGGGGGGCGTGGTCCTTGCTGTCAAAAACCATCCAAAGCAAGATCAAAGCCGGTGCAGACCTCTCGTCTAGTCGTCCAGCCAACCACAGGAACCGGGTGCAGGAAGTGGGTGGTCCCTGGCGGATGCAAACCGTAGTCCCCACGGCTCAGAAATGGTCACCTCAGGGTCAGTCTTTGGGCTTCTTGCCCCTAGGTCGGGTGCTCTTGCGGGCAGTCTTGCGAGTGATGGGTCCTCCCGTATAGGTGATGCGGTAAGCAGGAGCCTCGTCCTCTGATGGATCTGTGATGCTGGGCTCCCTCTCGACCTCCTCTGGATCTGACTCAGTCCCTAGGTCGGTATCGATCTGGATCGGGACCTCTACTCCGGAACCGGGCTCAAATGAAGCAGCTGTGGTAATCGAGGTGGGCTCCGTCTCTGCAACAGCAGGTTGAGTCGCAGTAGGATCCACCAGGTAGGGTCCGGGCTCAGTGTTCAGCATGTCCACCTCCTCCAGTATTGCGTGGAAAGTCGCCAAGCATGGAGGAGTGAGGAAGTAGTAGCGGTCGCGAGCCGATGCAGCGGGTGGTGGTAGTGCGGTGGAAGTAGAGGCAGCCGCAGCAGTAACCGAGACCATACGAAGCTGCTCCTCCAACTGACTGACTTGCCTCTGGCTCTTCCTCAGCTGTTCCTAAAGGGTGACCATAGCCTCACCATAGGCGACGTACCGGTCCGAGAGCTGCTCGTACTGCGTGTCATTAAACTGGAGCTGGGTCTTTAGCGAGTTGATCTTGTTGCCACAGGCGTGGTGCTCCTCCTCGAGCTCGCCCAAGCTTCTCTGCTACTCTTCGATCTCCAGTAGTGCCTCCTCATAGCCGTCGTCTGCGGCCTCAGCCCATCGAGACAGACAGGTCACTATAGGGTTGTAGCAGCACGGGGTATCCTGTACGGTACAGACGGAGTTGCCATCCTCCCGATACGGGTGATGTGCAAACTCAGTCCTCGCCAGCTCAACTCTGTGGACGGCGTTAAGGCGAAGAAATGCCTCTCGGGCAGCATCTTGAACTGCAGCCTCTGCTGAGTCACGCCGGTAGTGCGTCCTGAAGTGGAACTCCGGCTCACTAACGATGCGTGACTTGATCGTCACGATAGCCTCCCACTCGGGACGGTCTTCAGTACCAAACCTCCTCCTCCTGAAGATGGGTAACTCAGAGTACCTCAAGCACCACATCAGTTGTCATCGCTGCACAACGTATCCATCCTCTCGTGGAACCTCAACTTCCCAAACTCCGTTTTGACCTCGTCCTGCCATCTATTTCTAAGAAAACCAGAGTTACGTGAAGGCGGAAGTAAAACAAATTTTATAAAGAGAAAAGGGACAAGAGTACAGGGAAACATATTTTGTCTTATAGACATAATGTTTTTATTTTCAAAATAGTCCTAGATGGGGATTTCTCCCTTTTGCCAGCTATCAAGGGGGTGGGGCGCCAGTTGGTCTTATCCTACAGTCGCATTGCTCTGATACCAACTCTGTGGACCCCCGTTTTTGGAACGGGAATCTTTCATGTTCATAGTACCATTTCCCTGGATCAAGTAGTTTGGTACCCACGAAATACAGTACTGAATTATCAGGTACAAATGCACGAATAGTCTTACACCAAAAGTATTACAATATAGGCCCGAAGGCAATATCTATCATATAGGACCTCATGGTCCAGATACAACCAAACGCAGAAATTAGGTAAGGCAGCGGAATGGAAGGCAACGACTTGTCGATTGTCACAGGCAACGACCGGAGACTAAGACCTAGCAGGCGCCATCGTCTTCTTCGCCCTCGTGGCAGTAGGCATATGGATCCTCCAAGTCTTCATTCCCACCATCTGAAGGTTTGTGCGTATAGCAAGGGTGAGTACCAACCGTACCCAGCAAGCCAACACAGAAAGATGCACATGATAGGGGATTCTCAAGGAATGGCCGTGGTTTATTTGCACAAAGCCAACTTTGCAAATCTTTTCACAGACCTAACATCTAGCCAAGTCAAGTTTTAGTTCCATAGTTCATTAAGTCAGCGACGGTTCTGTCTACCATCCATAATGAACCCAAGGATGGCTTCCCGCCTCCGGATCGTCATGGTTATCTGGGGAGTCTACCCCTTCTCGCCTTTCGAGAAGTTGATCCACCAGTGAATAAGAATCATAATGCAAACCTATCCCATCATTTTAAAATTTAGAGTCTAGCCAAGCGAAAGTCTTGTCACGATGCTCTATATCCGCGAGCACGGCTATTCGAATAGATTGATTCATTCACACTGCAGTGGATGTACACTTTACCCGTACTTCACGACTGCCCAACAAGTGAGCCTACGTCCCAACACATGAGATGTGTCATGGCAAAGCCTTTCAATAACCTCACTTTGGCAGTACCCGCTCCATGAACTTAAATCCTCTTGCACTCTAGCCGTCCTTTCCTAGCAGTGTGAGGAGTTCTGGCGCTCCCGGGGTAAGGGAAAACTTCATTCTTCAAGTTGTAATTAATTTTGATTTTCAATCATCCATTCCCAGTCTCATCTCATACATAAGAACCACTATGCAGGGGTACCGCCTCCGCTCGACTATTTACTCCACTAGGTCTATACCCATTCGAGAAGTACGGTTGTAGTCGCTCGTTTCTCGGCTATCTCATGGCTCGGTCCTTAATTGACCAGGGTCGGCACTTGCCTTTTCCGGAATCCACCCAAATCATCCAGCCGCCCCAGTCTAAAACATTTGTTTGGTATTTTTAGTTTTCATCAAAACTCATTTGATCATTCTCATGGCAATGTGGCGCTCATGTCTCCACATGCCGTATCTCAACTACCTTTCCCAAAGGTAGTTGCCCAAGCATATAGCTCTTTGCAAAAGCATGAGTATGCATGAATCTAATAATAGCATGGCTAAGCATTTTACCGAAGATTTCCTTCGGTCACATCATGTCGAGGGTTACAAAGAATATAACTGAAGGTAATCAACATCAAGGCATGGCATAACAAGAATATGTATTCTTTTTGTGTATAGCATGCACATTTTAGTTTTAGAATCAACACAAGTTAACAAATAGGATCAATATGTTCAAAGGGAGTGATGACTTGCCTTGCTCGTGACCTTGTTGGCTTGAGTCTTCGACGTTCTCAACGGTTCCCTCAGGCTCTATTATACGTGCGAGAAAATCCAATTGAATTTGATTAGAATTCAAATAAGAATCACCAAAAGCCAAATAAATCGCAAAAGCGGCTTCTTCCACTAGGATACGATTTTAAGTTAATTTAGGTTTGAGTTTCGATAGAATCCGAGTTAGAACGAGCGAGTTATGATAATTTGAAGTTTCGCTTTGAACCGATTTAATTAACTATGATGTGTGGAATTATTTCAAGTTAATACCTTTTAAATTTGAGAAACATTATGATCGATGACTCAAGAATATTATACCCAAAAATAATTGTCTTAATTTATCGGGCCGACAAGCCCTAGGGTTAAAATAACCGAATCCGAAAATAACTAACCCTAAAGCTCGACACTATTTAGAATTTTAAACTTTTGAAAATTCATATGCTAAAATTAATATTTAACAACAAACTAAATTAAAATAGAATTTCTAAAGTGATAATTGAATAAATCAATTTACGCGATAATTAATACTTTAGCTTTTAATTAATTTCAAAATTAAAAGTTTTATATCAAGAAAAGAGAACATAAATTTTTACTCAAAATTCCCAAATATTTTTCCCAAGATTACTTTCTTATTTTATTTTATTTGTTTTCCTTTCTTTCCTTTTTCTTTTCTCTTTTTCTTTTCTTTTATTCTTCTCTTTTTCTTTTCTTTTCCTTTTTTTCTTTCTTCTTCATCTTCCGCTTTCCTTTGTTTCTTTCCTTCTTCTCTCTCCTACCTTTTCTTCCCTTCCCTCTCTCTTTCTCTTCCTTGCAAGCTTGGCCGAGCCAAGGCCGGGGCGGGCGCATGAGGGCGGCGGTATGTGGCGAAGGGTATAGGGGGGCAGAGGGGGGCTTATGTCGACCCCCGTTTTTGAGAACGGGAATCATTCGTGTTCATAGTACCATATCCCTGGATTGAGTAGTTTGGTATCCACGAAAACAGTTCTGAATTACCAGGTGCAAAGTGCACGAATAGGCTTACATCGAGATTATTACAATAATAGGCCCGAAGGCAATATCCAATACATATAGGACCTAATGGTCCGAATTCAACCAAATCAGAGTTTAGATGAGATTAGCAGATGAAAAGCAGCGGCATGTCGATTTCCACAGGCAACGACTGGGGACTAAGACCTAGCGCGCTCCATTGTCTTCATTCATCCTGGTAGTAAGCATGGGGGTCCTCCAGTTCTTCGTTTCCTTCATCTGATGTCATTTCCAAGGATGGCTTCCCGCCTCCGGTTCGTCATGGTTTTATGGTGAGTCCACCCGTTCTTGCATTTCGAGAAGTTGAGTCCACCAGCACACAAAATCATTATGCAAATCCCATTCCCATCATTTTAAAATTTATGAGTCTAGCCACGGGAGAAACTTGTCACGCTGCTCATTAACCGTGAGCACGGCTATTCGAATAGATTGATTGACTCACACTGCAGTGGATGTACACTTTACCCGTACTCCGCGACTACTCATTGAATGAGTTTACATCCCTCTATATGGGACGGTCACGGAAAAGCCTTTCGATAACCTCACTTTGGCAGTACTCGCTCCATGAACTTAAATCCTCTTGCACTCTAGCCGTCCTTTCCTAGCAGTGAGAGGAGTTCTGGCGCTCCCGGGGTAAGGGAAAAACTTTCACAACATTCTCATTCATTACTCAACACTTAGGCCGCAGCCTTTTCTCAATAACTAGAACCACCTCTTCACTCAAGAACCACTATGCAGGGATACTGCCTCCGCTCGGCTATCTACTCCGCTAGGTCTATACCCATTTGAGAAGTACGGCTGTACTGGCTCGTTCCAGGTTATAAGTCTCATGGCTCGGTCCTTAATTGACCAGGGACGGTACTAGCCTTTCCCGAAATCCTCCCAAATCCATCCATCCCCCCAGTCCAAAACATTGGTTTTGTACTTTTTTTTCATCAAAACTAATTTCATCAGGATCAGGGCAATGTGGCGCTCATGTCTCCACATGCCGTATTCCAACTACCTTCCCAAAGATAGTTGCCCAAGCACGAGGCTTCTTTGTAAAATCATGAGTATGCAAGAATCTAGTATAAGCAGGGCTAAGCATTTTACCGAAGTTAGCCTCCGGTCATATCAGATCGAAGGTTACAAAGAATAATTCTAATGGTAATCAACATCAAGGCAGGGTATATCAAGTATAGGTACTCATTTGTGTATAGCATGCAATTTGTAATTGAAAACAACATCATTTTGCAAAGTAGGATCAATATGTTCAAAGGGATGTGTTGACTTGCCTTGCTCGCACACTTGTTGGCCGGGGTCTTCAACGTAGTCAGTGCTTGCTCCCTCGGTTGTTATCCGTACGTGCGAAAGATCAATTGAATTCGATCAGAATTCAATAAAATACCGAGAGATTGAAAAGAACCAAAAACACGACTCCAAACGTTTAGCCTAGAATTCTACTCGAGTTCGGACAAGAGTCGTTAAAAACGTCGATCACATTTAATTAAAAAATAAATTTAGAAATGCTAATCAAGGGGTTTGTACTCGAGGTTTTGGATGTTCGAGCACAAAAAGAAACACATTTTTAATGGCGAAAAGAAATAAACAAAATCCGGATTAAAACGACGCGAAACGAAATCTCCAAAAAGTCCGATTTCTATTTCCGAATTTGCTTCGAGAAAAATATACGAGAAAACAATATATTTTTGCCCAAATATTTTCCCAAATATTTCCTAAACACATTTCCTATTATTTCCAAAATTTTCCCTATTTTTCCTATTTTTTTATTTTCCCTTTTTCTTCTCTTTTTCTTTTCTTATTCTCTGTTTACTATTCATTACCCCACAATCTGTTTGACCGACGCTGTGCTTCCTTTCTTCTCTGTTACCGGCTGGTGACCGGCCCAAGCGAGGGGGAGGGATGGCGGCTCGGGGCTTACCGGCGACGACGATGGCAAGGGGAGGCAGTGGGGCATCGGCGCATGGCGGTGGTGGCTTGCGGCGACGGCGGCGCTCGGAGAGCTAGGGTTGCGGCGAGGGAACGGTGAGGGGATACGGCGAGGGACGGCGGCGAGGTGGGGGAAAGAACGGGGAGAGGGGTCCTTTATAGGAGTGACCGGGGAGAACGGGGAGAAGGGGGACCGGTGCACGGAACGGCGATGGCGCACGCGGCGCGCGGGCGTTGGCGCGTGGCGAGGTCACGGGCGGGGTCGGGGTGCGGCGGCGACGGGTGGCGGGCGTGCGCGGGGGTCCGGGCGCAGCGGGCGACACGCGGCGGGCGTAGGCACGGGGCCAATACGGCGGGCGAGCGCGTGGCGGAAGCGGCGCATGGCGCGGGCGGGGCCGGGGCACGGCATGCGTGGTGTGGGGCCGGCGCGCGCGCGGCGTGGGCGCGTGGCGAGTGGCGCGGTACGGCGGGTGCGAGGCCGTGGCCGGTACGGCGTTGAACACCTGTGACGTATTGAATAGTGCTTTTTCTGATTTTCAATTCCATGTTCCAATTCCTATTTTCTTTCACTCTAAAATTCCAAATAAAAATATAGTATTCCCAAAATTAATTTTAAAAAAATATTTTCAAACTTTTCACCAACTTTTATTTATTTAAAAATATATATCACCATATTTAATTTAATCCTTTTTCTTACATTCATAAATCACAATTTTTATTCCAATTAATTTCTAGACTTTATATAAATCCTTTAAAATGTTTTATTGCCCATTTTATTTTCTAATTAATATTTCACAATTGCCAATTAAGATTTTATTTTCCAAACACACATTTTTATGAATCCACACCCTCTTTCTATTTTATTTTAAAATTCCTACTTTAAACTCCGAGATTTTTCTCCCCAATGGAAATCCAAATCATTTGGTTTTTCCCAAACACCGAGATGAATCGTTCTCATATAAATTTATGCAACCAAGCTGGCAAATAAGAAGCAATAAACACGATCACGAAGCAACAAGCAAAAAGTTTTTGTAAGTTCCGATTTTTAATTTCTGGTTTTTAAATTCTCTGATTTTCAGGGCGTTACAAACCTACCCCCTAACAATAAATCGCATCCCCGAGATTTCTTACCGTACGCAAAAAGTCTTATTTTTCCCAAGTGGCTTCATCTTCAGTGTGATTGCTCCATTGCACCTTGTACATTTGCCACGTTTTGGTCCTAGTCTTTTTCTCAGCTTCGTCCAAAATCTTTACAGGGTGTTCGGGGTATGTGAGGTCCTCACTGATAAGGACGTCTTTCGAGGGTATTTGTTCTTCCGGTACTCACAAATATTTCTTCAATTGTGACACGTGAAAGACAGGGTGTACATCGGAAAGATTTTCCGGTAGGTCCAGTTGAGAGGCCACTTCGCCTCTCCTGGCGTTTATCGGGAAGGGTCCAACATATCTTGGTGCCAGTTTTCCTTTGACCTTGAACCTCTTGGTTCCTCTTAGTGGCAAAACTTTCAGGTACACAAAGTCACCTACTTTGAATTCCAACTCTCTTCGGCGAGTGTCCGCATAGCTCTTTTGCCGAGACTGGGCTACCTTAAGCCGATCTCTTATCAGTCGAACTTTCTCTTCGGCCTCCCTAATGATGTCTGGTCCAAATACGGCTCGTTCGCCGGTCTCCGACCACATCAACAGAGTGCGGCATCTTCGTCCAAACAAGGCCTCGTTCGGTGACATCTTCAGACTAGCCTGGTAGCTGTTGTTATAGGAGAACTCTGCGTAGGGCGGCATTTCTCCCAGTCCTTAGTAAAATCCAACGCACGGAGCTCTTAGCATATCCTCTAGGACTTGGTTCGTCCTCTCGCTTGTCCATCCGTCCGAGGGTGATAAGCAGTACTGAAGGCGAGGTGAGTTCCCAACGCCTCGTGAAACTTATCCCAGAAGTGAGATGTGAATTGAGTGCCACGGTCTGACACAATCCTTGTGGGTACTCCATGTAGGCACACGATTCTGGACATGTACAGCTCTGCCAATTTGGCGCTGCTATACCG
Organism: Oryza australiensis; assembly: GCA_019925245.2. Classification (NCBI taxonomy): domain Eukaryota; kingdom Viridiplantae; phylum Streptophyta; class Magnoliopsida; order Poales; family Poaceae; genus Oryza; species Oryza australiensis. The sequence continues at coordinate 249,084 of JAIFGZ020000507.1, forward strand.
AGTCTTGACTGGGATAAACCGGCAGTCTTGGTCAGTCTATCCACGATCACCAAAACGGAATCATATCCGGTAGCAGTTTTGGGTAGTCCTACTATAAACTCCATGCCTATTTCATCCCATTTCCACTCAGCGATCTTGAGTGGTTGTAGCAATCCTGTCGGTCGCTGATGCTCAGCCTTAACTCGTTGGCATACATCGCATACGGCCACGTATTCCGCTATGTCTCTTTTCATGTTGGGCCACCAGTATTCCGTTTTCAAATCCTGGTACATTTTGGTGCTGCCCGGGTGTAGCGAGTATGCTGACTCATGGGCTTCCTTCAAGATTAGCTTCCTCAATCCGCCTTTCTCAGGTACGTAAATCCTTTTTCGATACCATTGGGTTCCATCGTCGTCGGCCGTGAATTCCTTGGCTCGTCCTTCAGCCATGCATTCCTTGATTAGTCGGACTTCCTCACAATCCTTCTGGGCTCCCTTAATCTGACTTCGTAGGAGAGGTTGTATCTCCAGCGAACTTAGTTATCCTTGAGGAATCAACTGCAGGTTAAGCCGAGCTATCTCTTCTTGAAGATCGTTGGCCATATCTGAAGGGTTATGCGGAAGCTACGCTAGCCGAAAACAAAAATTTTCTACCGTGCAAACCAGGAACACTTGCAAGTAAGGGCCGATAGATCGTTACCGATTGGAGTGTGCGGCGGAAACAGCCAATCGGGGCTATCCGATCCGAGCAGTGTAGCCGATTCTCGCAAGTCGGCGGCCGATACCGGAACGGCCGATTCGCCAATCGGTAGGTCGTGATGCGTGCAGCCGATCCGAAGCCGATCAACGGCGCGCAACGTAGCAGCGCCTCTACCGGTATCCACACGTCTAGGGACAAAACGCCGTACACCCGTGTGCTAGCACGTGATGCAAGGCTAGGGTTTGGCTCGAAAGTGGGGAGGGTTTCCGTGGAGATTGATCTCGGCGACTTCTGTTGCACGCGATGCAATTGACGTGCCGCAGCTCTCCACCCCTCCCTCCTTTATATAGAGTTGGCCGCTGGGACTAGTGGCCGATCGGGACTCTATTTTGAATCGGATCCTATCCGAATCTCACGAGTTGGCGCCCATACGTCGTAAGCCCATAGGACTCTATCCGATCGGATCCCTATCCGATCGAGCCGTATCCGAGTCCAACTCGAATGCCTGTTCTTATCCCCTTAAGCGTGCGACCACGTAGGTTCAGGTATACTCGGTTTTGGCTATAGTCTAACTTAGCCGACCGTCGGCTCGAGTCCAACTCAGCCGACACTGTCACTTGCGGTGCCTAGCAAGCACATATTGACACCATAGTATACAAGAATATAATATCGGCTCGAACCTGTAATGTGTACAAAAATCCCTTTGCCTCACGATACCGGTTAAGCTATAGGCAAGATGTGTGCCATCCCTTCAATAGCTTAACCATTCACTCGAACCGTATTGGATTATCCGTCGTTGATTGACTCCTCAATCAATTTAGCATGGCCATGCATTTCCATAATCCATTACCTCGAGGGGCCCGAGATATCTCTCCAAAGGAGGGGCAAATTCCATCTTGATCACTCATATCCCACTCCATGTTTCATAGCAAACCCGAAAACTACCTTTATAACTACCTAGTTACAGAATAGCGTTTGGTAGTCCCAAAGTAGGCTACTACACATGTTGGAATCCATGGTGATCTCAGGTCTAAGGACTTTGTACCAACACTACCCGAGACCAACTAATGGCACATTAATTCCCTGTAGTGTCTCATGGTGGGTCTATCCAACAATGTGTTCTCCAACACATATGTCCATGTTTATTGATTTGGTATCTTCATACCCATGATCTATGAGACATGATCATCAATCAATAAACATGCCGATCTTAGAATCATATTTGTTCCAACAATATGACATATGATCGAGGATCGTTTAGAAATAGATTCATACATAAAGAGTCTCATAAATAAGTCACGTACTTATTGATCAATACAAGATGTCTATTTCATGGAACTGAATAACACTTTATTCATAAATACATAAACATTGACGTGATATCCAACATCTCCATGTTGCCTCTAGGGCATATCACGAACAATCTCCCACTTGCACTAGAGTCAATCATGTAAGTATCTAATACCCATTGCTCTTGTGTGCGCCTCATGCTTCGGCGAGGGAGAGGTTTTGTCGCGGATCGGCTATGTTGAGATCCGTGTGCACTTTGCATATCTTGACATCACCTCTGTCCACAATCTCGCGGATGAGATGATATCGCCGAAGTATGTGTTTGGACTTCGATGTGACCTCGGCTCCTTGGCTTACGCAATGGCTCCACTATTGTCACAACAGAGAGACATTGGACCATCGTACTAGTCATCACACCAAGCTCGAAACGAATTTCTTGATCCAAACAGCCTCCTTTGCAGCTTCCGAAGCGGCAATGTACTCGGCCTCCGTTGTAGAATCAGCAACGTATCCGCTTGGAACTCTTCCAGTGGTGCGCCTCCGTTCGGGCGAACACGAACCCCATTGCGATCTATAATCATCCTTGTCTGTTTGGAAGCTAGCATCGGTGTAACCACTTACAACGAGCTTCTTCACCTCCATAGACTAGGAACATATCCTTAGTTCTTCTCAAGTACTTAAGGATATTCTTTGTAGTCCAGTGACCTTCACCTGGATCGATGTATCTCGCTCGTAGCACTCAAAGCGTACGAGACATGGGCGTGTACAAAGCATGGCATACATGATGGATCCAATTGCCGAAGCATATGGAACCATACCCATCTTATTCCGCTCATCATGTGTCCGAGGACACCGATTCTTGCTAAGATTAATGCCATGTGACATGGGCAAGAAACCTTCCTTGGAATCATGCATGTTGAACCTTTTCAACACCTTGTCAATGTATGTACTTTGGCTTAATCCAATTAGCCTCTTGGATCTATCTCTATAGATCCGAATGCCCAATATATATGTTGCCTCCCCTAAGTCTTTCATGGAAAACTATTTTTCAATGAAGACTTTGACGATTGAAGCATAGGGATATCATTTCCAATCAATAATATGTCATCCACATATAAGATTAGAAATACAATTGCGCTCCCATGACCTTTTTGTAAACAAAGGCCTCTTCTTCATTTTTGATGAAACCAAACCCTTTGATTACTTCATCAAAACGAATATTCCAACTCGAGATGCTTGCTTCAATCCATAAATGGATTTCGTAGCTTGCATATCTTTCCAGTGATTCTGGATCGACAAAACCCCGAGGTTGTATCATGTATACATCCTCGCTTAGGTTTCCATTTAGGAAAGCCGTTTTGACATCCATCGCCATATCTCATAATCGAAATATGCAGCAATCGCTAGGATAATCCGAATAGATTTAAGCATTGCGACGGGCGAGAAGGTTTCATCATAATCAACTCCTTGAATCTGTTTAAAACCTTTCGCCACCAATCGCGCCTTATAGATGTGAACATTTCCATCCATATCGACCTTTTTCTTAAAAACCCATTTACACTCAATGGTTTTGACACCATCGGTGGATCAACCAAGTTCCAAACTTGATTGTCGTACATGGATTCTATTTCGGATTTCATGGCTCCAAGCCACTTGTTGGAATCGGGTCCCACCATCGCTTCCTCGTAGGTCTTAGGTTCATCGTTGTCCAACAACAATATATCACGTTGTTCCGCTGTGTGACATCGGGCGCACGACGTGATCTTTCGAACTCCGTGGGGCTGGTGTATCTACAACCGGTGACGCAACACTTTGTTCCTCCTGTTGTGGTTCCGTGGTCGCGAAACGTTTTTCGGTGTTTCTTGAACTTCTTCAAGATGCACCCTGCTCCCACTAACCCTTCTTGAAAGAAACTCTTTCTCCAAGAAGACACCATGTCGGCGACAAACACTTTGCCTTGTTCCCGATTATAAAAGTAATATCCCTTAGTTTCCTTAGGATATCCCACAAAGAAGCACTTGTCGATTTGGGTGTGAGCTTGTCGATTGTAAACGTTTTACATAAGCCTCACATCCCCAAATTTTGAGAAAAGACAAACTAGGGGTTGCCCTGTCCATATCTCATATGGTGTCTTTTCAATTGACTTAGATGGAACTCTATTTAGTGTGAGCGCAGTGTTTCAAGAGCATATCCCCGAAGGATAACGGAAGATCACTTTGGCTCATCATCGACCGCACCATGTCCAACAAGGTGCGATTTCTCCGTTCGGACACTCCGTTCCATTGTGGAGTTCTGGCGGAGTCAAGCGTGGAACAATTCCACAATCTTTCAGATGATTACCAAACTCTTGGCTCAAGTATTCCCTCCACGATCGATCGTAGAAACTTGATTGTTTTCCCTAAATGATTCGTACTTCATTCGGAATTCTTTGAACTTTTCAAAGGATTCGGACTTATGCCTCATTAAGTAGATATAGCCATATCTACTAAAGTCATCGGTAAAGGTAATGAAGTACGATAACCACCTCGGCCGTTGAGCTCATTGGTCCACATACATCGGTATGTACGAGTGCCAACAAGTCACTTGTTCTCTCACGTGCCCCGTGAAAGGTGCCTTTGTCATCTTACCAAGTAAACAAGACTCACATGTCTCAAATGATTCAAAATCAAAAGAGTGAAGCAATCCATCCTTATGGAGCTTCTCCATGTGTTTCTTATTTATATGGCCTAAGCGACAATGCCGGATAAACGTGGGGTTTATATCATTAGAGAGTTGCCTTTCGTATTAATGTTATAGATGGGAGACGCTTCAAGATTCAAAACGTATAATCCATTCACCAATGGAGCATGAAAATAGAACATATCTCGAGATATATTGAACACCCATTGTCCATTGATCTAAAATCATATCCTTTCGCTTGCAAACATGAAGCGGAAATAACGTTTTGACATAGTGTTGGAACACAATAACAATTATTCAATTCCAAAACTAATCCGAAGGTAGATGAAGTGTGCTGTCGTGACAGAAGCGTAGCAACGCTTGCTCCATTGTCGACGCGCGGTTCTCCTCGCCCCTTCTCAATCCTCTACTTCTTCTCATTCCCCCAACGATTTGCAAATATGAGCTACGATCCGGTATCAAATACCCAAGAGTCGAGTAGGTGAAGTAGCAAGATTAATGTCTATAACATTAATACCTGAAGCGTCGTACTTTGCTTCTTTTTGAGATCCTCCATGTACTTCTTGCGGTTCCTCTTCCAATGGCTGTCTCCTTGCAATAGAAGCAAACGGCATCGATGCCGCCGACCCCTTCTTGCCCTTCTTTGCATTGGAGGCACTTGCGATCTCATCGGGAGATAACTTCCTCTTGGTGCAAAGTTTCTTGACAGTGGTTTGCGCTTTGCCTTCGCATCATCATCACATGATGACCGTTTTTCTGGATACTCTCCTCATGTCTTTAGCATCCCATGCAATTCAGCCAAGGTTCTATCCATATTGTTCATGTGATAGTTTAATATGAATGGCTCGAAGCTCGGAGGGAGCGCGGAGAATCACATCGTAGCCAACTCTTGGCTAAGGGGAAAACCTAGTTTTTCCGGACTCTCGATATAGCCAATCATCTTTATCACATGCGGGCGACGGGATTCCCGTCAACAAGCTCGCACGCAAACAAGGACTTTGAGGTGTTGAACCTCTCGGCCCGAGCTTGGTTCTCAAACATGCCACGCAGTCCCCGAATAATAGTGTGAGCATCGCTGCTCTCATATTGCTTCGAAGCTCGGGGACATTGTAGCAAGCATGAGACAACTTATATCTAGGGCATCATTAGTGTGCTTCTCGTAAGCTCTCCGTGCAGTTGCAGTGGCATTATTTGGCAAATCCTCGGGATAGGGTACTTCAAGAATGTACTCCTTACGCTCTTGCTTGAGAACAATTCTCAAGTTGCGATACCAATCCATAAAGTTTGTTCCATTTAATTTTTCCTTTTCGAGAATAGATCGTAAATTAAAGGTGCTGGTGTAGTATTAGCCGCCATTTATTCTACAAAGAAAAAGCAAAGTTTAGCACAATGTTTATGCTATGTCTATTGTTAAACAATTTAACATTAGACTCCCATTACGTATTTTCCACCTTCCCTCTAGGTTACGTATTGGGTCAAGATCCACATGTTAATTAATTTTCTAGTGAGCTTTGGCATCTTGCTAGAAAATTAGTAACATCGGTAAGCAACACCTTGCTAATCACATCTCTATGTGACTCTTGTTGTTGGTGTGGCATCTCCATGCCCCGGCGCCAACCTATGCCCCAAGGCCCAAAACTGTTTTGATAGCCTTGTTAAGTAAACCAAAAGCTCTGCATGTATATGTCGACATATACCCCCTCGTGTTATGATAGAGAATGACACTGCTTGCTTAGGACCCACCATTGACGAGCATAACGGTGACGGGTGCAACATTTGGAAGGGCATCATTACTACTTAATTTTGCGAGGGATGCTATCCTATCAAACAAACATATCACATATGAAAGCAAGAAGAATAGCATATAGTGAAATAGTATGGCCCCCTTCACATGGTGATCTCCATCTCCATGCCGGTGTACAGGATCTCCATCTTCATCACCGTTCTTTCGAGTGCCGAATGCTTGATTTCTTCAAACTAAGCTACTACTATAGAAGCTCTAATTGAAGATTACATCGACTCGCAGGTCATGAAAGAATATTACAAGCATTGCACGTATGAAAGAATATTACAGGGATTGCACATATGAAAGAATATTACATGCATCACATGCATCTCATACATCTCATACATACAATAGGGCCATACCATCTCAAAGCATTCTCTGCAAAAACAAGTTAGGCGTAGAAATGTTTTCTACTTATCGCAGAGCTACGGTATCGAGACGACCTATAAGGGGGTACGCATACGGCGGTTATGGAAACAATGTCGACATAATCATATTATGCCGTCCCGATACACTATCAAGGGAGATGGTTTGCGTAAGCGCGAGGCAGCTAACAAGATCGGACTACGAGATAGCTTCGGCATAATCACATTATACCATTCCGATACACTATCAAGGAACGCTATCTCGAACCCAACTCAAACCGATTTATATGGAAATTGCTTCGACGTAATCACATTACGCCGTTCCGATACACTATCAAGGAACACAATTACCATTAACTCTCCTCAACAGATCCCATAAAACCGATTGATCTAATCAACCCGTGCGCAAAACTTGTTCCAGATCCAATCTAAAACCCGAACTAAGCAAGATTAGCTCTGATACCACTGAAGGGTTACGCGGAAGCTACGCTAGCCGAAAACAAAAAATTTTCTTCCATCCTTAGTTGGTTGCACTAGGCTTTGCGGCTCAAAGTGTCAGGAACGACATTGGCCTTGCCAGGGTGGTAATTGATTCCTAGGTCATAGTCCTTGATCAGTTCCAGCCACCTTCTATGGCGTAGGTTAAGATCTGTCTGGGTAAAGAAATACTTCAAGCTCTTGTGGTCCGTGTATATATCGCAGTGGTTTCCGATCAGGTAGTGTCTCCAAATCTTCAGGGCATGCACTACTGCGGACAATTCTAAGTCATGGGTGGGATAGTTCTCCTCGTGAGGTCGCAATTGTCTTGAGGCATAAGCCACAACCTTTCCTTCTTGCATCAACACACCTCCTAATCCTTGTCAAGATGCATCGCAATATATAACGAAGTCTTTCCAGTTGTCCGGTAGGACTAAGATCGGGCGGTGGTTAACTTTTCTTTGAGCTGGTCAAATGCCTGTTGACACTGCTCAGTCCATGTATACTTCTTTTCCTTCTTCAATAGTTGGGTTAGGGGTCGGGCTATCTTAGAAAATCCTTCTATAAACCGTCAGTAATATCCAGCCAATCCCCATAAACTTCTAACCTCTGTTACCGACTGGGGTGCTTTCCATTTGGTAACAGCTTCGACCTTGGCGGGGTCTACTGCTACGCCTCCTGCTGAGATGACATGTCCAAGAAAAGCTACTCCCTTAAGCCAAAATTCACACTTGCTGAATTTGGCATATAGTTGGTGCTCTCACAGCTTCTCTAGTACCAAACGCAGATGTTCTGCGTGTTCTTCATCATCCTTGGAGTAGATGAGGATATCATCAATGAACACTACCACAAACTTGTCTAGATATTCCATAAATACTTTGTTCATGAGGTTCATGAAGTAGGCCGGGGCATTGGTTAGTCAAAAAGACATTACTGTAAACTCGTACAAGCCGTAGCGTGTAGAGAATGCAGTCTTGGGTATATCCTCAGTCCTAATCTTCAGCCGATGGTATTCGGATCGAAGATCAATCTTTGAGAACACTCGGGCTCCCTTGAGTTGATCGAACAGGTGGTCGATTCGAGGTAACGAGTACTTGTTCTTATGGTAACCTTATTCAATGACCGATAGTCTATGCACATTCTCATGCTTCCGTCCTTTTTCTTAACAAACAATACTGGGGCTCCCCACGGTGAAGAACTAGGGGTACGAAGCCTTTTCTCTTGTAGTTCCCTTATCTACTTCTTAAGTTCCTCCAATTCGTTCGCCGGCATCCGATAGGGTCTCTTAGCTATGGGGGCGGTACCAGGCATGAGGTCAATAATGAACTCTATGTCTCGGTCTGGGGGCATTCCCGGTAATTTTTCAAGAAATACATCTGGGTAGTCCTGGATTATTGGCATTCCATCTGTGGGTAGCATGGTGAATATTCTCGTAGCTCGGTCACAGAGCATAGGGTCTTGATCCATGGTTACTGTCATTGGTGATCCCCATGGGGTAGATAGGGTAACTTCTCTTCGTCCACAGTCTAGTACCCCTTGGTTCTTGGTTAACCAATCCATTCCTAGTATAATGTCCAAGGTTTGGGGCGGCAAAACCATAAGGTTGGACATGAATACCACGTCCTTGATCCGAATAGGCACATTGATGCACGCATGGGGTATGGTCACATCTCCCCCGGGTGAGTGTACTACCATGGGTTTCTTAAGGTCTACTCGGTGCAAATTGTGCTCCTTGCTTTATCCTCGACGATATAAATGAATGCGAAGCTCCAGAATCAAACAAAACTTTAACTGGTCCGGAATGGATAGAAAACATACCCATTAGCACGCTTTGGTCCTCCCGAGCTTCCTCAGCACACACATGGTTGACTTGACCACGGCGGAATCAGGTTGCAGCTTCCTTTGGTTGGGGCGTTCTGAACAAACTGCGTCCAGGTGCCGGAGCAGGGGTTCCTCGTACTGCAATGGCATTGGCTCCGGTGCGGTTGGGGGTGTTGCACGGCTTAGGGCAGCTGTTGGCATAATGTCCAAACTCTCCGCAATTGAAGCAGTTGACATTCCTGGCTCCTGGGGCTGCCAAGGTTGGTGCAGGAGTGCGAGACGGTGTTGCGGGGGTGGCTGCGCGTTGCGGGTGCGGCGGGCGGTGGTTAATACAACGGCTGGCCTCCAACCTGACGAGGTTGCTCCTTTGGGTCGCTGGGGCGTTCCTTGAATCAGGCGGGCCATTGCAAGCCTTCTCTTCCGGTTGTTTTCAACCGTCCTTTGGTCATGCTCAAGCCTTGTGACCTTGTTGATGAGGCTCTGAAAGCTAGCGTGGTCCTGACCGATCATCGGTCCTCTTAACTCGTCGTTCAGTCCTTTAATAAACTTGTCCATCTTTTCCTCTTCGTCTGCCAGATCGCTTGTGGCGTAACGGGTAAGCTGGGTAAACTTGTTAAGGTACTCCTGTACCATGGTGTTGCCTTGGCGCAGCCTACGGAACTCGTTCTTCTTCATCCTCATAACTGCAGCAGGTACGAAGTTTTTACGGAAGGCAGCTGTGAACTCTTCCCACGTGGGCTCACCGGCATCTTCAGCCCGTGTTTCCTTGTAGGTGTCCCACCGAGTCACTTGCGGGTCCTTCTAGCGATTGGTGGTGAAGACGACTCGTCGGTTTCCCGTACTCGGACGAGAGTCGGCTTCTTTTCTATTACCCTCGGCCAATCTTCGCGTCCATGGGTTCAACCGCCGAGGAGAATGTCGGCGGCTTTGCCCTCATAAATTCGCCAAGGTTTGATCCTCCGCGCTGTCCTTGGTTATTGGTGATAGCTTGCAGCAATTGGGTTTGCAAAGCCATGACTTCTGCTAGGGTGGAAGGGTTAGGCTCTGGCAGGTTCTCAGGAGCTGCTGGGGCTCTGCGACGATGTGCCATCTGAACAATGGGGATAAGGTAAGAGACTCGCTTTGCTAACATCGCGATACTAAGGGATTCTCTTTGAGTTGTTTGAAGTGATCTTTCAAAGCAAGCTTGGTGGAATAAACTCATTTAGGACATAACATAGAACTTCATTATCACTTCTTAAATGTTACATCAGAGGGATACATTGGACATGTATAGTCCATACGACACAATACAACAACACAATACAACATTACTGATATCGTTCTAGGGTCTCATACATAAAAGGGTAGGGCATGGTCATTGCTGTCTTAACTCCATCCAAAGCAAGACCAGGGCTGTTGCTGGTATCCAACTAGTCATCCAGCCATCCGCATGATCCAGGTGTTGGAAGGGGGTGATCTTTGGCCGAAGCGAATTGAAGTCCCCATGGCTCAGAGGTAGTGGCCTCGGAGTCATGTCTGATCTTCCTGCTTGGTGGCCTGGTGCTCTTCTGGGTAGTCTTGAGGGTGATAGGACCTCCGGTGAGTGTCATGCGGCGAGTAGGAGCTTCCTCCTCTGGTGGATCTGTATCACTGAGCTCCCACTTGATCTCCATAGGTTCTATCTCGGTCTCGGAGTCAGTGTTGATCTGGATGGGGTTATCCTCTCCCGAGCCAGGCTCGGATGGTACAGCCGTGGAAATCGAGGTGGGTTCCAATGAGGTAGCAGCAGTGGGGTCGATCAGGTACGGTCCTGACTCTGTGCTCAACATGAAGGCTTGCTCCATCATGGCTTTAAAGGTGGTCAAGCATGCTGGAGTCATGAGGTAGTAGTGGTCGGGCACAGGGGCATGGGGTGTTGGTGCAGCTTCAGTGGAAGTACCAGCGATGGGGACAGGGTTGGAGCGAAGTTGCTCCTCCAGCTGGCAAACCTGTTGCTGGCTCTTCCTAAGTTGTTCCTCCATCTCAACCAAGGCTTCTCCACGGGCCTCATAACGATCAGAGAGCTGCTCGTACTGGGCACCGTTAGCCTACAGCTGGGTCTTTAGCAAGTCAATCTGATCTCCACCGTTTTGGTGTTCCTCTACAAGATCATTGAGGCGTCGCTGCTGGACGTCGATCTCGAGCAATGCCTCTTCATACCAGTCATCCGCTGTTTCTGCCCAGCGGGACAGACGGGTAACCATAGGATTATAGCAGCAAGGGGTGGCCTCCACGGTGCAGACTGGGTTGCCTTCCTCCCGGTAGGGATGGTGTACGAACTCAGTCACGGTAAGCTCAGCACGGTGAATGGCATTGAGGCGAAGGAATGCCTCGCGGGCTGCGTCCTGAAGAGCTGCTTCTACTAGATCTCTGTGGTAACGAGTGTGGAAGCAATATGGTGTCTTGCTTCCTATACGGGCCTCAACCGAAACCGCGGCTTCCCATACCGGGTGTCCTTCGGTGCCATGTCTCCTAATCCGGTAGGTGGGTGCATCCGGGTACCTTAGGCACCATAGCAATAACTGGAGTTGAGACACGAATCCTTCTTCCCGCGGAACTTTGATCTCCCAAATTCCAACATGGTCCGACATCTGTTTTGAAGGTAACTTAGGGTCAGAGAGGGATAATATCAAAACAATTTGAGCAAAGGAGATGGGGATAAGGGTATGAGGAAAAACATATTTGTTTTGTGAAAATAGTTTGTATTTGCAAAAATAATCCTATGTAGGGATATTTCCCTTTAACAAGCTATTCAGGGGTAGGGCGCCAGTTTGTCTTTTCCTATAGTCGCACTGCTCTGATACCAGCTCTGTCGACCCCCGTTTTTGAGGACGGGAATCATTCGTGTTCATAGTACCATATCCCCGGATCGAGTAGTTTGGTACCCACGAATGCGGTTCGAATTACCAGTGCAAAGTTCACGAATAGTCTTACATCGAGATTATTACAATAATAGGCCCGAAGGCAATATCCAATACATATAGGACCTCGGTCCGAATTCAACCAAATCGAGTTTAGATGAGATTAGCGGACGGAAGGCGGCATGTCGATTGCCATAGGCAATGACTGGGGACTAAGACCTAGCGCGCTCCATTGTCTTCATTCATCCTGGTAGTAAGCATAGGGGTCCTCCAGTTCTTCGTTTCCTTCATCTGAAGTTTGTGCGTATGGCAAGGGTGAGTACCCAACGCACTCAGCAAGCTGACACGGAATGATGCACATGATAGGGTCATTCAAAGGATGGCTAAGGTTCATTTGCACAAAGCCAATTTTCACAAATCATTTCACAAACCTAACATCTAGCTAGTCAAGTTTTAGTTCCAGAGTATATTAAATCGGCGACGGTTCTGTCTACCATCCATCGTGATTTTCAAGGATGGCTTCCCGCCTCCGGTTCGTCATGGTTTTATGGGGAGTCCACCCCTTCTCGCATTTTGAGAAGTTGAGTCCACTAGCACACAAAATCATTATGCAAATCCCATTCCCATCATTTTAAAATTTATGAGTCTAGCCACGGGAGAAACTTGTCACGCTGCTCATTAACCACGAGCACGGCTATTCGAATAGATTGATTGACTCACACTGTAGTGGATGTACACTTTACCCGTACTCCGCGACTACTCATTGAATGAGTTTACATCCCTCTATATGGGATGGTCACGGCAAAGCCTTTCGATAACCTCACTTTGGTAGAACTCGCTCCATGAACTTAAATCCTCTTGCACTCTAGCCGTCCTTTCCTAGCGGTGAGAGGAGTTTTGGCGCTCCCGGGGTAAGGGAAAAGCTTTCACAACATTCTCATTCATTACTCAACACTTAGGCCGCAGCCTTTTCTCAATAACCAGAACCACCTCTTCACTCAAGAACCACTATGCAGGGATACTGCCTCCGCTTCGCTATCTACTCCGCTAGGTCTATACCCATTTGAGAAGTACGACTGTACTGGCTCGTTCCAGGTTGTAAGTCTCATGGCTCAGTCCTTAATTGACCAGGGACGGTACTAGCCTTTCCCGAAATCCTCCCAAATCCATCCATCCGCCCCAGTCCAAAACATTGGTTTTGTACTTTTTTGTTTTTTATCAAAACTAATTTCATCATGATCAGGGCAATGTGGCGCTCATGTCTCCACATGCTGTATTCCAACTACCTTCCCAAAGATAGTTGCCCAAGCACAAGGCTTCTTTGTAAAATCATGAGTATGCAAGAATCTAGTATAAGCAGGGCTAAGCATTTTACCGAAGTTAGCCTCCGGTCATATCACATCGAAGGTTACAAAGAATAATTCTAATGGTAATCAACATCAAGGCAGGGTATATCAAGTATAGATACTCATTGTGTATAGCATGCAATTTGTAATTGAAGATAACATAATTTCGCAAAGTAGGATCAATATGTTCAAAGGGATGTGTTGACTTGCCTTGCTCGCACACTTGTTGACCGGGGTCTTCAACGTAGTCAGTGCTTGCTTCCTCGGTTGCTATCAGTACGTGCAAAAGATCAATTGAATTCGATCAAAATTCAATAAAATACCGAGAGATCGAAAAGAAGCATAAAAATGACTCCAAACGTTTAGCCTAGAATTCTACTCGAGTTCGGACAAGAGTCGTTAGGATAAAATCTGAGTTAAAAACGAGTTAATGCCCTAGGGTTTTCGCAAAAATGTCGATCGCATTTAATTAAGAAAATAAATTTAGAAATGCTAATCAAGGGGGTTTGTACTCGAGGTTTTGGAGGTTCGAGCACAAAAAGAAACACATTTTTAATGGCAAAAAGAAATAAACAAAATCCGGATTAAAACGACGCGAAACAAAATCTCCGAAAAGTCCGATTTCAATTTCCCAATTTGTTCTGAGAAAATATACGAGAAAACAATATATTTTTGCCAAAATATTTTCCCAAATATTTCCTAAACACATTTCGTATTTTTTCCAAAATTTTCCCTATTTTTTATTTTCCCTTTTTCTTCTCTTTTTCTTTTCTTATTCTCTGTTTACTATTCATTACCCCACAATCTGTTCGACCGGCGCTCTGCTTCCTTTCTTCTCGTTACCGGCCCGTGACCAGCGCAAGCGAGGGAAGGATGGCGGCTCGGGGCTTACCGGCGACGGCGATGGCAAAGGGAGGCAGTGGGGCACGGCGCACGGCGGTGGTGGCTTGCGGCGACGGCGGCGCTCGGGAGCTAGGGTTGCGTGAGGGAACGACGAGGGAAACGGCGAGGGACGGGGGCGAGGTGGGGAAAGAATGGGGAGAGAAGGTCCCTTTATAGGCGCGGCGGGGGAAGAACGGGGAGAAGGGGGGACTGGCGCACGGTACGGCGATGGCGCACGCGGCGCGCGGGCGAGCGGGGCCGACGCGCGGAACGCGGGCGACTCACGGGGCCGGGCGCGGGCGTTGGCACGTGGCGAGGTCGCGGGCGGGGTCGGGATACAGCGGCGACGGGTGGCGGGCACGCGTTGGGTCCGGCACGGCGCGGCGACGCGCGGCGGCGCGGCGCGCGGGCGTGCGGCGGGCGAGCGCGTGGCGGAAGCGGCACACGGTGCGGGTGAGGCCGAGGTGCGGCGTGCGCGGCGTGCGGGCGGCGCGGCGGCGGCGGCGCGCGCGCACGCGAGGCCGGGGGCGTACGGCGTCGAACACCTGTGACGTATTGAACGGTGCTTTTTCGATTTTTCCGATTTTCAATTCCATTTTCCAATTCCTATTTTCTTTCACTCTAAAAATTCCAAATAAAAATATAGTATTCCCAAAATTAATTTTAAAAATATATTTTCAAACATTTCACCAACTTTTATTTATTTAAAAATATATATCACAATATTTAATTCAATCCTTTTTCTTAAATTCATAAATCACCATTTTTAATTCCAATTAATTTCTAGACTTTATATAAATCCTTTAAAATGTTTTATTGCCCATTTTATTTTCTAATTAATATTTCACAATCGCCAATTAATATTTTATTTTCTAAACACAAATTTTTATGAATCCACACCCTCTTCCTATTTTATTTTAAAATTCCTACTTTAAACTCCGAGATTTTTCTCCCCAACGGAAATCCAAATCATTTGGTTTTTCCCAAACACCGAGATGAATCGTTCTCATATAAATTTATGCAACCAAGCTGGAAAATAAGAAGCAATAAACACGATCAAGAAGCAACAAGCAAAAAGTTTTTGTAAGTTTCGATTTTTAATTTCCGGTTTTTAAATTCTCCGATTTTCGGGCGTTAGCCTACGGCGGCTAGGACGGAGGGTGACGCGGCACGGCGCAGGCGTGGCGGCGGCAAGGGAGAGTGGCGCGGAGCTGCGGCGCACGGCGAGAAGAGGGAGTTGGGGGAGAGGACGTGGGGCGGTGGGGTGAGGGGTGAAAGGGGCTGCACCTCCCCTTTTATAGGTGCGCCGGTGGGGGAGGGGACGGGCGGCGCGGGCCGGCGACAAGACGCGCGCGGCGGCACGGGGCTCGGTGGCGACGGGATGGCATGCGGCGGCACGGGGTGCAAGGGGGTCGGCGCGGGGACGGCGACACGCGGCGATGGGATGGCGAGGGCGACGCGTGGCGCGGGGCTCGGAGCGGCGTGGCAGGGACGGGCGGTGCGGCGATGGCGACGGCCAATGGCGTGGCGAGGAGGGCGCGGGGCTCGACGCGAGGGGATGGGACGGAGCGCGGCGGCACGGGGCTCGGTAGCAATGGGACGGGCGGTTAGCCGCGTGGCGACACGACGCGCGCGGAACGCGAGGCCGGGTCGAACGGCCGCGGCTAATGAACAATCGATTTTCTTATTTTTCTGATTTTTTTCTTCTCCTTTTTTTATTATTTATTTATTACTATCCATTCCTTTTGTATTTTACATATAAACAAAACAGGATTTTTGGCCCAATTGTAATTTAATTAGGTTTTAAGTTTTTTGCCCACTTTATTATATACATATATATTATTTTAATTATATATTTATTATTATTATACTTTTTCTTCTTATTTATAACTTAGTAAATTTTTGTATTATACCCAAAAATTCAATATCCTTTGTTCAAAAGTAAATTTTTATTAAATCTTAACTCTTCCCTAAATCTTTATTTTTATAATTTTATTTCTGATATTTGCAATTTCTTTCTTTTAGGATTTTAAAACCCTATCGACTTTCCCTTCAAAATAAATGTTCATTTATTTAACTCGGCATCGAAGATTTGTAAATAAGAGGCAAATAAATTCGACAAGATGCAATCAATCAAAAGATTTTTGTAAGTTCCAATTTTTATATTTCGATTTTTAAAACCTCGAATTTTTAGGGTGTTACAACATCACTCGGCAAGCTCATGCTTATCCGAGGAAATATGCCCGAGTCGTCTCGGAACAAATAATTTAATTAACCCTGATGGGTAAGAAATCAATTCACTCGACAAGCTCATGCTTATCCGAATTGATCTGCCCGAGTCATCTCGGAACAAATAGCTCAATCAACCCTCGTGGGTAAAAAACACTCGTCAAGCTTATGCTTATCCGAGTTAACTTGTTGAATCATCTCGGAACAAATAATTTAATCGATCCTCATGGGTAAACAAATTTTTCAGTCATCTGAAAAATACGACCAAAATATTAAATAGCTCCTATCATAATATTAGTCTTAATCTAAAAAGATCTTCAACAAGGTAGAAAAATAGCATTGATAGAATCATTTAATCAAATGCTTAAAAACCAAACAGTCCCTGTCATCAGGACAGCCATGAAAAGTTTAACTGTTTGTCACCTTTCAAATTGCATCGTGCCAACTTCTCATGAAGTTGCACAAACCACGGTATGAAATGATTTTAAAGGTATTGGGCAATTAGACACGTGCATATTGCCAGGGCAAATCTGCTCAAGTTCATCCACTAAGTCCCTAAGGACACGTGTAGACCACACCTTAGCTGGGCTATAAGTCTCTCATGGGCTCGGCCCAATCGCGAGATGACCTAACGAAGGCCCTCAAGTCTTTTTACGAAGCCTCGAGGTCATCCCCGCCACTTCGTCTTCCCCAAGAATTTCCTCTTTCGTAGCACTGTTCACCAGCTCTCCGCGAAGAACCCTAAACTCGCGCACGCCCAAATCCATCGATCTAGGAGCTCTTGTTCCACCACAAGCCACCTTCCGCAACCACCCTCCACGATTCCCTTGACAAATCCCCATTTCCCGGGCCAGATCTGCTTTCCCCAAATCGCATCCATGGCGGGAGAGAAAGAAATCCCCTTCGAGCAATGGGTGACCTGAGACGTCAAGGAATCGACTCTTCGGGAGATGGTGAAGAACGAAGTTCTTCATCCCAAGGAAATCATCGGCTGGCGCCCGACGGCCGGTGAGGAGTTGCCCACTCCAAACACCGGTGAGGTTGTCATTTTCACCTCTTTTTCCTACTGTGGCGAGTTCTTTCGAGGTCTTCTTGAGTATTACGGTATTCAATTCTATCACTTGCCCATTCTTCATATCACAATCTTTATTCACGTCGTGAAGCCTTCCTTGGAATCCTACCCCACTTCCAACTTTTTCGGCGCATGTTTTACCTTAAGCCACATCCAAACAAGGATGAGCCCTGCGTTATTGGTGGGGCCGGCTTTCAACTCCGCGGAACCCTCTGCAAAGATTATTTCTCTCTCCCCTTGAAATCTTCCAACAAAGGCTGGCATGTGAACTGCTTCTATGTCTCAAACCTTGAACCCAGTTTGCCCAACTTTATCGGCCTTCCTCCAGTTCCAAGGCCTAACTGGAGTACTGTGCCAGTGGCCCAAGACTGGGATGAAGCCAACAAGCTCTTGGCCAATATCCTGGAGATGAAGAGAAAAGACCTTTGGGGAGAACAAATCACTCGGCACTTCATCAAGAACCGACTAGCGCCCATTAAAGAAAGATCCAAGCCTGCATTCGAGTATGACGGCGAAAGGGATCCCAATCGGGAGGACCGCGATTCCTTGAGCTACGAGGCCCTGAAGACTCGTATGCACGAAATCTTTTCTTCTAGGATCGCGGTCGAGCAGAGCCTCATATTGCCTGTTCTCCCATTCAGCTTGTACCGTCCTCCTCCTCCGGTAAGCCGACTTAACTTCTTTAATGTCTTTCAATCTTAATATTGTGTCTCTTTGTGTATAAAAAATCTCCCTTGCAGGAAAATGCTTTCGTTATCTCTAAGCCGTACAAGGTGCATCACGATGATGCACCAGCTCGGCCTGCCAAGAAGCCAGCCGGCGGCGTCAAGATCAAGAGTGATCCAGTTGGCAAAAGGGCTGCTGCTGATGAGGACGTCAGCAAGCGGGTGAGCAAAAGGGGGCTGGTGATCGATGACTCGGACGATGATGTTCCAGCTCCTCAAGCTGAAGTGACCCCTCCGAGGCCATCCCCTAAATCCGCACCTAAGATTCGCCGATCTACCAGGTACGTCTCATAATCGAAATCATGTCCTTGTTGAAAATCTTTCTGCCTTTGTCCTGATTGCTCCCATCTTTTTCTTGCAGGAAGCCTCAGAACATAGACCCCACTGGGCAGAGTGAGGGCTCAAAGCCATCCGCAGCGGCCGAAGAAATAAAGCCCGCAAAACAAGAAGCTCAGGGCCCTTTCCCGAGTGAGAGCGCTCCGAGTGAGAAGCCCCCACCTCCCAGTGAAGATATCCCGATGGAAGAGCCCCGGCGCGCCGCGGGAAACCCTGGAAACCGGAGTCGGCCGAGAAGCAGATCAGGCGCCGCTCAAGCGCCCGGCCGAGAGCGAGTCGGGTGAGAACCGGAGAAGAAAAAGGCGCTAGGGAGGTACCAGTAGAGGACTCGACCACGAGAAGCCGTTTAGTAGCTCCAAAGCCATCTTCGACTCTAGTCTTCAATCTGTCTTTTCTTTGTCTTCATTTCTCTTCATTAAATCGACCAACAAAAGAGGAGGAGATCCCAGGCTGCAATCTTCGAGAGACCTGGGTCCCTCGATCAAAATAGAGTGGCGCGACTCAGGGCTTAAAGCAAGGCATCGTCTTGAACAAGCGAAAGAAAATGAAGAAAGAGACATGCTTGTGGACAGCTGAATGAAGCTACCCTTGCTAAATGTAAGCATCTCTCTTTTCTGTCATAACCTTATGATTTCTTTTAGTCGACTAACTTCGAACTTGCGTGCAGAGAGTATATTGCTGATCAATGGCCAAGTCTGATGCACTCGAGAAACTGGTCCCCCACTTGAATTCCTGGAAGAAGCTAGCGCTAACAAAGCCGAGCTGGAATCTGAGTTTGAAGGTAAATTCTCTTAAGATAGTGTTCTTCATTTTGCTTCATCTTCGAGTGTTTGTGTAATCATATGTCTCTTGCAACTTACAAAATCAAAACCCGAGTGCAATTTGATGTCTTTGTTGAAAGGGTTCGAAGAGCCGAAAGCGTAAGGGACGATATTGCCAATGCGGCCACGCCGATCCTCTTGTCGCTGTTTCAGCACGGGCTCGGGACTAGCTCACTAGACGCCATCGAAGTCTTCGACAAGCTCAGGAAGGCTCCAGAAAAGTACACAACCAATATCTCAGAAGCGGTCACCATGGGAGCAGGCCTCGCTCTTGCGCATGCCAAGTCACTCTATCCTCGGATAGATGTTGACTCAGTCGGGGAAGGCTTCGCCGACGACACTTCAGACGAGCGAGCCTTAGAGTTGATCAGCGAAGCACAGGAGTGGGCCAAGAAAGTAGCTGTTGATGTAGTTGACAACTTTCGATCTTGATGACTTTGTGAATGTTGTTTGTAAACCCTGATGTGAACTTGTAGATATCTGGCTTATTTATGTTAACGCCTTGACCCGAGTCTTCATAGAAGATTTCTTAAGTAATTTTCGTCCGACTGTCACCAAACCTAAGCTTGATTAGGTCATCAAAAATTCTCAGTCCTTATCTATTGAACTCAAATCAAAACACTGAACAATGATAAACCAAATATACACAAGTTGTCGAATAAAACCATGCTTTATTGACACATGTGCAGCCCCCAACTGTCAACTCAAGAAGTCATCTTGCTTGAGGTTGGCAGTCGAGAATAACATGAAACTTAAAGCAATTTAAGCATAGTATCGTTGAAGATGTTTGATATTCTAGGAGTTCTCCACCATGGATCCATCTTCACGCTTTAGTCGATATGCTCCTGGCCGAGTCACCTCAGCGATTATGTATGGTCCTTCCCATAGTGGAGATAATTTGTGACGATCTTTAGTGGTTTGGATCTTGCGTAGAACCAAATCGCCGACAATGAAGGCTCGTAACCGAACATTGCGACTATGGTATCATCTAAGTCCTTGAAGATATCTTGCCGACTGGATCAAGGCTACCTCACAGGCCTCTTCTAGTCGGGTTAGGTCATCCACTCGGTCTTGATCATAGCGCTCGTTGTTGAAACTGCGGACTCGAAGAAATTCATACTCCATTTCATTCGGCAACATGGCTTCTGCCCCGTAAACCAGGAAGAAAGGAGTTTGGCCGGTAGCCCGACTGGGCGTGGTCCGTAGTGACCATAGGACCGAAGGTAATTCTTGGACCCATCTGTCGGCGTAAGGTTTGAGCCTGTCAAACACTCGGGCCTTGATGCCTTGGAGAACCATGCCATTGGCGCGCTCAACCTGTGCATTGCTTTTAGGGTGCGCGACTGATGCGTAGCAGATTTTAATACCGAAATCTTCATAGAATTCTTTGAAAACGCCTCCAGTGAATTGAGTCCCATTGTCGGTTATAATTCTGTTTGGGCCACCAAACCGGTGCACGATGTTGAGGATGAAGTCTCGCGCCTTGTTAGCGGTGATCGTAGCAACCGGCTTAGCCTCGATCCACTTGGAAAACTTGTCGATTGTGATGAACAGATGTGTGAATCCTCCTGGAGCCTTCTTGAAGGGGCCGACCATATCCAAGCCCCATACCGCAAACGGCCAAGATAATGGAATCGTTTGTAGCTCTTGGGCTGGAACATGGCTCTGCCGAGCAAAAAAACTGGCAACCTTCACACGTGCGAACCACTTTGTCGGTGTCAGAGACGGCCATAAGCGAGAAGAAACCTTGTCTATAGGCTTTGCCTACCAAGGTGCGGGCCGCCGCGTGACTTCCGCATACACCCGAGTGGATATCTTGGAGTAGTTGCCGTCCTTCCTCAGGCGTGATACATCTCATTAGGACTCCAGAAGGGCTTCTTTTGTATAATTTGGAGTCGACCATGACATAGCCCTGACAACGACGTCGGACTCGTTCCGCCTCATCCCGGTCTTCCGGCTGCTCTTGCTGAGTTAAAAATTTGATAAGCGGTGTCCTCCAGTCGGCGTCGAGCATGGTGACTTGGTTTGCGGCTTGCTTGTTGTGAGTTGGTTTTGCTACAACAGTCGGCTCATAGAGATGCTCTACGAAAAGGTCTGTTGGGGCGGCTTCACGCTTGGACCAGAACTGCGCCAACTCGTCAGCTGCCTCATTGTTATGTCTCAAGACATGGGATAGCTCCAGTCTGTCAAACCTGTCTTCAAGTTTGCGAACTTCTTGCCGATAGGCTTCAATGGTGTCATTTAAACAGGACCAATATTTCATCACTTGGTTGACAACTAGTTGGGAATCTCCTTTCACGACCAATCGTCATATCCCGAGTGATACAGTGAGTCGTAGGCCATGCAGCAGGGCTTCGTACTTGGTGATGTTGTGTGAGGTGGGGAAATGAATATGAAGAACATATCACAGCCTTTCTCCAGTCGGGGAGATCAGCATGACTCTCGCTCCCAAGCCAGTGATCCTCTTGGATCTGTCAAAGTGCATGGTCCAGTATTGTAGGTCTTCCCTAGGTACGTCTTCTTGTTGCTCGGTCCACTCGGCCAGGAAATCCGCCAGGGCTTGTGACTTTATAGACGTCCTCGCCTTGAAGGTTAAGTCCAGCGGCATCAGTTCCAAAGCCCACTTTGCGATGCGCCCAGTCGCCTCCCGGTTATGGATGACATCGCCGAGTGGAAAGGAAGTGACGACGGTGACCGAGTGACCCTGAAAATAGTGCGCCAATTTCCTCGCGGTTATCAGAACATCATATAATAACTTTTGTACCTGGGGGTAGCAAATTTTGGCTCCTACCAGCACTTCGCTAACAAAGTAGATTGGCCTTTGAATCTTCTGGACTCGTCCTTCTTCCTCATGCTCAACGACGAGAACTGTGCTGACCACCTGGTGAGTTGCTGAGACATACAACAACATGGGTTCCTGTTGCTGAGGTGAGGCTAGGACGGGCGGCGTCGTGAGAAACTCTTTGAAATCTTCAAAGGCTTTGTGGGCTTTCATGGTCCATTGAAAGTCATCGACTTTCTTTAGTATCCTGAAAAAAGGCATGCCTCGCTCGCCGAGTTGGGAGATGAATCGGCTTAGCACCGCCATGCTGCCAGTGAGCTTCTGGACATCTTTCTAGTTACTCGGGGGCTTCATATTCAAAATAGCATTGATTTTCTCTGGGTTAGCTTCGATGCCGTGATGAGACACCATGAAGCTGAGCAGTTTGCCTGATGGCATGCCAAATGTGCATTTCTCAGGGTTCAACTTCATTCTGAAGGCCCAAATGTTTGCGAAGGTTTCTTCTAAGTCGGCAATCAGGTCTTCCTTCTGCTTGGTCTTGATGACCACATCGTTGACGTAAGCTTCCACGTTTTTCCCGATCTGCGTCTGAAAGCATATTTGGATCATGCACTGGTATGTGGCTCCGGCGTTGTTCAGACCGAAGGGCATCGTGATGTAGCAGTAAGCTCCAAACGGCGTGATGAATGATGTTTTCAGGCAGTCGGATTCCTTCAAGCTGATCTGATGGTAGCCCGAGTCACTGTCCAGAAAACTCAAGAGCTGGCAGCCGGCTGTTGAATCTATGACTTGGTCGATGCGAGGCAATCCGAATGGATCTTTAGGGAAGGTTTTGTTGAGATCGGTGTAGTCAACGGACATGCGCCATTGCCCCGTCTTCTTTCGGACCAGGACTGGGTTAGCCAGCCAGTCAGGATGGAAGACCTCTTTGATAAATCCGGTGGCTAAAAGTTTTGTAAGTTCTTCCTTGATAGCATCTTTTCGGTCTTGAGCAAAACGGCGTAATCGTTGTTTGACAGGTTTCGCGTCATCTTTGACGTGTAAAGAGTGCTCGATCACCTCCCTAGGAATTCCAGGCATATCAGATGGTTTTCAAGCAAAAACATCTTTATTATTTTGGAGGAAGGTGACGAGCGCACTTTCCTATTTAGGATCTAGCTCGGCACCGATTACGGCGGTTTTGGAAGGATCCGATGGGTCAAGGGAGATCTTCTTTGTTTTGGCGTCGCCTTGTCCCGACTTGGCTATCTTTTTTGCGGGGATTTCACCCTCTCCAGAAGTTGATGCAGCCAGTCGGATTTCTTCCTGGCCACATGATCTCTCACGAGATTGGGCTATATCGCAGCTTTCTTTGTCGCAGGTGAAGGCTTGTTTGACGTCGCTGCGCAGGGTGATGATGCCGTTGGGGCCGGGCATCTTCATGCAGAGATAGGTGTAGTGTGGTATCGCCATGAACTTGGCGAGCGCAAGCCTTCCAATGATTGCGTGGTAGGCCGTTTCGAAGTCGGCCACCTCGAAGGTGATGTTCTTTGTCCGAAAGTTCTCTCGAACTCCGAAGGTGACTGGAAGGGCGATGTGCCCGAGTGGCGTAGATGACAGCCCTGGGATGACTCCGTGGAAGGGGGCTGAACTCGGCTTCAGCTCTGATCTTGGGATCTGCATCTCGTCCAGCGTCTTTGCAAATAGGATGTTAAGGGCGCTGCCCATATCGATGAGGACGCGCTTGAGCTTTATGTTTCGGACCACCGGGTCTAGTACCAGGGGATACCGCCCCGGGTGAACCACTCGGTCAGGATGATCCGAGCGGTTGAACGTGATGGCCACCTCCGACCACCATAGGTATTGTGGGACTTCGGGTTGTGCCGCGTTGACCTCGCGGTCTGTCAGCTTTTGCTTCCTCTTGGACTCATAAGCCTGCGGCCCCCCGAAGATGTGATTCAGCTCGCCCACGTGGTCTTGAAAAGGCTCAAAGTTGCCAGTCGGGTTGTTCTTCTTGGGTCCCGATGGGCCGGCTTCATCAGTCGGCTTCTTGTTTAGTTGTGCTGCGTATTGTTCAACGAATTGCTTGTAGATGAAGCAATCCTTGGCTGCATGCTTGTGATGTGGATGATGCGTGCACTGATCGTTCATGATCGTGTCATAGGCCGCGACCCGGGGACGACGTTGGGAGTTGGACGTTGTGGCAACCAGGGCCTCGGGCCGGCGCTTGCGATCTTTCTGGCCCTGATTGTTGTTGCCATTATTCTTCTTAGGATGCCGGCTGCCTCCCGATTGTTTGTCATCCTTCTTGTCATGCCGATCCTGTCGTGCCACCTTGATCGCGTCGTTGGATTTTGCATAGGAGTTCGCTGTCTCGAACATTTGTTTTACCGTCTTCGGTGGCTAACGCCCAAACTTCCCAATCAGCAACTCATTGCGGACTCCCTTCTGGAAGGCAGCAATTATGATGTCATCAGTGATGGTGGGGATCTTGTTGCGCTTTTTCGAGAAGCGCCGGATGTAGTCCTTCAGCGGCTCGTCTGGCTTCTGGATGACGTTGTAGAGATCAAAGTGGGTCCCAGGTCTTTCGAAAGTGCCTTGGAAATTGGCAATGAAGTGGTCCCAGAGTTCGCTGCACGAGCTAATTGAGCCTCTTGGCAAGCTCGTGAGCCAGTTCCTGGCTGAGTTGGCGAGGGCGACAGGCAAGTAATTGGCCATGGCCTTGTTGTCTCCTCCTGTTGCGCGGATGGTGAGGGTGTACACGGTCAGCCTCGACGCGGGTCGGTCTTTCCATCGTACTTCTCGATTCCTGTAGGCTTGAAACCACTCGGCCAATCCACTCGGCGTAGGTCCCGAGTGAACACAGGCACTCCGTCGTCATTGCAATCGGTGATCTCCTTCGGTCTTTGTAGGAGCGCTGCTCACGCTCTTGATAGTGCCGGTCAAGGACTTCCCGTAGATCACTTGGCGGGGTTCTTTGTAGGCTGCTACGGTAGTCGAAGTTGTAGCTGTGGCTGATCCGGTCATGAACAGGTGGTCGTCCATGTCCTTTTTCGTGGGAGTCGGCCGATTGCTCTTGATGCCTCTGTGTTGTCTTGTGGCGGGGGGTCTCTTGACCTAGTGGCCGTCTTGGCTTGCTCGTGTTAGTGATATGCCCTAGAGGCAACATGGAGATGTTGGATATCACGTCAATGTTTATGTATAAATGAATAAAGTGTTATTCGGTTCCATGAAATAGACATCTTGTATTGATCAATAAGTACGTGACTTATTTATGAGACTCTTTATGTATGAATCTATTTCTAAACGATCCTCGATCATATATCATATTGTTGGAACAAATATGATTCTAAGATCGGCATGTTTATTGATTGATGATCATGTCTCATAGATCATGGGTATGGAGATACCAAATCAATAAACATGGACACATGTGTTGGAGAACACATTGTTGGATAGACCCACCATGAGACACTACAGGAATTAATGTGTCATTAGTTGGTCTCGAGTAGTGTTGGTACAAAGTCCTTAGACCTGAGATCACCATTGATTCCAACATGTGTAGTAGCCTACTTTGGGACTACCAAACGCTATTCCGTAATCGGGTAGTTATAAAGGTAGTTTTCGGGTTTGCTATGAAACATGGAGTGGGATGTGAGTGATCAAGATGGAATTTGCCCCTCCTTTGGAGAGATATCTCTGGCCCTCGAGGTAATGGATTATAGAAATGCATGGCCATGCTAAGTTGATTGAGGAGTCAATCAACGGATAGATAATCCAATACGGTTCGAGTGAATGGTTAAGCTATTGAAGGGATGACACACATCTTGCCTATAGCTTAACTGGTATCGTGAGGCAAAGGGATTTGTGTACACATTACAGGTTCAGAGCCGATATTATATTCTTGTATACTATGGTGTCAATATGTGCTGCTAGGCGCCGCTGTTGACAGGTCGGCTGAGTTGGACTCGAGCCGACGATCGGCTAAGTTAGACTATAGCCGAAACCGAGTATACCTGAACCTACAGGGTCGCACGCTTAAGGGGATAGAATAGGCATTCGAGTTGGACTTGGATACGGCTCGATCGGATAGGGATCCGATCGGATAGAGTCCTATGGGCTTACGACGTATGGGCGGCCAACTCTGTGAGATTCGGATAGGATCCGATTCAAAATAGAGTCCTGATCGGCCACTAGTCCTAGTCGGCCAACTCTATATAAAGGAGGGAGGGGTGGAGAGCTGCGACACGTCAATTGCATCGCGTGCAACAAAAGTCGCCGAGATCAATCTCCGCGGAAACCCTCCCCACTTTCGAGCCAAACCCTAGCCTTGCATCGCGTGCTAGCACACGGGTGTACGGCGTTTTGTCCTCGGACGTGTGGATACCGGTAGAGGCGCGCTACGTTGCGCGCGTTGATCGGCTTCGGATCGGCTGCGGTCGGGCGCATCAGAGCAAGGCGCAAGAACGTGACCAGACGACTCAGCGAATCGGCTGATTGGCGAATCGGCTGTCCCCGGGTATCGGCTATCGGCTTGCGAGAATCGGCTACACTGTTCCGGATCGGATTGCCCTGATTGGCTATTCCGCTGCACTCTACTCCAATCGGTAACGATCTATCGGCCCTTACTTGCAAGTGTTCCTGGTTTGCGCGGTAAAAAGTTTTTGTTTTTGGCTAGCGTAGCCTCCGCGTAACCCTTCAGTGGTATCAGAGCTAATCTTGCTTAGTTCGGGTTTTAGATTGGATCTGGAACAAGTTTTGCACACGGGTTGATTAGATCAATCGGTTTTGCGGGATCGTTGAGGAGAGTGAATGGTAATTGCGTTCCTTGATAGTGTATCGAACGGCGTAATGTGATTACGTCGAAGCAATTTCCATATAACTCGGTTTGAGTTGGGTTCGAGATAGCGTTCCTTGATAGTGTATCGGAACGGTATAATGTGATTATGCCGAAGCTATCTCGTAGTCCGATCTTGTTAGCTGCCTCGCGCCTACGCAAACCATCTCCCTTGATAGTGTATCGGGACGGCATAATATGATTATGCCGACATGGTTTCGTAAGCGATTTCATAGATTGGATCTATGAATTTCGTGTGGTGCCGGCGCGCCCGGAAGCCCGCGAGGGGCGGCCGTGTGCGTACCCCCTTATAGGTTGTCTCGATGCCGTAGCTCGCGATAAGTAGAAAATGTTTCTACGCCTAACTTGTTTTTGCAGAGAATGCTTTGAGATGGTATGGCCCTATTGTATGTATGAGATGCATGTGATGCATGTAATATTCTTTCATATGTGCAATCCCCGTAATATTCTTTCATACGTGCAATGCTTGTAATATTCTTTCATGACTGCGAGTCGATGTAATCTTCAATTAGAGCTTCTATAGTAGTAGCTTAGTTTGAAGAAATCAAGCATTCGGCACTCGGAAGAACGGTGTTGAAGATGGAGATCCTCTACACCGGCATGGAGATGGAGATCACCATGTGAAGGGGCCATACTATTTATTGCTATTCTTCTTGCTTTCATATGTGATATGTTTGTTTGATAGGATAGCATCCCTCACAAAATTAAGTAGTAATGATGCCCATCCAAATGTTGCACCCGTCACCGTTATGCTCGTCAATGGTGGGTCTCGCCAAAGCAGAGTGCCATTCTCTATCATAACACGAGGGGTATATGTCGGACATATACGGCAGAGCATTTGGTTTACTTAACAAGGCTATCAAAACAGTTTTGGGCCTTGGGGCATAGGTTGGGGCCGGGGCATGGAGATGCCACACCAACAACAAGAGTCACATAGAGATGTGATTAGCAAGGAGTTGCTTACCGATGTTATTAATCTTATAGCGGTGATGCCAAAGCTCACTAGAAAATTAATTAACATGTGGATCTTGATCCAATACGTAACCTAGAGGGAAGGTGAAAAATACGTAATGGGAGTCTAATGTTAAATTGTTTAACAATAGACATAGCATAAACATTGTGCTAAACTTTGCTTTTTCGTTGTAGAATAAATGGCGGCTAATACTACACCCAGTACCTTTAACTTGCGATCTATTCTCGAAAAGGAAAAATTAAATGGAACAAACTTTATGGATTGGTATCACAACTTGAGAATTGTTCTCAAGCAAGAGCGTAAGGAGTACGTTCTTGAAGTACCCTATCCTGAGGATTTGCCTAATAATGCCACTGCAACTGCACGGAGAGCTTACGAGAAGCACACTAATGATGCCCTAGATATAAGCTGTCTCATGCTTGCTACAATGTCCCCTGAGCTTCAGAAGCAATATGACGATGCTCACACTATTATTCGGGACTGCGTGGCATGTTTAAGAACCAAGCTCGGGCCGAGAGGTTTAACACCTCAAAGTCCTTGTTTGCGTGCGAGCTTGTTGAGGGGAATCCCGTCGATCCGCATGTGATAAAAATGATTGGCTACATTGAGAGTCCGGAAAAACTAGGTTTTCCCCTTAGCCAAGAGTTGGCTACTGATGTGATTCTCCAGTCGCTCCCTCCGAGCTTCGAGCCATTCATATTAAATTATCACATGAACAATATGGATAGAACCTTGGCTGAATTGCATGGGATGCTAAAGACAGTGAGGAGAGTATCCGAAGAATGGTCATCATGTGATGATGATGCGAAGGCTAAACGCAAACCACTGTCAAGAAACTTTGCACCAAGAGGAAGTTAACTCCCGATGAGATCGCGAGTGCCTCTAATGCAAAGAAGGGCAAGAAGGGGTCGGCGGCATCGATGCCGTTTGCTTCTATTGCAAGGAGACAGAGCCACCTGGAAGAGGAACTGCAAGAAGTACATGGAGGATCTCAAAAAGAAGCAAAGTACGACTTCGCTTGGTATTAATGTTATAGACATTAATCTTGCTACTTCACCCTCGACTCTTGGGTATTTGATACCGGATCGTAGCTCATATTTGCAAGTCGTTGCGGGAATGAGAAGAAGTAGAGGATTGAGAAGGGGCAAGGTGAACTGCGCGTCGGCAATGGAGCAAGCGTTGCTACGCTTGCCTTGTCGGCACGATACCACTTCATCTACCTTCGGATTAGTTTTGGAATTAAATAATTGTTATTGTGTTCCAACACTATGTCAAAACGTTATTTCCGCTTCATGTTTGCAAGCGGAAGGATATGATTTTAGATCAATGAACAATGGTTGTTCAATATATCTCAAAGATATGTTCTATTTTCATGCTCCATTGGTGAATGGATTATACGTTTTGAATCTTGAAGCGTCTCCCATCTATAACATTAATACAGAAAGGCAACTCTCTAATGATATAAACCCCACGTTTATCCGGCATTGTCGCTTAGGCCATATAAATAAGAAACGCATGGAGAAGCTCCATAAGGATGGACTGCTTCACTCTTTTGATTTTGAATCATTTGAGACATGTGAGTCTTGTTTACTTGGTAAGATGACAAAGGCACCTTTCACGGGACACGTGAAAGAGCAAGTGACTTGTTGGCACTCATACATACCGATGTATGTGGACCAATGAGCTCAACGGCCGAGGTGGTTATCGTACTTCATTACCTTTTACCGATGACTTTAGTAGATATGGTTATATCTACTTAATGAGGCATAAGTCCGAATCCTTTGAAAAGTTCAAAGAATTCCCGAATGAAGTACGAATCATTTAGGGAAAACAATCAAGTTTCTACGATCGATCGTGGAGGGGAATACTTGAGCCAAGAGTTTGGTAATCATCTCGAAAGATTGTGGAATTGTTCCACAATTGACTCCGCCAGAACTCCACAATGGAACGGAGTGTCCGAACGGAGAAATCGCACCTTGTTGGACATGGTGCGGTCGATGATGAGCCAAAATGATCTTCCGTTATCCTTTTGGGGATATGCTCTTGAAAACATTGTGCTCACACTAAATAGAGTTCCATCTAAGTCGAGTTGAAAAGACACCATATGAGATATGGACAGGGCAACCCCTAGTTTGTCTTTTCTCAAAATTTGGGGATGCGAAGCTTATGTAAAACGTTTACTGATCGACAAGCTCACACCCAAATCGACAAGTGCTTCTTTGTGGGATATCCTAAGGAAACTAAGGGATATTACTTTTATAATTGGGAACAAGGCAAAGTGTTTGTCGCCCGACACGGTGTCTTCTTGGAGAAAGAGTTTCTTTCAAGAAGGGTTAGTGGGAGCAGGGTGCATCTTGAAGAAGTTCAAGAAACACCGAAAACGTTTCGGCGACCACGGAACCACAACGGGAGGAACAAAGTGTTGCGCCACCGTTGTAGATACACCCGGCCCACGGAGGTACGAAGATCACGTCGTGCACTTGACAGTACACAGTGCGGAACAACGTGATATATTGTTGTTAGACAACGATGAGCCTAAGTCCTATGAGGAAGCGATGGTGGGACCCGATTCCAACAAGTGGCTTGGAGCCATGAAATCCGAAATAGAATCCATGTACGACAATCAAGTTTGGAACTTGGTTGATCCACTGATGGTGTCAAAACCATTGAGTGTAAATGGGTTTTTAAGAAAAAGGCCGATATGGATGGAAATGTTCACATCTATAAGGCGCGATTGGTGGCAAAAGGTTTTAAACAGATTCAAGGAGTTGATTATGATGAAACCTTCTCGCCCGTCGCAATGCTTAAATCTATTCGGATTATCCTAGCGATTGCTTGCATATTTCGATTATGAGATATGGCGAGATGGATGTCAAAACAGCTTTCCTAAATGGAAACCTAAGCGAGGATGTATACATGATACAACCTCGGGGTTTGTCAATCTAGAATCGCCTGAAAGATATGCAAGCTACGAAATCTATTTATGGATTGAAGCAAGCATCTCGGAGTTGGAATATTCGTTTTGATGAAGTAATCAAAGGGTTTGGTTTCATCAAAAACGAAGAAGAGGCTGTGTTTACAAAAAGGTCGTGGGAGTGCAATTGTATTTCTAATCTTATATGTGGATGACATATTGTTGATTGGAAATGATATCCATATGCTAGAATCCGTCAAGTCTTCATTGAAAAATAGTTTTTCCATGAAAGACTTAGGGGAGGCAGCATACATATTGGGCATTCGGATCTACGAGAGATAGATCCAAGAGGCTAATTGGATTAAGCCAAAGTACATACATTGACAAGGTGTTGAAAAGGTTCAACATGCATGATTCCAAGAAAGGTTTCTTGCCCATGTCACATGGCATTAATCTTAGCAAGAATCGGTGTTCTCGACACATGATGAGCGGAATAAGATGGGTATGGTTCCATATGCTTCGGCAATTGGATCCATCATGTATGCCATGCTTTGTACACGCCCGGATGTCTCGTACGCTTTGAGTGCTACGAGCAGATACTCGAGATCCAGGTGAAGGTCACTGATCCGTAAAGAATATCCTTAAGCACTTGAGAAGAACTAAGGATATGTTTCTAGTCTATGGAGGTGAAGAAGAGCTCGTTGTAAGTGGTTACACCGATGCTAGCTTCCAAACGGACAAGGATGATTATAGATCGCAATCGGGTTCGTGTTCGCGAACGGAGGCGCGATCGTGGAAGAGTTCCAAGCGTGATACCGTTGCCGATTCTACAACAGAGGCCGAGTACATTGCCTGCTTCCGAAGCCGCAAAGGAGGCGTTTGGATCAAGAAATTCGTTTCGAGCTTGGTGTGATGACTAGTACGACGGTCCAATGTCTCTCTATTGTGATAATAGTGGAGCCATTGCGCAAGCCAAGGAGCCGAGGTCACATCGAAGTCCAAACACATACTTCGGCGATATCATCTCATCCGCGAGATAGTGGACAGAGGTGATGTCAAGATATGCAAAGTGCACACGGATCTCAACATAGCCGATCCGCCGACAAAACCTCTCCACTCGGGAAGCATGAGGCGCACACAAGAGCAATGGGTATTAGATACTTACATGATTGACTCTAGTGCAAGTGGGAGATTGTTAGTGATATGCCCTAGAGGCAACATGGAGATGTTGGATATCACGTCAATGTTTATGTATAAATGAATAAAGTGTTATTCGGTTCCATGAAATAGACATCTTGTATTGATCAATAAGTACGTGACTTATTTATGAGACTCTTTATGTATGAATCTATTTCTAAACGATCCTCGATCATATATCATATTGTTGGAACAAATATGATTCTAAGATCGGCATGTTTATTGATTGATGATCATGTCTCATAGATCATGGGTATGGAGATACCAAATCAATAAACACGGACACATGTGTTGGAGAACACATTGTTGGATAGACCCACCATGAGACACTACGGGAATTAATGTGTCATTAGTTGGTCTCGTGTAGTGTTGGTACAAAGTCCTTAGACCTGAGATCACCATTGATTCCAACATGTGTAGTATCCTACTTTGGGACTACCAAACGCTATTCCGTAATCGGGTAGTTATAAAGGTAGTTTTCTTTGCTATGAAACATGGAGTGGGATGTGAGTGATCAAGATGGAATTTGCCCCTCCTTTGGAGAGATATCTCTGGGCCCCTCGAGGTAATGGATTATGGAAATGCATGGCCATGCTAAGTTGATTGAGGAGTCAATCAACAAACGATAATCCAATACGGTTCGAGTGAATGGTTAAGCTATTGAAGGGATGGCACACATCTTGCCTATAGCTTAACGGTATCGTGAGGCAAAGGGATTTGTGTACACATTATAGGTTCGAGCCGATATTATTCTTGTATACTATGGTGTCAATATGTGCTTGCTAGGCGCCGTTGTGGTCGGCTGAGTTAGACTCGAGCCGACGATCGGCTAAGTTATACTATAGCCGAAACCGAGTATACCGAACCTACGTGGTCGCACGCTTAAGGGGATAAGAACAGGCATTCGAGTTGGACTCGGATACGGCTCGATCAGATAGGGATCCGATCGGATAGAGTCCTATAGGCTTACGACGTATGGGCGGCAACCTCTATGAGATACGGATGAGATCCGGTTCAAAAATAGAGTCCCGATCGGCCACTAGTCCCGGTCGGCCAACTCTATATAAAGGAGGGAGGGGTGGAGAGCTGCGACATGTCAATTGCATCACGTGCAACAGAAGTCGCCGAGATCAATCTCCACGGAAACCCTCCCCACTTTCGAGCCAAACCCTAGCCTTGCATCGCGTGCTAGCACACGGGTGTACGACGTTTGTCCCCGGACGTGTGGATACCGTAGAGGCGCTGCTACGTTGCGCGCTGTTGATTGGCCGGATCGGGCCGTGGTCGGGCGCATCGGAGCGAGGCGCGAGAACACGGTCGAACGACTCGGATCGGCTACGGCATCGCGAATCGGCGATTGGCGAATCGGCGTCCCCGGGTATCGGCGTCGGCTTGTGAGAATCGACTACACTGTTCCGGATCGGATTGCCTTGATTGGCTATTCCGCTGCACTCTACTCCAATCGGTAACGATCTATCGGCCCTTACTTGCAAGTGTTCCTGGTTTGCACGGTAAAAAGTTTTTGTTTTCGGCTAGCGTAGCCTCCGCGTAACCCTTCAGCTCGGGCCTCCTGTAATCCTCCGACCATAGCGGCGGAAGTCGGCTTCCGTCGGGTGTTTCAGCGATGGACTCATTCGGCCTTCGTGCTGAGGTGGCGGGAGAGCAATTGGCTGTAGCCACGACGATGGTCTTGATCTTGTCCAGGATTGGTGTTACCATAGCGGGAGCCGCTTCGATAACGGTGTCGAGGAGGGTGAGGACGGCAACGACGTTCTGTTGAGGCGTCTGGAAGATGTTGGTGTTGTCGATTCATGTCTGAAGGATGGCCTCTCGAGCGAATCGCCCAGTCGCCCTCAGGTCTCGCTTCCTCCGGTTGGCTTCTTCCTTGTGGCTATTCTCCTCCTTTGCCAGCTTGCGCTCCTGCTCAAGCCTAGCTTGTTCTTCCTCCGCGATTCTGCGGGCCATGGCCGAGTCGGTCTTGGCCAGCTCAGCCATGAGGATATTGAAGCACTTTGGCTCGTAGTCCTTGTCGAAGTCGGAGTCGTTGGCCTCGTCCGTGGAGATGCCGTAGAGGTTGTCCAAATCTGAAGAGCTGAGGTACTCATCGAGTTCCGTGGATGAGCATGATCCAAACGGTGTGAGGATGACAGCGATTTTCCTTGAGCCCAGATTGCTTGAATCTGGATCGTTCCAGTCCGGGTCGTAGCTGGATGCTGATGGTTCTCCCGAGTGAGTCGATTTCATCTCGGGAGAAAGGAGATTGCAATAGATCTCAGCGGCGTTTGGTAACCCAAACGGTGACGAGAGGGTTTGTCCTCTCGAGTAGATGGAGTCCGACTCGGAGGTCAGAAGATTGCTGTAGATCTCAGTGGCGTTTGGTAAACCGAATGGCGCCGAGAGGGTTTCTCCTCCTAAGTGCATGGATTCCAGCTTGGAAGTCAGAACATTGTAGTAAATCTCAGTGTTGTTTGGTAATCCGAACGGCGCCGGGCGGGTTCCCCCTCCTGGTTGGTCCGAATCCGAGTCGGGGAAGGAGCGCTTGTCGAATCTTTTGGCGGCAAAGTCATCGATGCCTGAGGAAGATCCCATCGCGCTTGCCGATGAGATGAAGAAGAAGTCTTGACGCGCGGGCCCCTACCTAGCGCGCCAACTGTCGAAACTTGGTTTCGGCAATAGAAATTTGGGGGTGCAGTCAAGATCACCAAGCACAATGGGTTAAGTGGAGAAAAGGACTTAGACAGGTTCATGCCCTCTCGTGAGGTAATACCCTACTCCTGTTTCAGGGATTCGATCCGTCGAGTGTCTTTATTGATCTCTTGATCTTGTGTATCGTCTATCAAATCTATTGCTCATGAAACTGATATCCCTCAAGGGACGCCTCTGCCCTTCTTATATAGTCTCGGAGGGCAGGCTTACAAGTCGGAAACCCTATTATATTCTAAGTCGGTTTCCTCAATCTTACCAAACTATGACTATGAGCCGTTGCCTTATCTAATCGACAACGTAACACCCAAGTCATAGCCGGTTTATATAATCATTAGGCGTAACCTATCCCTATTACTAGTCGGACAAGCTTGCCATAAGGATATCCGATTGCCATAATCTCCACAACAACCAAAGATGATATCATCCACATAGATCTGAACAAAAAGTTGATTTTCATCATGCTTAAGAACAAAAAGCGTTTTGTCAATATTTCCCATTTGAAAACCTTTTGCAAGCAAAAAGTTCTTAAGCCTATCATACCATGCTCTAGGTGCTTGTTTCAAACCATACAAAGATTTAGACAATTAAAACATGGTTGGGAAAATCAGGATTTTCAAAACCCGATGGATGTTTAACATAAACTTCCTCCTGTATATAGCCATTTAGAAAAACACTTTTAACATTGATTTGATATAATTTAAAACTTTTTGAAGCAGCAAAAGCTAACAAAAGTCTAATTGCCTCAATCCTCGCAACAGGAGCAAAAGTTTCATCAAAATCCAAACCCTCCACGTGAGTAAAACCTTGAGTAACAAGTCTAGCTTTATTCCCAATAATTAAACCATCTTCATTTTGTTTATTTTTGAAAACCCACTTGGTTCCAATGATGTTATGTCTTGAAGGTGGTTCCACTAAAGTCCAAACTTTATTTCTCTCAAAATTTTCAAGTTCTTCATGCATAGCGTTAATCCACGATTCATCAGTTAGTGCATGAGTAATATGTTTGGGTTCCAAAGAAGCAACAAATGCAGATTTGCGCAAACATCATGAGAAGTTACCTTTGACCTTGTAGTCCGCTCACCTATATTACCGATTATTTGTTTCGATGGATGTAGTCGTTGAATGTGCAAAGGAGAATCAACTTCTGAGGTTGATTCACGTTCTGTACCTTCACTGGTTATAGCTTCTAAAGAGCCACCTTTATCGCATTGACGAACCCGAGGTAGATGGCCGCCTGCCTCGACTGTGCATCTGCTCTAGTCCGACCGACACGTTGAGCGGTCCGACCGGCCAAGTCGACCTCATAATCGTCGTCATCGCTCTCGTCTTCAAAAATACGACCATCCTCCCCCCGAGCCTGTGACAATGTACCTGCAAATTCTGGTCTAGTACCTGGACCAGCCTCATCAAAAGTGATTTCACAAGTCTCAACAATTTTGTTAGTTTCCAAAAGAAGTACACGATAGCCACGAGAATATGCGGGGTAACCAGGAAACAATCCATCAGTAGAACGTGCCTCAAATTTATCCAAATTTCCAGATTTCAAGACAAAGCACTTGCAACCAAAAACACGCAAATGTGAAACTTTGGGTAGATGTCCAAATCGAAGCTCATAAGACTTTTTCCAAGTTTTGATATCAAGAAAACATGATTGGAAACATAACATGCAGTGTTAATAGCTTCGGCCCAAAATTTCCTAGGAGTGTGATACTCATCAAGCATTGTTCTAGCCATTTCAACTAAGGAGCGATTTTTTCTTTCAACAACACCGTTTTGTTGTGGAACACGAGGAGAAGAAAATTGATGTTCAAGACCTTATTCGTTGCAAAATTGTTCAAAAGAAGCATTCTTAAATTCTGCTCCATTATCACTTCTAATTCTCTTCAAAGAACCGGAATTTCACAATTCATTCTAAGATACAAACTCCTAAAGTGTCCAAAAGCCTCATCCTTAGTTGCCATAAAGAAAACCCAAGAATATCAAGAAAAATCGTCAACAACAAGCAACACATACCACTTTCCTCCAACAGATTGCAGTCTAGCTGGAACAATAGTGTCCATGTAAGAGCTGTCTCGGTGCATCCGTCATCACAGAAATAATAGGAGTATGTGAAGAAGCATGAAGGGTTACGCGGAGGCTACGCTAGCCGAAAACAAAACTTTTTCTACCACGCAAACCAGGAACACTTACAAGTAAGGGCCGATAGATCGTTACCGATTGGAGTGTGCAGCGGAAACAGCCAATCAGGGCTATCCGATCCGGAACAGTGTAGCCGATTCCCGCAAGCCGACAGCCAATACCCGGGGACAACCGATTCGCCAATCAACCGATTCGCAGATGCCGTAGCCGATCCGAGTCGTCCGACTGTGTTCTCGCGCCTCGCTCCGATGCGCTCGACCGCAGCCGATTCCTCCACAGCCGATGAACAGCGTGCAACGTAGCAGCGCCTCTGGTATCCACACGTCCGGGGACAGAACGCCGAACACCAGTGTGCTAGCACGCGATGCAAGGCTAGGGTTTGGCTCGAAGGTGGGGAGGGTTTCCGTGGAGATTGATCTCGGCGACTTTTGTTGCACGCGATGCAATTGACGTGTCGCAGCTCTCCACCCCTCCCTCCTTTATATAGAGTTGGCCAACTAGGACTAGTGGCCGATCAGGACTCTATTTTGAATCGGATCCTGTAACATCCGAAAATCGAAGGAGTAGAATTCGGAACGTGAAAATCGGAACTCGCAAAAACTTTTTGAAATCATTGCTTCTTATCGTGTTTTTCAATTTTATTTACCAATTCAGTTGCGTAAGAATTTCTTTTGGAATTGCTATGAAGTGAAGTTGAATTAAACCCCTAAGCTTTGAGACCCCTACTGGGGAAATAATTCAATATATATATATATATATATATAAATTTGAAGAAGGGTAAACATATTAATTTTGGAGATTTACAAAAAGATTCTTGAAAAGAATATATTTTGGTTTAAACCCTGACTGGTGGAAGAAAAATAATAAATATTTGGATTTGGGATAAAAATATTTTTGACAAGGGAATATGAATTTAAAAATTTATCAAAGATCCCAAATTATTGATTTTAAAAGAAGAAATAAAGATAGGAAAAATATATTTTGAAAAATAAAAAGTGGGGGAAAAAGTTTGAAAATATAATTTTAAAACTATTTTGGAGATACTGAAATTTATTTTGAATTTTTAGAGTAAAAGGAAATGGGAATGGAAAATAGAAAATCAAATTCGGGAAATTGAGAAAGGGCACTGTTCACGCGTCATAAGGTGTTCGATCTGGTCCCCTGCCTCGCGCACGCACGCGACACGCGCCGCGCGCCGCCGCCCGCGCCGTACCGGCCTCGGCCACGCGCGCTCACGCACGCGCCGCGCGTTGCCGTGCGTCGCCCCGCCGCACGCGCTCACGCACGCGCGCGCGTCACCGCACCGCACGGGCCCCATCGGCGCGCGTCCTCGCCGCGCCGCTCGTCGCCGCCCCGTACCGTCCGCACGCTGTGCCGACGTGCCGCACCGCCGCCCGCGTCACCCACGCCGCCGCACAGCCCCGAGCCACGTCTCCGCACGTCGTCTGTGCGCTCCGTGCCCGGCCCCGCCCCGAACACCGCCGCGTGGTGGTCCGCCGTACGCCGCCGTGCCGGCCCCCCCCTCTCTCTTTGTTTCTTTCTCTCCGCGGCTATAAAACGGGGCGAAGCTCCATTGGTTTCCCACCTTGCCACTACCCGTTCTCTCTTTCTTTTTCCTCGCCGTAGCTAGAGCCGTCGCCGCCGTAGCAAGCCACCGCCGCCGCCGTGCCATTGCTGCCGCGCGTCGCCGCCGTAAGCCGCCGCTCCTTCCTCTCTTTTTCCTCCACCGCCGTCAACGCAGCCGCCGCCGCCATCATGCCGCCGCGCCGCGCCATCGGTTTGCCCGCTGCGCCAAGTCGTCGGGGAAAGGGGTAGACGAGAGGAGAGAGAATAGGAACGGGGGTAGACGAGAGGAGAGAGAATAGGAAAGGGGGCAGCCTGGGAAGGAAGAAAGAAGAAAAAAAAAGAAGAAAGAAAGAAAAGAGAAAGAGAAAAGAAAAGAAGGAAAAAAAATTAGAAAAAAATAGGGAAAATTTTAGAAAAATTTGGGGAATATTTTTAGGGAATTTTGGGGAATATTTGTGCAAAAATATATAGTTTTCTCGGTATTTTTCCTCGGAGTAAAATGATTTTCTATATACGTTTTTTGGAAAATTTCCGTTTACGTGAAAATTTTCTTGAAGAATTAATATTACTTTTCTTTTCTTTAAGCTATATTTAACCATTGGGCTCGGCAAAGATATATCAACGAACCTCTTGAACAACATTCGCAAGATTCCCGCTTCGTCGTTTTATCGACCCCTTTTTACAAAAACTCTAAAAACTCGAAACTCGTCGCTACGGCCGATTTTGCTATAAAAATCCTCCGTAATTCGATTAGGGTCGTAGGGGAAAATGGTTTGGAGAGTTCTTTATGATTTTTCATGCTTTTCGTTCGTTCTTATCGGATTTTAACTGGAATCCATTGTTCTTTTTCCTTTTCGCTCGTATGATTAGCGACCGAGGAGGCAAACACTGACCCCGCAGGAGACCCCACTCAAGAAGCGTACGAACAAGGCAAGTCTTCACACCCTTTGAACATATTGATCCCATTCGCGAAATGATCTTATTTTAAACTCTAAACATGCATGCTCTACCGAGTTACCTATACTTGTTGTGCCATACCTTGCTATTGTTTACCTTTAGAATTACTCCTTGTAACTCGCGATGCGATACAAATAACCGAAGCATAACTTCGGTAGCGCTTAGCCATGCTATACTTAGATTTATGCATACTCATGACTTTATGAAAAAGCTTTGTGCTTGGGCAACTACCTTAGGGAGGTAGTTGAGATTCGGCATGTGGAGACATGAGCGCCACATGACCATGATGAATTAAGTTTGATGAAAATTGAAAGTACTATACAAATGTTTTAGACTGGGCGGCCGGATGATTCGGGTGGATTCGGAAAAGGCAAGTGCCGACCCTGGTCAATTAAGGACCGAGCCATGAGATAGCGGAAACGAGCCGACAACCGTACTTCTCGAATGGGTATAGACCTAGCCGACTAGATAGCCGAGCGGAGCGGTATCCTTGCATAGATGGTTCTCTATGATGTGGTTATGGGATGAGAATGTGGCTGCGGCCTTCGTTATGAATGTGGAATTAAACTACGTTAATTAAACTTAAAGATTGGAAATGTCTTCCCTTACCCCGGTGCGCGAACTCCTCTCACCTTGCTAGAAAAGGACGGCTAGAGTGCATGAGGGCATAAGTTCATGGAGCGGGTACTGCCAAAGTGAGGTTATCGAAAGGCTTTGCCGTGACCGTCTCATGTGTTGAGGCGTAGGCTCATTTGTTGGGCTGTCACGGAGTACGGGTAAAGTGTACATCCACTGCAGTGTGAGTGAATCAATCTATTCGAATAGCCGTGCTCGCGGATATTGAGCATCGTGACAAGACTTTCGCTTGGCTAGACTTTGAACTTAAAAATGCTGGGATGGGTTTGCATGATGATTTAATTCGCTGGTGGATCAACTTCTCGAGAATGCGAGAAGGGGTGGACTCCCCAGAAAATCATGACGAACCGGAGGCGGGAAGCCATCCTTGGAATCACGGTGGATGGTAGACGACCGTCGCCGGGTTAATGAACTATGAAATTAAAACTTGATTTGGCTAGACGACAGGCTTGTGAAAAGAATTGTGAAAACTGGCTTTACGCAAAAATAACCCTAGCCATGTTCTTTGAATAACCCTGTCATATGCATCAATTCTGTGTTGACTTGCTGAGTACGGTTGGTACTCACCCTTGCTATACGCACAAACCTCCAGCTGATGGAGTTGAAGAGCCGGAAGATCCATATGCTTACCACCAGGAGGACGAGGGAACTGACGGCGCATATTAGACTTTAGCTCCGGTCGTTGCTCGTGGCAATGGACAAGCCGCGCCTCTTTCCTGTCTTATCTAAACTCGTTTTTATATTGTATTCGGACCATAAGGTCTGTGGGATGAACAATGCCTTCGGGCCTATTTATGTAATAATGGTATTGTAAGACTATTCGTGCATGCGCACTTGATTATCCAGTACTGCATTCGTGGGTACCAACTACTTGATCCAGGGAAATGGTACTATGAACACGAAAGATTCCCGACTCAAAATCGGGGGTCCACAGATCCTATCCGAATCTCACAGAGTTGGCCGCCCATACGTCGTAAGCCCATAGGACTCTAACCGATCGGATCCCTATCCGATCGAGCCGTATCCGAGTCCAACTCGAATATCTATTCTATCCCCTTAAGCGTGCGACCCTGTAGGTTTAGGTATACTCGGTTTTGGCTATAGTCTAACTTAGCCGATCGTCGGCTCGAGTCCAACTCGCCGAGCCACTCCACATGCGCCTAGCAGCACATATTGACACCATAGTATACAAGAATATAATATCGGCTATGAACCTGTAATGTGTACACAAATCCCTTTGCCTCACGATACCAGTTAAGCTATAGGCAAGATGTGTGTCATCCCTTCAATAGCTTAACCATTCACTCGAACCGTATTGGATTATCTGTCTGTTGATTGACTCCTCAATCAACTTAGCATGGCCATGCATTTCCATAATCCATTACCTCGAGGGGCCCAGAGATATCTCTCCAAAGGAGGGACAAATTCCATCTTGATCACTCATATCCCACTCCATGTTTCATAGCAAACCCGAAAACTACCTTTATAACTACCCGATTAGGAATAGCGTTTGGTAGTCCCAAAGTAGGCTACTACACATGTTGGAATCCATGGTGATCTCGGTCTAAGGACTTTGTACCAACACTACCCGAGACCAACTAATGGCACATTAATTCCTGTAGTGTCTCATGGTGGGTCTATCCAACAATGTGTTCTCTAACACATATGTCCATGTTTATTGATTTGGTATCTCCATACCCATGATCTATGAGACATGATCATCAATCAATAAACATGCCGATCTTAAAATCATATTAGTTCCAATAATATGATATATGATCAGGGATCATTTAGAAATAGATTCATACATATCGAGTCTCATAAATAAGTCACGTACTTATTGATCAATACAAGATGTCTATTTCATGGAACTGAATAACACTTTATTCATAAATACATAAACATTGATGTGATATCCAACATCTCCATGTTGCCTCTAGGGCATATCACTAACAAAGCAACCATCTTACCATGACAACATAGTGTACAAATCAAATCAAGATCTTTCTTAAGTTTAGGCAAACCACGAACAAGATCCAAACCACTAAGCCTAGTGAGATGATCAAAACCAACATGTCCAAGTCTGCGATGCCAATACATCAATCTTTGTTGAATTTTGCAACCAAACATGTTACAACAGGTGAAACAGGATTTCCAAAATCAGCTTTAAACACTCCTCCATAACGAGAAATATTCAACACAGAATCACAACAAGAAATTTGTGAAATTGAAAGCAAATTATACTTTAAATCCTCAACCAAAGCTACTTCTTTAAATTCAAACTTGTCACTTACCTTGACGGATCCTGTAGCAAGAACGACATTTGTAGAAGCATCACCAAAGATAATAGATTCAGTCTTGGATGCCATCTTGAGGGAGGAGAACCAATTTTTATCACCGGTCATGTGCCACGAACAACCGGAATCCACAATCCACACGTTCTCCTTCCTTGCCAACAAAGCCTACACACAAGAGGATGTCGAAGCCTCAGTACTGGGGTTAGATAAAAGAAATTTAGGAATCCAGTACTGAGACACACGACCAGTTGATCCAATAGGCATATATCCATGTGCAAAAATAGTTTTTGAATTTTTAGAAAAATTCCTTCGAGATCGGTCTGACCGATGCTGCACTGTCGGTCTGACCGTTGCTGTACTGCCGGTCTGACCGAGTGCCAGAGCCGGTCTGACCGAGAGACTCACTGCGGTCTGACCGGTCTTCTCGAGGGAAAACCAAATTTCTGCCACTTTGATTTTGCAAGAACAATTTCTCTTTCGCTTTTCTGTTTACATGCTAATCTGAAACAAAAATCAACAAGATGACCATCTTTACCATAAAAGGAACAAGTATACTTCTCCCTAGTAGTTGATAATTTTGAAATATTAGTTTTAGTTTCTTTCAATGTGGCAGAAAGAGAGGGGATAATACCAAAACATTGGGTGGATTTTTGGTGAAATAATCATGAGCATCAAAACCTATACCCCCTATTGTAACTAGTCACTTTATATTGATCCAAAATCATGCTAAGTTGTTTCTTACCATCAGAAAATCTTTGCAAAGAACTTTTCAAATAAGAAACCTCTTTTTCCAAATTTGCACAATTTTCACAATCTACCATGGCACCTTTGTTTTTATGAAATTTGGAGCAAGAAGATACTTCATCTTGTTTAACAATTTCCTCCATATGCTTAACACGAGCCAAAGCATCCTTTAGTTTCATCTCATTAGCATCACATGTTAAACAAGGTTTGGTATCAAAATCATGTGAACCATTGATATCTCTAATTTTTTAAATTTCAAGCATTAAGACCTCACAATTTTTGCACTCATCACCATTAGGGATAAGAGATTTTAACCTAGCAATTTTAGCATTTAGAGATTCAATTATAAATTCTTGTTTTTTATACATCTTCTCACACTTTTTATTTTTTGCACTTAAAACAAGAATAGCTTCCTCAAGAGAACTCACCTCATTGTCCTCATTGTCGAATCTGATTCACCACGTGTCATGAAGCAAACACGGAGATGTTATTGTCTTTCTCCTTATCTTCATCGCTATCGGAATAAATGTCGCTTAATGGCTCAAAAGCGGCATAGAGTTTATTCATCACCTTCCTCACCACCTCCTTGGTTTTCTTTCCCTTGAGCTTGTCATCCTTGATCGTCTCTTCACCTTTATCTTCCTTCTTGCCTCTCCCAAGCTTAGGACAGTTGGAACAAATATGATCTAAAGCACCACATTCAAAGTAACGAGCTGGTTCACCTCTTTTCCTGTACCTGACTTTATTCATAGCTCGAGAAATTTTGTTAGCAGCCAAAGCCAAGTCCTCCTCCTCAAATTTTTTGAGTTGCTCATCGGACATGGCATTAATCAAAGCAAGAGCAGTGGGAGTTGACAAAGAAGCAACAACATCCGAGGAAGTTGAAGAAGAAACCAAGGCACTAGACTTAGAATAAATTTTTAGAGAAAGAATATTCATCTCATGAGTTTTGAGTTTTGTGTAAAGTGAATCCAAAGTCAGAGTAGACATATCAATAGACTCTTGAATAGAGGTAACTTTCATCTTCCAAATAGACATCAAGACCATTCAAAAGTGGCGAGAAACCTCAAATTGTGGATAATTTGTATCATAAGCACAATCAACAGATCTAAGATTACTCAAAATTTTGTTAAATCTACCAAGATAATAATCCAAAGCTTTTGCAGGTTTCATCTCAAATTTTATGTACTCTTTTTTGAAAAGATATCGACAAAGTTCTTTAATGTTATTAGTTCCTTGATGAAAGTTTCTCAAAACAATCCAAATCTCATTGGTGGTATTAAGATGTGATACACGATCAAAATCCGGACGAGAAATCCCATTCAACAAAATATTATGAGCTTTGCAATTGTTATTAAACTTTGTTTTCAAAGCCTCAGTATTAATAACTTCAAGAATCTCATAAGGAAGAGCGACCTTTTGCCAAACATCATAATCTTAAGCCAAAATATAAGATTGCATCTTACTACACCAATAAACGAAATCCATACCATCGAAAACATGTGGCTTAGTTGAAAATTTATCAGCCATGGCTTAAAACTCTAGATCAGTAAAAATCCAAAGAAGAAAATAAGTCTCTGATACCACTTATAGGATCGAATACCGTAAACTAAGCAAACCAGGGGGAGTTGAATGGTTGGTATCCCCAAAAACCAAACTTTTAGCGAAAATAAAAGTTACCCACGAAATTCGATGTAGATTGGTCTGACCGAAGTTGTCACACCGGTCTGACTACCTGAATACCTCCGGTCTCACCGGCGGTGTAAACCCGTTCTGACCGCCGGATGTCGCTGAAGTCACCTTCCTCTGTGTGCCAGTCTGACCGCAGTACTCCGATCAGTCTGACTGGTGAGAAGCCGCT
Organism: Oryza australiensis; assembly: GCA_019925245.2. Classification (NCBI taxonomy): domain Eukaryota; kingdom Viridiplantae; phylum Streptophyta; class Magnoliopsida; order Poales; family Poaceae; genus Oryza; species Oryza australiensis. The sequence goes on from JAIFGZ020000507.1 coordinate 294,082, forward strand.
GGTCTAACCGCCGATGTTCCTCCAGTTGGACTGCCGCACCCGAGAAAACACAAATTGAAGAACTCTCAAAGTAGATTGAAAATATATTACTTCTCTCTGTGTTTATAAAGTGCAACAACAACACTCCTCAGAAAATTTTGACAAAAAACTCGAAACCCTAACTTTCTCGCAACTCAACTCTCTCTAAAACTCATACCGGGAAGCCACACATTCCCTCTCTATTTATACATGAGGTAGGCAGCCTAAAGCCACGAATCCAACTCATACAAGAAGTCCTAATCCATTAGAAAACCTTCCGGTACAAGAAACAAACATTACAAATTCCAATTGTAACAATTTTGAACTCCTTCCAAAATTATAACTCCGCATCCCATACGCACACAATATCTCCATCGTATGCCATATGGAAACTTCACCAACCACGTGCATTAATCTTTATCCTAAGTATCCCACGTGATCTCTTTCCATCCGGACATCACCTTATCTCCAAAGTTGACTCCAAATCCATCACTGGAGATACTCTCCCGAGACGTAAAGATTACCTACACATGAATCAAATAAAGAAACCATATCCGAGTACAAGCCATCTCCAACTTGACTCATTTTTAGCACACAACAATATTCATACGCATAGAAACATGAAATAATCACGGATATCCAAAGGAACTATCCAAAACCAAAACCAACAAGAAATTGATCTGGAATCGGATTGAGTCGATTGGTTTGACCGGCAGCACAAGCCTGGTCCGACTGCACAAAGACCTCCGGTCTGACCGGCAGCACATGCCCAGTCTGACCGGACCACGAAACAACAAACCACTGTTCACCGTCTAAAAATCTAATCATCTCCAAAACCACTTCGCCGATAATCTCCAAATATCAAAACCAATAATCACAGATGCCAATTGTTTATCACCATAGAAGAATCAAACACACTTTGATTTTACACCAATAATAGGAACAAGCTTGCATTGGTATGACATCATAATCAACAGAATCAACATAAGCACCAATGGAAAAAGGAACTCCGCCCGTTTGTGTTACCTTAGCTTTTCCAGTGTTATTGAGCCATTGAATATTGTAAGGATGTGGATGTGGCCATGTGGTCAATTCAAGCTTCTTGACCAAATAAGAACTCACCAAATTGTTGCAGCTTCCTCCATCAATGATGACTCGTGCTCGTCGGTTCTTAATGATGAAGAAAATCTAAAAATAAGTTGTGGCATTGGAGCTTCTCAGGTTGCTGAATTTGCTTGTTGAGCACTCATTGCACAATGATGTTCAGGTAACCTGAAGTGTCGCGTCTCCAAGGACATGGCCATCGCCATCATCATCGGTGGCATCACCATCATCATCATCCTCAACATCGGAGGTGTTGATGTATCCTCCATCTTCTGTCATGACATATGCCAGCTAACTGGGGAAATCTTTCTGCACATGTCCAAGGCCTTGGCAGCGGTGGCACCAAATGCCAGAAGTCTGACCCGTTGAAGCGACGGATGAAGCACTCTTGGCGGGAACCTGCAAGGAATTTTTACCTGAATCTGAAGGTCATGCAGGAGGTGGTTTCGGTGCTGTAGAAACACCACTCGTGGAAGAAGAAGGGCTTTGCCCGCTGGTGAGGACGCTCGGAAAGACAGAGGCTTGGTCAGCCCCGAAGACGGTGCCAATGCACGTGGCATGTAGGAGGTGCGATTCGTATTATGCTGCTCATGTCTCTGCGATGCTTTCTCTGCAAGCATAGCAAATTGGAACAACTGGTTGACAACATGAAATTCTTTATGATCAACAATGTCCTGAATTTCACGCCTCAAACCCGAATAAAAGCGAACAATGGATCCTCGTTCCCCTCTACAACACTACAACGCATCAATCCATTTTGAAGCTCACCATAGTAATCTTGTAGATATTTCTCTCCTTGTTCTAAATGCATTAGTTTCTTACGTAAATCTGTATGATAAGAAGGGGGAACAAAACGATCATGCATAGCTATCTTATGTTCTTCCCATGTACCAGGTAAAGCATCCTGCGCAGCTAGCCCATTCCACCAAATAATGGCAAAGTCCTTAAACTCCTTAGTAGCTTGTCGAACTCTATGTTGCTCAGGAACAAGGGGGCACTAAACTTCTGCTCGACCATCATCTCCCAATCAAGAAATCCCTCAAAATCATAATGACCCAAAAAAGATGGTATTGTAAACTTGACCTTAGCATAAGGATCATCAGGGGCACGGTGACGGTGTTGGTTACCACCCATACCTATCGTGTTACGGCGGAGGCGTCATCATAGTCTTGCTTGACGTCCATCGTTGCTACCGGAGTCATCATTGTTGGACGCTACTACAAAGGTTTCCAACTCGGTAACCTTGTCGTTTAGGATTAAAATTCGTTTGTCCAGCCTCTCCATGTTATTGGTAATGTTGAGGTCAATGAGTGCATCAGTGACGGACTTCCTTATGGCATCATTCATCCCTTTTTGGGCACTATCTACAGTGGCTTCCAGTTGAACTTGGCTGACACAGTCGCTAAAATCCTTAGGGGTGTTATCTCTAGTCTGATCACTTCCTGCCATTGCAAACACTAAAACAGGAACAAACGGTGAAAGTTAGTCCTACCAAAAAGCCTACGTGGTTGCAGTGGTGCTTCTATTAATAGCAAATGGAAGCTTATTACCAAGCTCTTACAATATTCTTACCAACACGAGCAAATGATGGCAACCAGCGGCTAGGTTGTGAAACCTGTGAAGAAGTGACACCACGATTGCATGGTCTTTTCTGTACTTATCTGAAGGATATATGGAGCTTGGGAGGCACACAAAGAGGAAAAATATGTATATGTGGCACACAAGTCAATAACAGATAGTAATGCTTAATTATAGTCCTAATTACTTGTTCTCGTTGCTGGTCTAACGTGTCCCAAGTACCAGGTGTGTGAGTGTCAAAAAAATATGGAGAAACAAGTATGATGGGTAGCAATAGAAACAGGAACAAGGAACAAGATAACACACGCTAACACAGCTCAATTAGGCCTTCTCTATGTGCTCCTCTAGATATTGTTTCTCTTTTGCCCCTCTCTTTTTTCTCTTTTTTTGGACTATCATTGTTTCTTGGGAAAATTCAACCTTTTCTTTTTATTATTTTTATTTTTTCTTGACTTAGGATCACACAAGAAGTAACCACGGAAAATTTGAGTTTAAACAAGTGAAAGACGTGGCCTGTGGAAAATTCAGAAGACGTGCTCAAAATTGACAAAAAGCTTTTGGGCTCGGAAAGGTAATCTTGTGACAAGTTTTTGGAAAAATAAACTCACCGAACCGACAAAGCGGGGGATGGACGGTTTCAAAAATTTTTTCGATCAATTTTGATATATGGAACGTCTCAATTGGATTTCGTATGTGAAAGCTATGATTGTTTTAAAAACTGACTCCAAATTAGAGGACAAAACAGGAACAATGCACGCAAAACTGGTTATTGCATGCACAAAACTAGTCACGACGGCTAGGGTTTGATGGAAACGATGGGGAAAACACATGAACTGGACTCTAACATGACCTAACCAACAACAAGACCTCGACCGGGACACAAAATCAACACGACGGACTCTAAAATTGAAATATGCAAAGGCTATGGCGCGGAAGGTTCTAGGACAGGAAAAACGAGTATGGCACTGGACTATGGAACAATGTGAAACACTCAAAACTAGGGAATAAATGTGAACCTGAGAGTAAACCTTAGCTCTGATACCACTTAATGTGAATGGGGGTTCTCGATCTTCCGTCAGGTAGAGGTAACTATCGCTGTGGCAGAGAATGACACACCGATCTCGCTTCAGATCGAAAGAACCAACCCTGCAATCTTAACACCACAACTCATCTGGTTATCAACCAAGCATAGTTCCGGTTGGCCTCACCAAGAAGGCTAGTCCCTTCCTGCACAATGAAGAATACAAGCAAGAACAATAAAGAAAACAACCAATTTGAAGATGAATGATTAATCTCACAAAGTTGGGGTCTCACAAACCGATGAACGACGAAACTGTTCTTGACAAAATAATCTAAGCAAAATCCAAACCCTAATGACAGCAGTGGCACATGATTATATAGGTCTTAGGGTCTTCGTCTACCCTGGACGCGCCCCCCTAACGGGCTCAAAGATGACACACAGCCCATTGGATCAAATACGGTAATGCAACACCAGGACAGATTCTGTACACTGACTTGTTTTGACAATTCCCATTGATTATGAAGTAATTTTCATGTGAGACCACTTCCATTGACTTCCTTATGAAATTATATTTCCATCCATATATGGATCGTCAAAAACGGAGTCCGGATGCATCCTGGGTGACCAGTTTAAGACAGACTGGTCCTGCAGCCCGAGACAGAATCGAATTCATGTTGGACTGGCCCTCTGGCTGGTTTTGAACGTCCTTGCTGGTCTTATTTGCCTCCACCAATTCCTCCAAGCTCTTCATTACCCTCTCTAATGTTTCTAAGACATATAACATCATTAGGTAGTAATTTATTCTCAAAAATATTAAAAGTATCGTTTAAGAATGAGCTTACCTCTAAGTTTAGCTGGCGCAATCGAGCTCGGGTCATTGGACCTTGCTTAATGTTGGAAGGATCAGCGGGTGCATCCAAAGGAGTGATTTCCTCATCAGTTGGTGTGGTGTGGCGAGGCGTGGCGTGTACGCTAATGCAAAGGCAAAGGCAAAGGCAAAGGCAAAGTGATGTGGTGCGGTGCGATGAGTTTTGCTGTTGAAGACAGTCATCATTGGGAGATCAATGTATGATCAATTGCTATATTATCTCTTGTGTTCAAGATAGACATCAATGTCAAATGATCACCGGAATATTCCATGCGATAATAGCCATTGGTTCCCTATGATAACACCCTACAATAATAGCCATTGATGCTCTTCGTGGTGTCCAGATTCATCCCCTTGCTCATCTGCACAACTATATAAGGAGATCCCTCCTCCTCAAAGCACACCAGAGCAACCATAGCAAGCACTCCTCCCTTTCCTTCTGTTTTTTGCTGCATCCTGCCTGCAACCCCATCGCTAGCACTACGTGCACACTTCTGGTGAGAGAAGAGCCTCTGAAACCTCGTCTGTCATTGACATCCTGCTCAGGATAGACAGGTGATAAGGTTTCTGGGGAGCGATGAATGCGACTGCTCGCACCCTGAACAACTATGTTGACTACATCTTGATGGTCGTTCGTTGTTGTACGACTACATCTTGGTGGTTGTTCGTTGTTGTACGACTACGTCCCGGTGCCCGTTCGTTGTTGTACGTCTACGTCGATTACGTCTTGGTGGCCGTTGTATGTCTACATCACTAAGGTTGTTCGAGGAACTACACGACAGCAATTCTTCACTGCAACAAACTCTTACGGCTACATCAACAAGACATCCAAACATGTCTAACACAAGTGGTAACGATGTTCACACTGCCAGTGCGACTAATGCCTCCGGCAGTACAAGTGCAAACCCTTGCACTAGTCCCTTAGTATTGTACATTCTAAAACTTTATCGTTGCATATTGTTCATGTTTAAATTTGTGTTAAAAATGAACATGTGCACATATTCTGTTTCACTCACTGTAGTCATAGAAATATTGTGTCACATACCCAAATTCTAGGGTCAAGAAATTTTTGTCAAAACCAAATGGAAGTGAAGTTCCTCAAATTTGTGAACCAAAATTTTTCATTTCTAACTTAGGAGAAGTACTTCAACCTATTGCATGATTAAAATTTGAGAACAAATTAAAACTTTTTCACTCCTAACCTTGAGCATATATGCAATTATACATGTGTGCATGCATATGCATAAAACCTGTTCTGACAATAAGTCTTTTTGTGCATTTGGGATTTTGATCTCGCATTACATGATAGGTCTCATGAGCCTAACCTAAAAGACTTATTTCACTAACCAAAACTACGGCCAACCTTGGATAATAATATGTGAACATAAAATTTAATTCAAAGATCATCTCCTCAGCTCAAGACAAATTTAATATAAACCCTATAACCATATTAGATGCATTTACAGAAAGGGAACACCTATACAAAGAAAGGTCACCCTAATTCTCTAGAATAATTCATGCAAGGTAAAATCATGGAAAAAACCATGAAGGTGCCAAACAATATATTCAACTCAATATAATTTTGGTACAAATTAATAAGTAAAGTCTAATACCTCAAACAAATTAGCCAAAATAGTCACATAGTGGATCAAATATAATCCTTAATCGGCTAAAACGACATTTTGTCAAAAAAATATCATTAAGATGCACAAAAGTATGTATGGGAAATAATTTATTCAAATACTAGGTTAATTATCAGGAATAAATATATTTTTTCTAGAATTTTTCTCCTCAGTTTATGTCTCCTAAAAATTCATACTAGATTCTAATTAGCCCACATTTGCCTATTTTCTGTGAGGGATCTACAAATGATTTTGTGTGCAACCAAAGAAAATGGAATCTAAGAATAACCATCTACCTCCAGTAAAATTAACACAAATTTATCTGGACCACACATTAAGTTATGAAGCTATAAAGTGAGAGGGAGAGAAAAATCCGAAAATTCGTCCAAAACCAGGTATACCGAAATCCACCATCCCTCACTCACCCACCTAGTGTACCACGGCCTGGACCAACTTGAAAGCCTCACCATCTCGCCCTCCACCTCCAGCTCACCATAAATGTGAGAGTGGGGGAGAGGACGTGGTCTCCACACTCTCAACGCGTGCCCCCAACGTGTCACTCATTTTTTGTGTTTATCTCCTAATCTTCAACGTCGCCCTCCTCACTCATCACTCAAGTTCCAAAGAATACCAAGGGAGAGAGCTCCATCTCTCCTTTTCCATCTCTCATTTGTCGTCGGCCGTGGAGAAGAAGGCACCTCCGATCGTCGTCGAGCCATCTCCATCTCCGTCTCTTCGGCGTTCCTTAACCTCTGTTCAATGCCGATTCCATACCCACTCATCTCACCCTCTGTGATGCAGCCATTCGTCGGGAACGCCATCGCGCTCACGGTGTCCTGGAGCATGCCCTAGAGCACCGCCGCCATGACATCATCGTTGTTCCCATCGATCAGGTGGAGCTAAGGCCGAGCCACCGCGCCATCATAATCACCACGACCTCCTATTTGAAAGCCCCCAAGAACCCCAGCCAATGACACAGCGAGCAGGGAGATCGACTTCATCTTCCTAAACTCCGACCGTCGGCCATCATTGCCGATTCCTACCATTCTGGTGAGTCTCCGTCCAATTACTTGCGCATGGGGCATCTATAGGACCTATCTAACACCATGTCCATGCTTGCTTGGCACCTCGATGGCTGGATCGAGTCGTCCCTGTTCGCCGAAGTTTGGAGCTATCGCCAAGTCATTCCACACGTTGTCGTCGTCATCCGTACAACAGACGACCTTTTGCGCAACTAGTTAAGCGCCCTAGAGCCCTTAGAACCCATATGCATGCACTCATTTCGCCCCAATCGATCTCTAGTTCCACATGCATTCACACCCGAACACCTCTCGCCGCTCGCACTACTCGTCAGAGCAGCTCCGGCCATTTTCGGCAACGAGATCACCACCTACGGATGTGCAAGAATCCTGCGCATAATTTTCCTTTTGGTCACACGACGAGATTAGCCACCATTCGTCGCCGGCAAGGCCAAGTTTGGCCGTCGGCCATGCTTGCCTCCCCTGTCCATGGCACAAGGACTTCACTTTGAGAAGAATTGAAAACCCTGGGTACCAATTTGTAAAGTTCCCTGAGACTGAAGATAGACCCAGGACCTATTCGTAATTATGTGTAAAATTGAGGGACTCTTAACCAAAACTGAATTCAACATGTGCCTAAAACTGCGGGTTGATTACAAGAAAACCCAAGGGCCTTTTTGCAAATTTTCATGAGACTGACCAGCGGACCTCATTTATTTATAATTTGAAAATATAAAATAATATAGCTAAAATAATAACTTTTCAACGAAAATTGGACAAACTTGTAAATTCTATATAAAATCAAATATAACTCCTTTTGAAGTGATTCTAGTTGCTATAGATTCATAAAGTTATGGACTTTAATTTAAGAACATAAAACCTAGCACTCAGTGTACAAATTTTGTCTCTAAAATTTTTCTAAGTTAAATCACACATAGAGCTTGCACAAACTTATAAAATGAATATAAAATTCAATTTGACTTATTTTGGGACAAACTAAAATTCTATAGATTCATCAACTTACACCCTCGATTAGGAAAAACAAAAGTATATAGTTACTTTGTGCCAAATGAATGTAAAACTAATGTCATTTAAATAATGAGATTTAGATCAGCTGAAATTTAGAGATTTATATAAAATTTATTTTAACTTCTTTTTGAGTAAACTTAATTTATGTAGCATCACCAAAATATGTTGATATTTAAAACCTGGTTATGATAGTTATGACCTATTTGCTGCATTTCCTACCTTGAATAATTGTTATCCTTGCTATTTGTACCCCTAGAAATGGTTAGAGTATATTACTTATGCTCAAATGGGTCTATATATGCTTTATACAACTACTTGCTTAGTCTTGCTTAGAATTATGAAAATGCTCATTCCATCTATAACTATAATGTGATTTTGATATGTGAACCCTTCTTGGGGTAAAATAAATATGATGAGTATTTGCGAACTAAAATGTGTAAAAATGTGATTTTTACTTGGGCGACAATTGGCGTGCATATGGTGTTAGTTGTATGCCTATAGGGGGGAGATGTTTGCCCAAGTCTGTAAGGACCAAACTTGTGCCACCAACTTAAAGTTATTCGAACATCCACATATGCTTGTTATGGGATGGCCTAAGCTGACTAATCTACTTAGCACCTAGCCTTGTACTATGGTAGGCCGATGTGTATGAGTCGTGTAACTTAGAGGAACTTCCTATTTACCCCGATATAGAGTTTAGATGACTAAGTCTGTCTAATACAATGGTATTGTGCCACGTGGGTGGGTTCCTGTCGTGTCCGCCACCACAGCGTTAAGTTTAAGGCGTGGGCCCCTCACATAACGGTTCTAGGTTATATTTCCAGTATGCCTAGGATGGAGGAACACGTATCGTGCTGGTGCAAGGCTAGATATTAAGTAGTGTAAAGGCTTCGTTGTGACCTCGAGACTGTACTCAGTGTGTAGAGTTGTTGATGAGAAATTTCTCTCACGCGCTGGCCTGGGAGATCTGCTTAACTCCAGTGCAGGTCCTTCTCGGCTACCTATGCTATTCAAGGCGTGCCAGTTGATTTGATCTGTTAACCAACAAGAAAAATAGAGATATATGCATTAAGTATTAAGGCAGATCCTACTGGATCGGCTGCAGCAGTCAATTTACATATATATGCTATTCCGAGGTGTATTTAAACCAAGTGACTAGAATAGATCGGCTGTTGCCGAGACAGTATTAGTCACTTAATCCAAATATACAGCAGAATAGTGTTAACGCCTAAATTTGGTAACCGAACCCCTAAGTTCTAGAGAGGTTAAAATAGAATCGGATCGGCTGGTGGAAAAGCAGAGGCTGCGTCGGCTGTGCTTAAGTCGGCTGAGTAACGATCGGCTACGGGGTCAATGGGCTAAGGTTGGATCAGATGAGGATAGCCGATAGCCGATGCTGAGTCAGAGGAGAAAAGCATTTCTGATGAAAGTGCTTGGAGATAAAGTGAAGGATTCGGTTATCAGTTTGCGCGTTAAAAGATATTGCCATCTATGGATAGAGTCCTGTAACGGCAATTGTATCTGTAAATTAGGAATTTGTTTAAACTGTTTATTGTAATGCGGCGTGGGTCCTTCCCAGGATATCGTCGTATTTTAAATAGTAGTTTAGATAGAGTCCAGGGTCTGTATAGATAATGTTATTCTTGGGTATAAATAGGACCGAGACCCCCTGTAATTAAATATTCAACAATCAATCAAACAACTTTCGGCGCATCACCAAACCTTTTCCTCAGACGAGCAATTGATTTGGCTCCGGGCTGCATCCTTTCGATCCCAAAATCCAGGTAAATGCTTGTCATTAGTGGTATGTTCTACTGATTCTAATGCTTCCATCGTAATGACACATTAGATTCAGGGGTTTATACTGTGCTATTTACCATATATCGCATATAACTGGAGCAATGTTTAGATCTATCCTACCATCGGCCAGTTCTATCAAGAACCCGCAGCCGATAGGGCTAGATCTAAAGGTTGAACTAGTTTATAGGCGGTATCCACCGTCTCGAGAGGTATAAATCAGCTACAACAGATTAGGTTGTTCTTTTTATACTTAATGTTGCATCAACATTGAACTATTAAGTCATTTTTAGAACTTCCAATGATCTGTTTAGTTAGATTTATATGTTTAGAGACAGTGCCGGGGTTTTAGCCGGCCTTACCTGCCCTGATGTATTTTTAGTATATTTATTACTAGATTTATGTTAGGACTGCCTCTTATATTAAGATCCCATTCTTGTCAGACATCATAAGCCGAAATCGGCCTGCTAGCGACAGCCGATGGCCGATTTCCTAGGCTAGATATATCTGGTTCAAGAATGATATCTTTTCATAAGAATCATCGGAGTACTAGCTGATCCATAGTTAGCTTTCCAGTATCGGCTAAGTTATCAATACATATATTTATTATCCTTTGCTGTATTTGGGTCAAGCGGCTGATGCTGTCTCGGTATAGCCGATCTATTCCAGTCACTTGGCTTAAATATATTTTAGGATAGCATATATATGCTCATGGATTCCCTCAGCCGATCCAGTGGGGATCTAACCTAACACTTAACGTATATATCTTTTTTTGTTGGTTAACAGATCAAACCAACTGGCACGCCCTGTACTGCAAAGGCAGCCGAGAAGGACCTGCACTGGAGCTAAGCAGATCTCCCAGGCCAGCGCGTGAGAGAAATTTCTCGTTAACACGCTTCTTGGCATGCCCAGTGGGACTTTCTTTTTCAACTCGGATAGGACGCATCGACGCAACCGACAAGATGGTTGACTCCAAGAGCACCAATGTTTCTCAGGACAACATCGTGCCTGTGAAGATGGAGCAATTATCGGCTGAGCAGCAAGCCGACTACAAGTAGATGGTGGAAGAGCTCCAGGCCAACTACTTACAATCATTAACCCAGACGAGATCCGGAGCTGTACATCAAAAGTACAAGCTCAGCATAGACGAGCTCAAGGCATCCTCCTCCAGTTGATCAAAGGGCAAACAAAAGGTGGATGAGCCGATTCAGGAACAAGATGATTGGCCCTGCACACTTTACAAGACCGGATCGATTCGGCCGTCCATCACGCGCTGGTCAACCAGAGTAGTATCCTTGTCAACACTCAACAACATGATTGCTACTGTGGTCGACGCAAAGATAGCCGACCAGCTGCAACGGGGGTCGACGTACTTCACAGACGGCCAGTTTCCTGGTTATAGGATATTGGTCACCCAGACTCAGCCGATTCCACCGCCAACACAACCAGGGCCGCCAGGAGGGGTCCTCGGCCAACCGGATCCATCAGGATCGGCTGCGAAACCAATGATCACTATGCTGAACCGGTAACAACCTCTGCCCCAGGACCAGATCGCTAACATGTTCAACGACAATCGGCAGTTAGAGCCGATTGCCAGATTGACCTGGACAGATGGTACAATGCCGGTGGCCGAGAGCTGTTCCCGGGTCCACCAACACCACCACCGGCGAATCAGCTGCCTCCCGCTAATCATCCACTCCACTACCAGTATCAAGGAGGCCGCCAAGATCATCACTACAGGCCTCATACGCCACCACCACTGTATCGGCAAGCACTCGCACCGTATGATCCATATGAGCCGATACAGCAGGACAACCGGACTTGGGCCGATTTGATTGCAGACGTCATGCGCGATCAGTTCGGCCTCAAGCCAAAGGACTCAGGGAACATGTATCGGTATCCTTACCCAGAGCATTTTGAGCGGATTCCATTGCCCAACCGATACAAGATCCCAGATTTTTTGAAGTTCTCAGGGCAAGACATTCGACCTACGAGCATGTCAGCCGATTCTTGGCGCAGTACGGCGAAGCATCGGCTACAGATGCCTTGAGAGTTCGTTTGTTCCCTCTGTCTCTTTCAGGATCGGCTTTTACCTAGTTCTCCTCGTTGCCTTACAACTCAATTCAGAGCTAGGCCGATCTCGAAAAACAATTTCACAACTACTTTTACTCCGGCAACCATGAGATGAAGTTGTCGGACCTCACCAGTATCAGGCAGAAACACAACGAGTCGGTTCAAGAGTACATCCAACGCTTCAGAGAGATGAGGAACCGATGCTACAGCCTGGTGCTGTCAGATGCCCAGCTAGCCAATTTGGCCTTCCATGGCCTGATCACGCTGATCCGTGAGTGCTTCTCCGCCTAGGATTTTGATAGCCTGGAGCATCTGGCACAAAAGGTGACGGCCCACGAACAAAGATTTCAAGACACCAGGAAGGCCGTCAAGAATATAACTCAAGTCGTCGTTGAATCAGACTACGATTCCAATGACGATGATGCAGAGGTGGCGGCAGCCGAATGGGCCAAGAACAAAAAAGCCATTGTCTGCCAGTGGCTGCTGAAGACGGCCAAAGAAGAAAGATACAACTTCGGCATCATTAAAACCAACAGGATTTTTGACTTGCTGCTCAAGGAGAAAGAGATCCAGCTCCCTAAAAACCACGTGATCCCGTCGGTCGAAGAACTAAAGAAGAAGAAATATTGCAAGTGGCACAACTCCACATCCCATGCCACTAACGACTGCAAAGTCTTCAGGCAGCAAATCCAGTCGGCAATTGAGGCCAGGAAATTGAAGTTTGCCGATTCAAATCGGCCGATGAAGGTAGACGACAATCCTTTCCCGGTCAACACAGCTCAAGCTATCCCCAGGCGAGCCGATCGACAGAACAGAATGGCGCACAGCTTAGTTGACGCATCAATCGGGGCCAGGGCAGAAGGTGAGCCGACTGGACATCACGCCGCGCCAATCAACATGGTGCGCCCCGTTATCAGATCGGCTGATTGACGGTCAGTCCATGATGACAGCCGACGCCGTCCTCAGCACCGGTCTCGACGAGGCAAGTCACAGCAGTGCCGATCCACATTGGATTGTGATTTTTCAGTGCCTGGGAATCGGCATGAGGCGCCGACACCGGACGATTGCCCGGCGTGAACGATCGCCGCGACGAGCACATGAGCTCATCGGCTGTAAGCCCAACCCGGTTTGTCCCTAGAGCCGTTCGGCTAAATCAAGACTTCTTCGTCGATGAACACGACAACGACAACAACCGCGACGACGAAGAGGCCGACGACGAGGAATCGGCCAATCCCCAATGGTACCCGTCCGATCTCTTCACAAAGATGCGAAAAGAAGAATTCAACGACTCAAGCGTGAAGGGAGAGAAGATGAAGTTTGGCAAATGATCCAAGAACAGTGTCGTCGGCTGCGTAAGATCAAAAAGCGATGGGTTCCCAAAGAGAAAACTGCCGCAGCCGACGAGGAGCAAGCCAAGGAGAGTCCAGCCGACCAAGCCAGGAGGGCAGCCAAAGGGAAAGGTAAAGTTTATGCATCAATCAACATGGTGTTCATACTGCCAGCCGAATTCAGTGCTCTTGAAGCCGATGCAGACACCATCATTGACGACTTGGTGAAACTAGCACTCTCACCGGACCAAGCTATTTTCAACAAACCCGAGGGTTCCAAAAATTGGCACCTAAAGTCGTTGTACGTTAAAGGATTCGTCAACGGCAAGCCGATGTCCAAGATGCTAGTTGATGGGGGAGCCGCAGTCAACCTAATGCCCTACGCAACATTTAGAAAACTAGGCAAAGGCGCCGAAGACCTGATAAAGACCAATATGGTGCTCAAAGACTTCGGCGGCAACCCATCAGAAACCAAGGGCATCCTGAACGTCAAACTGACCATTGGCAATAAGACCGTGCCCACAACATTCTTTGTCATCGACGGGAAGGGGTGTTACAGCCTGCTGCTCGGAAGGGACTAGATACACGCCAATTGTTGCGTTTCTTCTACAATGCATCAGAGCCTGATCCAATGGGACGACGACAAGATTGAGATCGTACCAGCTGAGCCAATTGTTAGCGTTGTCAGTGCCGATTTGCCGCTTTGGGAAATCGAAGGCATTGATTGTTTGTCTGGGAAAATCTGGCAAGCCGATTTTCTAAATGTGTCCAATTCCACAATACAGCCGATTGGAGATGACGAGCCGCAGCTGCTGCTTTGAACAAAACATGGTGGAGGGCTCAAGCGTCTTCGGCATGGACACCGCAGACGAAGACGATGGCAGCTCGGGCAAGGTTTTACGTCGACCGACGAGTTAGAAGAAATTGACATCGGTTCTGGTGACAAGCCGAGGCCGACGTATATTAGCAAAAATCTATCTCCTCATTGTAGATCCCAGCTCATCAATTTATTAAAAGAATATAAAGATTGTTTTGCTTGGGAGTACTTCGAGATGCCCGGTCTTAGCCGATCAATAGTGGTCCATCAACTGCCGATTAAGGCAGGTTATCGGCCGTTCAAACAACCTCCCAAGAGGTTTAAGGCCGATATGTATGATGCAATCAAAGCCGAAATCACTCGGCTATACGATGCAAGATTCATTCAGCCTTGCCGATACGCCGAATGGGTCTCGAACATTGTCCCAGTGTTGAAGAAAAATGGTAAACTTAGGGTATGCATCAATTTCGGAGATCTAAATAAGGCTACCCCAAAGACGAATATCCAATGCCAATAGCCGATTTGTTCGTAGATGCTGCTTCAGGCCACAAGATTATTAGTTTTATGGACGGCAATGCAGGTTATAATCAGATATTTATGACCGACGAAGACATCCACAAGACTGCTTTCTGCTGTCCTGGAGCAATCGGCTTGTATGAATGGGTCGTAATGACGTTTGGACTAAAGAATGCTGGGGCAAGATATCAACGGGCCATGAACTATATTTTTCATGACATGATCGGCTCACTAGTGGAGATCTACATTGATGACGTGGTTGTGAAGTCCAGAGAGATGGAGAACCACATAGCCGATCTGAGACAAGTGTTAGAGTGGACGAGGAAATATGGCCTGAAGATGAATCCACTTAAGTGCGCGTTCGGCGTATCGGCTGGGCAGTTCCTGGGATTTCTTGTTCATGAAAGAGGAATGGAGGTTACACCAAGGAGCATAAATGCTATCAAAACAATTCAGCCTCCGAAGGACAAGAAACAACTCCAATCTTTGATTGGCAAAATCAACTTCATCAGACGATTCATAGCCAATCTCTCAGAAAAGATGGAGCCGTTCACACCACTGCTTCGGCTAAAAGCCGATCAAGCATTCACATGGGGGGCAGGGCAACAAAAGGCTTTGGACAACATCAAGGACTATCTAAGTTCCCCTCCAGTTCTAATGCCTCCACGAAAAGGGATATCGTTTAAGCTGTACCAATTAGCCGATGACAAGTCAAGCGGCTCAGTTTTAATCCAACAAGTTGAGGGCAAAGAAAAAGCCATCTTCTATCTCAGCAGACGGCTACTAGACGCAGAAACAAGGTATTCACCTGTGGAGAACCTATGCTTGTGCCTCTATTTTTCATGTACAAAGTTAAGGCATTATCTGCTATCCAACGAGTGCACAATAATCTGTAAAGCCGATGTAGTTAAGTACATGCTATCGGCCCCAGTGTTGAAGGGATGAGTTGGAAAGTGGATTTTTACGCTAACAGAGTTTGATTTGAGGTATCAGACACCCAGGGCAGTCAAAGGACAAGCTATAGCCAATTTTATTGTGGAGCATAAAAATGACTCAATCGGCTCCGTGGAAATTATGCCTTGGACATTGACATTTGATGGCTCGGTTTGCGCCAAGGGCTGTTGTATCGGCTTAGTCATTATTTCACCCAGGGGGGCAAGTTTCGAATTTCCTTTCGCTATCAACCCCCATGCTACAAACAACCAAGCCGAGTATGAAGCCATCCTTAAAGGATTACATCTACTGAAAGAAGTTGAAGTCGACGCCATCGAAATAATGGGAGATTCACTCTTAGTCATCAGCCAATTATCAGGAGAATATGAGTGCAAAAATGATGTGCTGATGGTCTACTATCAACAATGCTGGGAATTGATGGACGGTTTTTGGCTAGTTACTTTGAAACATATCCCCAGGGAACAGAATACAGAAGCCAACGATTTAGCTCAAGGGGCATCGGGCTATCGGCCGATCGTAAAAGAGACTGAAATAGAAATTGTTGCGATTACAGCCGACGATTAGAGGTTTGAAGTCTACAACTATCTCAAAAACCCCTCTCAATCGGCTACAAGGAAACTGCGATACAAGGCGCTAAGATATGTTTTGCTCGATGAAGATCTGTACTATCGAACGATTGATGGCGTGCTGCTCAGGTGTTTGGGAGCCGATCAAGCAAAAGTGGCTATCAGAGAAGTGCATGAAGGGATCTATGGCACGCATCAATCGGCTCATAAAATGAAGTGGCTACTTCACCGAGCAGGGTATTTTTGGCCGACAATGCTGGAGGATTGTTTCAAATATTATAAGGGTTGCCAGGATTGCCAGAAATTTGGCGCCATACAACGAGCACCAGCGTCAGCTATGAACCCAATGATCAAGCCTTGGCCGTTTAGAGGATGGGGTATTGATATGATCGGCCAGATCAATCCATCCTCAATCAACGGACACAAATTTATTCTGGTGGCAACAGACTACTTCACAAAATGGGTGGAGGCAATTCCTCTGAAGAAAGTGGATTCTAAGGACGCAGTCGAGTTTGTTAAAGAGCACATTATCTACCGATTTGGCGTCCCGCAAACCATTACAACTGACCAGGGATCTATATTCATATCGGATGAGTTTGTTCAGTTTGCCGACGGCATGGGGATCAAGCTACTCAATTCTTCGCCGTACTACGCACAGGCCAACGAGCAAGCCGAAGCTTCAAATAAGAGTTTGATTAAAAGGAAGATCTCTGAATACCCAGAGCAATGGCACAGCCGATTAGCCGAATCGCTGTGGGCATATCGGATGGCCCGCCATGGATCAATTCAAGTCCCTCCATACAAGCTGGTCTACGGGCATGAGGCGGTGCTACCATGGGAAAGCGTCATCAGCTCAAGGCGCATTCAACTACAGGATTAACTCACAGTCGATGATTATTATCACTTGATGGTGGACGAATCAGAAGACTTAGTTTTATCCAGGATGAGGGCCTTGGAAAAAGTTACAAGGGATAAAGAACGAGTAGCCAGACATTATAATAAAAAAGTGGTGCCTAAATCTTTTGAAGTGGGCGAGGTCGTTTGGAAATTAATATTGCCGATCGGATCCGGAGACAACAAATTTGGCAAGTGGTCACCAAATTGGGAAGAGCCTTTCAAGATCCACAAATGCGTCTCTAAAGGGGCTTATATGCTAGAAGGTTTAGATGGAGAAGTATTTGGGAGGGTTCTCAATGCAAAATACCTGAAAATATACTACCCAAGCGTATGGATCAACTCATGATTCGACTCTGTTTGCTTAGCCGATCTATGACAGCCGATGTCTTGTTCCAATAAGGCATCGCCTTTAGGCATTTTTTATGCAACATTCCCCCCCTAAGTTTTCTACGGTTGGCTAATGATTGGCCAATAGCAACGACAATGAGGTGCAAATGGCTTGAATTCACAATTTTGTCGACACCGAAGCTATCAACAAAATTTGGGGGTATATACATACACAAAGCCGATTACAGAAAAGATTGAAGCCAAAAATTTTAGGCCTCGTAATCGGCAGTCAATCTAGAAGTGTGGGAGCAAGATGTCGGAAGGTTTCCAGAATCGGCGCAACATTTGGGTTAAGTATGAGCTATAAGCCGATTTCAGGAAAGTGAGAGATGTGGCCCTAAGTTCGTTTCAAGCGGTTGAGATCGGAGGTCGTAATACCAGGTATTGGGGTCATTAGCCGCGGCGTGGTTTCGGAATCGGCAAACCTATTGCAACACGTAAGGCCGAAGCCGATGACACACAGCTAATTTAGAATTGACAGTCGTATCAAGATAACGTACGCGGCCGGAGCCGATTTCATTTACAAGCACAATTGCAAAAGTTGACAAACTATTTTAAACAAGCCAAGGGCAAGAAGCCAATTATACAGTTTGGGCAATTGACTAAGTTCATTACAAAAATTCGGCGAATGTGTTACAAGAGGCATCAGCCGATTTCATGATACTGAAATATTACAAGTTCATCTCTTCAGGAAATCGGCTATGGCTGACAATGCCGTCCGCCTGATTCGATCCACCTCCTTGGTGGCCTTGACGTCGTCAGCTTCGGACCCAGCCACCGGTCGGATCCCTTTCACCAAGTCCCGGAGATGCGCCACAGCCACCTTGATACTTTGACGTTGGGCGTTGATTTCAGCTGGTAGGCTGGCCATATACTCCTTGTGGATGTCGATCTTGTTCGTGACCTGAACGAGATCGGCCATCAGCTGGTCCTGGTGTGAAAGGAGCTACTCGAGCTTGGCCGCCGGCTTGGATTTCAGGCGGTCGAAGGCGGCTTTCTGACCCTTGATAGCCTCTTTGGTCGACTGGAGGGTTGCCGAACGTTTTTGGTTCTCACGACGGTTGGCTATTCGCTGCTGGGCCCGCTCGTACTTTAGTTGATGCGCCTCCAAGGAGGTTGCCGCCACAATGGCGTCGGCTATCGCCTCCGGTAGTTGGCCTTGGATCTCCCGGAAGCACGCGCGGATCGAGCTGCTGTCGGCTACCAGCGCGTCCAGCGAGGCCTCCGGTCGATTGTCGATGTCGGCTAAACTGGCCCTTAGGTCCTCGTCCGGCGTCACCAGCGCCTCCACGCCGATCTCGCCAGACTCCTCGAACTCCGACAAATCAAAGCTGAGGAGGTCGGCTATGTTCTGCAAAAGGAAGATGATGATTAGAAAAGAGTTGTTAAGTTGGCAGAGCTGGTCATAAAATTTGGTTTACCTTGGGCACCGGGGTCGAAGCAACTTGTTCGGCTGGTTCGCCGCCTGAAGCCGACGGGGCCTCGTCATCTGCGCCATTGCCGCCACCCGCGGCGGTCACGGTTGCTCACTCGACGCCTGGGGGGTAGCCAACGAAGATCGTGGAGGCTTCAAAAGAAAGGGTGTTAGCAATCAAATCGGCTAAGTTTTATAAATCGAATTGCAAGGGGTGGTTACCGATGGTGCGCGACGCGGAGTGTGGCCAACCAATTTCTTGACCTAAGAAGGATGTGTTCGGTCAGATGCAAGTGATATTATCATAAGGCCGAATTTGATGAGGCGAGAGTCACCGGCCGATTTTTCGTGGGAGGACTTGGAACTGGCAGGACGTCGGCTTGAGGCCGCCACCCCAACGGCCGCCGGTATCTCCTCGCTAGCAACGACATCATCAAGAAACTGCAAACCAATGAGGACAAGTGTTAGTCGGCTACATCGGCCGATGATAAGAAAAGAGGAATCCTTTGGAGTTTTAAACTTACCAAGGGGATTTCTTCAGGCAGCAGCAAGTCAACATAATAAGATGACCGCTGATGGAAGATGTGCCGCTTGATTTCGGCCCACCATTGGTCGCAGGCTGCGCTTTTCTTGAGCGCCAGAACCATCTCGCCGATGCTACCGAGGGGAGGGCCGGCTATGTTCAGCAGCCGATGCATTATTAGTTCTTGGCTCACGACTCCCCTCGTCTCGATCTTGTCGGCATAGTAGCAGCCGACGGGCAGTTGCCCAAGACCAAACTGCCTCGCAGCCGACGCCGGATAGTAAAACTCATAACTTCTAGCCACTGATCGGCCCTAGTGGATCCCGGTCGGCAAGATGCAGGGGGTCAGAGCGGCGGTGAACAGCTCCCTGCATTTTGGGTTGTCGGCTGAGTTGATGTCTTCCCAGTTGAAGTCGGCTGGTAGCTCGAACAGTTCCTGATCCCAGTAAAAGTACCAGGTGCGGTTCTCGCGCAATAGCCTTTGTTCATTGCGATGAACCACTCGGCCAGCAGGTTGGCCGATTGCTTTGAGCCCGCATGCACAGCCCGCCGCCTCTCCGTAGCTCATGCACTGGTGGTGGTGATCTCGTTGCCGTCTTCATCTTCGATCGGCTGCAGCCTTGGAAAAACAGCCTCAGTCAAGGGCAGCCGACCGGCTATTTTCTGGGTCGCCAGCACTAACAATATTTGTAGAAACCACCAGGGGCCGCTGGTGTTGACAGGGGCGTTGGCGGCTATCTTCGCGGTAGCTTGATGCAGCGTCTGGTACAGTTAGCCGAGGAGATATTTCCCAGCGCGAGCTTGTTACCATCGGCTAGGGATTCGGCTATGACCTGCCAGTTGGCGGTTGGGCCGCAGCTCGATCCATAGAACAAAAATTTTTCTAGCCACATCATAAGGAACGAGGCGTGTTCCGTGTGACCGACCGATCCATCCTTCATGTTTTGAGCGATGTAGCCGCTCAACCCGCCGATGGCTTTTGTCTTGAATTGGTGTTGCCCCTTTCGGCTCAGGTTTCCAGGGTTAGCCGACGCCAGTATATCCAGTCCGGTCGTCATGTATACGTCGGCTAGAGTGACTATCATTGGCCCCTGCTGGAACATGAAGGCATTGAAGCTATCGTTCCAAAAGTACGCCGCAGTCGACATAAGCGGCTCATCCTTCTCCATGCTGGCGACAGACAAGGCCAAGCACTGGGCTATCCCGGTTTCCTCCCACTGAGCGTACTTGGCCGATTGCACCGTCCTATACCACTCAATCCAAGCGGCGTCTGTAGTCGGCCACGACTTAAAAGTCCCATTCCAGTGGGCTAGGGATGGCTTCCTAGTGTTGTAAGGGATTCTGTTGGTTTTGGCTATGATTATATCGGCTGGGTCAATGTTGCCGATAGGGCCGAGGAAGTATCTTTTTTCTTGACTCAAACTTGGGATGGCTACTTGATGTGATAGGTGCTACTGTTTGGAAAACAAATATTGCTAATCAAGAGCAACTGAAGGCATGATGAACACAACAATGCTAGGAGGCATGGCTGGAAAGGAAATCTGCAGAGGAAGAGTTTTGAACCGACGGGCGTACCTCAGGGAACTCCGCGGCGGCGGCGGCTGGTGCGGCGACGGCAGCTGGTGCGACGACGGCGACTGGTGCGGCGGCGGTGTTGGAGGCCATTGGGGTCGTCGGAGATGGATCCGGGTCCTGGTTCACGAGGATCGCCGGGATGTGATGAAGAGCGCCGGTGAATCGCCGGAGAGGAGAGAGGAAAAGAAGGCTTGTTTGCGAAGTGTTTGAGTGCGTTTTGAAGGCGTGATCATTTCGGTCGAGGTAAAGGACTATTTAAAGGGCATTTGGGGCTGCCAAAACGGTTTAGGTCAGAAAAAAGCGGGAATTTGAACAGGCAACAAATCCGCAACACTTCGTATCATGGACTTTGGGGCATGTGTTAACGCCTAAATTTGGTAACCGAACCCCTAAGTTCTAGCGAGGTTAAAACAGAATCGGATCGGCTGGCGGAAAAGTAGAGGCTGCGTCGACTGTGCTCAAGTCGGCTGAGTAACGATCGGCTACAGGGTCAATCGGCTGAGGTTGGATCGGATGAGGATAGCCGATAGTCGATGCTGAGTCAGAGGAGAAAACCGTTTCCGATGAAAGTGCTTGGAGATAAAGTGAAGGATTTGGTTATCAGTTTGCGCGTTAAAAGATATTGTCATCTATGGATAAAGTCCTGTAATGGAAATTGTATCTGTAAATTAGGAATTTGTTTAAACTATTTATTGTAATGCGGCGTGAGTCCTTCCCAGGATATTGTCGTATTTTAAATAGTAGTTTAGATAGAGTCCAGGGTCTATACAGATAATGTTATTCTTGGGTATAAATAGGACCCGAGACCCCCTGTAATTAAATATTCAGCAATCAATCAAACAACTTTCGGCGCATCGCCAAACCTTTTCTTCAGACGAGCAATTGATTTGGCTTCGGGCTGCATCGTTTCGATCCCCAAATCTAGGTAAATGCTTGTCATTAGTGGTATGTTCTACTGATTCTAATGCTTCCATCATAATGACACATTAGATTCAGGGGTTTATACTGCGCTATTTACCATATATCGCATATAAACTGGAGCAATGTTTAGATCTATCCTGCCATCGGCCAGTTCTATCAAGAACCCGCAGCCGATAGGGCTAGATCTAAAGGTTGAACTAGTTTATATGCGGTATCCACCGTCTCGAGAGGTATAAATCAGCTACAACATATTAGGTTGTTCTTTTTATACTTAATGCTGCATCAACATTGAACTATTAAGTCATTTTTAGAACTTTCAATGATCTGTTTAGTTAGATTTATATGTTTAGAGACAGTGCCGGGGTTTCAGCTGGCCTTACCTGTCCTGATGTATTTTTAGTATATTTATTACTAGATTTATGTTAGGACTGCCTCTTATATTAAGATCTCATTCTTATCGGACATCATATGCCGAAATCGGCCTGCTAGCGACAGCCGATGGCCGATTTCCTAGGCTAGATATACCTGGTTCAAGAATGATATCTTTTCATAAGAATCATCGGAGTACTAGCCGCTCCATAGTTAGCTTTCCAGTATCAGCTAGGTTATCAATACATATATTTATTATCCTTTGTTGTATTTGGGTCAAGCGGCTGATGCTGTCTCGGTATAGCCGATCCATTCCAGTCACTTGGCTTAAATATATTTTAGGATAGCATATATATGCTCATGGATTTCCTCAGTCGATCCAGTGGGGATCTAACCTAACACTTAACGTATATATCTTGTTTTTCTTGTTGGTTAACAGATCAAACCAACTGGCACGCCCTGTACTGCACAGGCAGCCGAGAAGGACTTGCACTGGAGCTAAGCAGATCTCCTAGGCCAGCGCGTGAGAGAAATTTCTCGTCAACAAATAGTAAATATATGCTTTAACAATCTTAGCCGATGTCATAAGTCCATCTGTAAATCGGCTAATACTCCGATTTATCTTATGAAAAGATGTTGATCTGAGCTAAATGCGCTAAACCTAGATCAGTCGGCTATCGGCTGTAGCTGACAAACTAATTCTGGCTTAGGGCATTTAACTATAGCCGAAAACCGTCTGATGAAGTTGATTTTGCCGATCAATGATTGAAGCTACTTCTTGTCCTTCGGAGGTTGTATCGTTTTGATAGCATTGATGCTTCTTGATGTGACCTCAATTCCTCTTTCATGAACAAGAAACCCTAGAAATTGCCCGGCCGAGACGCCGAACATGCACTTCAACGGATTCATCTTCAGGCCATATTTTCTTGTCCGCTCCAAAACCTGCCTCAGATCGGCTATATGGTCCTCTATCTCCCTGCACTTGACAATGACATCGTCGATGTAGATCTTCACCAGAGAGCCGATCATATCATGAAAAATGTAGTTCATGGCCCGTTGATATGTTGCCCCAACATTTTTTAGCCCAAACGTCATAACGACCCTTTTATACAAGCCGATTGCTCCAAGACATCGAAAGGCAGTTTTGTGAATGTCCTCTTCGGCCATGAAGATTTGATTGTAGCCTGCATTGCCATCCATAAAGCTGATAATTTTGTGGCCTGACGCAGCGTCTACGAGCAAATCGGCTATGGGCATTGGGTATTCATCTTTGGGGGTAGCCTTATTCAGGTCTCTGAAGTCGATGCATACCCTGAGTTTGCCGTTCTTTTTCAACACTAGGACAATGTTTGAGACCCACTCGGCGTATCGGCAAGGCCAAATGAATCTAGCATCATATAGTCGAGTTATCTCGGCTTTGATCGCGTCGTACATATCGGCTTTGAACCTCCTAGGAGGTTGTTTGAACGGCCGATAGCCTGCCTTGATTGGCAGTTGACGAATGACAATAGATCGGCTAAGGCCAAGCATCTCGATGTACTCCCAAGCAAAACAATCTTTATATTCCTTTAATAAATCAATGAGCTAGGATATACAATGAGGAGATAGATTTGTGCTAATATACGTCGGCCTCGGCTTGTCACCAGAGCCGATGTTGATTTCTTCTAACTCGTCGGCCGACGTAAAACCTTGCCCGAGCTTGCCATCGTCTTGGTCTGTGGCGTCCATGCCGAAGACGCGTGAGCCCTCCACCATGTCTTGTTCAAAGCAGCAGCTGCGGCTCGTCATCTCCAATCAGTTGTATTGTGGAATCGGACACATTTAAAAAATCAGCTTGCCAGATTTTCCTAGACAAACAATCAATGCCTTCGATTTTCCAAAGCGGCAAATCGGCGCTGACGACGCTAACTGACCTGTCGGCTGGTACGATCTCGATCTTGTCGCTGTCCCATTGGATCAGGCTCTGATGCATTGTAGAAGGAACGCAGCAATTGGCATGTATCCAGTCCCTTCCGAGCAGCAGGCTGTAAGACCCTTTCCCGTCGATGACAAACAATGTTGTGGGCACAGTCTTATTGCCGATGGTCAGTTCGACGTTCAGGACGCCCTTGGTTTCTGACGAGTTGCCGCCGAAGTCCTTGAGCATCATATTGGTCTTGATCAGGTCTTCGGCCCCTTTGCCTAGTTTTCTGAGTGTTGCATAGGGCATTAGGTTGACTGCGACTCTCCCATCAACTAGCATCTTGGACATCGGCTTGCCGTTGATGAATCCTTTAACGTACAATGGCTTCAGGTGTCGATTTTCGGTCCCCTCGGGTTTGTCGAAAATAGCTTGGTCCGGGGAGAGTGCTAGTTTCACCAGGTCGTCTTCGATAGTGTCTGCATCGGCTTCAGGGGCATCGAATTCGGCTCGCAATATGAATACCATGTTGACCAATGCAGAAACTTTGCCTTTCCTTTTGGCTGCCCTCCTGGCTTGATCAGCTAAACTCTCCTTGGCTTGCTCCTCGTCGGCTATTGCGATTTTCTCTTTGGGGATCCATCACCTTTTGATCTTACCCAGCCAACAGCGTTGTTCTTCGATCATCTGCCGAACTTCTTCTTCCCTTCCTTCACGCTTTAACCTTTGAATTCTTCGTTTCTGTGTTTTGGTGAAGAGGTCAGAGGGGCACCATTGGGGGTTGGCCGATTCTTCATCATCGGCCTTTTTTTCGTCGTAGTAGTCGTCATTCTCGTTTTCGTCGAAGAAGTCTTGATGGATCGGCCCTAGCCGATCGTGAACAGACTGCCGGTGTCGGTTGAGCTGAACGGGCCTTGGGACGAACCGAGTTGGACTGGTGATTGGCCGACTTTTGTGTTCGTCCTCGGGGTGCTCGCTGCAAGCCGGACAATTTTCTACCGTCGGCAGTCTCATCTCGGTTTCCCAGCAGTGCCTAAAAAATTCACAATGCCAATGGGGATCGGCACCGCTGTGATTCCCGTCGTACCGGCAGCTTCGTGTTTCTGGTTCTTGCCGATAAGACCCTTCGAACCAAGCCTCTTCCCGCCAAGATTGCCGTTGGGGGTGGCGTCGGTTGTTCGTGTTGATCGGCCGTTGATCAGCTGATCGGGCGACGGGGCACACCATGTTGATTGGCGCGGCTTGGCTTCCAGTCGGCTCGCCTTCTGCATTGACCCCTTTCAATGTTTCGGCTAAGATGTACATCATTCTGTGCTACCGATCAGCTTGCCTAGGGCCGGTTTGAACCATATTGATCGGGAAAGGGTGGCCGTCTACCTTCATTGGCCGATTGGAATCGACGAACTTGAGTTTTCCGGCTTCTATTGCCGATTGGATTTGCTGCCTCAAGACTTTGCAGTCGTTGGTGGCATGAGATGTGGAGTTATGCCACTTGCAATAATTTTTCTTCTTGAGCTCTTCAGCCGATGGGATCACGTGGTTCTCAGGAAGTTGGATCTGTATCTCCTTGAGCAATAAGTCAAAAATCCTATCGGCCTTGGTGATGTCAAAGTCATATCTTTCCTCTTTGGCCGTCTTCAGCAGCCACTGGCAGACGATGGCCTTTTTGTTTTTGGCCCATTCGGCTGCCACCACCTCTGCGTCATCATCGTTCATGGGCTTGAGTTATGTTCTTCATGGCTTTTCTGGTGTCCTGAAACCTTTGTTCATGGGCCGTCACCTTCTGCGCCAGATGTGCTAGGCTGTCGAAGTCTTGAGCAGAGAAGCGCTCGTGGATCGACGTGATCAGGCCATGGAAGGCCAAATCGGCTAGCTAGGCGTCTGACAGCATCAGGCTGTAGCATCGGTTCCTCATCTCCCTGAAGCGTTGGATGTACTCTTGAACCGACTCGTTGTGCTTCTGCCTGATACTGGTGAGGTCCGACAACTTCATTTCATGGTTGCCGGAGTAGAAGTAGCTATGAAATTGTTTTTCGAGATCGGCCAAGCTCTGAATTGAGTTGTAAAGCAATGAAGAGAACCAGGTGAAAGCCGATCCCGAAAGAGACAGAGGGAACAACTGGACTCTAAAGGCGTCTGTAGCCGATGCTTCGCCACACTGCACCAAGAATCGGTGTAGCTGATGTAAATACCTCGAGACGGTGGATATAGCATATAATCTTGGCAACTTTAGATCTAACTCTATCGGTTGCCGATTCCTGACAGAAGTGAGCCGACGACGAGACAGATCTAAACATTGACCTAGATTATATGCAATATATGATAACTAGCGCAGCATAAATCATCAAATTTAGAGTGTCACAGCGATGGAAGCACTAAATTCGACGAGATACACCACTAATGACAAACATTTACCGGAACTTGGGGATCAAAACGATGCAGCCCGAAGCCGGATCAGTTGTTCGTCTGAAGAAAAATGAGGCGATGCGTCGAAGGTTGTATTGATTGTGATTGTTATGTTTTACAGGGGTCTCGGGTCCTATTTATACCCAAGCTCAACAAAGACCGCGCTAAACACGGCTGCAACTAACTACCATGTCTATACGACAAAAGCACGGGAAGCAATCCTTTGTCACCTTTACACCGAGATTATCTCTAAACAAATATCTAATTTACATATATTCGCCGTTGCAGGGCTTTATCCCTAAATGGCAATATCTCTAACGCACAATTTGGAAACCGAATCTTCTATTTTATCTCCAAATATCTGCATCAAAAATGGCTTCAACCTCTCTTAACTTGGAATCGGCTATCGGCTGTTCTTGTCCGATTCATCCTTAGCTGACTGGCTTCGTAGCCGATCGCATCTCAGCCGACCCGGCCTCTATTTCTCCGTCAAACCAGCCGATCCGATTGTGCTTCAACTTCAGCCAGGACTTAGGGATTTGGTTACCAAATTTAGCTATTAACAAGAGTATGGTGGTACCGATGGGTACCAAACAAAACTAGAGCGATTCACATCATGTGGGTAAAGCTGTACAAACTCTGCAAAATTCTCTAAACTAATCGGTTATCCGTGCTCACGGTCAAGATCGCTTTGGTGAAGTGTCATGAGTATAGACTGTATTCTTTTAAAAATGTGAACATGTGACTTGGTTTTAAATTGATAGAATGTTTTGAGTTGTGTGAGTATGGTGGTATATTATGACTTGTTGTCAAGGATGACAACAATATGTTTATTATGATGGAATCATTGTGGAATTAAAGATGAAACTGAAAGCTTGTTTTTAATTGAATTGTCAACTCTTTTATAAAAGAATTGTGAAATAAAACTTGCTTTATGCTGAAAATCAACTACTCATATAGCCCCTCTTTTGAATATATGCCTTACATGTAGTATGTTAGGTTTGACTTGTGCTTGCCAGTACATTAACTCGTTTAATGTACTGACTCTCGCTGTGGATATAACTTTTGCTTGCAGGTTTAGATATAGTCTTTGAGTGATGCGGGTTTCGATTCGCTTCTTCTAGGATTTGAACTTAAGGGGTAAACCCGTAGTCAGTGTGGTTGTGCTTGGGTAGTCAAGCTTCCGCTGTTCTCTGATATATTTATTTGGTCGGTCGGCTTATGTAACTACTAAGTTGATGTAAGACTTTAAGTTCCTGTCATCTTTAATATGTTTGCTATGTATGTCCATGCTTAAGATAAAAGTGTGAATCTAGTGCACATCCTGGGAACTAGATTCACATGAGTATGAGTTAAGGATATTTGAGATGTTGTAGATCTTTAGCCTTTTTTGTCAAGTCTCCTGAATGTGTAACACATTTGGTCGCCGCCTTCGAGTGGTTTGACGGGCACATGTCAGACTGAAGTTGACTGGCAGGCTAAAGGACCAGCAATATCTCCAATATCTTTCTCTCGAGGCTCTGGACGTTCCATTATGTTTCTTAGATAATTTGAAGTGGTTCACTTCATCTTGCAAATATAATGAGAGATCCGGGGTGTCTCCAACATATTGCTTATTTACCTAATTAATTTTTGGAATTAAAATATATCGAAATAGGCCTACACTTTTAACAATCTGAAAACCTTATTATGTTGATAGGCTTTCGGTAACTAGATTTGCTACCTCAATTAAGACAAATGTGTTTGACGGTTCCAATTACAAGCGTTGGCGTGAGAGGCTTACATTGTGCTTAACAGCCATGAATGTTATGCATGTCGCAAACGAAAAGCCTGAATGCACTACTCCAGAGGTGGGGAGTTCCTTCATCTCGCTAATAGTTTTTTCCGAGGCACCATCATAAGTGTTCTAGCCGAAAACATTATAGACACGTACCTCTCGCTACCAAATGGCAAAGTCATTTAGAATACTCTTGAGACAAGGTATGGAGTGTCTGATGCTGGTAGTGAGCTGTATGTCATGGAGCAGTTCCTTGGTACAAGATGGTAGAAGACCGTCCTATAGTAAAACAAGCTCATGAGATATAGGCGCTAGGCAAAAGATCTCAAAGACTGTAGCAAAGAGACCCCATGTGTGTTACCTGACAAGTTTGTGGCTGGAGCTATTATCTCTAAGTTGCACCTTCTTGGAGGGATTTTGCTACTTCTCTGAAACATAAGAGGCAAGAGTTCAGCATCTCTGATCTCATTAGGACTCTTGATGTTGAAGAGAAGGCGAGAGCAAAAGACACTCAGGGGAAGGGAATTGTTGGAGCTTCAAGCGCCAATTTTGTTCAGAAGAACAATTCCAACTCCCAAAAGAAGAGGAAGAAGGCACCGTAGAACCAAAGACAGACTAAATAGACAGCCGCACCACCTAAAAAGAAGAAGAAGGGAGTTTGCTTTGTGTGCGAGAGTCCGGATCACTTCGCTTCACAGTGTCCGAATTGCAAAGGCAAGAAGTCTGCCGACTTGGTCATCAGCGAGATTGGAGGAACTTCGGGGTATGGTAATTTATTACCTATAGTTCTTTTAGTATGTCACTCACCATAATGGTGGATTGACACCAAGGCAAATATCCATATGTGCGCTGATATCTCCTTGTTTTTTTTACCAAGTCGGAGGGACTGTCTTCTTATTGATGGGAAATGGATCACATGCGAGTGTTCTTGGTGCTGGTATGGTCAATCTGAAGCTTACTCTGGGAAAGATCGTGCAGCTGAAAAATGTGCAACATGTCCCCACTATCAAGAAGAATCTAGTAAGTGGATCTCTACTATGTAGAGATGGTTTCAAATTAGGCTTTGAGTCCAATAAAGGTATTCTATCCAAGTTTGGTACTTTTATTGGAAAGGTTATTACAGTGGAGGCTTGTTCCGCTTTTCTTTGTCTGATAATTGTAATAAAGTTGTGAACAATATTATTAATATTGATGAATCAAATGTTTGGCATTCAAGGGTTTGTCACATTAATGTTGGTTGTATGACGCGCTTAGCTAATTTGAACTTAATTCCAAAGTTTACCTATGTCAAAAATTCTAAGTGTCAAGTTTGTCTTGAATCAAAACAAACCCGCAAGCCTCATAAGGCCGCGGAGGCGAGGAACTTGGCACCTTTAGAACTAATTCATTCAGACTTGAGCAAAATGAATGGTGTATTGACAAAAGGTGGTAAAAAATATTTCATGACTTTGATAGATGACTGCACTAGATTTTGTTACATCTATTTGTCAAAATCAAAAGATGAAGCATTGCATTACTATAAAATATATAAATCTGAAGTAGAAAACCAACTTGAGAGAAATATCAAACGAATTAGGTTAGATCATGCTGATGAGTCCTTCTCAAATGTTTTTACTTCATTCTATGAGGAACATGGTATTATTCATGAGAGGAAGTCTCCCTATTCACCTCAGTCAAATGGGGTTGCCGAAAGAAAGAATCGCTCTCTAACTGATTTGGTTAACGCCATGTTAGAAACAACGAGACTTTCCAAGGTAATGTGGGGTGAGGCTATATTGATTGTGTGTCATGTCCTAACTCCAATCGAGGAATGGGAGAAGAAGATGGTAACACTTTCTTACTTAGTGTGCCAATCACAAAGAAATGTAACCTTGGACCTAAAACTGTGAATTGTATCTTTCTAGGTTATGCTATTCACAACGTTGGTTATAGATTTTTGGTAATAAAATATGGAGTACCTCACTTGCATGTTGGTACAATAATGGAGTCCAGAGATACTACATTTTTTTAGAACAATTTCCCCACGAGAGATGAAGCAAGTTCATCTAGGTAAGAGTTTATCGAGAAGGATATCTCTACCAAGCTGATAGAACAAGTGAACCCACACTTGTGGAAAATTCTGAGGATAATAATGAAGCTCCTAGAAAGAGCAAGAGACAAAGGACTGCAAAGTCTTTTGGTGATGATTTCATTGTATACCTCGTGGATGATACTCCTAGAACCATTAAAGATGCATATTCATCTCCTGATGCTGACTATTGAAAGGAAGCAGTGAGAAGTGAGATGGACTCTATTATGTCTAATGGTACTTTGGAAGTTGTTGAACTTCCTTATAGGTGCAAGCCTGTAGGATGCAAGTGGGTGTTCAAGAAAATACTTAGGGGGCAGCAGTCCTCCAAGAGGGCTACCTAAGGAAAAGCTTAGGATGCAAGTGATTGTCGACGGATGGGTCAGCAGTCCTCCAAGAGGGCTACCCAAGGTGGTGAAAGAGTGGTCGGAAACGTCTATCGAAAGGACACGATGGTCGACTCAAAAAAGAAAATGAGCCAGCGAAAGAGAGAGATTTTAGACAGGTTCGGCCCTCCCGGAGGATAACAAGCCTACGTTCTGTGTTCTTTGTTAGGGCAGTGTATCAAACTGAGTACAATGAAGGAGAGTTCTTGGGGTTCTAGAGATTAGACCTAGCTCCAATATAATCAACCCCAAGTCGACCAGAATCGACCAGAATCAAGCGCATGGGCCAGAGGCTAGGGACTTTCTTCTCCAGCGCGGCCGGTTTCAGCAAGGAGGCCCGAGGGCCTTCAACCTCCTTCATCCGCGGTTGGAGGTTACCTTGACAACTTTCTTTGTTTGTGTATTTCGGCACCTCACCTGCCAGGTGCTGACACCTAACAGGGGCTGGAAGTCTTCATGTCACTGCCACCAATCCCGGAGGAGGTGGAGGCTAAGCAGGAGAGTCTGCATGCTTAGTTTCCCCGCGCTGCACAAGATGCCAAGGGGAAAGAGCCCGAGCTCCCCAAGCAGAAGCCGAAGGCTTGGAGGGCGGCACCAGGGAGTTTGAAGCTCCCTGGCATCAAGCACAAGCTCATGGTCACCACAGACGAGGAGGAATCAGAAGGGACCGAGTAGCAGCCCGCGACCCCGTCATGAAGCTCCACCAGGCCCCACAAACCAGAATCGTCGACGCCCCCCAAGAAGGTGTCGAGACTCATCAGCTTCGGGTTCAGAACCTTGACCTTGTTTGTGCTGACCTTGTCCTACCTCTTCCATTTTTATTTTTTCCGTTTTCTCTTCCTTCTTTTGACCTTGAGCCTATACAGGGTCGTGGAGGATGCCGACCTTCATTCCGAAGAGCCAACAGGGCCGGTGAAGCCGATCTCCCCCAAGGGAGGGGGACAGCCCGACCTGCCCCTGTTGACCATGGAGCCCGTGGTCGCCCCTTCAGAAGCCGACCAGCCTGAGGGAAGGTCGGAGGCTAGGGCCAAGGAGGAGACTGTCGCTGCCACGCGGACGAGGAAAGGACCGAGGCGGTCTCAAAGTTGGCAGCAACGACCAGGGATGAGAGTGGAGGTAAGCCTCGAGGAGAGGCTAGGGAGATGGAAATGGAAGAAATCCTAGGGATAGACTGGGACAAGATCCCCCCAACTTCCTCGCAGTTTGTCTCTTCCGCCGAAACACTTGAGGCGTTGGTGGATTTGTTGTTCGAGAGGCGAGCACCGCCTGTCGGGAGCAACATTGAGGCGGGCACCTTCGAGGGTGGAGTCGAACACGCTGCCTTGGATGACAGCCCGGAGAACAGACCAGTCCTGGACGGTGGGACGGAAAGGTCAAAAGAGTTTGTTCGAACTCTTCGCCACCTGCACGAGCTTTTCCTTGTAGGTCCTTGAGTTCCTTCTCCAACTTTTCGCTTCATGGCTTGCCTGACCACCATCTCCCCTCTCCTTTTTTTTATGTTCGTTCTTGAATCTATAGGAGGTCGTTCGCCCGTCACTGTTGTTGGAGGCCAAAATTCGAGGATTGGAGGCAAAGTTGGACGTGACCTCCCAGTGTAAGCCTTTGGACCCCCTTCCAGGGATTCTTCCAAGCTTGCCGAATAACCCCTTTGTGTTGCACAGGGGCTGAGAGATTCAGGGCGGCCACCAAGGACGTCGAGCTGCAGGCCGACAAGGCGGTAGCACAGCCAGAGGGTCTGGAAAAAACTTCTCCGGATCTCAGACGCTGCGCTCAAAGAGGCCAAGGCCAGATTGGCAGTGTCCGAGGCGTCAAAAGTCAAGGCTGAGGAGAATCTAGCCGCTGAAGTGGCTGCCAAGGTCAAGGTCGAGGCTGCGCTGGACTTTGAGAAGTGGGCAAAGAAGGATGCTGAGAGTAAGTGTTAGTACCGATCAATCCCTTACATTCTCTGATTCTCCATCATTATCGACGTTGACCGACTTTTTCCTGTACAGGCCGCTTGTCAAGGATTCGAAGGCAGATTCACAACCTCGAGGCATGTTCTGAGGCAGCCAACGCCTGGCGGGAAAAGTATCGAGAGGTGTCCCGGGCTCTCCTTGCCGAGGCCGACACCGAGGTGGCGTCGGGTGACGAGTCCAAGGACGCCTTCATGGAGCAGCTTCTCGAAGGATCGAAGAGCCTCCGAGAATTCATCTGGCTAGTGACGAAGTCAACGACTATGCACGCCCTTGCCATAGTGCACAAATGGTATCCTCGCACGAAGATCGAAAGTGATCACCGATGGCTGGCTGGCCGGCATTTCAGAGGCCGACGTCCCGAGCATCTATGCCGACATCGAGTCGACGACCGAGAGAATTGTATCTAAGATGCAGTTTTGATAAAAAAAGCCAAGTACCTAGGATAAAGTAGACAGTAAGAGTTAGTCTTGTTCCATGAATCATGAAGTTCTAACTTTATCATTTGTTATGAAAAAGCTTTTTAACTTCTCCTCATGGGAGGAGATCAGATTTTAGCTTTGTGAAAAAAGTTTTTAATTTTAACTTCTATTAGTTAGTCTATTTGGGGCCTCAATAGATCGGGTCCGAGGGATTCCCAAGTCAAGCTTAGAAAACTTAGTTGTTTACGCAGGGAATAAGCTAACAGAGAGATTAAAAGGTTGATGGTGGAGCCCCACGAGCTCTTATGAACAATATCATGCTAATCCATGAACAGTCTCGGCCCTAAGCTGCCTCGGCAGGGACCGTGCTGTCACGCCCAGAAATTCAAGCTAGAATTTTCACAGCTAATTTGTGCATTCAATCCTCATCCAGGAATTAGCCGAGGTACACAAATCGACAATTATTGATATTACAGAATTCACGTCATAGAAACAACATAAAAGATTACATAAATACAACGGAAAAGAAAAGACTAACTAAACTAAAACTCCATTCTTGCGACGGAACTCCAACACACCACAAGCAACCTTGACGTCGGACGCAAGCCTAATCCTTGTCAAAACTTTTCTCTACTTCAACCTCTGGCTCTGGTGGGGAAAATTAAGCAAGATTGAGTACAACCCACTGTACTCAATAAGTCATACTAGAAGAGAAGGTATGATGCGGGATAATTCACAAGAAAGGATAGGGTCTCATTTGCATAAACATCATTTCGAAATAATAATTGTTTAAAGTAGTAAAATAGTAGTAATAATTAAACAATATTAAATGATCATTTTCCAACGTTAAACCCACGTTGCAACAGGCCCATCCATCCATCTACACTAGTCAAGTTCCATTAGTTAGATTATTTACTTAAATGAGATTAATCACGGTGATTCTGGGGTATCGCCCATAACCGCGGGCATGACTATTTGAATAGTTTTACTCTGATCAGAGGTGTACAAATCTACCTACAAGACATAGCCCCTCGACACGTTACCGCGTGCCGATGTACCACCATGATACCCCAGAAAGGGACTGTGACAGGATCCTTCACATAACCCTCTCTAACCAATCGTACCACACCAAGGTTTCACCCCCACTCCCATCAGGGCAATGGGCAGCCACTCCTCACGTGCCGTGGTGAATCCGAAAGCCGATCAACCCTTTTAACCAATGCCGACCCAAC
The DNA here is from genome assembly GCA_019925245.2 of Oryza australiensis. Classification (NCBI taxonomy): domain Eukaryota; kingdom Viridiplantae; phylum Streptophyta; class Magnoliopsida; order Poales; family Poaceae; genus Oryza; species Oryza australiensis. The sequence goes on from JAIFGZ020000507.1 coordinate 328,621, forward strand.
TCCATCATGCCTACCCTCACTAGGGTACATCAGCTAGAGACAACTACACTACAGATCCTGCCATTACCCATGCTGGCTTGTGGTATGCATGGTAATTCTTCCAGGGTTTCCCGAGAACCAGTCCTTAATTGCCATGGGTGCTACTATTCAAAACCATTGCACCCACAGCCCACCATTATCATATTTTAATATTATTAGTATAGTATCACATACTTGACATCACCTGAATATTAATCTCTGTTAGTGATATGCCCTAGAGGCTGTTAGTGATATGCCCTAGAGGCAACATGAAGATGTTGGATATCATGGTCAATGTTTATGTATAAATGAATAAAGTGTTATTCAGTTCCATGAAATAGACATCTTGTATTGATCAATAAGTACGTGACTTATTTATGAGACTCTATATGTATGAATCTATTTCTAAATGATCCCTGATCATATATCATATTATTGGAAAAAATATGATTCTAAGATCGGCATGTTCATTGATTGATGATCATGTCTCATAGATCATGGGTTTGGAGATACCAAATCAATAAACATGGACACATGTGTTAGAGAACACATTGTTGGACACACCCACCATGAGACACTACAGGAATTAATATGCCATTAGTTGGTCTCAAGTAGTGTTGGTGCAAAGTCCTTAGACCTGAGATCATCATGGATTCCAACATGTGTAGTAGCCTACTTTGGGACTACCAAACGCTATTCCGTAACTGGGTAGTTATAACAGTAGTTTTCGGGTTTGCTATGAAACATGGAGTGGGATGCGAGTGATCAAGATGGAATTTGCCCCTCCTTTGGAGAGATATCTCTGGGCCCCTCGAGGTAATGGATTATGAAAATGCATGGCCATGCTAAGTTGATTGAGGAGTCAATCAACAGACAGATAATCCAATACGGTTCGAGTGAATGGTTAAGCTACACATCTTGCCTATAGCTTAATTGGTATCGTGAGGCAAGGAGATTTGTGTACACATTACAGGTTCAGCGCCGATATTATATTCTTGTATGCTATGGTGTCAATATGTGCTGCTAGGCACCGCTGTTGACAAATCGGCTGAGGTGGACTCGAGCCGAGACCAAGTATACCTGAACATACAAGGTCGCACGCTTAAGGGGATAAGAACAGGCATTCGAGTTAGACTCGGATATGGCTCGATTGGATAGGGATCCGATCGGATAGAGTCCTATGGGCATACGATGTATGGGCGGCCAACTCTATGAGATTCGGATGGGATCCGATTCAAAATAGAGTCCTGTTCGGCCACTAATCCCAGTCGGCCAACTCTATATAAAGGGGCGAGCGATGGAGAGCTGCGATATGTCAATCGAATTGCATTGCGCCGAGATCAATCTCCATGGAAACCCTCCCACTTTCAAGCCAAACCCTAGCCTTGCATAGCGTGCTAGCACACGGATGTTCGGCGTTTTGTCCCCGGACGTGTGGATACCGGTAGAGGCGCTGCTACATTGCGGCACTGTTGATCGGCTACGAATCGGATGCAATCGGCGCGAGGCGACTGCGGCAGATCGGCGACGCAAGCACGGCTGCGGTGGATCGATCGGCTTTGGTGGAATCGGCTGAGGTCGAGCGCATATACGAATCAACTGATTGGTGAAATGGCTGTCCCCGGGAATTGGCTGTCGGCAAATCGGCTGTCATCAGCCAGCACTGTTCCAGATCGGATAGCCCTGATTGGCTAGTCCGCTGCACTCTACTCCAATCGGTAACGATCTGTCGACCCTTACATGCAAGTGTTCCTTGTTTGCGCGGTAGAAAAGTTTTTGTTTTTGGCTAGCGTAGCCTCCGCGTAACCCTTAAATCTCCACTCTAATATTTGATTAGTGTGATTCCCTTAAGTAAGCTAATGGATCTAAGCCAGGCTAAGCATGTCCTAAACCAATATCTAGTCATGTTGAACCCAAGTTATCAATGGTAGAAGGTAATCAATTCCTATGGGTGAGTACAATAGGTAGAATAGTCCCATGAAATGACATTCTAAAACATATGCAGTATTTGAGAAAAATGAGATATTTAAATAAAATAGGTACAATATGATCAACGTAAAGTATGACTTGCCTTGCTCTAAATGTTGGGGAACTTTGGCGACTACTTTGAAGTAAACGGGATCGCTGGAATTACTGAAATCTACACGTCAAACAAAGCACTCAACAAAACATGCTAAAAGTCTACCGAAACAGCATAAGAAACTATTTTTAATGGATTCCTGACATTTTTTTGGATTTAATAAAATTTGAATGGACTAAAACAGAGCTTGGATTAAAAATATATGCACTTTTCAAACTAAACAGAAAAGCCTAAATTAATTTATTGTGCAATTAAGTCCCAGGGTTGACGCAAGCGGCAGCGCATGGTAGGGTAGGGCTGACGTCAGCATGACGCAAGCGGACAGGAAAAGCTGATGCAAGCATGACGTCAAGAGATGATGTCAGTAGACGCACGGGCGCATGGCTCTGATCCACGGCGGACCGGGTCTACGGAACAGCAGCGGCGGCGTGCCACGAGGCGTGATTGGAGCGACGGTGCAGGCTTGCGGGATCCGACGGTCCCGATCTACCGCACGGTAGAACGGACGGTCGGGGCGATGCTAGGGTTAGGGTTCATATAGCCGGCGGAGGCGGAGATTGGTGCGGCTGGCCGGCTCGCCGGCAACGCGGGGACGACGGCGCGGGGCACGACAAGCGATGCAGGACGGTGCGACAGCTCAGGACAGCACGGGAATGGCTAGGGTTAGGCGCGAGAGAGGAAGGGAGAGAGAGGGGCGCGGCTTAGTGAAGTCGGGGGAGAAGGCGGCGACCGACGACGGCGGAAAGCGACGATGGCGAGTTAGGGCATAGATTGAGGCGGCGCAAACAGGAAAACACGGCGGAGCATGAGGGGAACTTTATAGGGGGCTCGGGAATTTGGATTACGCCCAAAACCGACGCGAATTCCTTGTTGAAGCAAGCGAAATCGGAGAGAGAGAGAAGAAAGCGGCGGCGGTTGGTCTGGGCCGGCACGGGGTCAAACACGGCCAGTGCGAGGCAAGGATGGGTGTGGCGCGGCGTAGCGTGGATGGGTGTGGCGCGGGCGGCGCGGGACAGTGCGGCGCGGGCGGCGCGAATGGCGCGCGGCGGCAGCCCGGTCGGGCATGGGGACAACGGGCCTGACAGGTGGGCCCCACCTGTCGATGGCCTGAGAGAATGGGGAGGGGTTGCGGACTCTCCGCGCAGGTGGCAGCAGCTCGTGGGCGTTGGCCGACGGCCGAGGGAGAGGAAGGGGCATGCGGGGGCGGGTGGCTTGGGCCGAGGTGGCTTGGACCGACGACACAGTAAGGGAAAACAGAGCGAGAAACGAAGGAAAATAGGAAAATAGGAAAATATATTTTAGGGACTTAATTTAATTGTGAATAATTTATTTAATTGGTTAAAAATAATTCTTGTGCTCTAAAAGTTCCAGTAAAAATCTAGTTAATGTATTTTAACATGTAGAATTTAACAAAAATCCTACCATGTCGTTTCCACTTATAATTTGCATTTTAAAATTATTTTTTGCACCAGATTAATTCTGAAAATTCCAATTCTTTTTGGGGAATTATTTAAATGATTTCCAGGGGCAAAACTACATGGTTTGACAAACCTACCCCCCTTAAACAGAATCTCAACCCCAAGATTCGGAGGTACTGGCAAAGAGGTGCGGGTGTGCGGCCTTCAACTCATCTTCTCTTTCCCAGGTAGTTTCTTGTTCCAAGTGATGAGTCCACTGAACTTTGCAACATCTGATAACCTTGTTTCGAGTCCTTCTCTCACTAATTTCAAGGACATGAGTTGGTTTCTCTACGTAGGTCAAGTCCTCTTGAATTTTAATTTGGTCTGGACTCGCCTACTCTTCTGGTACTCTCAAACATTTCTTTAACTGAGAGACATGGAATACATCATGAATACCAGCCATGTTGGATGGAAGCTCGAGCTGATAGGCGACTTCTCCTCGACGTTCCTAAATTCTGTATGGTCCCACGAAACATTGTGACAACTTGCCATTGGTTTGAAAGCGGTGTACTCCCTGGAGTGGTGTGACCCGAAGATACACATAATCTCCTGCTTCAAAAGCGAGGTCTCTTCGACGATTGCCTGCGTAGCTCTTTTGCCGAGACTGTGCAATCCTCAACATTTCCCTAATTGTTCGGACTTGTGCTTCTGCTTCACTTATCACTTCCATTCCGAACAATTGACGCTCACTCGTCTCATCCCAGAAAAGGGTTGTACGACACTTCTGTCCGTACAATGCCTCATACGGTGCCATTTGAAGATCGGCTTGGTAACTGTTTTTGTAGGAGAATTCTACATAAGGCAAACTCTTGTCCCATGCTCCTCCAAACTAAAGCAAACATGCTCTAAACATATCTTCCAGAATTTGATTTACTCTCTTAGTTTGACCATCAGTCTGCGGGTGATAGGCCGTACTGAAGTTCAAACGAGTACCAAGCTTTTCTTTCAACTTCTGCCAGAACTTGGAAGTAAACTGACTTCCTCGGTCACACATGATCTCCATAGGTACTCCATGTAAACACATGATCCTAGCAAGATATAGTTCTTCTAGCTTCTTTCCTGAATAGGTGGTATGTATCAGTATAAAGTGAGCCACCTTCGTAAGTCGATCTACGATGACCCAAATTGAATCATGTCCTCACGATGTGCGGGGTAAACTTGTGATGAGATCCATTCCAATCTCTTCCCATTTTCATTCTGGGATTTGGAGTGTAACATCCTCAAAAATGTACATTGTTGAAAATATGAAAAATAACGACGAAAACTTTTTCAAATAATTTTATTGTATGTTCAATATTAAAACATTTAAAATTTCCTAATATTTATTAGTTTTCCTTATTTTAATTTAGAAAATTAAATTTTATTAATTTTTGGTCCTTATTAAAAAAATCCTAATTTAGCTTTTAATTCAAGAAAACTTCCAAAAATTGACTTTAAATTAATTTTAAAAACCTAAATAAAATTTTTCTAAACTTTTCCAAAGTTTCTCTTTTCTTTTATTTGTCTGTTCCTCTATTTTTCTTCTTTTTTTCTATTTTTCCTTTTCCCTTTTTCTTTTCCCTTTTTCTTTTTAGTTTTCTTTTTTTCTTTTTCCTTTCCTTCTTTCTTCTTCCTCTTCCTCCCTGTTTCAGCCGACCACGGCGCCGCAACCCACGGCAGTTGGCCTGTGGGCACCGCCTTTACCCACCGGCGCCACGAACTGACTCTAGGGAACCGCCTTAACCCCCTACATGCGCTATCACATAATTGGTTCGGCCACGACATCAAGTTTATCTCCAGCGAACCGACTACGTCAAACCGCCATGGCCGCTGGCGCTATCCAAAGGTCGAAACCGACATAGAACCCTATATATAGACCATGACAGATCAAATTGTGTAAACAAAAATTGATCGCCATCCTTTCTTCTCTATTTCCCCTAAAGTGCCCCTAACTATTACACTCTGCATTGTGCGAATTTTGAGTGAAATCAAAGAAAGGTCTCTGAAGAACCCTAGTTGGCAGCCAAGAGGAATCTTCCAAATTCATCATCTTCGGCCATCTTCTTCTCCAATTGAAGGTATATTCGTGATCCATATCTCTTAAGCTTATATCCCCCTCGTATTTTCCCCAGCCAATGGCTCACCGGAGACCGCTGTCGACGAGCGCCGCTAGAGCTTCTCTGCTCGGCCGCCGCCATGTGCACGGTGCTAGCTCACTCCGGTACCTCCCCGACCAAACCAACCTCATGATTAGCATCCCCATAACTCCTAGAAGTTTCCAAGCTCTTTGGTTTAGCCGGACCATCACTAGAACACGCCGGCGACGAGCACCTCCGTTGCCTCGGTTAAGCCATCGTCACCAGCCCTTCCTACACCCTCTCCAGCCCAGCCAACCCTAAAAATGGAACCCTCGTGATCTCTAGATGGAGAAAAGTCCCATAAACCTTAAGCTTTGGCCGTTCTTCGCCGTGCGCACTGTCCCTTTCCTTACTCGTCGCCAGCGCTGAAGAAGAGAAAAAGAAATAGAGAAGAGAGAGAAAAGGGAGAGAAAGAGAAAAGAGAGGGAAATAGAGAAAAATAAAAGGGAGAGAGAAAGAGAGAGAGAATGAAATAGGACAAATTTAGAGTTAGCCTTAGAAAATTAGTTTGACCCCTTTTGACCTCTTTTAAAATTTTGTTCTAAAATTTTTATATTCTTTTTAAGCTTATTTACCTATCTTTTTAAATCTTTTTAAAAATATTTCTTCAAACTCTTTTATATTTATTTTCATTTAAACCTAGGTTTTAAACTTTAGGATTCAACCTTTTAGATTTCAAAAATCAACTTTTTTAAACTCTTTTTGAATTCCTTTATTTATTAGATGTTTATTTGAATTTGTTCGTTGATTTCCTTTATTCGTTTATCGATAGGTCGTGACATCGAGTTCACGAGGGAAACAGAACTCGACCATGATTTTGACGTAAACGCCCTTGTTACCCTTCAGCAAAATAAAGATTTTTAGATCACTGACACTCAAGGCAAGTCAAACTATCTTTGATCATTTATAAAATTTAAAAATAATAAGTTATCATGTTATAAATAATATATTTAGATAGGAATATTTCGTGGGATGGGTTAGAGAGTCGTAACCTATCATTTTATGTAACTTTAAATATTCTTCAGGTTATATATGTCATTATTGCATGTGAATATAAGGAAATCTTTAGTCTATATAAATCATTATTTTATGCACTAGAGACATTCTATGTGTAGAAAAGGAGAAGATTATTATTTCATATAATTAGATATATTCTCCTTCTCCTTAGATACATGTTGATAGCCTAGACTAGGTATAAAATTATCAGCATAATAAAATAAGCATTATCACATGTGTTAATATTTCATTCATGGTCATAGGAAGTTATTTCATATAGTAGAATGGAAAACAATCCATTATTTCATGTGATAGGTAAATAAAACTCCTATCAATTCATATGACATAAATAGTTTTGGCTATAAGCCAGAAAATATAAAAACTCTTGTGCCAGAATAAGGACATAGTTTCGTCCATCCGATGGATCGGTTATACCAGCTTAGCAATTATATATTTCTCTCTGGTCTCCTTGGGGACTTGCCTTATGTGACCTGCATAAGTCTTATTGGAGAATAACTATGTAAACAGCAGACAAAAAGCCAATACGTACCAGATTGGTACCGTCTGTTAAGATAGTCCACAAGTCTCTCCAAGCCGGGGTAAGTGTGTGATGAACAACTATGAAATAAGGGATGGAACCACCAATTACTGGTTAGGATTGGTGCCCCTATTAAGATAGCCCATCGGTCTTGTTCACACATCAGAAAAGGTTAGAACTATGTAAATGCTATGTTACCCTTAGCCTTGCAACCTAAGGTTAATCATCGGGTTAAGCTGGGCAAATGCTGCAGAGTTGATTGTATTCGAATATGTCGTACTCCCGATCAATGGAGTTATGTCTTTGGGTGAATCTAGTATTATGCATAAGTCATTTCTTAAATGCTATTATAAAATTTGAGCATTCATATGTAAATATTTTTAAGCTAAAATTAAGTTTATATTTTATATTTTTGGATATTTACATAAAATAACCTGAAACAAGGATAGGATATATATCATGTCAAGGATAGATTTATACTTCATATTTCTTATCAAATGATATTATGCATGTTTATCCATATAAAGTTGAACTCAGTTTGACTTGCTGAGTACCATCGGTGCTCACCCTTGCATAAACTATCTTTAGGAAACCCCGGAGCAGATGAAGAACTCCCAAGTACCCTAGAGGACTGGGAAGACGAGTACCATTTCTCCGTCGACTCTACACTCGGGCTATCCATGTGGAAGTGTCGCGACTTTCTTGTATTGTATGGTTTGTACTTGAATATTAACAGTTTGTAATAATATACGAAGTTCTTGTATCTGTACTATCTCACGCATAACCGGACTCCTGGGAGGTTATGTGGTATTGTGGGAGTTGACCTCTCCGGAGGAGACCCCACATGGAGGGGTAGTAACAGTCCTACGGGACGTTGATGTTTTGTCTTGACTCACTGACAAATATCACAGAGTGCGACGAATTCAGCTATTTCTCTCCTCATACTGACCCACCAGAACTTCTCCTTGAGGTCTTTGTACTACCCGGATGGATTGAATATTGGGTTTGATGAGCTTCCGTAAGAATCAGATTCTTCAATTCTTTACCTTCCGGTACACACAATCTCTTTTCCATCCAGATTGTTCCATGCTCGTCCTCAGTGAAGTCACAAGCTTTTCCGACTCTCATGTTCTTCTTGAGTTCAGCTATCTCAGGATTTGACACCTGAGCAGCCCGAATTTGGTTTATGAGAGTGGGTTGAGCTTCAAGACGACCACAAACCCAAATTCCACAATCCATAGGTTTAGACGCTCAAATTCTTGCTATAACTGGTTACATATTCCTTCTATGTTAATGGTGTTGTAGTAACTTTTCCGGCTCAAAGCATCTGCTACCACGTTAGCTTTGCCGGGGTAACATATTCCTTCTATGTTAATGGTGTTGCAGTAACTTTTCTGGCTCAAAGCATCTGCTACCACGTTAGCTTTGCCGGGGTGATAGTGTATTCCGAAATCATAGTCTTTGATCAATTCCAACCATCTTTGTTGGCGAAGGTTCAAGTCTGGTTGGGTGAAGATATACTTTAGGTTCTTATGATCCGTGTATACTTCACAACGGTTGCCGATTAGGTAGTGTCACCAGATTTTCAAGGCATGGACCACTGCGGCTAACTCCGGATCATGGGTTGGATAGTTTTTCTCATGCGGACGCAACTGACGAGAGGCGTATGCGACCACTTTGCCTTCTTGCATCAACACACATCCCAGCCTTTGGCGGGACGTATCACAATACACTTGGAAATCTTTTGTCTGATCTGGTAGTATCAAGACTGGCGCAGACACCAACTTCTTCTTAAGCTCTTCAAAACTCTTGTTACACTCTACAAACCACTTAAATTTCTCATCCTTCTTCAGCAATTTTGGAGAAATTCTCAATGAACCGGCGATAATAACCTTGCAAGTCCAAGAAAACTTCGAATCTGAGGAACTGTCTTTGGCAGGGTCCACTTGGTAACCGACTCCACATTCGACAGATCCATGACTACTCCTTGGGCATTCACAATGTGGCCGAGGGACTGCACTTCCTTTAACCAGAAGGCACACTTGCTAAACTTGGCGTAGAGTTGATGATCTCTCAACTTCTCGAGCACTAACCAAAGGTGATGCTCGTGTTCCTCCTCGTTCTTGGAGTAGATCAAAATATCATCAATGAACAACATGACAATTTGTCCGAGAATTCCATAAATACCTTGTTCATCAGGTTCATGAAGAAGGCCGGTGCATTGGTAAGTCCAAAAGACATGACTGTACACTCGTACAAACCATACCAAGTGATGAAGGCGGTCTTGGGAATGTCCTCTTCCCGGATGCTAAATTGATTATAGCCTGATCGCAGATCTATCTTGGAGAATACCTTTGCCCCTTGAGTTGATCAAACAAGTCATCAATCTGCGGTAGAGGGTACTTGTTCTTGATAGTAACCTCATTGAGTGTGCGATAATCGACACACATTCTCTTGGTCTTATCTTTTTTCTCTACAAATATCACCAGAGCACCCCAGGGTGACGTGCTCGGGCAGATATAACCTTTCTACAACTATTCATCAACTTGCTTTTTGACTTTTGCCAACTCGTTGGCTCCCATTCTATACAATCCCCTATGAATTAGGGCAGTTCCCGGTACTAGGTCGATCCAAAATTCGATTTCTCTTTTTGGTGGCATATGGGTTAGATCTTCCGAAAAAACTTCAGGATATTCTCGGACTATGGGGATGTCTTCTAATTTGATAGGGGTCTCAGCTGCTACTTCAGATGATTCTCCGGTAGAAGCTTGATTCAAACTTGCTACAGTCTTTGGTGACATGGGAGAACGGAAAACAATTTCCTCTCAATTTCCATTGGTTAAAGTGATCGTACAACTAGCATAGTCAATCACTCGCTTATGTCTTGTCAACCAATCCATCCCAAGGATGACATTTGGGCCTTTTGATTTATGAAGGATAAGATTGGCTAGAAATTGGCATCCTTGGATTTCTATTGCCACCGAGAGACAGTAGTGAGCGGTGTCCAAATGATCTCCAGGGGTTTGAACCCGCATGGGTATCTTAAGTTCCACTACTGATAACTCATGTGCCCCAACAAACTGTTTGGAAATAAATGAATACGTAGCACCAGAATCAAAAAATACTGTAGCAGGAGTGAGATTCATAGAAAACGTACCCAGTATAACTTCAGGCGCAGCCTGCGCCTCCTCTGCAGACGCATGATTGACACGTGCCTGGATGAATCTGGGTCGGTGCGCTTCGGCTTCGGACACTTGTCTGCGAAGTGCCCAGGCTCACCATAGTTGTAGCGAGACTCCGGCTTTCCTCCGGAGTCCTTCCTTGGAGGTGGTGGCTTGGGCGCTGCTGGGATGGCGCTTGGGGGACGCAAAGCAAGATTGCATTGCTATTGTCCGCTGCCACTGCCACTACTGCCAGCTTGAAAATTTCCTGGGTGATAAGGTCGATGCTTGCGGACATTCATGGTGGTAGGTCCACCCTGACCTCCGGGTATGAAACACGGTCTCTGCTGATTTCCCTGCTGCTATGGAGGTTTAAATTGCACTGCCTTTCTCTTTCTAAGCATCTAGTTGCGCTGGTCTTCCTGACGCATGACCTTGTCAACCAGCTACTCAAACTTACCACATTCTCCAGAGATCAGCTTGTCTGTGAGTTCATCATCAAGACCAACCAGGAACTTCTCTTGCTTTTCTGCATCAGTGCGCACATCCTTCAGGGCGTAACGTGCAAGATGGTTGAACTCATGCAGTTATTCAGTAACCGACCTATTGCCCTGCTCAACAGATCGGAACTCTCGTTTCTTTAGCGCGACTATTCCCGCAGCAATATGCGATATCCTGAAATTACGACAGAATTCATCCCATGTGACTAGTGCTCCAGCTGGGCGAGTGATCAAATAATTGTCCCACTGTAACACCCTGAGGTGTTTTCCCCTTTTAAAAATCCAAAAGAAAATCGTAAAAGAAAATTGTTGGAATTAACTGAGGAGAATAAATAATTTTAAAAGCCAAATGCTAAATGAAAATGGCAAGGTGGGATTTTTCTTAAATTCTACATGTCAAAATACACTAACAGGATTTTTAGTGGAATTTTCAGAGCACTAGAAATAATTTTTAACCAATTAAAATCAAAATCGGAATTTATAAATCCTGGGAAAATCAGTTTCTCCCTCCTCCGTCCTTTCCCGCTCTTTTTCCGGCCGTGGGCCGCCGGCCCGAGCCGACGGCCCAACCCCTCCCCGCGCACGGCGTAGCCATTTCCCGCCCGCACGCCTCTCTCCCTCACTCCCTCGCGGGCCAGCCGAAGGCCGCGGCCCGTTTAACTCTTGCGTCGCAAATAAGTCCAGTTTGCCTCCCTCTACCTCGAGAGTCGACGGTGGGGCCCACTGTCGGCCGTCGTCCCTACCTCCGACCGCTCCGCGCCATTTCCGCGCCCCTCTTCGTGCGGATCTCGACCGACCGCCTCTCCCGCACGACCGGATCTCGCCGCCTTTACTCCCCTTCGCATCCGCAGACATTTAAAAGCCCCGGCCTCCTCTCCCGCGCCCCTTTATGGCCGAAATTGATCGCCGGCCATCAATTCCCCATTTCTCTCTCCCCATTCACTCCGGCGCGTAATTCCGCCCCTATCCGGTTGCCGCCGCCCTCCCCGCGACCTATTTAAGGATCCTCGCACCCTCCCCGAGCTCCCCATGCTCTCTCTCAAGACTCTCTCGCACTCGTTTTCCCCCGCACTGTGCGCCTTTGGTTCGGACCTCGTCGCCGAACTTCGGCCTGTTCTCCCTCTATTCCGAGGCATCCCGAGCTCCGCCGACACCTCCCTCCTCGTCGTCGGTGACCGCGCCACTTCGGCCACACCTCCCCGCGAGCTCCTGCCGTCTCCCTCGCTGCCATCGCCGTCGTCTCCCTCAACTCCGGTCACACCACGGTGAGCCGCTCCTCGTCGCCTTCTCGGTCGTGCTCGCGCCACTGCCCGGGTACGCGCGGCTCCGCCCGCACGTAAATCCACGGCATCCCGCCGCCCGCGCCGCCGTCCGAATGGCACCGGCCCGGTCTCCAGCCATCGGCCGCCGCTGCCGGCCAATCGCGCCACGCCCTTTCTTCTCGGCCGTCCGATCAGCGCCGTCCGTCCCTGCACGCCCACGTGGCAGGCCACGTGGTTGCCACCTCGGCACCACGTGTGTGTCACGTGGTGCACCGCGTGGTCCGGCCGTGGACCCGGTCCACCGTGGACCGGCACTCCGCGGGCGGCCGGCGTCGGCCCTCGGGCGCCGACGTCGGCCCTAGCCGACGCCTTCCCGGGATTTATTGCACAATAAATCGATTAAGGATTTTTTCTATTTTAGTAAAAAACCCGAAAACTTCTAAAAATCATATCTTTTCAATCCGACCTCCGTTTTAGCCCATTCAAATTTCATTAAATTCATAAAAATGCCAAGAATCCATTAAAAATAGTTTTGTTCCCTGTTTTAGTAGCTTTTTAGCCTTTTTTTTGAAGTGCTTGTTTATCGTGTAGATCCCGGTAGTCCCTCCGTCCCGGTCTACTTTGAAGTCGTCGCGGAAGTCCCCCAATCCCAAGAGCAAGGCAAGTCATACCACATTATTGATCATATTGCTCCCATTTTGCTAAAACACCTGTTTTATTCTATGAAATTGCATGTATTTTTTACATTTCATGGGGAATTGTCGAAACTTGGTTTCGGCAATAGAATTTTGGGGGTGCAGTCAAGATCGCAAAGCTCGATGGGTTAGATAGAAAACAAGGTTTAGACTGGTTCAGGCCCTCTCGCGAGGTAATACCCTACTCCTGTTTTGGGATTCGATCCGCCGAGTGTTTATTGATCTCAAGATCTGTTGCTCTTGTGTCTCCTGAATCTAAAGCTGATAGCTCATAAAGCATATCCCTCAAGGGACGCCCCCTACCCCCCTTATATATTCTCAAGGGACGGGCTTACAAGTCAAAAACCCTATCTTACTCTAAGTCGGTTTCCTCAATCTTACCAAGTTATGACTATGAGCCGTTGCCTTATTTAATCGGCAATGTAACACCCAAGTCATAGCCGGTTTACATAATTAGCATGCGTAACCTATCCCTATTACCAGTCGGATAAGCTTGCGATGTGGGTATCTGATTGCCATAATCTCCACAGTAGCCCCTGAGTCCTTCGCAGTCGACGAGATAACTTTGCCTCGAACCAAGATAACTCACAGCCAAACAACTCTTTGGCCGAGTGCTTCTGGTGCCGAGTGGTTCCGTCATCCCTGCCTGAATCTCCCGAGTGGCTCCAAAGACTGTGAAGGGCTGGAAAACATCCAAAAAATTCTTAAAAAATAAATATCTAGATGCATCTCCTGATGCACCTAATTAGGTGTAGCCCCCGACTATGTGGTTAGTCAAAAACAGACTAAGCATATAGTCAAGAACTATAAAAAATCATTCTCATATAAATGCTTAGCTCAAGCTAAAGCAAATACAAAAAATCTCATCACTCGGCAAGCTCACGCTTCTCCGAGTGAATCTGCCAGAGTCATCTCAGAACAAATAATTCAATCAACCCTTGTGGGTGAAAAGCACTCGGTAAGCTCATGTTTATCTGAGTTAACCTGCCCGAGTCATCTCGGAACAAATAATTCAATCGACCCTCATGGGTAAACAAGTTTTTCAATCGTTCGAAAAATATGACCAAGATATTAGATAGCTCCTACCATAATATTGCTCTTAATCTAAAAAGATCTTCAACAAGGTGGAAAAATAGCATTGATATAATCATTTAATCAAATGCTCTAAAACCAAACAGTTCCTGTCATCAGGACAGCCATGAAAAGCTTAACTGTTTGTCACCTTTCAAATTGCATCGTGCCAACTTCTCGTGAAGTTGTGGAAACCGCGGTATGAAAGGGTTTTAAAGGTATTGGGCTATTAGACACGTGCATATTGCCAAGGCAAATCTGCTTAAGTCCATCCACTTAAGTCCCTAAGGACACGCGTCAAGCCACACCTTAGCTGGGCCGCAAGTCTCTCATGGGCTCGGCCCAATCGCGAGATGTCCTAGCTAAACCCTCAAATCTTTATACGAAGCCTCAAGGTCATCCCCGCCACATCGTCTTCCAAAAAATTTCCCCTTTCGAAGCACTGTTCACCAGTTCACAGCGGAAAACCCTAGACTCGCGCGCGCACCCAAATCCATCGATCCAGAAGCTCACTTTCTCCACAAACCAGCCTCCGCATCCAGCTCCCAAGATCTCCTTCTCAAACCCCCATTCCCCGGGCAAGATCCACTTCCCCCAAACCACATCCATGGCGGGAGAGAAAGATATCCCCTTCGAGCAATGGGCAACCTCAGATGTGAAGGAGTCGACTCTTAGGGAGATGGTGAAGAACGAAGTTCTCCCTCCTAATGAGATCGTCGGCTGGCGCCCGGCGGCCGGCGAGGAGTTCCCCACTCCGAACACCGGTGAGGTCGTCGTCTTTACTTCCTTTTTCTATGGTGGCTTCGGCCTCCCCACTTCCGAGTTCTTTAGGGGCCTTCTCGATTATTACGGCCTTCAGCTCTACCATCTAAACCCCAACTCCATGCTTCACATTGCTCTCTTCATCCATGTTTGCGAAGCTTTTCTCGGCATCCTTCTTCACTTCCAGCTCTTCCACCGCATGTTCTATCTCAAGCCGCATCCGAACAAGGATGAGCCCTGCGTTGTCGGTGGGGCTGGCTTCCAGCTCCGCGGATCTCTCCGCAGAGACTACTTTTCTCTTCCCTTGAAATCCTCCAATAAGGGTTGGCATGCAAACTGGTTCTATATCGCAAACCTCGAACCCAGTATGCCCAACTTCGTTGGTCTTCCTCCGGTGCCTAAGGCCTAACTAGAGCACCGTGCCAGTAGCCCAAGATTGGGATGAAGCCAATAAGCTTTTGGCAAATATCTTGGAAATGAAGAAGAAGGGCCTTCGGGGTGAACAGATCACTCGGCACTTCATCAAGAACCGATTGGCACCTATCAAGGAGAGGTCCAAGCCTGCGTTCGAGTACGAGGGCGAACGGGATCCCAATCGGGAGGACCGCGACTCTCTGAGCTACAAAACTCTGAAGACTCGCATGTACAAGATCTTCTCTTCTGGGATTGTAGTCGAGGGCAGCCTCATGCTACCGGTTCTCCCGTACAGCTTGTATCGACCTCCTTCTCCAATAAGTCGACTCAACTTCTTTATTGTCTTTCAATCGTAATGTCACACTTCTCATTGTACAAAAAATCTCTCTTGCAGGAAAATGCCTTCATTATCTCTAAGCCATACAAAATACACCATGATGATGCACCAGCTCGGCCCGCCAAGAAACCAACCGGCAGCATGAAGATCCAGAGTGATCCGATCGGCAAGAGGGCCGCAGCTGGCGAGGATATCAGCAAGAGGGCGAGTAAGAGGAGGCTGGTGGTTGACGATTCGGATGACGACGTCCCAGCCCCTCAAGCTGAAGTGACCCCTCCGAGGCCGTCACCAAAAACTATACCCAAGATTCGCCGATCAACCAGGTATGTCTCATAACTGAAATTGTGTCCTCGTTGAAAACCTTTCTGCCTTGGTCCCAATTGCTTCCGTCTTTCTCTTTGCAGGAGGCCTCAAAATATAGACCCCACTGGGCCGAATGAGGGGCCCAAGCCATCTGCAGCGTCTGAAGCAATAAGGCCTGTAGAAGAAGAGTCCCAGAGCCCTCTCCCAAGTGAGAGCGCTCCGAGTGAAAAGCCCCCACCTCCTAGTGAGGATGTCCCGAGGGAGGAGCCCCGACTGCCAGCCAGGAAGACCCGACTGGAAACCAGTCGGCCGAAGAAGAGATCCCGACTACCACCCAACGGAACCCAACTGAAAACCGGTCGAGTGCGAACCAAGAGAAGAAACGCAGTCGGGAGGTACTAGTCAAGGACTCGGCCATCGAAGCTGGTAAGCCCTGAAGAGATCTTCCAACTTTAATCTTTAGTCTATTTTTCCTGTGCCTTCATTCACCCTCTCTGAATCGATCAGCCAAAGTGGAGGAGATCCCCAGGCTGCAGTCCTCTGAAGCCTGGGTCCCTCCGATCAAAATAGAGTGGCGGGACTCTGAGGGCTTGAAGCAGGGCATCGTCCTGAACAAGCAGAAGGAAAATGAAGAAAGGGACATGCTCGTCGACAGCATGAATGAAGCTACCCGGCTGTTAAACGTAAGTTTTCCTCTTCTCTGTCTGAGCCTTGTGGTTTCTCTTAGTTGACAAACTCTGAACTCACGTGCAGAGGGTATATTGCTGATCGATGGCCAAGTCCGATGCACTCGAGAAGTTGGTCCCACACTTGAATTCCCTGGAGAACATCCAACAAGAGTTGAAGACCACTCGAGAGGAAGCTGCATCGAGAGAAGCCACTCCGAGGAGAGAGATAGCCACGCTGCGGGAGGAGAACCTTGACCTTCGGGGTTCAGTCGGGAGTAAGTTCAATCCTCTCGGTCTTTTTGCGCCTTTATTCATAGTCTGTTTTGATCTTGGCATCAGCAACTTTTCTTGATGCAGAGAACTTGTCGAAAGTCCATGTGCTTGACCCAACCGGAGGAAGCCAACGCCGCAAAGCCGAGTGGAGTCCGAGTTCGAAGGTAAGCTCTTTCAAGATAGCATTCTTCATTTTGCTTCATCTTCGGGTATCTGTCTAATCATATGCCTTTGACAGCTTAGAAGGTCAAAACCCGAGCCCAGTATGATGTCTTTACTGAAAGGGTCCGAAGGGCCGAAAGCGTAAGGGACGATGTTGCCAACGCGGCCACACCGATTCTCTTATCGCTGTTCCATCATGGGCTCGGGACTAGTTTGTTGGATGCCGTCGAGGTCTTCGACAAACTCAGGAGGGCCCCAGATCAATACCTGGCTAACATCTCAGAGGCGGCCATCATGGGAGCAGGCTTTGCCCTTGCGCAGACCAAGTCACTCTATCCCCGGATAGATGTTGACTCAGTCGGGGAGGGCTTCGCCGATGGCACTTCAAACGAGAAGGCCTTGGAATTGATCAGTGAAGCGCATGAGTCGGCCAAGAAAGTAGCCGCTGATGTAGTGAACCATTTTTGGTCTTGATTATTTTGCACACATTTGTATGTAACTTTCTGGTGTGGACTTGTAAATATTCAGCTTATTTATGTTAATGCCTTGATCCGAGTCTTTATGTCAAATTTCTCAAGTAATTTTCATCCGACTGTCACCAAGCCTAAGCTTGATTAGGTCATCAAAAAATTCTCAGTCCTTATCCATTGAACTCGAATCAAAAACATTAAACAATGATAAACCAAATGTCGAAACTTGGTTTCGGCAATATGATTTTTGGGGTCGCAGTCAAGATCGCCAAGCACAATGGGTTAGGAGGAAAAGAAGATTTAGACAGGTTCAGGCCCTCTCGTGAGGTAATACCCTACTCCTGTTTCGGGGATTCGATCCGCCGAGTGTCTTTATTGATCTCATGATCTCGTGTGTCTAAAGCTGAAAGCTCATCTAACTTCTCATGAAGCATATGATCTAAAAACCATATCCCTCAAGGGACGCCCCTTACCTCCCTTATATAGTCTTGGGAGGTGGGCTTACAAATCGGAAACCCTATCTTACTCTAAGTCGGTTTCCTCAATCTTACCAAACTATGACTATGAGCCGTTGCCTTATCTAATCGGCAACGTAATACCCAAGTCGTAGTTGGTTTACAGATATGGCAGGCGCAATCTATCCCTACCTCCAGTCGGATAAGCTTGCCATGTAGATACCCGATTGCCATAATCTCCACAGTAGCCCCCGAGTCCTTTTCAGTCGACGAGACAACTCAGCTTCAAACCGAAACAGTACGCAGCCAAAAATCTCTTTGGCCGAGTGTTTCTGGCGCCGAGAGATTCCATCATCTCTGCCTGAATCTTCCCGAGTGGCTCCAAAGACTATGAAGGGCTGGAAAATATCTCAAAAATTCTCAAAAATAAATATCTAGGTGCATCTCCTGATGCACCTAATTAGGTGTAGCCCCCGACTATGTGATTAGTCAAAAATAGACTAATCATATAGTCAAGAACTATAAAAAATCATACTCATATGAATACTTAGCTTATGCTAAAGCAATCATAAAAATCTCATCACTCGGTAAGCTCATGCTCATCCGAGTGAATTTGCCCGAGTCACCTTAGAACAAATAACTCAATCACTCCTTATGGATGAAAAGCACTCGGTAAGCTCATGCTTATCTGAGTGGATCTGCCCGAGCCATCTCGGAACAAATATTTTAATCATCCCTCATGGGTAAGAAATCAATTCGCTCGGTAAGCTCATGCTTATCCGAGCTGATCTTCCCAGAAATTTGCCCGAGTCATCTCGAAACAAATAATTCTCATATAAATGCTTAGCTCAAGCTAAAGCAATCATAAAAAATCACATCACTCGGCAAGCTCATGCTTATCCGAGTTGATTTGCCCGAGTCATCTCGGAACAAATAATTTATTTAGCCCTCATGGGTAAGAAATCAATTCACTCGGCAAACTCATGCTCATCCGAGTTAACTTGCCCGAGTCATCTCAGAACAAGTAATTCTATCGACCCTCATGGGTAAGAAAATCAATTCACTCGGCAAACTCATGCTTATCCGAGTTGATTTGCCCGAGTCATCTCGGAACAAATAGCTTAATCAACCCTCGTGGGTAAAAACACTCGGCAAGCTCATGCTCATCCGAGTTAACTTGTCCGAGTCATCTCGGGACAAATAATTTAATCAACCCTCGTGGGTAAAAAACACTCGGCAAGCTCATGCTTATCCGAGTTAACTTGTCCGAGTCATCTCGTGACAAATAATCTCATCAACCCTCGTGGGTAAAAAACACTTGGCAAGCTCATGCTCATCCGAGTTAACTTGCCCGAGTCATCTCGGGACAAATAATTTAGTCAACCCTCATGGGTAAACAAATTTTTCAGTCATCGAAAAATACGACCAAAATATTAAATAGCTCTGCCATAATATTGGTCTTAATCTAAAAAGATCTTCACCAAGGTGGAAAAATAGCATTGATATAATCATTTAATCAAATGCTTAGAAACCAAACATCCCGTCATCAGGGACAGCCATGAAAAGCTTAACTGTTTGTCACCTTTCAAATTGCATCGTGCCAACTTCTCATGAAGTTACGCAAACCGCGGTATGAAAGGATTTTAAAGGTATTGGGCTATGTAACACGTGCATATTGCCAGGGCAAATCTGCTTAAGCCCATCCACTTAAGTCCCTAAGGACACGTGTCAAGCCACACCTTAGCTGGGCCGCAAGTCTCTCATGGGCTCGGCCCAATCACGAGACGACTTAGCAAAAACCCTCAAGTCTTTTTACGAAGCCTCGAGGTCGTCCCCGCCACTTCATCTAATCATCTTGGTCTCTTTATGCCTCCGATGCGAACTTGTAGGTATCTAGCTTATTTATGTTAATGCCTTGACCCGAGTCTTCATAGAAAATTTCTTAAGTAATTTTCGTCCGATTGTCACCAAGCCTAAAACTTGATTAGATCATCAAAAAATTCTCAGTCCTTATCTATTGAACTCGAATCAAAGAAAACCATGCTTTATTGACACGTATGCAGCCCCCGACTGTCAACTCAAGAAGTCATCTTGCTTGTGGTTGACAGTCAAGAACAACATAAAACTTACGACAATTTAAGCATAGTATCGTCGAAGATGTTCAATATTCCAGGAGTTCTCCACCATAGATCCGTCTTCGCGCTTTAGTCGAAATGCTCTTGGCCGAGTCACCTCAGCGATTATGTATGGTCCTTCCCATAGTGGAGATAATTTGTGATGGTCCTTGATGGTCTGGATCTTGCGTAGAACCAAATCATCGACAATAAAAGCTCGCGCTCGAACATT
This sequence comes from Oryza australiensis, assembly GCA_019925245.2. Lineage (NCBI taxonomy): Eukaryota > Viridiplantae > Streptophyta > Magnoliopsida > Poales > Poaceae > Oryza > Oryza australiensis. Next base: position 348,709 of record JAIFGZ020000507.1, read on the forward strand.
GCGACAGTGGTATCTTCTAAGTCCTTGAAGATATCTTGCCGACTGGATCAAGGAAGATTTTCTTCGTTTTGGCGTCGCCTTGTCCCGACTTGGCTATCCTCTTTGTAGAAATTTCACCCTCTTCAGATGTTGATGTAGCCAGTCGGATTTCTTCCTGGCCACGTGATCTCACAAGATTGGGCCATATCGCAGCTTTCTTCGTCGCAGGTGAAGGCTTGTTTGACGTCGCATGAATTTGGCGAGTGCAGGCCTTCTGATGATCGCGTGGTAGGCCGTCTTTGAAGTCGACCACCCCGAAGGTGGTATTCTCCGTTCGGAAATTCTCGCGAACTCCGGAGGTGACTTGAAGGGCGATGTGCCCGAGTGGTGTGGGCCACAGCCCCGGGATCACTCCGTGGAAGGGGGCTGAGCTTGCCTTCAACTAAGTTCTCAGGATTTGTATCTCATCCAGGGTCTTGACGAACAGGAGATTGAGGACGCTGCCCCCATCGATGAGGACGCGCTTCAGCTTGATGTTCTGAACCACTAGGTCAAGTGCCAAGGGATACTTCCCCGGGTGAACCACTCGGTCAGGATGATCCGAGCGATTAAACATGATGGCCACCTCCGACCATCGTAGATGTTGTGGGACTACGGGTTGTGCCGCGTTGACCTCGCGGTCCATCAACTTTTGTTTCCTCTTGGACTCATAAGCTTGCGGCCCCCGCAGATGTGATTCAGCTCACCCACGTGGTCTTGAAAAGGTTCTGAATTTCTAGTCGGGTTGTTCCTCTTGGTTCCCGATAGACCGGCTTCATCAGTCGGCTTCTTGTTTAACCGTGCCGCATATTGCTCTGCGAATTGCTTGTAGATGATGCGTGCACTGAGCGTTCATGATCGTTCATGATCGCGTCATAGGCCGCAACTCGGCGACGGCGTTTGAGAACCGGATGTTGTGGCAACCAGGTCTTGGTGCCGGCGCTTGCGATCTTTCTGGGCCTGATTGCTGCTGCCGTTATCCTTCCTCGGATGCCGGCTTCCTTCCGAGTGCTTGTCATCCCTTTTGTTAGGCCGGTCTTGGCGTGCCGCCTTGATTGCATCGTTGGACTTGGCGTAGGAGTTCGCCATCTCGAACGTTTGTTTCATCGTCTTCGGTGGCTTGCGCCCGAACTTCCCGATCAACAGTTCATCACGGACTCCCTTCTGGAAGGCGGAGATGATGATGTCATCGGTGATGTTGGGGATCTTGTTGCGCTTTTCGGAGAAGCGCCGAATGTAATCCTTCAGAGGCTCGTCTGGCTTCTGGATGACGTTGTATAAATCGAAGTGTGTGCCGGGCCTCTCGAAGGTGCCTTGGAAGTTGGCGATGAAGTGGTCCCTCAGCTCACTCCACGAGCCGATTGAGCCTCTTGGCAGGCTCGTGAGCCAGTTCCTGGCTGAGTTGGCGAGGGCCACGGGCAGGTAATTGGCCATAGCCTTGTTGTCGCCGCCTGCTGCGCGGATGGCGAGAGTATACACGGTAAGCCACGACTCGGGGTCGGTCTTGCCGTCATACTTCTCTATACCTGTTGGCTTAAAACCATTCGGCTAGTCCACTCGGCGAAGCTCCCGAGTGAAAGCTGGCACTCCGTCGTTGCCGCTATCGGGTGATCCCCTCCGATCTTCCCGAGTGCGTCGGTCTCGCTCCTGGTAGCGACGATCGAGGACTTCCCGCAGATCACTTGGCGGGGTCTTCGGTTGGCTGGTTGGGTAGCTGGAGCTGTTGTTGCGGCGGACGCGGTGGTGGACGGGTGGACGTCCATGTCGCTTCTCGCGGGAGTCGACCGTCTGCTCCTCATGCTTCTGCGTGGACTCGTGGCGTGGGCCTCTTGGCCTAGTTGTCGACCGGTCTGGCTCGGGCCTCTTGTAGTCTCTTGACCCTAGCGGCGGGAGCCGGCTTTTGTCGGGCGTTTCAGCCACAGATTCAGTCGGCCTTCGTGCTGAGGTGGAGGGATGACCGTTGGCTGTGGCTGCAACGATAGTCTTGATCTTGTCTAGTATTGGAGTCACGTCGGGGGGCGCCGTCTCGATGACGGTGTCCAGGAGTGTGAGGGCAGCAACAGCGTTCTGCTGTGGCGTCTGGAAGATATTGGTGTTGCGGACTCGCGTTTGAAGAATAGCCTCCTGCGCGGATCGTCCGGCTGCCCGTAGATCCTGCTTTCTCCTGTCAGCCTCGTCCTTGCGTTGCTTCTCCTCTTCGGCCGTCTTGCGCTCGTGCTCAATCTTGGCCCGCTCTCCTTCAGCAAGCCTCTTGGCCATGGCTGAGTCGGACTCGTCCGGCTCGGCCATGAGGACATCAAAGCACTTCGGCTCATAGTCCATGCGGTAGTCGGAGTTGTCGGCTTCGTCAGAGGGGATGCCATAGAGGTCGTCGAAGTCGGCGGAGCTAAGGTATCCATTGAGCTCCGAAGATGAGCAGGAGCCGAATGATGGGAGGATGACGGCGACCTCCCTTGATCCTGGGTAGCCCGGGTCTGGATCGTTCCAGTCCGAGTCAGAGCTTGGGGGTGTGGGCTCCTCCGAGTGGGTCGTCGTCGACTCGGGGGAGATAAGTTTGCTGTAGATCTCAGCTATGTTTGGTAACCCAAACGGCATCAAGAGGTCTTCGTCCGAATAGATCACCTCCGTTGGGGAGGTGAGAAGATTGGCGCATATTTCGGCGGTATTCGGTAATCCGAATGGTGCCGAGTGAAGTCCGTCGTCGGAGAAAGTAGATCGCATCTTGGTCTTCAAGATGTCGTCGAAGATCTCGGCGCTGTTGGGGAGCCTGAACGGCACCGAGTGGGTCTTTCCTTCCGACTGGTTTGAGTCCGAGTCGAAGGAGGAGTCGTTGACGAAGTTGGCGGCGAAGTCGCCGAGTCTTGAAGGAGATCCCATCACGCTTGTCGGCGAGATTGTTGAAGAAGTCTCGACGCGCGGCCCCCTGCCTGGCGCGCCAACTGTCGAAACTTGGTTTCGGCAATATGATTTTTGGGGTCGCAGTCAAGATCGCCAAGCACAATGGGTTAGGAGGAAAAGAAGATTTAGACAGGTTCAGGCCCTCTCGTGAGGTAATACCCTACTCCTGTTTCGGGGATTCGATCCGCCGAGTGTCTTTATTGATCTCATGATCTCGTGTGTCTAAAGCTGAAAGCTCATCTAACTTCTCATGAAGCATATGATCTAAAAACCATATCCCTCAAGGGACGCCCCTTACCTCCCTTATATAGTCTTGGGAGGTGGGCTTACAAATCGGAAACCCTATCTTACTCTAAGTCGGTTTCCTCAATCTTACCAAACTATGACTATGAGCCGTTGCCTTATCTAATCGGCAACGTAATACCCAAGTCGTAGTTGGTTTACAGATATGGCTGGCGCAATCTATCCCTACCTCCAGTCGGATAAGCTTGCCATGTAGATACCCGATTGCCATAATCTCCACACCAAATATACACGAGTTGTCGAAGAGAACCATGCTTTATTGACATATGTGCAACCCCCGACTATCAACTCAAGAAGTCATCTTGCTTGAGGTTGGCAGTCGAGAATAACATGAAACTTAAGGCAATTTAAGCATAGTATCGTCGAAGATGTTCGATGTTCCAAGAGTTTTCCACCATGGATCCGTCTTCACGCTTTAATCGATATGCTCCTGGCCGAGTCACCTCAGCGATTATGTATGGTCCTTCACATAATGGAGATAGTTTGTGACGGTCCTTGGTGGCCTAGATCTTGCGTAGAACCAAATTGCCGACAATGAAAGCGCGCGCCCGAACATTGCGACTATGGTATCGTCTGAGACTCATAAGATATCTTGCCGACTGGATCAGGGCTACCTCACAGGCCTCTTCCATTCGGGTGAGGTCATCCACTCGGTCTTGATCGTAGTGATCGTCGTTGAAGCTGCGGACTCGAAGAGATTCGTACTCCATTTCATTCGGCAGCATGGCTTCTGCCACGTAAACCAGAAAGAAAGGAGTTTGGTCGGTGGCCCGACTGGGCGTAGTACGTAGTGACCATAGAACCGAGGGCAGTTCTTGAACCCATTTGCCAGCATAAGGACTTAGCCGGTCAAATACTAAGGCCTTGATGCCTTGAAGTACCATGCCATTAGCGCGCTCAACCTGCCCATTGCTCTTGGGATGCGCGACTGATGCGTAGCAAATTTTGATGCCGAAGTCTTCGCAAAATTCCTTGAAAATGCCTCCAGTGAATTGAGTTCCATTGTCGGTTATAATTCTGTTTGGGACGCCAAACCGGTGCACGATGTTGAGGATGAAGTCTCGCGCCTTGTCAACGGTGATCGTAGCAACTGGCTTAGCCTCGATCCAATTGGAAAACTTGTCAATTGCAACGAAAAGATGCCTGAATCCTTCTTGGAGCCTTCTTGAAAGGGCCGACCGTATCCAAGCCCCATACTGCGAATGGCAATGATAATGGAATCATTTGTAGCTCTTGGGCTGGAACATGGCTCTGCCGAGCAAAGAACTGGCAACCTTCACACGTTCAGACCACTTTGTCGGCGTCGGAGACCGCTGTTAGCCAGAAAAAACCTTGTCTGTAGGCTTTGCCTACCAAGTTGCGTGGTGCCGCGTGACTTCCGCATATACCCGAGTGGATATCTTGGAGTAGTTGTCGTCGTTCCTCAGGAGTGATACATCTCATTAGCACTCCAGAAGGGCTCCTCTTGTACAATTCAGAGTCGACCATGACGTAAGCTTGAGAATGACATCGGACTCGTTCCGCCTCATCCCGGTCTTCCGGCAGCTCTTGCTGAGTTAAAAATTTAATGAGCGGTGTCCACCAGTCGGCGTCAAGTGTGGCGACTTGATTTGCAGCTTGCTCATTGGGAGTTGGTTGTGCTGCCACGGTCAGTTCATAGAGATGCTCTAAGAAGACGTCTGTTGGAGCAGCTTCTCGTTTGGACCCGAACTGCGCCAACTCATCAGCTGCCTCGTTGTTATGTCTCAAGACATGGGATAGCTCCAATCCATCAAACTTGTCTTCAAATTTGGGAACTTCTTGCCGATAGGCCTCCATGGTGTAGTTTAGACAGGACCAGTCTTTCATCACTTGGTTGACGACCAGCTGGGAATCTCCTTTCACGACCATCCGTCGTATCCCGAGTGAAACATCAAGACGTAGGCCGTGAAGCAGGGCTTCGTACTCGGTGACGTTGTGTGAGGCGGAGAAGTGGAGGTGGAGAACATATCTTAGCCTTTCCCTAGTCGGGGAGATCAGCATGACTCCTTCTCCCAAGCCAGTGATCCTCTTGGATCCGTCAAAGTGCATGGTCTAGTATTGTGGATCTTCTTGAGGTACATCTTCTTGTTGTTCAGTCCACTTGGCTAGGAAATCTGCCAAGGCTCTTGACTTTACAGACGTTCTCGCCTTGAAAGTTAAGTCCAGCGGCATTAGTTCCAGGGCCCACTTTGCGATGCGCCCAGTCGCCTCCCGAATGTGGATGAAATCTCCGAGTGGAAAGGAAGTGACGACGGTGACCGAGTGACCCTAAAAGTAGTGCGCCAATTTCCTCGCGGTTATCAGAACATCATATAGCAATTTTTGTACCTGAGGGTAGCGAATTTTGGCTCCTGCCAGCACTTCGCTAACAAAGTAGATTGGCCTCTGAATCTTCTGGACTCGTCCTTATTCCTCGCGCTCAATGACGAGAACCGTGTTGACCACTTGGTGGATTGCTGAGACATACAATAGCAGGGTTCTTGTGGCTGAGGCGAGGCCAGAACGGGCAGCGTCGTGAGAAATTCTTTGAAATCTTCAAAGGCCTTGTGGGCTTTCGTAGTCCACTGGAAGTTGTCGGTTTTCTTCAGTAGCCTGAAGAAAGGCATGCCTCGTCGACGTAAGCCGAGCAGTTTGCCTGATGGCACGCTGAACGTGCACTTCTCCGGCTTCAGCTTCATTCTGAAGGCCCGAATGTTTGCGAAGGTTTCTTCTAAGTCGGCAATCACGTCTTCCTTCTGCTTGGTCTTGATGACGACATCGTGGACGTAAGCTTCCACGTTTTTCCCGATCTGCGTCTGAAAGAATCTTTGGATCATGCGCTGGTATGTGGCTCCGGTGTTCTTCAGACCGAAGGGCATCGTGATGTAGCAGTATGATCCAAACGACGTGATGAACGATGTTTTCAGGCAGTCAGATTCCTTAAAGCTGATCTGGTGGTAGCCCGAGTAACAATCTGGGAAACTCAAAAGCTGGCAGCCGGCTGTTGAGTCCATGACTTGGTCGATTCGAGGCAGGCCGAATGGAACTTTAGGGCAGGCTTTGTTGAGGTCGGTGTAGTCAACGCACATGCGCCATTGCCCCGTCTTCTTCCGAACCAGGACCAGGTTAGTCAGCCAGTCGGGGTGGAGAACTTCTTTGATGAAACCGGCGGCTAAGAGTTTTGTGAGTTCTTCCTTGATGGCATCTTTTCGATCTTGAGCAAAGCGGCGTAATCGTTGTTTGATAGGTTTCGCGTCATCTTTGACGTGTAAAGAGTGCTCGATCACCTCCCTAGGAATTCCAGGCATATCAGATGGTTTCCAAGCAAAAACATCTTTATTATTTTGGAGGAAGGTGACGAGAGCGCTTTCCTATTTAGGGTCTAGCTCAGCGCCGATTACAGTGGTTTTGGAAGGATCCGATGGATCAAGGGAGATTTTCTTCGTTTTGGCGTCACCTTGTCCCGACTTGGCTATCTTCTTCGTGGGGATTTCACCCTCTCCCGAAGTTGATGCATCCAGTCAGATTTCTTCCTGGCCACGTGATCTCTCACGAGACTGGGCCATGTCGCATCTTTCCTTGTCGCAAGTGAAGGCTTGTTTGACGTCGCTGCGTAGGGTGATGACGCCGTTGGGGCCAGGCATCTTCATGAAGAGGTAGGTATAGTATGGTATCACCATGAACTTGGTGAGTGCAGGCCTTCCGATGATTGTGTGGTAGGCCATCTCGAAGTCGGCCACCTCAAAAGTGATGTTCTCCGTTCGGAAGTTCTCCCGAACTTCGAAGGTGACTGGAAGGGCGATGTGCCCGAGTGGCGTGGATGACAGCCCCGGGATAACTCCGTGGAAGGGGGCTGAGCTTGCCTTCAACTCATCTCTCAGAATTTGCATCTCGTCCAGGGTGTTGGCGAACATGATATTGAGGGCGCTACCCCCATCAATGAGGATGCACTTCAGCTTGATGTTGCGGACCACCGGGTCTAGTACCAGGGGATACCGCCCCGGGTGAACCACTCGGTCAGGGTGATCCGAGCGGTTGAACGTGATGGCCATCTTCGACTACCATAGGTATTGCGGGACTTCAGGTTGCGCCGCGTTGACCTCGCGGTCAGTCAGCTTTTGCTTCCTCTTGGACTCATAAGCTTGCGGCCTCCCCGAAGATGTGATTCAGCTCGCCCACGGGGTCTTGAAAAGGCTCCGAATTTCCAGTCGGGTGGTTCTTCTTGGTTCCCGATGGGCCGGCTTTGTCAGTCGGCTTCTTGTTAAGCTGTGTCGCATATTGCTCGGCGAATTGCATGTAAATGAAGCAGTCCTTGGCCGCATGCTTGTGATTTGGGTGATGCGTGCACTGGGCGTTCATGATCACGTCGTAGGCTACGACTCGGGGACGGCGTTGGGGTTGGAGGTCGTGGCAACCAGGTCTTCAAGCCGGCGCTTGCGGTCTTTTTGGCCTTGATTGTTGTTGCCGTTATCCTTCTTAGGATGGCAGCTGCCTCCCGACTGCTTGTCGTCCCTTCTGTCAGGCCGATCTTGTCGTGCCGCCTTGATTGCGTCGTTGGATTTGGCGTAGGAGTTCGCCGTCTCGAACATCTACTTCACCGTTTTTGGTGGCTTTCGCCCAAACTTCCCAATCAGCAGCTCATCATGGACTCCTTTCTGGAAGGCGACGATGATGATGTCGTTGGTGATGTTGGGGATCTTGTTGCGCTTTTTCGAGAAGCGCCGGATGTAGTCCTTCAGCGGCTCATCTGGCTTCTGGACAACATTGTAGAGGTCAAAGTGTGTCCCGGGTCTTTCGAAAGTACCCTGGAAATTGGCGACGAAGTGGTCTCGGAGTTCGCCCCACGAGCTGATTGAGCCTCTTGGCAAGCTCGTGAGCCAGTTCTTGGCTGAGTTGGAGAGGGCAACAGGCAAGTAATTGGCCACAGCCTTGTTATCTCCTCCTGCTGCACGGATGGCGAGGGTGTACACGGTCAGCCACAACTTGGGGTCGGTCTTTCCGTCGTACTTCTCGATTCCTGTTGGCTTGAAACCACTCGGCCAATGTACTCGGCACAGGTCCCGAGTGAACGCGAGTACTCCATCGTCGTTGCTGTCGGGCGATCTCCTTCGATCTTCATGGTAGCGCTGGTCTCGTTCTTGATAGCGCCGGTCAAGGAGTTCCCGCAGATCACTCGACGGGGTCCTTGGTTGGCTGCTTCGGTAGTCCGAGTTGTTGCTGCAGCGAACCCGGTCGTGGACGGGTGGCCGTCCTTGCCGCTTTCCGAGGTAGTCAGCCAATTGCTCTTGATGCTTCCGTGTGGCCTCATGGTAGGGGTCTCTTGACCTGGTGGCTGTCCGAGCTTGTTCGGGCCTCTTGTAATCCTTCGACCGCAGCGGCGAAAGTCGGCTTCTGTCGGGCATTTCTGCCACGGACTCAGTCGGCCTCCGTGTTGGGGTGGAGGGGAGCAGTTGGCTGTTGCCGCGACGATGGTCTTGATCTTGTCCAAGATGGGCGTTACCGTAGCGGGTGTCGCTTCGATAATGGTGTCGAGGAGGGTGAGGGCGGAGATGGCGTTCTGTTGAGGCGTTTGGAAGATGTTGGTGTTGTTGACTTGCGTCTGAAGTATGGCCTCCCAAGCGGATCGTCCGGTCGCCCTCAAGTCTCGTTTTCTCCTGTCAGCTTCCTCCTTTCGTTTATTCTCGTCTTCTGCCAGCTTGCGCTCCTGCTCAAGCCTGGCTTGTTCATCCTCTGCGATCCTGCGGGACATGGCTGAGTCGGTCTCGGCCACCTCAGCCATGAGGATGTCGAAGCACTTGTCGCAGTCGGAGTCGTTGGCTTGTTCATCCTTTCGTTTATTCTCGTCTTCTGCCAGCTTGCGCTCCTGCTCAAGCCTGGCTTGTTCATCCTCTGCGATCCTGCTCGTAATCCTTGTCGCAGTCGGAGTCGTTGGCCTCGTCCATGGAGATGCCATAGAGATCGTCGAAGCCTGAAACTGAGGTACTCATCGAGCTCCGTGAATGAGCATGACCCGAACGGTTGGAGGATGACGGCGACTTCCCTTGAATCCGGATCACTCGAATCTGGATCTTCCAGTCCGGGTCATAGCTTGATAACGGCGGTTCTTCCCAGTGAATTGATTTCGACTCAGAAGAGAGGAGTTTGGAACAAATCTCAGCGGTATTTGGTAACCCAAACGGTGCCAAGATGGTTTCTCCTCCCGAGTGGATGGATTCCAATGGGGAGGTCAAAAGATGGCTGTAGATCTCAGCGGCGTTTGGTGATCCGAACGGCGCCGAGTGGAATCCTCCTTTCTAGTGGATGGACTCCAACTTGGAAGTCAGAACTTTGTCGTAGATCTCAGCGTTGTTCGGTAGCCCGAACGGTGCCGAGCGGGTTCCCCCTCCCGACTGGTCCGAATCCGAGTCGGGGAAGGAGATCTTGTCGAATCCTTTGGCGGCGAAGTCGTCGATGCCTGATGAAGATCCCATCGCGCTTGCCAGCGAGATTGAAGAAGAAGTCTTGACGCGTGGTCCCCTACCTGGCGCGTCAACTGTCGAAACTTGGTTTCGGCAATAAAATTTTGGGGGTGCAGTCAAGATCGTCAAGCTCGATGGGTTAGATAGAAAACAAGGTTTAAACAAGTTCAGGCCTCTCGCGAGGTAATATCCTCCTCCTATTTCGGGGATTCGATCCGTCGAGTGTTTATTGATCTCAAGATCTGTTGCTCTTGTGTCTCCTGAATCTAAAGCTGATAGCTCATAAAGCATATCCCTCAAGGGACGCCCCCTACCCCCCTTATATAGTCTCAAGGGGCGGGCTTACAAGTCGAAAACCCTATCTTACTCTAAGTTGATTTCCTCAATCTTACCAAGTTATGACTATGAGTCGTTGCCTTATATAATTGGCAACATAACACCCAAGTCATAGTTGGTTTACATAATTAGCAGGCGTAACCTATCCCTATTACCAGTCAGATAAGCTTGCCATGTGGGTATCCGATTGCCATAATCTCCACAGGAATAGTACACCTTATGCTTAGTTTATGCCTTAGGTTTGACACCCCAAACCCTTTGATTAAACTTGGGAAAATAATATCATTAGATTCAGGACTAGGTTATGCTTAGCCTGGCTTAGACTCACTGGCTCACTAAATGGGTCTTTCTCACTTAATATGCCTCTCCTTGACATCTGTTCCGAGGATTAATAATTAGTTTTATGTGAACCGGACTAATAACTAAAATATGACAAATGGTGGGATGTGGGCGCTATGGTTTTGGTTAGCGGCGCCCATGGTAATTAAGGACCGGTTCATGGGACCCCTCGGGAGAATGACCGTGCAAACCACAAGCCGAAATGGGTAAGGTAGGTCCCGTAGTGTAGCCTCTCCTAGCTGACGTACCCATCGGCAAGAGTGAGCGTGATGGAGTTTAAGTCAGCCCTGGTATAAGGGTTGCTGGGCTGCTGGATTCACCGAGGCACTCGGGGGGGCTTCCCACTCTCAGGGTCTGGGAGTGGGGGCGAAACCTTGGTGGGGTCCGCTTGGTTAGTGGGGGGTTATACGAAAGGTCCTATCACAGTTCCCTTTTCGGGGTACCGCGGTGGTATTCTGGCGCATGGGAGACCGTGTTGTGGGGCTGTGTCTTGTGGGTACAATTGTACTAATCAGAGTAAACCTATTCGAATAGCCGTGCCCGTGGTAATGGGGCGATCGACCGAGCTCTCCGTGATTAGTCTAACACTTTTCACCCTAAGTTTTGGAATATGACTAGTATAGGTGGATGGTTTGGGCCTATCACAACGCGGGGATAACGTTGGACAGTGTTGGGTTTCAAAAAAAACTTAGACTTCTTATATTATTATTATGTTGTTTGTGTTCAAAATTTCTTTTGTTGGAAAACCCATGCTGTTTGCGCCAAAGCAAACCTTAGCCAGACCCTTGTCTCCCCTGCATTCATTCTTCTCCTCTTCCGGTGTGACTTGTTGAGTACATGGAAGTACTCATCCTTGCCCCTTCACTAGAACCCGAGCCAGAGATTGAAGGCAAAGACGATGTGGAGTAGGCTTGTCCTACACTCTGGAAGCTGCCTGTGGAGTGGTCGAAGCCGCGTGGCCCGCGTCAAGCTTAGGCTTAGGCCCTTTTTCTTTTTCCGCTGCTCTTTTGTAATCTTTTTGTATTGTTTCTAAGATGTGGAACTGTAATACAAATAATTTTTGTATGTGTACCCTGGCTGGTCCTGGACAGGGATTTTAATACACATATAGCTTCGGAAATTCGGGTCTGAATTTCTGGGCGTGACAAGTTGGTATCAGAGCCAATTTCTAGACCGTAGGAAAAGCCAAACGGAAAAACCCTAGGAGCCCTCTGAATCTTTTCATATGCATAAGCCCTGGCTTTGTAAGTAGTTTTGGGAAAATGGGTCTTATTTCCGTGGGATTGGGAAAAATTTTAAGTCTCTCCCAAAACATTTTGAAAACTCGGTCAAGTCTAAGTGATAGGATTTTAGAGTTAAAACTTGAAAAAAATCATTTGATCTCTTATTCAGCCGTCATTGGGATTTTCTAAGGGGTGAAAGTCTTAAGTCGAGATAGGAGGGAATGGTCGCCAATTTTATATTATAACTAAGCATCTATTTTTCAGCATCATCTAGGGGATGTCCTTCGAAGGTTTACTTAGCCTCATAAAAATGTTTCTCAAAAACCCTCTTTTTCTCGTTTACTTTACTTGAGTCATTTATCGTTTATCTAGCTTGGGTTTGAGCATGCATTGATCCCCTACCTTATCTTCTCTAGATGGCAGGCCGTCCAGTCACCCACAACGGTCAGGGACTGAAGGGTTTCGTCACAGAGCTGGCAAGGATGGCCTTGGCAGTAGGCTATCCGGATGCACCTGAGTACACTGTCGTCTCACCGTTCGGCAGTGAGTTGCCTCACCAAGTCCGCCTGGAGGTGCACGGGTTCGTTGGCACCAACATCCCGAACATGGTGGTCACTGCGTCGGGAGGAACAGATGAGCATGCCTGCCAAGAGGCGGCTTATCTGATGCTAGCACGGATGAGAGAGATGCATGACTACCATCTCGCCACTCGCCACGGGTACCATCCTCGGCGGGAACTTCGCGCAATCAACACCTTTCGATCGTCGAAGGGGAGAATGACACCACCTTCTCCCACATGAGGACGTTGATTGAAGGGCTGGATAAGATACATGCAGATCTTCATATGGCAGCAAAGGCTCTAAATGACCAGAAGATCTTAAGGATCAAGAGTTTGAAGGATGAGGTGGATCGACTCAAGAGAAAGATCGCCAGTTTGAAGGGGCTTCCACCTCCCAACATCCTTCGCATCAGGATCACGCCGCGGAAGAACACCAAGGCTCCGGTGCGGATGCAGCTGGCGCCCAGGGTTCCACCTCCTGCACCGCAACCTTCCCCAGTCCCCGCCCCAGTGGCAGATCCTGCTCTTGCTCTGGTCCCTGCCCCAAGAGGAGGAGGAGGATGGATCTCGGTGTCCAGTAGCAGCAAGGGCAGTAGCAGCGGCAGCTCCAATAGCCCTGGACGTAAAGAAGGGCTAGCAAGCTCTCGAAGCTGCTCAAAGGAAAAGGAAGTCAGGAACTCTCTTGGGAGTGGTTTCGACTCCTCCGACCGTGGAAGCCGCTCCGACCCTTAAAGCGTCGCCACCCTTAGTTTACCAATTTCCTAGTTTTTCTGTTTGCTTAGTTGCTGTGTGTTAGGAGTGTTGTGTGTGGGTAGTGGTCAACCTGTATCAAGTGTGGATATGGGTTGTCCAATTAAGGATGTTCAGTGGGTTTTAAGTGTTTTAAGTAAAGAAGAGATCAAAACAAGTAATAAAGATCGACTTCTCTGTCCAATCTGTTTCACTCCTTCTCCCCGCCTCGTTTGTTCCACTTCTTCAGATGGTGAACACCACGAATGGCAGCAACAGCACTGAGTCAGCTGAGAACAACACCCGTGCTAATGCTAACAACCCACCTCCTCCACCTGAGAACATCACTTTGGCACAAGTCCTAGCCAATTAGACCCAGATGATGGCTGCAATGATGCAGCAAATGCAACAGCAGCATCAGCAGATGCAGTTGCAAATGATGCAACAGTTTCAACAAGAGAACAAGCATCGGCACGACCATTTCGCACCACCACCTCCCCAAACAAACCGATGAATTCCTTCGAGTCCGACCCGCAACTTTCTCCAGCACCACCAACCCCATGGAGGCTAATGACTGGATCATCGCCATAGAAAAGAAGTTGGACCTTCTCCAGTGCACGGACCAGGAGAGGGTGTCTTTCGCCACCCAGCGGCCTCGTTTCACTCCGGGTGGTCAGAGTGGACCTACCACTATGATCGTTCGTCAGCATCGCCCGTACCATCCCGGAATTTCCAATCCAATGAAAGTCGTCCGGACACCGCAGCGGAATCCGGCCCGCGTCGCCCAACAGCGCAGCCCGCCACCACACCAAGCCAATGCCACCAAAGGACTCGGGATTCAACTTGGGTAACTGTTTCAACTGTGGGGAGCCTGGACATTTCGCAGACAAGTGTCCAAGACCAAAACACGCGCCCAAATTCATCCAAGAAAGAGTGAATCATGCTTCAGCAGAGGAGCACAGGACGCACCGGATGTCATACTGGGTATGTTCCCTGTGAACTCCTTTAATGCATCAGTCCTGTTTGATTCGGGTGCAACCCATTCTTTCATATCAAAAGCATTTGTGGGAAAACATGGGTTGTCGGTGTTAAAACTTAGGATACCCATGCGAGTCCAAACTCCCGGGAACCATTTGAACACTGCCCACTTTTGCCCTTCAGTGGCAATAAAAATCCAAGAATTCGCCTTTCTAGCCAATCTTATCCTTCTAGAATCAAAAGGCCTCGATGTCATTCTTGGGATGGACTGGTTGACCCATCATAAAGGTCTGATCGATTGCGCAAGCCGCACGATCTCCTTGACCAATGACGAAGGGAAGAAAGTGATTTACCGCTCCCCTACACCACTAAGGGTAGTGGCAAGTCTGAATCGGATCTCAGCTAAGGAGAAGCCCGAAGAGAAAGGAAAGAACCAGGCGAAGTTAGAAGATATTCCTGTGGTTTGTGAGTACCCAGAAGTCTTCCCGGAAGACCTAACCACAATGCCTCCTGTAAGAGAAATAGAGTTTCGGATTGACCTAGTCCCTGGCACTGTTCCGATCCACAAGAGGCCCTATAAAATGGGAGCCAATGAGTTGGCAGAGGTCAAGAAGCAAATAGATGAACAGTTGCAGAAAGGTTATATCCGGCCGAGCACATCGCCCTAGGGTGCGCCAGTCATTTTCGTAGAGAAAAAGGATAAGACCAAAAGGATGTGCGTCGACTATCGCGCACTAAACGAGGTCACTATTAAGAATAAATACCCTCTTCCTAGGATTGACGACCTGTTCGATCAATTAAAGGGAGCAAATGTGTTCTCAAAAATAGACCTGTGGTCAGGCTATCACCAGCTAAGAATTCGAGAAGAAGATATTCCCAAGACCTCCTTCATCACTCGTTACGGTGCATGCGAGTGCACGGTCATATCCTTCGGACTTACAAATGCCCCGCCTTTTTCATGAATTTGATGAACAAAGTGTCATGGAATTCCTAGACAAGTTTATCGTGGTGTTCATCAACGACATCTTGATCTACTCGCAGTCGGAAGAGGAACATGAGCACCATCTCCGATTGGTACTTGAAAAGTTAAGAGACCACCGGCTCTATGCTAAGTTTAGCAAATGTGCTTTCTGGTTGAAGGAAGTGCAATTCCTCGGCCATATCATGAATGCCCAGGGAGTCACAGTGGACCCTTCCAATGTGGAAACAATAACCAAATGGACTCCACCTAAAACCGTCACCCAGGTCAGAAGTTTTCTAGGACTTGCGGGTTATTACCGGCGATTCATCGAAAACTTCTCAACGATTGCCAAGCCATTGACGCAGTTGTTAAAGAAGGATGAAAAGTTTATATGGACTGCCGAGCGCAATCAGAGTTTTGAAACTCTCAAGAGAAAGCTGGTGTTCGTACCCGTATTGATCTTGCCAAATCAAACCAAGGATTTCCAAGTCTATTGCGATGCATCTCACCAAGGGTTAGGCTGTGTGTTGATGCAAGATGGAAAAGTGGTCGCGTATGCTTCCCGCCAGTTGAGACCTCATGAGTCTAATTACCCAACACATGACTTGGAACTAGCAGCAGTAGTTCATCCTCTTAAAATATGGCGACATTACCTCGTCGATAATCGCTGTGAAATATATATAGATCATAAAAGCCTGAAATACATTTTCACCCAACCGGATTTGAACCTCCGTCAGCGACGATGGTTGGAGTTGATCAAGGATTATGATCTCAGTATACACTACCACCCTGGCAAAGCTAACGTGGTAGCTGATGCCTTGAGCCAAAAGAGTTATTGCAACTCATTCACATAGAAGGGAGATGTGAACAGTTACTACAAGATCTAGAGCACCTCAACTTGGGAATTGTTGAACTCGGATTTGTGGCTGCTCTTGAAGCCCAACCCACACTCTTAGATCAAATTCGCATAGCACAAGCCTCAGATCTTGACATAGCTGAGCTTAAGAAGAATATGAGAGTGAGAAAAGCTCGTGACTTCACGGAAGACGAACATGGAACCATATGGATGGGCAACAGGATACGTGTGCCAGAAGATAAGGAATTGAGAAAGTTAATCCTTACTGAAGCACATCAGAGTCAGTACTCTATCCATCCGGGAAGTACCAAAATATACCAGGACCTTAAGGAGAAATTCTGTTGGGTTAGCATGAAAAAAGAAATAGCAGAGTTCGTGGCACTATGCGATGTATGCCAACGAGTAAAGGCAGAACACCAGAGGCCTGCTGGATTATTACAGCCACTTCAAATCCCGAAATGGAAGTGGGAGGAAATCGGGATGGATTTCATCACCGGTTTACCCCGGACATCGTCAGGACACGATTCTATCTGGGTTATAATCGACCGCCTCACTAAAGTGGCTCATTTTATCCCAGTGCTTACCACCTATACGGGCAGAAGGTTAGCGGAATTGTACCTTGCAAGGATTGTGTGTCTTCATGGTGTACCCAAGAAGATAGTATCTGATCGTGGTAGTCAGTTCACCTCCAAGTTTTGGCAAAAACTACAAGAGGAACTTGGCACCCGGTTGATTTTTAGCACGGCCTATCACCCGCAAACCGATGGTAAAACGGAACGTGTAAACCAAGTTTTCGAAGATATGCTGTGAGCTTGTGCTCTGGATTTCGGAGGAGCTTGGGATAAGAGCCTGCCCTATGCAGAGTTCTCTTATAACAACAGTTTTCAGGCCAGTTACAGATGGCACCTTTCGAAGCACTTTATGGACGAAAGTGTCAAACCCCGCTCTTCTGGGATCAGACCGGCTAACGTCAGTTGTTCGGGACTGAAGTGTTAAGTGATGCCGAAGAGAAAGTCAGAATCATAAGAGAAAGGCCGAAAGTTGCATAGTCTCGTCAAAAGAGTTATGCAGACAACCGCCGCAGAGAGCTAGTTTTCAAAGTCGGAGACTATCTATCGACCCTTACTTGCAAGTATTCCTGGTTTGCGCGGTAGAAAAGTTTTTGTTTTTGGCTAGCGTTGAAGGGTTACGCGGAAGCTACGCTAGCCGAAAACAAAAATTTTCTACCGCGCAAACCAGGAACACTTGCAAGTATGGGCCGATAGATCGTTACCGATTGGAGTGTGCAGCGGAAACAACCAATCTGGGCTATCCGATCCGGAACAGTGTAGCCGATTCTCGCAAGCCGACAGCCGATACCCAGGGACAGCCGATTCGCCAATCAGCCGATTCGCAGATGCCGTAGCCGATCCGAAGCCGATCAACAGCGCGCAACGTAGCAGCGCCTCTACCGGTATCCACACGTCCGGGGACAAAACGCCGTACACCTGTGTGCTAGCACGCGATGCAAGGCTAGGGTTTGGCTCGAAAGTGGGGAGGGTTTCCGTGGAGATTGATCTCGGCGACTTCTGTTGCACGCGATGCAATTAACGTCCTACAACTCTCCACCCCTCCCTCCTTTATATAGAGTTGGCCGACTGGGACTAGTGGTGATCGGACTCTATTTTGAATCGGATCCTATCCGAATCTCACGAGTTGGCTGCCCATACGTCGTAAGCCCATAGGACTCTATCTCGATCGGATCCCTATCCGATCGAGCCGTATCCGAGTCCAACTCGAATGCCTGTTCTTATCCCGTTAAGCGTGCGACCCGTAGGTTCAGTATACTCGGTTTCGGCTATAGTCTAACTTAGCCGACCGTCGGCTCGAGTCCAACTCGCCGCACTGTCCACGGCGCCTAGCAAGCACATATTGACACCATAGTATACAAGAATATAATATCGGCTCGAACCTGTAATGTGTACACAAATCCCTTTGCCTCACGATACCAGTTAAGCTATAGGCAAGATGTCCGCCATCCCTTCAATAGCTTAACCATTCACTCGAACCGTATTGGATTATCCGTCCGTTGATTGACTCCTCAATCAACTTAGCATGGCCATGCATTTCCATAATCCATTACCTCGAGGGGCCCAGAGATATCTCTCCAAAGGAGGGGCAAATTCCATCTTGATCACTCACATCCCACTCCATGTTTCATAGCAAACCCGAAAACTACCGTTATAACTACCCGCATTACGGAATAGCGTTTGGTAGTCCCAAAGTAGGCTACTACACATGTTGGAATCCATGGTGATCTCAGGTCTAAGGACTTTGTACCAACACTACGAGACCAACTAATGGCACATTAATTCTGTAGTGTCTCATGGTGGGTCTATCCAACAATGTGTTCTCCAACACATATGTCCATGTTTATTGATTTGGTATCTTCATACCCATGATCTATGACACATGATCATCAATCAATAAACATGCCGATCTTAGAATCATATTTGTTCCAACAATATGACATATGATCGAGGATCGTTTAGAAATAGATTCATACATAAAGAGTCTCATAAATAAGTCACGTACTTATTGATCAATACAAGATGTCTATTTCATGGAACTGAATAACACTTTATTCATAAATACATAAACATTGACGTGATATCCAACATCTCCATGTTGCCTCTAGGGCATATCACTAACAATCTCCCACTTGCACTAGAGTCAATCATGTAAGTATCTAATACCCATTGCTCTTGTGTGCACCTCATGCTTCTCCGAGGGAGAGGTTTTGTCTCGCGGATCGGCTATGTTGAGATCCGTGTGCACTTTGCATATCTTGACATCACCTCTGTCCACAATCTCACGGATGAGATGATATCGCCGAAGTATGTGTTTGGACTTCGATGTGACCTCGGCTCCTTGGCTTGCGCAATGGCTCCACTATTGTCACAATAGAGAGACATTGGACCGTCGTACTAGTCATCACACCAAGCTCGAAACGAATTTCTTGATCCAAAGCCTCCTTTGCAGCTTCGAAGCAGCAATGTACTCGGCCTCCGTTGTAGAATCAGCAACGGTATCCCGCTTGGAACTCTTCCAGTGTGCGCCTCCGTTCGGCAGAACACGAACCCGCATTGCGATCTATAATCATCCTTGTCCTGTTTGGAAGCTAGCATCGGTGTAACCACTTACAACGAGCTCTTCTTCACCTCCATAGACTAGGAACATATCCTTAGTTCTTCTCAAGTACTTAAGGATATTCTTTACGGCATCCAGTGACCTTCACCGGATCTCGCGGTATCTGCTCGTAGCACTCAAAGCGTACGAGACATCGGGCGTGTACAAAGCATGGCATACATGATGGATCCAATTGCCGAAGCATATGGAACCATACCCATCTTATTCCGCTCATCATGTGTCCGAGGACACCGATTCTTGCTAAGATTAATGCCATGTGACATGGGCAAGAAACCTTTCTTGGAATCATGCATGTTGAACCTTTTCAACACCTTGTCAATGTATGTACTTTGGCTTAATCCAATTAGCCTCCCGGATCTATCTCTATAGATCCGAATGCCTAATATATATGTTGCCTCCCCTAAGTCTTTCATGGAAAAACTATTTTTCAATGAAGACTTGACGGATTCAAGCATAGGGATATCATTTCCAATCGTAATATGTCATCCACATATAAGATTAGAAATACAATTGCGCTCCCACGACCTTTTGTAAACACAGGCCTCTTCTTCATTTTTGATGAAACCAAACCCTTTGATTACTTCATCAAAACGAATATTCCAACTCCGAGATGCTTGCTTCAATCCATAAATGGATTTCGTAGCTTGCATATCTTTCAGTGATTCTCGGATCGACAAAACCCCGAGGTTGTATCATGTATACATCCTCGCTTAGGTTTCCATTTAGGAAAGCCGTTTTGACATCCATCTGCCATATCTCATAATCGAAATATGCAGCAATTGCTAGGATAATTCGAATAGATTTAAGCATTGCGACGGGCGAGAAGGTTTCATCATAATCAACTCCTTGAATCTGTTTAAATCCTTTCGCCACCAATCGCGCCTTATAGATGTGAACATTTCCATCCATATTGGCCTTTTTCTTAAAAACCCATTTACACTCAATGGTTTTGACACCATCAGTGGATCAACCAAGTTCCAAACTTGATTGTCGTACATGGATTCTATTTCGGATTTCATGGCTCCAAGCCACTTGTTGGAATCGGGTCCCACCATCGCTTCCTCATAGGTCTTAGGTTCATCGTTGTCCAACAACAATATATCACGTTGTTCCGCACTGTGTACTGTCGGCGCACGACGTGATCTTTCGACCTCCGTGGGGCTGGTGTATCTACAACCGGTGGCGCAACACTTTGTTCCTCCTGTTGTGGTTCGTGGTCGCGAAACATTTTCTCGGTGTTTCTTGAACTTCTTCAAGATGCACCCGCTCCCACTAACCCTTCTTGAAAGAAACTCTTTCTCCAAGAAGACACCATGTCGGGCAACAAACACTTTGCCTTGTTCCCGATTATAAAAGTAATATCCCTTAGTTTCCTTAGGATATCCCACAAAGAAGCACTTGTCGATTTGGGTGTGAGCTTGTCGATTGTAAACGTTTTACATAAGCCTCACATCCCCAAATTTTGAGAAAAGATAAACTAGGGGGTTGCCCTGTCCATATCTCATATGGTGTCTTTTCAACCGACTTAGATGGAACTCTATTTAGTGTGAGCGCAATGTTTCAAGAGCATATCCCCGAAGGATAACGGAAGATCACTTTGGCTCATCATCGACCGCACCATGTCCAACAAGGTGCGATTTCTCCGTTCGGACACTCCGTTCCATTGTGGAGTTCTGGCGGAGTCAACTATGGAACAATTCCACAATCTTTCGATGATTACCAAACTCTTGGCTCAAGTATTCCCTCCACGATCCGATCGTAGAAACTTGATTGTTTTCCCTAAATGATTCTCGTACTTCATTCGGAATTCTTTGAACTTTTCAAAGGATTCGGACTTATGCCTCATTAAGTAGATATAGCCATATCTACTAAAGTCATCGGTAAAGGTAATGAAGTACTCGATAACCACCTCTCGGCCGTTGAGCTCATTGGTCCACATACATCGTATGTACGAGTGCCAACAAGTCACTTGTTCTCTCACCGTGCCCCGTGAAAGGTGCCTTTGTCATCTTACCAAGTAAACAAGACTCACATGTCTCAAATGATTCAAAATCAAAAGAGTGAAGCAATCCATCCTTATGGAGCTTCTCCATGCGTTTCTTATTTATATGGCCTAAGCGACAATGCCGATAAACGTGGGGTTTATATCATTAGAGAGTTGCCTTTCGTATTAATGTTATAGATGGGAGACGGTTCAAGATTCAAAACGTATAATCCATTCACCAATGGAGCATGAAAATAGAACATATTTCGAGATATATTGAACAACCATTGTCCGTTGATCTAAAATCATATCCTTCCGCTTGCAAACATGAAACGGAAATAACGTTTTGACATAGTGTTGGAACACAATAACAATTATTCAATTCCAAAACTAATCTGAAGGTAGATGAAGTGGTACTATGCCGACAAGAACGTAGCAACGCTTGCTCCATTGCCGAGCGCGCAGTTCACCTCGCCCCTTCTCAATCCTCTACTTCTTCTCATTCCCCGCAACGATTTGCAAATATGAGCTACCGATCCGGTATCAAATACCCAAGAGTCGTAGGTGAAGTAGCAAGATTAATGTCTATAACATTAATACTGAGCGAAGTCGTACTTTGCTTCTTTTTGAGATCCTCCATGTACTTCTTGCAGTTCCTCTTCCAATGGCCTGTCTCCCGCAATAGAAGCAAACGGCATCGATGCCGCCGACCCCTTCTTGCCCTTCTTTGCATTGGAGGCACTCGCGATCTCATTGGGAGTTAACTTCCTCTTGGTGCAAAGTTTCTTGACAGTGGTTTGCGCTTTGCCTTCGCATCATCATCACATGATAACCGTTTTCGGATACTCTCCTCACTGTCTTTAGCATCCCATGCAATTCAGCCAAGGTTCTATCCATATTGTTCATGTGATAGTTTAATATGAATGGCTCGAAGCTCTGAGGGAGCGCGGAGAATCACATCGTAGCCAACTCTTGGCTAAGGGAAAACCTAGTTTTTCCGGACTCTCGATATAGCCAATCATCTTTATCACATGCGGACTAACGGGATTCCCCTCAACAAGCTCGCACGCAAACAAGGACTTTGAGGTGTTGAACCTCTCGGCCCGAGCTTGGTTCTCAAACATGCCACGCAGTCCCCGAATAATAGTGTGAGCATCGCTTGCTCTCATATTGCTTCGAAGGTCGGGGACATTGTAGCAAGCATGAGACGCTTATATCTAGGGCATCATTAGTGTGCTTCTCGTAAGCTCTCCGTGCGGTTGCAAGTGGCATTATTTGGCAAATCCTCGGGATAGGGTACTTCAAGAACGTACTCCTTACGCTCTTGCTTGAGAACAATTCTCAAGTTGCGATACCAATCCATAAAGTTTGTTACGAATAGATCGCAAATTAAAGGTACTGGGTGTAGTATTAGCCGCCATTTATTCTACAATAGAAAAAGCAAAGTTTAGCACAATGTTTATGCTATGTCTATTGTTAAACAATTTAACATTAGACTCCCATTACGTATTTTCCACCTTCCCTCTAGGTTACGTATTGGGTCAAGATCCACATGTTAATTAATTTTCTAGTGAGCTTTGGCATCACTGCTAGAAAATTAGTAACATCGGTAAGCAACACCTTGCTAATCACATCTCTATGTGACTCTTGTTGTTGGTGTGGCATCTCCATGCCCGGCGCCAACCTATGCCCCAAGGCCCAAAACTGTTTTGATAGCCTTGTTAAGTAAACCAAATGCTCCTGCATGTCTATGTCGACATATACCCCCTCGTGTTATGATAGAGAATGGCACTCGCTTTGGCAGACCCACCATTGACGAGCATAACGGTGACGGGTGCAACATTTGGAAGGGCATCATTACTACTTAATTTTGCGAGGGATGCTATCCTATCAAACAAACATATCACATATGAAAGAAAGAAGAATAGCATATAGTGAAATAGTATGGCCCCCTTCACATGGTGATCTCCATCTCCATGCCGGTGTAAAGGATCTCCATCTTCATCACCGTTCTTTCGAGTGCCGAATGCTTGATTTCTTCAAACTAAGCTACTACTATAGAAGCTCTAATTGAAGATTACATCGACTCGCAGTCGTGAAAGAATATTACAAGCATTGCACGTATGAAAGAATATTACAGGATTGCACATATGAAAGAATATTACATGCATCACATGCATCTCATACATCTCATACATACAATAGGGCCATACCATCTCAAAGCATTCTCTGCAAAATAAGTTAGGCGTAGAAACGTTTTCTACTTATCGCGAGCTACGGCATCGAGACGACCTATATAAGGGGGTACGCACACGGCGGTCCCGCTAGCTTCGGCATAATCACATTACCGTTCCGATACACTATCAAGGAACGCTATCTCGAACCCAACTCAAACCGAGTTATATGGAAATTGCTTCGACGTAATCACATTACGCCGTTCCGATACACTATCAAGGAACGCAATTACCATTAACTCTCCTCAACGATCCCGTAAAACCGATTGATCCAATCAACCCGTGCGCAAAACTTGTTCCGATCCAATCTAAAACCCGAACTAAGCAAGATTAGCTCGATACCACGAAGGGTTACGCGGAAGCTACGCTAGCCGAAAACAAAAATTTTCTACCACGCAAACCAGAACACTTGCAAGTATGGGCCGATAGATCGTTACCGATTGGAGTGTGCATGGAATTGACCAATCGGGCTATCCGATCCGAAAAGTGTAGCCGATTCTCGCAAGCCGACACCGATACCCGGGGACCCGATTCGCCAATCGCCCGATTCGCAGATGCCGTAGCCGATCCGAAGCCGATCAACGGCGCGCAACGTAGCAGCGCCTCTACCGGTATCCACACGTCCGGGACAAAACGCCGTACACCCGTGTGCTAGCACGCGATGCAAGGCTAGGGTTTGGCTCGAAAGTGGGGAAGGTTTCCGTGGAGATTGATCTCGGCGACTTCTCTTGCACGCGATGCAATTAACGTCCTACAACTCTCCACCCCTCCCTCCTTTATATAGAGTTGGCCGTGGGACTAGTGGCCGATCGGGACTCTATTTTGAATCGGATCCTATCCGAATCTCACGAGTTGGCTGCCCATACGTCGTAAGCCCATAGGACTCTATCGATCGGATCCCTATCCGATCGAGCCGTATCCGAGTCCAACTCGAATGCCCGTTCTTATCCCGTTAAGCGTGCGACCCGTAGGTTCATGTATACTCGGTTTCGGCTATAGTCTAACTTAGCCGACCGTCGGCTCGAGTCCAACTCGGCAGCACGTCACACGCGGCGCCTAGCAGCACATATTGACACCATAGTATACAAGAATATAATATCGGCTCGAACCTGTAATGTGTACACAAATCCCTTTGCCTCACGATACCGGTTAAGCTATAGGCAAGATGTCGCCATCCCTTCAATAGCTTAACCATTCACTCGAACCGTATTGGATTATCCGTCCGTTGATTGACTCCTCAATCAACTTAGCATGGCCATGCATTTCCATAATCCATTACCTCGAGGGCCCGAGATATCTCTCCAAAGGAGGGGCAAATTCCATCTTGATCACTCACATCCCACTCCATGTTTCATAGCAAACCCGAAAACTACCGTTATAACTACCCCGATTACGGAATAGCGTTTGGTAGTCCCAAAGTAGGCTACTACACATGTTGGAATCCATGGTGATCTCGGTCTAAGGACTTTGTACCAACACTACCCGAGACCAACTAATGGCACATTAATTCTGTAGTGTCTCATGGTGGGTCTATCCAACAATGTGTTCTCCAACACATATGTCCATGTTTATTGATTTGGTATCTTCATACCCATGATCTATGACACATGATCATCAATCAATAAACATGCCGATCTTAGAATCATATTTGTTCTAACAATATGACATATGATCGAGGATCGTTTAGAAATAGATTCATACATAAAGAGTCTCATAAATAAGTCACGTACTTATTGATCAATACAAGATGTCTATTTCATGGAACTGAATAACACTTTATTCATAAATACATAAACATTGACGTGATATCCAACATCTCCATGTTGCCTCTAGGGCATATCACTAACAGCGTAGCCTCCGCGTAACCCTTCAGCCGGCCCATCGCGATCCTCCGACGCCACGAGCAGCCTCAATGGAGGGTGAGGCGACACCGGCGGGTGAAGCGGCGGCGGGCGGCTCTGGCCATGGGGCACCATCGTCCTCCCGTCCTACGTAGGTGGTCGACCTCGGCTCAAACTCCGACTCCGAATCTGGGGGCGCTCGGTCAAGGTTTGTGGTCGCCTTGGACACTGAGCCCCTCGGACGATCGCAGGAGCGGGCGCTGGAGGAGGCCAACGCGGTCTCCTTGGAGGGGCTTTGGGTCCAGGTTCAGGCCTTGGCCACCAGGGAGGTCGCGGTGGCGCGGCGGGAGGCTGAGGTCGACGAAGGCTGCTGCGAGCTAGCAGCCACGGTGAGGGTGGAGGGCCTCGTCCAGAAGCGGGAGCTGGCGGACATCGAGCGGCGCCTGGGCGAGCTCAATCAGGTGTTCGAGGACACCGTCATTGAGCGGCACACTGCCAACTTCGGCGAGCAGATCGCCACTGTCGCAGAGGAGAGGATCCGCACCACCGGTGGGGGGTTCATCCGCGACCTCAACGAGCATGCCCAGGAGCTCAACCGTCCTGTGCTCGCGCCGAGGCCGCCGCCACCAGCACCGACATCGAGCTCCAGGCCCGCGAGGATGGCCTGGAAGAGCGCGAGAAGGCTCTGGAGGCGGCGCGGCAGGCGGTTGTGGACCGGGAGGCCGTCGTGGCCAAGGCCGAGGAGGACGCCGCCGCGCGGGAGGAGAACATGGTGTCCCAGGAGAAGGCCATCGCCGAGCACGAGGCCGCGGTGGAGGGGCGCAAGGTGGCCATGCTACAGGCCCAGGAGGAGGTCTCCCGGTGCCTGAAGGCCATCTGGGAGCGCGAGCAGTAGCTCGCGGCTGCCTTGTGCCACCGGCGGGAAGAGCTGGAGCGGTGGGAGCGGGACCTCGCCGCCCGAGAGCAGGCGGTTGGCGACGTGGAGGCACTGGTGCAGGAGCCCCAGCTGGCACTCGCTCTAGCGAAGCGGCGCCAGCTTTGGAGGAGGCACGCCGCTGGATCGTGGAGCTGGAGCATGCCCTGGGTCTAGGGTTTCGGACCGTGGCCTCGACCGTCGAGCGCCTTCGGGAGGCGGCCCGTGAGGTGGGGGTCATCCGTCCCCGCGCCGCCATCCCTACCTTGCGGGGGTTGGCCACCCAGATAGACGAACTGGCCGAGGGGATCAAGAGGGTGCTGGAGGAGGTCGATGAAGTGGCGAAGGAGTCGTCATACGACCTGTCCCGGCAGGTTGCGACGTTGATCCTGGCAAGCTACCAGGCCTGCAACCCCGGCTTCAACCCGTACATCCCCACCGAGGACTTCCCTGAGGGCACCGAGGAGGCTGCTCGGCGTCGCGTCAAGGATGCCGTCGACTCCATTATGATTGGCTTTGACGGCACTCCGGCGGCATTACAGCTCGCCTACCGCGAGGACCCCCCGGACGAGGACGACCCGGAGAATGCCCCCAGTGACCCGCCGGCCGCCTAGGACTCCCCCATTTTTTGCTTCTATCTGTACTTGTGAAAAACATTGTAATACTATTTATAATATCAGTGCACTTGCCTTTCTCATACTAGACTCATATTGTAGCAGCCCATCATGGCCATCTCTGCAAACGATGATTCATATATGTATGTATATATATTGGGAGCCCCCGGCCAACTTGGCGCACACACAGTGGCGGTTAGTTGGCCCAAGCCCTTGCTTGTTCGTTTTCCTGCAACGGCAGTCCACTCTTTAGTTACTTTAGCCATTGTAGGAATATGGACAGTATGGTTTCCTGCCATGATTCATCCCATGTAATTGGGAGCTGGTCCGGGTTTAGGCAGCATGCATCGGCTGGCGGCTGGTGCCTTTCTCGGGGCTTCGGGTAGAAGCGAGGGCATCAAGGGCCAGCAGGGGCAGCAGCAACGGGGGGTTCGGGACAGGCGTGACAATACGCACCCGAGCCCCCAGGCATTGACTACCCCGGGGCGCTTATGTGCAGCGTCGCTCTACCCTCGACACCCTTAGGGCCTCTCAGCCTAGGGCGGGCAGGGCCAGAAGACCACTGGAAACCAGTATTCGCAATACATGTTCCAGAGCATGGAGGGAAAACATACTGCAATGTAGATATTTGTAAGGGAAAAGCAAAAAGAGTATAAATGGGCGAACTCATTGTTCATGCCACTGGAGGCAGTGAATGAACTTCCATATATGTTTTAGCACACCATGCGGCTTATGGGTAGAACTTGCGCAGGTGGGAAATGTTCCACGGGTTCGGCAGCGGAGTGCCATCCTCTCGTGGCTAGGCGAATCGCTTCTGGACGTGGGTGCCGTAACTTTGTATGGCCCCTCCCACATCGGAGATAACTTGCTCAGCCCCGCACGCGTTTGCATGCGCCACAGAACAAGATCATTGATTTGCAGCGCTCGGGGGCTGACTTTGTGTTGATGGTAGTGGCGCAGGCTCTACTGATAACGGGCCGCGCGAAGCGCTACACGACGCCGTCTTTCTTCAAGGTAGTCCAGGTCGTCACGACGTAGCTGTTCTTGATCTGCTTCGGTGTATAATGTGGCTCGGGGCGATCCCAGGGTGAGCTCGGAAGGCAAGACCGCCTCAGCTCCATACACCAAGAAGAAAGGTGTTTCCCCGGTGGCATGGCTCGGTGTTGTCCGGTTGGCCCAAAGGACAGCAGGCAGCTCGTCAATCCATGAGTCCCCATGCTTCTTGAGGACGTTGTAGGTCTTCGTCTTGAGGCCTTTCAATATTTCCGCGTTTGCACGCTCGGCTTGGCCGTTGCTTTGGGGGTGGGCGGGCGAGGCGAAGCAGAGTTTGATGCCCATGTCGTCGCAATACTCGCCAAACAGCTCACTCATGAACTGGGTGCTGTTGTCGGTGATGAGCCTGTTGGGGACCCCGAACCTTGCCGTGATGCCTCTCATGAACCGCACAGCCGAATGCTTGTCGATGACGCTGACTGGATAGGCCTCCGGCCACTTGGTGAATTTGTCGATGGCGACATATAGGAATTTGCAGCCGCCACATGCCTGCTTGAACGGGTCCAGGATGTCCAGCCCCCAGACCACGAACGGCCATGAGAGCGGGATGGTCTGAAGTGCCTTGGCTAGCAGGTGTGTCTGCTTGGCGTGGAATTGGCATGCCCGGCACTACTGCACGAGGTCTACTACATCCTCCAGCATGGTGGGCCAGTAAAAACCTTGGCGGAATGCATTTCCTACCAAGGTTCGGGAGGCTGAGTACGCTCCACATTCTCCCTCGTGGATCTCGGCCAGGAGCTCGAGACCCTGTTCCCGAGTGATGCATCTCATGAGCACTCCATTGGCACCGCGTCGGTAGAGTGTCTCTTCCACCAACACGTACCTTTTGGAGGTGCGGGCAATGCGCTCGCTTTCCTCGTGTTGCTCGGGCAATGACGCGTCTTGCAGATACGCCTGGATTTCCGAAATCCAGGCCACCTGGCGCATGATGTCGGTCCCGGCAAGACCAGGCTGTGGCTAGCCCGCCAGGTCCGGGGCGTTGGGGCTGACCGACTCCTACCCTTGGGGCGGTTCGGGGCATGCCGACGGCTCTGTGAGTCTTTCTTCAAATGCGCCTGGCAGAGCTAGGGCTCGCGCAGACGCGATCCTAGATAACTCGTCTGCCAGGGTATTGTCTCTTCTGGGAATATGGCGCAGTTCGAGGCCATCGAAATGCCGCTCCATACGCCATACTTTCTTGACATATGCTTCCATCTAGGGGTCGGTGCATTGGTACTCCTTGGAAACTTGGTTCATGACCAGTTGGGAGTCGCCGAGGACTAGCAGACGGCGGATGCCCATGCCTGCCACCGCTCGCAACCCCGCTAGGAGTCCTTCGTACTCGGCCATGTTATTGGTTGCTTGGAAGTCAAGTCGAACGATGTACCGGAGTACGTTGCCTATCGGGAAGGTTAACTCAACACCTGCCCCGGCCCCCTGTAAGGTGAGTGAACCGTTGAAGTTCATCACCCAATGCATGGTCCATTGGCCACGATCCTCCACACTCTCGAGTTCACCCAGGGGTTGATCGTTGTCGGCCGCCGACGTCCATTCTGCCATGAAATCGGCCAAAGCCTGGCTCTTGATCACGTGACGGGCTTCAAAATGTAACTCGAACTCTGATAATTCGATAGCCCACTTGACTACCCGTCCCATACCCTCTCGGTTATGCAAGATTTGCCCGAGAGGGTAGAACATGACTACTGTTACCCGATGTTCCTGGAAGTAGTGGCGCAGCTTCCTGGAAGCCACGAGCACAGCGTAGAGCATTTTTTGGGCTTGCGGGTAACGTGTCTTTGCATCCCGCAGCGCCTCACTGATAAAGTAGATCGGCCGCTGCACCTTGGTGCGGGTCTTAGCTACCTTACCAGGGGCAACGGGCTCGGGTGCACCGGGGTGGGTAACCTCAGTGTCCGTGGCTGCCGGGCCATCGCCTTCCCCGGGGCCCTCAAGGCCGCTCTGGATGGAAGGGGCCTCGGGAGCCCCCGGACTAGGGGGCTGGGTGGCTCCCTGGAGTTCGGGGGGCCAAAGGCCGCCTCCGGCTCCGGGTGCTTCCTCAGGCAACACCGTTCCAAGGTCTCCTGCCTCCGTGCATGGTGGGGCTGGGGGGGTCTGAGGGACTGGCTCGTCGTCGCGCTCCAGAACCAACGCCGCACTGATCACTTGGGGAGTTGCCGCCAAATATAAAAGGAGGAGTTCTCCTTCCTGAGGTGCCACCAATACGGGCAGCGAGGAGAGGTAATGCTTGAGGTCTCTCAAGGCTTTCTCTGCCTCATCCGTCCATGTGAAGGGGCCAATTCGCTTTAGCAATTTGAATAGAGGGAGCGCCCGCTCTCCCAGTCTTGATATAAAACAGCTCAGGGCAGCTACACAACCAGTGATTTTCTGCACGTCCCTGAGCTTCCTAGGGGGCGCATCTCCTCTACCGCCTTAATTTTTGCAGGGTTGGCCTTAATGCCACGGGCAGAGACCAAAAACCCCAAGAGCTTTCCTGCCGGTACCCCGAACACACATTTTTCTGCGTTCAGTTTCATGCGGGAGGACCGGAGGTTATCAAACGTCTCGGCCAGGTCCGGGAGCAAGGTCTTTTGATCCCGGGACTTGACCACGAGGTCATCGACATACGCCTCAACATTGCAACCTGTTTGGTCTTTCAATGTGATGCGGACACCGCGTTGGAAAGTAGACATGGCATTCTTTAAACCAAAAGGCATAGACATGTAGCAAAAGGTACCCATAGGGGTGATAAATGCAGTTTTCTCCTCATCCTCTACAGCCATGCGAAATTGATGATAACCAGAATATGAATCTAGGAAACATAAAAGGTCAGACCCCGTAGTGGAGTCGACTATCTGGTCTATTCGAGGCAGAGGATAAGGGTCTTTAGGACATGCCTTGTTGAGGTCGGTTTAGTCGATGCACATGCGCAGCTTGTGGTTGGCCTTTGGGACGACCACCGGGTTAGCCAACCACTCCGGGTGCAGCACCTCCCGGATGAAGCCGGCTTCCTGGAGCTGTGTCACCTCTTCATGGATGAACGCCTATCGCTCCGGGGCCTGTCGCCTCACCTTTTGCCGGACCGGTCGTGCATCCGGCCGCACTGCAAGTCGGTGCTCAATCACCTCCCTGGGGACTCCAGGCATGTCCGACGGCTTCCAAGCAAACACGTCGGCATTCGCCCGCAGGAAGGAGATGAGCGCGTCTTCCTATTTGGGGTCCAAGTTGCCGCCAATCCTGGCGGTCTTGGACGGGTCGTCGCCCAGCTGAATGGATTTGATCACCACCTCGTCGGCAGAGGTGATGTGATTCTTGGGGGCCCGGGAACCTGAGGCCTCCCCTTGAGGGCCCTCGGGTTCAACGTGGTCGGCCGCCGCAATATCATCCACGCGAGCCTCCGCACAATCCAGCGCGGTCTTGACGTCGGCATGGATGGTGATGGGGCCTCCGGGGCCCGGCATCTTGAGCTGGCAGTAGGCATAATGGGTAGCCGCCACGAACTTCACCAACGCTGACCTCCCGAGCACGGTGTTGTAGGGCAGGTTAAGGTCTGCCACATCGAAGCCGATCCGCTCGGTGCGGAAATTGGCGAGGCTCCCAAATGTGACCGGCAGCGCGATCTGCCCGAGGGGCCACACCTTCCCAGGCGTCACCCCAATGATGGGGTAAGATAGCCCGAGCAACATCCCTGGGGCCTTGATCGCATCGAAGGCCTTCGGGGACAGTATGTTGAGGGCCGCACCCCCGTCAATTAAGACTCAGGCAACCATGACGTTGCAAATGGTGGGGGAGGTCACGAGGGCCAAATGGCCACTACGTGTGATGCTCCCAGGGTGATCCGCCTGGTCGAAGGTGATTGGCACCCCCGCTCAGCGCAATTTTCGGACCACCTCATGGGACGGCACCGCCGTGAGGAGCTCACGCCTCATGGTATTGAGGCTCCGACGGGACACCTGGGCACCTGTCCCTCCGTCGATGGTGGCGACGACGTGCTTGGGATCCTGGTAACCCAAGTCGTCGTCTTCGTCCCCGACGGGGGCCACACTCTTGGCCTCCTCTCGTCGGTTGTTCGAGCGTTCCGCCGGGGCTTTACCCTTGCGGTGGGCTTCCTTCTCCCTCTCCCTCCTCTCCTGCTCGTACTTTTGTACTCGCTCGGCCAAGTTCTTGACCGAGTGGCACTCAGAGAGGTCGTGGCGGGAGGTTTGGTGCACCATGCACCACTTGTCCCCGTCCTGGCCCTGGGGGCGTGGGTCCGGGGTGCGCCTGCGGTTGCCCGCGGGCTGGCCCTTCCGCGAGGGCTTCTCGGCACCGTTTGCGGCGAGGACATGACCTTCCTCACCACCGCGCGATGGCTTGTGCTTCCGCCGCCGCTCATGCCGTTTCTCTCGAGACGCGGAGGGGGCAGCGTTGGAGGAGGCTGGAACAGGATTCCTAGGGTTCCAGACCCGAGCCTCTTCCTTGCGGGCCACCCGGTCAGCAAGCTCGAAGAGCTCGGTGGTGGTCCGGGGGGCCTTGGATTCGATCTTCTCCAGCATGACGTCGTGGCATACGCCACTCCTGAAGGCGAAGATCACAGCATGGTCAGCGTTGGACGGTATGGTGTTGCGTACCTGGCAAAAACACTGGATGTATTTGCGCAGGGACTCGTCCTCCCCTCGTCGGACCATGTGAAGGTCAGCCTCCACTCCCGGGCATGGGTACGTGCCCTGGAAGTTAGAGGCGAACTACGGCACAAGTCGTCCCACGAGGTGTGACGGGGCGCGGGTTCATTAGCCGAGAACGGGCACGGCCCTTGAGCGCCATGGGGAAGAAGTTGGCCATGATGAGCCCGTCACCTCCAGCGGCCTCGATGGCCGTGGTATAAATCTGGAGGAACTCGGCGGGATTCACCGAGCCATCATACTTCTCCATGAGGGCCGGCCTAAACTTGTTAAGCCAGCACACATTGCGGAGGCTGGAGACAAAGGCCTGACAGCCGTTGCCGACTGGCGGAGGCGACGAGGGCTAGGGGCCCCCTTAGGTGCCACGAGAATGTCTGCTCGCGGTGAGGCAACCACGGCCGCTCGCCGTCCCAGGGAGGCTCTCCACTGTGGCGGGCGCTGCGGCCGCTCGCAGAGCATTTGCGCCTCCTGAAGAGCAAGCATAGTCCTGAGCCCGCCCCGTGCGATGTTCGTCGTGGCGCTGCTCAATACGAAGACGGGTGTCCCATTCTGCGTATAGTAGATCCCGACGCACCTCTGGTTGGGCTGTAGCCGGGAGGCTCTCTTCTGCCCTCGTGGTGGCTGCTGCCCTTCGGGCTCATCGTCAAGAGGACGAGCTGACCGCGATGTGTGAACCACGCGGTCGGTGACTTGAGGAAGCGAGGTCGGCGGCCAACTGACGCTGGGTCGTGCCGACTAGCTTCGCCACGTCGTCAAACCAACGCTTGGTGTTGGATCCCTCGCCCGGTGTTACCGGGGGGTGGCGCAAGAGTGCCTCCGCCGCCTGAAGGGCGCCCTCAGGCGTGCCAAACTCCAGTCGACGATGGACGTCGCTCCGGCGCGGCTCGCCGGTACGTCCGCTCGGGCGTAGCACGGATCCTGCAGGTACGTTGGCGACCCTGCGAGATGCTTGGCCTCCTCTGCCCACAACCGCTGTCTCAGCGGGGGACAGGGGAGGTGGTATAGCTTCGGCCGTCGCCGCTGCCATCGAAGGGGGTGAGGGGCACAAAGGTCCTCCCTCCCCCGAGCGGAGATGTCGGAAGTTGGGGCTGTGCCCGCTCGTATCAACCTCCTCGACCGCCTTGTTGGCCAAGTCACATTCGCGGGTAGCGAGTGAGCCGGACGCGGACCGTAGGACGTGGCCGTGGACCATGGCAAGGGCGGAGACAGGTGGTTCTACTGGGAGATGGATGGAATAAGGAAGTTTAAACCCAAATGCAGCGTGCTCCCCCTACCTGGCGCTCCAGCTGTCGATGCGTGCGATCGACACGCGGGGACCTAGGGGACCCCCTTTTTGGTTCGGCACAGGGGGAGTGGTGAATCAGGGTTCAAACTCGAGATGAAGTAGAAGGGAAGTAAGAAAGTGGAGTCAGCCACAATCACAAAAGACACAGAAGAATTATACAGGTTCGGGCCGTCGGAGGGACGTAATACCCTACTCCTGTTCTTATACTATGTGGAGGATGAATTACAAGGATGAGTATGGTTGTTCTTCCTGGGGAAACTGGAGCCGGTGACTGAGGTGAGAAATGCTCAAGGCCCAAGGTTGAAGAGGCTGAGCAAAAGACCAATCCAGGAACCTAACTCTAAAATGGCAGAACCCCTCCTATCATGGACTTGGCCACCTTTTATAGTGCAAGGGGACACCACAGTAGTCCTTGTTTTTTCTACTCTGCTCCACGTGATGGAGCGGCTCTTGTTCTGTCTTGTCGGGGAAGCTACCCCTATTCATGTTCCTGTTGCCGCGTCACGGGAGTTGGTGGGAAAAACGGGCGTTGTGGCCGCCATGCTGCTGACATGATGAGGAGTTAACCTACCTACTCCAGTGGGGCCTACCGGTCAGTGGCCTGCCACCAGGAGAGGGTTGGACGTAACATCCCCAACGCCTATATTCTCTCTCCCACGCGGCCGCCCAGCTCATTTAATGCGACTGGACGGGGCGTGGGGGAGGCGTGCGTGGAATGACCGTGCGGCCATACCGCGTTCACCGTCAAAAGACTTTATACCTTCTTTCCCTCGTGACGAGCAAAAAGTGTGATGATGAGCAGCTGTCAGACGTGCTTCAGATCGCAATAAATGCGACGGGGTAGGCGTCTGGCCTCTCTCTGGGCATTAAATGCGGTGGTTGGCAGCTGGCAATTGAACTTGCTCCTCTCTCGGAGAGGTGCGGGGTGACGGACGGGGGGTCCAGGTGATCCCGAACCCTGCCATCTGAGAGAATAGTGGCCTCCGGGCAGCCCCCGAGCCACATCCCCTTTGGGATGGCCACGTGGCCGCCCGTGGCCCGGAACCGCATGAGTCGTTCAGGGCATGTCTTTGGGGCGCCCAGGTAAGCGAAGGCATCTTCCTTCTTAAGAT
This sequence comes from Oryza australiensis, assembly GCA_019925245.2. Classification (NCBI taxonomy): domain Eukaryota; kingdom Viridiplantae; phylum Streptophyta; class Magnoliopsida; order Poales; family Poaceae; genus Oryza; species Oryza australiensis. Next base: position 383,229 of record JAIFGZ020000507.1, read on the forward strand.
ATCGTATTCTCGTTATACCCCCGGGCCCATATCACCGACAAACTAACAGGATTTTTAGTGGAATTTTCAGAGCGCCAGAAATAATTTTTAACCAATTAAAATAAAAATCAGAATTAATAAATCCGGGAAAAACAGTTTTTCTCTCCTCCGTCCTTTCTCGCTCTTTTTCCGGCCGTGGGCCACCAGCCCAAGCCGATGGCCCAACCCCTCCGCGCGCGGCCCAGCCATTTCCGCCGCGCGCCCTCTCCCTCACTCCTCGCGGGCGGCCGAAGGCCACGGCCCGTTAACTGTTGCGCCACGAATAAGTCCGGTTTGCCTCCCCTCCCGGACGCCGACAGGTGGGGCCCACCTGTCAAGCCGTCATCCCCTACCTCTGGCGGCCCCAGCGCCATTTTTGCCCCTCTCCGTGTGGATCTCAGCCGACCGCCTCTCCCGCACGACCGGATCTCGTCGCCTTTACTCCCCTCCGCGTCCATAGACATTTTAAAGCCCCGGCCGCCTCTCCCGCGCCCCTTTATGGCCGGAATTGATCGCCGACCATCAATTCCCCATTTCTCTCTCCCCATTCACTCCGGTGAGTAATTCTGCCCCTATCCGGTCTCCGCCGCCCTCCCTGCAACCTATTTAAGCATCCTCGCACCCTCCCCATGCTCCCCACGCTCACTCAAGACTCTCTCACACTCGTTTGCCCCCGCACCATGCACCTTCGCTTCGGACCTCGTCGCCGAACTTCGACCGTGTTTTCCCGCTGTTCCGAGGCGTCCCGAGCTCCGCCGACGCCTTCCTCCTCGTCGCTGGTGCCTGTGCCACTTCGGCCACCTCTCCCCGCGAGCTCCTGCCATCTCCCTCGCCGCCGTCACCGTCGTCTCCCTCAACTATGGTCACACCGCGGTGAGCCGCTCCTCCTCGCCTTCTCGGCCTTGCTCGCGCCACTGCCTAGGTACGCGTGGCTCCGCCCGCACGTAAATCCGTGGCATCTCGCCGCCCGCGCCGCCGTCCGAATGGCACCGGCCCGGTCTCCGGCCACCGACCACCACTGCCGGCCAATCGAGTCGCGCCCTTTCTTCTCGGCCGTCCGATTGGCGCCGTCGCTCCTGCTCGCCCACGTGGCAGCCACGTGGTCGCCACCTTGGCACCACGTGTGCGCCACGTGGTGCACCACCGGTCCGGCCGTGGACCCGGTCCACCATGGACCGGCACTCCCGCGGGCCGCTGGCGTCAGCCCTCGGGTGCTGACGGCAGCCCTAGCCGCTAACGCCTTCCCCGGGATTTATTGCGCAATAAATCGATTAAGGATTTTTCTGTCTTAGTAAAAAACCCAGAAAACTTCTAAAAATCAAATCTTTTCAATCCGACCTCCATTTTAGCCCATTCAAATTTCATTAAATTCATAAAAATACCAAGAATCCATTAAAAAAAGTTTTGTTCCCTGTTTTAGTAGCTTTTTAGCCTGTTTTGTTGAAGTGCTTGTTTGTCGTGTAGATCCCGGTAGTCCCTCCATCGTGGTCTACTTTTAAGTCGTCGCGGAAGTCCCCCAAGCCAAAGAGCAAGGCAAGTCATACCACATTATTGATCATATTGCTCCCATTTTGCTAAAACACCTGTTTTATTCTATGAAATTGCATGTACTATTTATATTGTCATTTCATGGGAAATTGTCAAAACTTGGTTTCGGCAATAGAATTTTGGGGGTGTAGTCAAGATCGCCAAGCTTGATGGGTTAGATAGAGAACAAGGTTCAGACAGGTTCAGGTCCTCTCGCGAGGTAATACCCTACTCCTGTTTTGGGGATTCGATCCGCCGAGTGTTTATTGATCTCAAGATCTGTTGCTCTTGTGTCTCCTGAATCTAAAGCTGATAGCTCATAAAGCATATCCCTCAAGGGACGCCCCCTACCCCCCCTTATATAGTCTCAAGGGGCGGGCTTACAAGTCGGAAACCCTATCTTACTCTAAGTCGGTTTCCTCAATCTTACCATGTTAGGACTATGAGTCGTTGCCTTGTCTAATCGGCAACGTAACACCCAAGTCATAGCCAGTTTACATAATTAGCAGGCGTAACCTATCCCTATTACCAGTCGGATAAGCTTGCCATGTGGGTATCCGATTGCCATAATCTCCACAGTAGCCCCCGAGTCCTTCGCAGTCGACAAGATAACTTTGCCTCGAACCAAGATAACTCATAGCCAAACAACTCTTTGGCCGAGTGCTTCTGGTGCCGAGTGGTTCCGTCATCCCTGCCTGAATCACCCGAGTGGCTCCAAAGACTGTGAAGGGCTGGAAAACATCCAAAAAATTCTTAAAAAATAAATCTCTAGATGCATCTCCTGATTCACCTAATTAGGTGTAGCCCCCGACTATGTGGTTAGTCAAAAACAGACTAAGCATATAGTCAAGAACTATAAAAAATCATTCTCATATAAATGCTTAGCTCAAGCTAAAGCAAATACAAAAAATCTCATCACTCGGCAAGCTCACGCTTCTCCGAGTGAATCTGCCTGAGTCATCTCAGAACAAATAATTCAATCAACCCTCGTGGGTGAAAAGCACTCGGTAAGCTCATGTTTATCCGAGTTAACCTGCCCGAGTCATCTCGGAACAAATAATTCAATCGACCCTCATGGGTAAACAAGTTTTTCAATCGTCCAAAAATATGACCAAAATATTAGATAGCTCCTGCCATAATATTGGTCTTAATCTAAAAAGATCTTCACCAAGGTGGAAAAGTAGCATTGATATAATCATTTAATCAAATGCTCTAAAACCAAACAGTTCCTGTCATCAGGATAGCCATGAAAAGTTTAACTGTTTGTCACCTTTCAAATTGCATCGTGCCAACTTCTCGTGAAGTTGTGCAAACCACGGTATGAAAGGGTTTTAAAGGTATTGGGCTATTAGACACGTGCATATTGCCAAGGCAAATCTGCTTAAGTCCATCCACTTAAGTCCCTAATGACACGCGTCAAGCCACACCTTAGCTGGGCCGCAAGTCTCTCATGGGCTCGGCCCAATCGCGAGATGTCCTAGCTAAACCCTCAAATCTTTATACGAAGCCTCGAGGTCATCCCTGCCACTTCGTCTTCCAAAAAATTTCCCCTTTCGCAGCACTGTTCACCAGTTCACAGCGGAAAACCCTAGACTCGCGCGTGCACCCAAATCCATCGATCCAAAAGCTCACGTTTCTCCACAAACCAACCTCCGCATCCAGCTCCCAAGATCCCCTTCTCAAACCCCCATTCCCCGAGCTAGATCCACTTCCCCCAAACTGCATCCATGGCGGGAGAGAAAGAGATCCCCTTCGAGCAATGGGCAACCTCAGATGTGAAGGAGTCGACTCTTAGGGAGATGGTGAAGAACGGAGTTCTCCCTCCAAATGAGATCGTCGGCTGGCGCCCAGCGGCCGGCGAGGAATTCCCCACTCCGAACACCGGTGAGGTCATCGTCTCCTGGACATCTGTTCGGTGGATTAATAATTAGTTTTAGGTGAACCGAACTAATAACTAAAATATGACAAATGGTGGGCTGTGGGCGCTATGGTTTTGGTTAGCGGCGCCCATGGCAAATAAGGACCAATTCATGGGACCCCTCGGGAGAATGACCGTGCAAACCCCAAGCCGAAATGGGTAAGGTAGGTCCCGTAGTGTAGCCTCTCCTAGCTGACGGACCCATCGGCAAGAGTGAGCGGGATAGAGGTTCAGTCGGCCCCGGTATAAGGGTTGCTGGGCTGCTGGATTCACCGAGGCACTCGAGGGGGCTTCCCACTCCCAGGGTCCGGGAGTAGGGGCGAAACCTTGGTGGGGTCCGCTTGGTTAGTGGGGGGTTATACGAAAGGTCCTATCACAGTTCCCTTTCCGGGGTACCGCGGTGGTATTCCCGGCGCACGGGAGACCGTGTTGTGGGGCTGTGTCTTGTGGGTACAGTTGTACACCTCTGATCAGAGTAAACCTATTCGAATAGCCATTCCCGCGGTAATGGGGCAATCGACCGAGCTCTCCGTGATTAGTCTCACACTTTTTCACCCTAAGTTTTGGAACATGACTAGTATAGGTGGATGGTTTGGGCCTGTCACAACGTGGGGATAACGTTGGACAGTGTTGGGTTTCAAAAAAAAACTTAGACTTCTTATATTATTATTATGTTGTTTGTGTTCAAAATTTCTTTTGTTTGGAAAACCCCTGCTGTTTGCGCAAAAGCAAACCTTAGCCAGACCCTTGTCTCCCCTGCATTCATTCTTTTCCTCTTCCGGTGTGACTTGTTGAGTACGTGGAAGTACTCATCCTTGCCCCTTCACCAGAACCCGAGCCAGAGATTGAAGGCGAAGACGATGTGGAGTAGGCTTGTCCTACACTCTGGAAGCTGCCTGTGGAGTGGTCGAAGCCGCGTGGCCCGCGTCAAGCTTAGGCTTAGGCCCTTTTTCTTTTTCCACTGCTCTTTTGTAATCTTTTTGTATTGTTTCTAAGACGTGGAACTGTAATACCAACAATTGTCGTATGTGTACCCTGGCTGGTCCTGGACAGGGATTTTAATACACATATAGCTTCGAAAATTCGGGTCTGAATTTCTGGGCGTGACACCCACCAAGCAGAAGCGGGACCTTGCAACTAATATGTAGCAAAAGAGACTTTCTCTTGGTCTGTGCATTGTAGGAGATCCAACTTCTTCTCAATGGCATGCAGCCAGTCATTGCCTCCATAGGGTTAGTGGTGCTGGAGAAGGTTGATGGCCGGACACGAAGAAACTCTGGCAACTTGGATTGAGGTGGTGGAGGAGCAAACTAATTGTTTTGCTGCTACTGCATTTGTTGCAACATCTACTATTGCATTTGCTGGTGTTGTTGTTGCATCTGCTGCATCATGGCAGCCATCATCTGAGTTTGTGAGGCAAGCACCTGAGTGATAGTGGGGTTCTTAGGTGGTGGTGGAGGAGCGTTGCCATTGACATCATGGTGGTTGTTGTCGTTCCCTGACTGCCCATTATTGCTGTTAGCTCCACTGGTCCTGGTGTTCACCATTTAGAGAAGTCGACCGAACAAAGAGTGAGAAGAAGAAAAATAGACTAACTTACAAACTAAGCTTTATTATTTGAATAAACTACATTGTTCTGATTTTCATTAAAACAAGTAAAACTAACGCAACATCCTTAATTGGACAGCCATACCACACTTGATATAGACTGCCAGCTACCCCACATAGCAAAGCTAACACACAGCAACTACCAAGAAGACAAACTAAGCAAAACGATAAAGTCTAAGGGTAGACTAAAGCAATCTAAGGGGCTCCTACGGGCGGTGGAGTTGAAACTACTCTCCCAAGAGTCTTCCTCCTCCTCGGAATGACTTCGAAAGTTTTTCTTCTTCATGTCTTCACTTGGCTCTTTGGAGCTTGAACTGCTACTAGAACTGGAAACAGTGTTCCACTCGTGGCTACCACCTCCGCCCTGGTATGCTGAAGCCGGGGCGAAAGCGAAGACGGGTCCTGTAGCGGGAACCGAAGATAGAACTGATGGAGCGGGAGGAGTTGGTGGAGGCGCAGGAGGGGCTGGTGGAGGAATCCGAGGCGTCAGCTGAATGTGCACAGGTGCAATGGTGATCTTCCGGGCATAGTGCGGATCCTGACGCCACCTGGTGCTGGGAGTCCTTTCAACTCAGTAACCTCCTTCTTGAGATGAACCACCTCGTCCTGCAAACTCACAATCCTTAGCATCTTCTTATCGTTCAGAGCCTTGGTTGCCTTGTGCAGGTCAGAGTGCATCCGGTCTAGTCCCTTGATCACCATGCACATGCGGCCAAAAGTAGAGTTATTCTCATCCGTCGTAGACCTGAAAGTGCTGACGTCGGAGGAACTGCCACGACGAGGATGGTAGCGATAAGCGGAGATGCGAAGGTCGAAGATGTGCATCTCCCTCATCCTAGCCAACATCAAACACACAGCTTCCTGACATGCATGCTCAGTTGTGCGTCCTGAAGTTGTGACCTCCATGTTAGGAATACAAGTACCCACAAATCCGTGAACCTCCAAACGGACACGGTGAGTCAGCTCGCCACTAAGAGGTGCGAGGGTAGTGTACTTCGGAGCATCAGTGTACTCAACTGCCAGGGCCATGCGAGCCAACTTTGCAACAAAACCCACCATACCTTGACCATGGTGCGTAGCAGGGGAACCTGCCATCAATAGAAGACAAAGGAATGGGAATCAATGGATGCTCAAAACCAAAAAGACCTCAGACCCATTTTCACAAATTATAAAACCCTAGACTGACTTTATCTTTTTTTAAAACATCCCTTTTTAAGAAAAATACATAGATTTTTTTTTTCAAAACTTATGCAAATGAAAGGGTTTTTAGAGGGCTCTTAGGGTTCTCCAGTTGTCTTGTCCTACGGTCAAAGGCTAGCTTTGATACCAACTTGTCACGCCCAGATATTCAAGCCAAAATTTCCACAACTAATTTGTGCATTCAATCCTCGTCCACGAATCAGCCGAGGTACACAAATCGACAATTGTTGATATTACATAATCCACGTCTTAGAAACAGCATAAAAGATTACAAAATGCAGCGGAAAAGAAAAGACTAACTAAACTGAAACTCTATTCTTGCGACGAAACTCCAACACACCACAAGCAACCTTGACGTCGGACGCAAGCATAATCCTTGTTTGCGTGCAGGCTTGTTGAGGGGAATCCCGTCAGTCCGCATGTGATAAAGATGATTGGCTACATTGAGAGTCTGGAAAAACTGGGTTTTCCCCTTAGCCAAGAGTTGGCTACTGATGTGATTCTCCACTCGCTCCCTCCGAGCTTCGAGCCATTCATATTAAATTATCACATGAACAATATGGATAGGACCTTGGCTGAATTGCATGGGATGCTAAAGACAGCTGAGGAGAGTATCCAGAAAAACGGTCATCATGTGATGATGATGCAGAAGGCTAAGCGCAAACCACCTGTCAAGAAACTTTGCACCAAGAGGAAGTTAACTCCCGATGAGATCGCGAGTGCCTCTAATGCAAAGAAGGGCAAGAAGGGGTCGGCGGCATCGGATGCCGTTTGCTTCTCTGCAAGGAGACAGGCCACTGGAAAAGGAACTGCAAGAAGTACATGGAGGATCTCAAGAAGAAGCAAAGTACGACTTCTGCTTCAGGTATTAATGTTATAGACATTAATCTTGCTACTTCACCTACGACTCTTGGGTATTTGATACCGGATCGTAGCTCATATTTGCAAATCGTTGCGGGAATGAGAAGAAGTAGAGGATTGAGAAGGGGCGAGGTGAACCTGCGCGTCGGCAATGGAGCAAGCGTTGCTACGTTCTTGTCGGCACGAGTACCACTTCATCTACCTTCAGGATTAGTTTTGGAATTAAATAATTGTTATTGTGTTCCAACACTATGTCAAAACGTTATTTCCGCTTCATGTTTGCAAGCGGAAGGATATGATTTTAGATCAATGAACAATGGTTGTTCAATATATCTCGAGATATGTTCTATTTTCATGCTCCATTGGTGAATGGATTATACGTTTTGAATCTTGAAGCGTCTCCCATCTATAACATTAATACGAAAGGCAACTCTCTAATGATATAAACCCCACGTTTATCCGGCATTGTCGCTTAGGCCATATAAATAAGAAACGCATGGAGAAGCTCCATAAGGATGGATTGCTTCACTCTTTTGATTTTGAATCATTTGAGACATGTGAGTCTTGTTTACTTGGTAAGATGACAAAGGCACCTTTCACGGGACACGGTGAAAGAGCAAGTGACTTGTTGGCACTCGTACATGCGATGTATGTGGACCAATGAGCTCAACGGCCGAGAGGTGGTTATCGTACTTCATTACCTTTACCGATGACTTTAGTAGATATGGTTATATCTACTTAATGAGGCATAAGTCCGAATCCTTTGAAAAGTTCAAAGAATTCCAGAATGAAGTACGAGAATCATTTAGGGAAAACAATCAAGTTTCTACGATCGGATCGTGGAGGGAATACTTGAGCCAAGAGTTTGGTAATCATCCGAAAGATTGTGGAATTGTTCCACAGTTAACTTCGCCAGAACTCCACAATGGAACGGAGTGTCCGAACGGAGAAATCGCACCTTGTTGGACATGGTGCGGTCGATGATGAGCCAAAGTGATCTTCCGTTATCTTTCGGGGATATGCTCTTGAAGCACTGCGCTCACACTAAATAGAGTTCCATCTAAGTCGAGTTGAAAAGACACCATATGAGATATGGACGGGCAACCCCTAGTTTGTCTTTTCTCAAAATATGGGGATGCGAAGCTTATGTAAAACGTTTCTGATCGACAAGCTCACACCCAAATCGACAAGTGCTTCTTTGTGGGATATCCTAAGGAAACTAAGGGATATTACTTTTATAATCGGGAACAAGGCAAAGTGTTTGTCGCCCGACACGGTGTCTTCTTGGAGAAAGAGTTTCTTTCAAGAAGGGTTAGTGGGAGCGGGTGCATCTTGAAGAAGTTCAAGAAACACCTAAAATGTTTCGCGACCACGAACCACAACAGAGGTGCAAAGTGTTGCGCCACCGGTTGTAGATACACCGCCCACGGAGGTCGAAAGATCACGTCGTGCACGACAGTACACAGTGCGGAACAACGTGATATATTGTTGTTGGACAACGATGAACCTAAGACCTATGAGGAAGCGATGGTGGGACCCGATTCCAACAAGTGGCTTGGAGCCATGAAATCCGAAATAGAATCCATGTACGACAATCAAGTTTGGAACTTGGTTGATCCACTGATGGTGTCAAAACCATTGAGTGTAAATGGGTTTTTAAGAAAAAGGCCGATATGGATGGAAATGTTCACATCTATAAGGCGCGATTGGTGGCGAAAGGTTTTAAACAGATTCAAGGAGTTGATTATGATGAAACCTTCTCGCCCGTCGCAATGCTTAAATCTATTCGGATTATCCTAGCGATTGCTGCATATTTCGATTATGAGATATGGCGAGATGGATGTCAAAACGGCTTTCCTGAATGGAAACCTAAGCGAGGATGTATACATGATACAACCTCGGGGTTTTGTCGATCCGAGAATCGCTCGGAAAGATATGCAAGCTACGAAATCCATTTATGGATTGAAGCAAGCATCTCGGAGTTGGAATATTCGTTTTGATGAAGTAATCAAAGGGTTTGGTTTCATCAAAAATGAAGAAGAGGCTGTGTTTACAAAAAGGTCAGTGGGAGCGCAATTGTATTTCTAATCTTATATGTGGATGACATATTACGATTGGAAATGATATCCCTATGCTTGAATCCGTCAAGTCTTCATTGAAAAATAGTTTTTCCATGAAAGACTTAGGGAGGCAGCATATATATTAGCATTCGGATCTATAGAGATAGATCCAAGAGGCTAATTGGATTAAGCCAAAGTACATACATTGACAAGGTGTTGAAAAGGTTCAACATGCATGATTCCAAGAAAGGTTTCTTGCCTATGTCACATGGCATCAATCTTAGCAAGAATCGGTGTCCTCGGACACATGATGAGCGGAATAAGATGGGTATGGTTCCATATGCTTCGGCAATTGGATCCATCATGTATGCCATGCTTTGTACACGCCCGGATGTCTCGTACGCTTCGAGTGCTACGAGCAGATACGATCGAGATCCAGGTGAAGGTCACTGGATCGCCGTAAAGAATATCCTTAAGTACTTGAGAAGAACTAAGGATATGTTCCTAGTCTATGGAGGTGAGGAAGAGCTCGTTGTAAGTGGTTACACCGATGCTAGCTTCCAAAGGACAAGGATGATTATAGATCGCAATGGGTTCGTGTCTCGCTACGAACGGAGGCGCGATCACTGGAAGAGTTCCAAGCGGGATACGTTGCGATTCTACAACGGAGGCCGAGTACATTGCTTTTCGGAAGCCGCAAAGGAGGCTGTTTGGATCAAGAAATTCGTTTCGAGCTTGGTGTGATGACTAGTACGACTGGTCCAATGTCTCTCTATTGTGACAATAGTGGAGCCATTGCGCAAGCCAAGGAGCCGAGGTCACATCGAAGTCCAAACACATACTTCGGCGATATCATCTCATCCGCGAGATTGTGGACGAGAGGTGATGTCAAGATATGCAAAGTGCATACGGATCTCAACATAGCCGATCCGCCGACAAACCTCTCCCTCGGCCGAAGCATGAGGCGCACACAAGAGCAATGGGTATTAGATACTTACATGATTGACTCTAGTGCAAGTGGGAGATTGTTAGTGATATGCCCTAGAGGCAACATGGAGATGTTGGATATCACGTCAATGTTTATGTATAAATGAATAAAGTGTTATTCGGTTCCATGAAATAGACATCTTGTATTGATCAATAAGTACGTGACTTATTTATGAGACTCGATATGTATGAATCTATTTCTAAACGATCCCGATCATATGTCATATTGTTGGAACAAATATGATTCTAAGATCGGCATGTTTATTGATTGATGATCATGTCTCATAGATCATGGGTATGGAGATACCAAATCAATAAACATGGACATATGTGTTAGAGAACACATTGTTGGATAGACCCACCATGAGACACTACGGGAATTAATGTGCCATTAGTTGGTCTCGGGTAGTGTTGGTACAAAGTCCTTAGACCTGAGATCACCATGGATTCCAACATGTGTAGTAGCCTACTTTGGGACTACCAAACGCTATTCCGTAATGGATAGTTATAAAGGTAGTTTTCGGGTTTGCTATGAAACATGGAGTGGGATGTGAGTGATCAAGATGGAATTTGCCCCTCCTTTGGAGAGATATCTCTGGGCCCCTCGAGGTAATGGATTATGGAAATGCATGGCCATGCTAAGTTGATTGAGGAGCTATTCGAGTTGGACTCGGATAGAATAGATATTCGAGTTGGACTCGGATACGGCTCGATCGGATAGGGATCCGATCGGATAGAGTCCTATGGGCTTACGACGTATGGGCGGCCAACTCTATGAGATACGGATGAGATCCGATTCAAAATAGAGTCCTAATCGGCCTCTAGTCCCAGTCGGCCAACTCTATATAAAGGAGGGAGGGGTGGAGAGCTGAATAGACATCAATTGCATCGCGTGCAACAGAAGTCGCCAAAATCAATCTCCACGGAAACCCTCCCCACTTTCGAGCCAAACCCTAGCCTTGCATCGCGTGCTAGCACACGGGTGTACGGCGTTCTGTCCCCGGACGTGTGGATACCGGTAGAGGCGCTGCTACGTTGTGCGCTGTTGATCGGCTTCGGATCGGCTGCAATCGGAGCGATCGGCTATGGTGGAATCGGCTGCGGTCGGGCGCATCGGAGCGAGGCGTGAGAACGCGGCCGGACGACTCGAATCGGCTGATTGGCGAATCGGGTGTCTCGGGAATCGGCTACATTCCGGATCGGATTGCCCGATTGGTTATTCCGCTGCACTCTACTCCAATCGGTAACGATCTATCGGCCCTTACTTGCAAGTGTTCCTGGTTTGCGCGGTAAAAGATTTTGTTTTTGGCTAGCGTAGCCTCCGCGTAACCCTTCAGCTCGAATTAAAAAGATATGAATTTTAGAAGTTTAATTGCACTTTTTTAACTAACAGAAAAGCCTAAATTAATTTATTGCACAATTAAGTCCCAGGGCAGACGCAAGCGGTGGCGCACGGTAGGGTAGGGCTGACGTCAGCATGACGCAAGCACTGACACAAGCGGGCGGGAAAAGCTAACGCAAGCATGACGTCAGTAGATGACGTGCAGACGCACGGGCGCACGGCTCCGGTCCGCGGTGGAGCAGGTCTACGGAATGGCGGCGGCGGCGTGCCACGTGGCACGATCGGAGCAGCGGTGCGGGCTTGCTGGATCGGACGGTCCTGATCTACCATGCGCTAGATTGGATGGCCGGGGTGGTGCTGGGGTTAGGGTTCGTGCGGGCGGCGGTGGCCGAGCTTGGTGCGGCCGGCCATGGCCGTGCGGCGGTCGGTCGACTCACCGGCGATGTGGGGACGATAGCGTGGGGCACGACAAGTGGCGTGGGACGGCGCGACGGCTCGGGACAGCACGAGAATGGCTAGGGTTAGGCGCGGGGAGAGGAAGGGAGAGAGGGGCGCGGCTCATCGGAGTCGGGGGAGAAGGCGGTGGCCGGCGGCGGCCGACGGTGGTGGAAAGCGACAATGGCGAGTTAGGGCATAGATTAAGGTGGCACAAATAGGAAAACGCGACGGAGCACGAGGGGAACTTTATAGGGGGCTCGGGAATCCGGATTACGCCCTAAACCGTTGCGAATTCCTAGCCAAAGCAACGGAATCGAGAGAGAGAAAAGCGGTGGCGGTTGGTTTGGGCTAGCACGGGCTCGGACTCGGCGGTGCGAGGCACGGACGGGTGCGGTGCGGGCGGTGCGGGAGTGACGCGGGCGGCACGGGGCAGTGCGGCACGGGCGGCGCAAATGGCACACGGCAACGGTCAGGTCGGCCGCGGGGGCAGCGGACCCGATAGGTGAGCCCTACTGTCGGCGTCTCGAGGAGGGGCGGGGGTTGCGAACTCTCCGCGCGGGTAGCGGCGTCTCGTGGGCCTCGGCCCATGGCCGAGGGAGAAGAAGGGGCACGCGGGGGCATGCGGCTTGGGCCGACAGCGTGGTAAGGGCAAAAAGGGCAGGAAAATTAAAGGAAAATAGGAAAATAGGAAAATATATTTCAGGGACTTATTTAATTGTGAATAATTCATTTAATTGGTTAAAAATATTTCTTATGCTTTGATAGTTCCACTAAAAATCCATTTATGCCATTTCCACTTATAATTTGCATTTTAAAATTATTTGTTTGCTCTAGATTAATTCCAAAAATTCCAATTCTTTTTGGAAAATTATTTAAATGATTTCTAGGAACAAAACTACAAGGTGTGACACGTGTCCTTTCATCGAAGAGAATCGAGGGGGACCATCGTGTTTAGGCAGATAGACTGTGCATGAGTCCTCAGGGAGGCTACCGAGCCACCGAGTAGTTGGAGTAGCGAAGAAGTCATTGAGCGTGCGTGGGCTACCCAGAGGTTTGGGAGGAAGATGAAATGGAGAACAAGCAATAACTGAAGGCATGACCATGCAAAATGTAAATGCTTTAAAGAAAAAGTTGAGTTTAGAATACTTATCTGTGAAAGAGTTGAATCAGCGCAAGCGCTCCCCACTTTAGGAGTTTGGCATCTCTTTCCCGCCATGAAGTTGGTGGAGAGTAAAACCGCCATCGCACCGCTCGGATCGATGAAGACAAAGCCCCTACCTGGCACGCCAACTGTCGACGAATGGGTCGGCAGTCCTCCAAGGGGGCTACCCAAGGAGGTGAAAGAGTGGTCAGGAACGTCTATTGAAAGGGAGCGATGGTCGACTCAAGAAAGAAAATGAGCCAGAGAGAGATTTTAGACAGGTTCGGTCCTTCCGGAGGATAACAAGCTTACGTCCTGTGTTCTTTGTTGGGGCAGTGTATCAAACTGAGTACAATGAAGGAGAGTTCTTGGGGTTCTATAGATTAGACCTAGCTCCCAAAGGATCGACCCCAATCGACCAGAATCGACTAGAATCGACCCCCTCCCCCATGGTCCTGCACTCCCTTTTATAGGTCAAGGGGAGTAGTTACAAGAGGACTTGGGGGCCAAGAAAGCTAAGACTAAAAGCTAGAAAGCAAGTACAAACAACATCTGAAAAGTACATAGAGATCCCCCTAGGTCCTGCGCTCCGTGGGTATATCCTGCGCAATCTTGTCGGGTGACATCATCTTCAGTCGGGTCGTCCCCTCCTTATCTTTTCTGTGAACCTTACGATGCTAGCCTTCTACCCCGAGGAGATTGGAGGTCGGGTTGACGATGTTAGTGATATGCCCTAGAGGCAACATGGAGATGTTGGATATCATGGTCAATATTTATGTATAAATGAATAAAGTGTTATTCAGTTCCATGAAATAGACAACTTGTATTAATCAATAAGTATGTGACTTATTTATGAGACTCCTTATGTATGAATCTATTTCTAAACGATCTCTGATCACATGTCATATTGTTGGAACAAATATGATTCTAAGATCGGCATGTTTATTGATTGATGATCATGTCTCATAGATCATAGTATGGAGATACCAAATCAATATACGTGGACATGTGTTAGAGAACACATTGTTGGATAGACCCACCATGAGACACTACAGGAATTAATGTGCTATTAGTTGGTCTCAAGTAGTGTTGATGCAAAGTCCTTAGACCTGAGATCATCATGCATTCTGACATGTGTAGTAGCCTACTTTGGGACTACGAAAGGCTATTCCGTAACTGGGTAGTTATAAAAGTAGTCTTCGGGTTTGCTATGAAACATGGAGTGGGATGTGAGTGATCAAGATGGAATTTGCCCCTGGAGGTCATGGATTATGGAAGTGCATGGCCATGCCGAGTTGATTGAGGAGTCAATCAACAGACAGATAATCCAATACGGTTCGAGTGAATGATTAAGCTATTGATAGGATGGCACACATCTTGCCAATAGCTTAATTGGTATCGTGAGGCAAAGGGATTTGTGTACACATTACAGGTTCAGAGCCGATATTATATTCTTGTATACTATGGTGTCAATATGTGCTGCTAGGCGCCGCTATTGATGGTCAGCCGAGTTGGACTCGGGTCAAAACCGAATATACCTGAACCTACAGGGTCGCACGCTTAAGGGGATAAGAACGGACATTCAAGTTGGACCCGGATAAGGCTCGATCGGATAGGGATCCTATCAGAATAGAGTCCCAATGGGCCTATAGGCCCAGTCGGAAACTCTATATAAAGGGGCGAAGTATGGAGAGCTGATGATGACATTGAACCGAATCAATCTGATTTGGCGCAACAGATTAAAACACGCGTGGCTTCAAAAGTCGGCGAGTTCAATATCTCCATGAAAACCCTCCCCACCTCCGAGCCAAACCCTAGCCTTGCATCTTGTGCTAGCACACGGGTGTTAGGCATTCTATTCCAGGACGTGTGGATACCGGTGGAGGCATTTCTACATTGCGGTGCTATTTGGCGGCTGCAAATCGGCTGCGGTCGGAAGCATCGGAGCAAGGCAGGCGCAGTTGGGCGACTCGGTGAATCGGCTGTGGTCGGATCAGCTGTAGCATCGGCAAATCGGCTATAGTCGGATCGGCTGCAATCAGGCAACTTGGGAATCGGCTGTGATCAGCCAGTACTGTTCCAGATCGGATAGCTCCTAATTAGCTATATCCGCTGCACTCCACTCCAATCGGTAACGATCTATTGACCCTTACTTGCAAGGTTCCTGGTTTGCGCGGTAGAAATTTTTTGTTATTAGCTATCGTAGCCTCCGCGTAACCTTGCAGACGAGCCATAGTCGGGGTAGGACGCTGTGGAAATTGTGGCAATCGGGTATCCACATGGCAAGCTTATCCGACTGAAGGTAGGGATAGATTGCGCCTGCTATATCTGTAAGCCGAACTTGACTTAGGTGTTACGGTTGCCGATAGAGATAAGGCAATCGGCCTATAGTCATGGTTTGGTAAGATTGAGGAAACCGTCTTAGAGTAAGATAGGGTTTCCGACTTGTAAACCCTTCCTCCCAAGACTATATAAGGGGGGTAAGGGGCGTCCCTTGAGGGATATCCTAGACTTGATCAGAGATTAGATCTGAGATACAACTTCATAGGCGAGAGCTTTAGATCACGAGATCAATAAAGACACTCGGCGGATCGAATCCACCGAAACAGGAGTAGGGTATTACCTCACGAGAGGGCCTGAACCTGTCTAAATCTTCTTTTCCTCCTAACCCATTGTGCTTGGCGATCTTGACTGCGACCCCAGAAAATATATTGCCGAAACCAAGTTTCGGCAGTTGGCGCGCCAGGTAGGGGGCCGCGCGTCGAGACTTCTTCAACAATCTCGCCGACAAGCGTGATGGGATCTCCTTCAAGACTCGGCGACTTCGCCGCCAACTTCGCCGGCGACTCCTCCCTCGACTCGGATTCGAACCAGTCGGAGGGAACAACCTACTCGGCGCCGTTCGGGCTCTCCAACAGCGCCGAGATCTTCGACAACATCTTGAAGACCAAGATGCGATCCACCTTCTCCGACGACGGACTTCACTCGGCGCCATTCGGATTACCGAATGCCGCCGAGATCTGCGCCAATCTTCTTGCCTCCCGACGGAAGCAATCTACTCGGTGAAGACCTTTCGGTGCCGTTTGGGTTACTAAACGTCGCCAAGATCTACGATCAAGCGCTCTCCCCGAGTTGGCGAGGATCCACTCGGAAGAGCCGATCCCCAAGCTCCGAGGCTCGGGTGGAACGATCAGATCCGGGTTACCCGGGATCAAGGGAGGTCGCTGTCATCCTCCCGTCCTTTGGCTCCTGTTCATCTTCAGAGCTCAACGGATACCTCAGCTCCGCCGGCTTCGACAATCTCTACGGCATCCCTCCGACGAAGCCGACAACTCCGCGCCATATGGATGCGAGCCGAAGTGCTTGACGTCCTCATGGCCGAGCCGGATGAGTCCGACTCAGCCATGGCCGAAGGCTTGCCGAAGAGGAGCGAGCGAGTGGAGCTTGAACGCAAGACAGTGAAGAAGACAAACAACGCAAAGACGAGGCCGATAAAAGGAAGCGGGATCGCGTGCGTGGACGATCGCCCGGAGGCCATCCTCCAAACACGGGTTCGCAACACCAATGTCTTCCGGACGCCACGGCGAACGCTCGCGCCGCACTCACGCTCTTGGATACCGTCATGGAGACGGCTCGGCCAACGTGACTCCTATCTTGGATAAGATCAAGACCATCGTTGCTGCCACGGCTAATGACCCTCCCACCACTTCGGCAAGAAGGCCGGCGAATCCGTGGCCGAAACGCGACAAGAGCCGGCTCCCACCCCTAAGGTCGGAGACTACGGAGGCCGAGCCGGCTCGGTCGTCAACTAGGCCAAGAGGCCCGCCTCCCGAGTCCATGCCAAGGCACCAAGAGCGGACGGTCGACTCCGCCGCAAACGACATGGACGTCCACCCGTCCACCACCGAGTCCACCGCACAGTTCCGGCTACCCAACCAGCCAACGAAGACCCCGCCGAGTGATCTGCGGGAGGTCCTCGACCGCCGCTACCAAGAGCGCGACCGTCGCACTCGGGAAGATCGGAGGGGATCACGATAGCGGCGACGATGGAGTACCGGCCTTCACTCGGGAGCTCCGCCGAGTGCATTGGCCGAGTGGCTTTAAGCCCACCGGGATAGAAAGGTACGATGGCAAAACCGACCCGAATCTTGGTTAACGTATATACCCTTGCCATCCGAGCTGCGGTGGCGACAACAAAGCCATGGCGAACTACTCGCCCGTGGCCCTCGCAAACTCGGCCGAAATTGGCTCACCCCTGCCAAGAGGCTCAATCGGCTCGTGGAGCGAGCGAGGGACCACTTCATCGCCAACTTCCAAGGCACCTTCGAGAGGCCCGGCACGCACTTCGACCTTTACAATGTCATCCGAAGCGGACGAGCCTCGAAGGATTACATTCGTCGCTTCTCGAGAAGCGCAACAAGATCCCGAACATCACCGATGACATCATCATCGCCGCCTTCCGAAGGGAGTCCGTGATGAGCCGCTTATCGGCAAGTTCGGACGCAAGCCACCGAAGACGGTGAAGCGAGATGTTTGAGACGGCGAATTCATACGCCAAATCAAACGACGCCATCAAGGCCGCCCGTCAAGATCGGCCCGACGAGAAGAGAGGACAAGCAAGCGGGAGGAAGCCGAAATCCTAAGAAGGATGGCGGCAACAACAAGCAACCGGGGCCCAAAAGATCGCAAGCGCCGATCGAAGACACAGTGGCCGCAACCTCCAATACTCAACGCCGTCCCAGTCGCCGCCTATGACGCCATCATGAACGCCCAGTGCACCCACCATCCGAATCACAAGCACGCGGCAAAGGATCGCTTTATCTACAAGCGTTCATGAAAGATCGCGGCGCAGCTCAACAAGAAGCCGACGACGAGGCTGGCCCGTCCGCGCCAAGAAGAACAACACGGCTGAAAATGCCGAACCTTTTCAAGATCCAGTGGGGAGCTCAACCACATCTTCGGGGCCCGTTAGCTTATGAATCCAAGAGGAAACAGAAGCTAGCGGCGGGAGGTCAACGCGGCTCAACCGAAGTCCCTCAATATCTGCGATGGTCGGAGGTGGCCATCACCTTTGACCGCTCGGATCATCCCGACCGAGTGGTCCACCGGGACGCTATCCACTCGTCCGGACCCCGTAGTCCGCAACATCGAGCTTAAGCGCGTCCTCATCGACGGGGCGGCGCCCTCAACATCCTGTTTGCCAAGACTATGGATGAAATGCGATCCGAGGGCCGAACTCAAAGCAAGCTCAGCCCTTCCACGGAGTTATCCGGGCTATCTTCAACACCACTCGGGCATATCTCTCTCCCAGTCACCTTCGGAGCCCGAGAGAATTTCCGAACGGAGAACGTCACCTTCGAGGTGGCCGACTCAAACGGCATATCATGCCATCATCGGAAGGCTGCGCTTGCCAAGTTCATGGCGATCCCTCACTACACTTATCTTTGCATGAAGATGCCGGGTCCCAACGGCGTCATCACTCTTCGCAGCGACGTGAAGCAAGCCTTCACTGCGACAAGGAGAGCTGCGACATGGCCCAATCTCGCGAGAGATTACATGGCCAACAAGAAGTCCGATTGGCTGCATCAACTTCGGCGGAGGGTGAAGTCCCCGCGAAGAAGAGGCCAAATCGGGATCCGGCGACGCCAAGACCAAGAAGATCTCCCTTGATTCGTCGATCCCTCCAAAACTGCTGAATCGGCGCCGACCTAGATCCTAAATAGGAAAGCGCGCTCGTCACCTTCCTCCAAAATAATAAAGATGTTTTTGCTTGGAAACCATCCGATATGCCTGGAATTCCTAGGGAGGTGATCGAGCACTCTTTGAACGTCAAAGATGACGCCAAACCAATAAAACAACGATTACGCGAGTTCGCACGGGATCGAAAAGACGCGATCAAAGAAGAACTTGCAAAGCTCTTGGCTGCGGCTTCATTAAAGAAGTCCTTCATCCCGGCTAGCCAATCCAGTCTTGGTCCGCAAGAAGACGGGCGTGGCGCATGTGCGTCGATTACACCGACCTCAACAAAGCCTGCCCCAAAGATCCATTCGGGCTACCTCGTATCGACCAAGTTGTCGACTCAACGGCCGGCTGCGAACTCCCGAGCTTCTTGGATTGTTACTCGGGCTATCACGGATCGTGAAAGAATCCACCGCTTGAAGACATCTTTCATCACGCCGTTCGGGGCCCTCTTGCTACATCACCATGCCTTTCGGCTGAAGAACGCCGGAGCTACATACCAACGCATGATCCAAAGATGCTTCCGGACGCAGATCGGCAAAAACGTTGAAGCTTATGTCAACGATGTTGTCATCAAGACCAAGCGAAAGAAGACCTGATCGCCGACTTAGAAGAAACCTTTGCAAACATCCGGGCCTTCAGAATGAAGTTGAACCCGGAGAAGTGCACCTTCGGCGTCCCATCAGGCAAACTGCTCGGCTTCATGGTATCACATCGCGGCATTGAAGCAAACCCAGAAAAGATCAACGCCATCTTAAACATGAAGCCCCCGAGTAATCAGAAAGACGTCCAAAAGCTCACTGGCTGCATGGCGGCGCTAAGCCGTTTCATATCCCGACTCGGCGAACGAGGCATGCCCTTCTTCAGACTGCTGAAGAAGACAGACGACTTCCAGTGGACCACCAGAAGATGACAAGGCCTTTGAAGACTTCAAAGAGTTCCTTACCACGCCACCCGTCCTAGCTTCACCTCAGCCCCAGGAACCCCTCTTGCTGTACGTCTCAGCCACTCACCAAGTGGTCAGCACGGTCCTTGTGGTTGAACGAGAAGAAGAAGGACGGGCCCAGAAGATTCAAAGACCAATTTACTTTGTCAGCGAAGTATTGGCGGGAGCCAAAATCCGATACCCCGGTACAAAAATTGCTTTATGGTGTTCTAATAACCGCAAGGAAATTGGCACACTACTTTCGGGTCACTCGGTCACCGTCATCACCTCTTTTCCACTCGGCGACGTCATCCACAACCGCGAGGCAACCGGGCGCATCGCCAAGTGGGCCCTGGAGCGATGCGCTGGACTTAACTTTTAAGCCCGGGACGTCCATTAAGTCACAAGCCTTAGCGGACTTCTGGCCGAGTGGGACTGAACGGCAAGAGCACGTACCTCGGGAAGACCTCCAACACTTGGACCATGCACTTCGACGGATCCAAGAGGATCACCGCTTGGGAGCGGAGTCGTGCTGATCTCCCGACGGGAAAGGCTAAGATATGCCCTTCACCTCCACTTCTCCGCCTCACACAACGTCGCCGAATACGAAGCTCTCTTACATGGATGCGCCTTGCAGTCTCACTCGGGATTCGTCGACTTATCGTGAAAGGCGACTCCCAGTGGTCGTCAATCAAGTGATGAAAGACGGTCTTGCTTAAACGACACTATGGAGGCCTACCGACAAGAGGTCCGCAAGCTTGAGGACAAGTTTGACGGACTCGAACTCTCACATGTCCGAGACATAACAACGAAGCCGCCGATGAGCTAGCACGGTTCGGATCTAAGCGCGAAGCCGCTCAGACGATGTCTTTGTCGAACATCTCTACGAGCCAACCGTCACGGCAAAGACAGCTCCCAACGAGCAAACCACGAACGAAGTCACCATGATCGATACCGACCGGAGGACGCCGCTCATCAAATTCTTAACTCAGCAAGAGCTGGGATGACCGGGATGAAGCGAACGCGTCCGGCGTCGTTGCCAAGCGTACGTCATGGTCGACTCCGATTTATACAAGAGAAGCCCCTCGGAATTCTAATGAGGTGCATCACACCCGAAGAAGGGAAACAATTACTCCAAGATATCCACTCGGGCATATGCGGAAGCCACGCGGCGGCACGCACTCTAGTCGGCAAAGCTTACGGACAAGGATTTTTCGGCTTACCGCGGTCTCCGACGCGGATAAAGTCGTAAGAACTGCGAAGGCTGCCAGTTCTTTGCCCGACAAAGCCATGTCCCGCCCGGGAGCTTCAAACAATCCCACTTTCTGGCCGTTCGCGGTATGGGGGTGGACATGGTTGGCCCCTTCAAAAAGCTCCGGGAGGTTTCACACACCTCTTCGTCGCAATCGACAAGTTCTCCAAGTGGATTGAAGCCAAGCCGGTTGCCACAATCACTGCGACAAAGCACGGGATTTTTCCTCAACATCGTGCACCGCTTCGGCGTCCCAAACAGAATCATAACCGATAATGGGACTCAATTCACGGGAGGCATCTTCAAGGAATTCTGCGAAGACTTCGGAATCAAGATCGCTACGCATCGGTAGCTCACCCCAAAAGCAATGGGCAAGTCGAGCGAGCAAACGGCATGGTTCTTCAAGGCATCAAGGCTCGCGTCTTCGACCGGCTAAGCCCTTACGCGGCAAGTGGGTCCAAGAACTCCCCTCGGTTCTATGGTCGCTGCGAACTACACCCGGTCGGGCCACCGGTCAAACTCCTTTCTTTACGGTCTATGGCGCGAAGCCATGTTGCCAAACGAGATGGAGTTTGAATCCCTCCGGGTTCGCGGCTTCAACGATGAACGCTACGACATCGACCGAGTGGATGACCTCACCCGATTGGAAGAGGCCCGCGAGGCAGCCCTCATCCTCGGCCAAATACCTTCAAGGGCTCGGAAGATACCACGGTCGCAACGTGCGAGCACGAGCTTTCATTGTTGGCGACTGGTCCTACGCAAAATCCAGACCACCAAAGACCGACACAAGTTATCTCCCTTATGGGAAGGACCCTATATAATCGCCGAAGTGACTCGGCCGGTGCCTACCGGCTAAGCGCGAGGACGGGTCTATGGTGGAGAACTCTGGAACATCGAACATCTTCGGCGGTTTTACGCCTAATTTGGCTAAGGCCTCATGTTTTCCTTGATTGCCAACCTCAAGCAAGATGACTTCTTGAGCTAGCGGTCGGGGCTGATACACATATCAATAAAGCTCGAATTTTCCTCGTCAAATTTTTGTACATAATTTGGTTTATCATTGTTTAATGTCCTTCGACTCGAGCTCGGTGTCTAAGGACCGAGAGTTTTCCGATGACCTAATCGAGCCTAGGCTTGGTGACGACGGACGAAAACTACTTAAGAAATTTCACGCAAAGGCTCGAATCAAGGCATTGACATAAATAAACTAAAAATAGGCACAAAGATTTCATGACAAGAGTGTTACGATTACATGACATTCATAAAGCAAAGTCAAAACACGGTTCGAGTTTAAAATTGTTTACTACATCTAAAGAGATCTTCTTCGCCGCCTCTTGCGCCTCGCCGAGCATATCTAAGGCTGCTCGTCGTTGTCCCCTCGGCGAAGCCCTCCCGATTGAATGAATATCCACTCGGGGTAGAGGGACTTGGTACGTGCAAGAGCCGAGACCAGCCCCATGTTGGCGCTTCGGTGATGTTTTTAGATCTGCTCGGGAGCCGGCGGAGCTTGTCGAAGATCTCGATTGGCCCCCGAGCTGGCCCCAACCCCTTGATCAAACAAGGCTGCCAAGATCGGCGTGGCGGCATTGGCGACCTCTTCCCGTATCTCGTCGCTGGATTTGATCCGCCGAGTAAGACGTCATCTGGGCTCGGGTCTTCATCTTATAAGCTGCAAGGAGTTCCGGATCGTTCAAAGCACTCGGGAATGAAGCGGCACATGAGATTCAACTTCAAAGAAGGTTACCTTCAAATTCGGCCTCCATTTCGGCCTTGTCAAGGTTGACCGCTTCAGTGGACTTGAAGCGAGTGTACCTCGAAGAATTTTCTACAACAAAAGAGGATTATCGATAGACAAGATCAACAAAAGAATCATGATGAAGCTGGGAGAGGCGGGCTTACTTCCGATTGATCCGCGGAGGTCGAGGTTCGCTTCCCGAAGCTCCGAGATCTCCCTCCTTAAAGCGGCCTCCCTTGAAGCGGCCTCCTCCCGAGTGACCTTCAGCTGTCGCGAACGTCCTCCAAGGAGTTTAAGTGAGGCACGCTTTTCCAGCACCTCGGATTTCGCCATTGAGCGGCAATATTCTTTCGCATGCGAAGGCGAAGGATGATCGGCGAAGGATAACGAAGATATAATCAAAAGAAAGATGAAGGCTTACGTTGAGCGGTCGGGTCGCCTCGTTCAGGCTCTCGACGAGGGCATCCCTTTCATCCTTTTCAGCCTGCCGGTCGAGGATGATGCCCTGTCTCTCGCCTTCCGAGTCCCGCCACTCGATTCGATCGGAGGAACCCGGGTCTCGAAGGCGCAACACAGGGATCTCTTCTACCGTGGTGGCAAACAAGAAAAACCAATGAAGACATGAAAGATTCAAAATTGAAAGAACAAAGGAAAGTTAGAAGCAAGTCTCACCGGTTTCGGCTGCCCGCCTAGGTGGGGCAGCGGGCCCTTCTTCTTCTTCGGGCTCGTGCCGAGTGACCCTCGGTCGGGCGCTTGGGCCGCGCCGAGGGTTCCCGCAACCGCGGTCTCCGGTCGGGATATCCCGGCGCGGTCGGGGCTCTTCCACGGGGCGCTCTCCTTCGAGGAGAAGGGTGCTTCTCGGAACGCTCGCACTTGGTTGCGGGCTCCGGGGTTTGGCTCGACGCCTTGGCGCAGCGGCCGGGTCGGCCCTTCATCCCCTCCGACGGGATCTATATCCACGGGCTTCTGCACAAGTAAATACGGCGAAGATAAAGAAGAGTTTCCTACGAAAGAACTCGGGACTTTGGTTTGAGCTTACGGTTGATCGGCGGATCTTCGGTGCAGTCCGCGCGATCGCCTTAGAGGCGAGTCTCGACCGGAGGAGCCGGGACGTCGTCATCCGAGTCCTCGATGATCAGCCGCCTTTTGCTTGCGCGCTTGTTCGAGTCCTCACGCGCCGCCCGCTTCCCAACCTGGATCGGCTTGAATTTTTATCCCGCCGGCTTCTTGGTGGGGCGACGCTGCGCGTCATCATGAGCCATCTTATATGGCTTGGAGGTGATAGAGGCGTTTTCCTGCAGAAAAGGGAAAGTGCAACATTAAACGGCAAGACGTCAAGATCAAAAGATACTATGAAGCATCCGATCGGCTTACGGAGGAGGGGTCGATGGATCTTGAATGGAAGGACAGCGAATGAGGGCCCGCTCGACCGCGACTCCGGATGAAAAGAGTTTGTACATCCGGATCTTCGGGATCTCGTATGTGAGTGGATCCGGGTCCTCCCGTGGGGGTCATTCCGCCTTCGTACTCGAAGGCCGGCTTCGACCGCTCCACGATTGGCGCTAGTCGGCACGATGAAGTGCCGAGTGATTTGTTCCCCGCGAAGGTTCCTCTTCTTCATCGCCGGGATCTTCGCGAGTAGATCGTTGGCTTCATCCCATTCTTGGGCTACGGACGGTGCTCCAAGATGGTTTGGGGACAGGAGGAAGACCGACAAAGGCGGGAAGGTGGGTTCAAGATTGCGATGTAGAACCGGTTCGCGTGCCGGCCTTTGTTCGAGGATTTCAAGGGGAGAGAGAAGTAGTCTTTGCGGAGAGATCCGCGAAGCCGGAAGCTGCCCCGCCAACGACACAAGGTTGGTCCTTGTTCGGATGGGGTTTCGGTAGAACATACGACGAGCAGTTGAAGCGAGGAAGAATGCCAAGGAAGGCTTCACACACATGAATGAAGAGTGCTATGTGAAGCATCGAGTTAGGGTTCGGATGGTAGATGTGAAGACCATAGTAATCCAAGAGCCCCGAAAGAATTCGGAGGTGGGAAGACTGAATCCGCAATAGAAAAAGGAGGTAAAGACAACGAGCTCACCGGTGTTTGGGGTCGGGAAGTCCTCCCCCCGCCGGGCGCCATCCCACAAGTTCCTTGGGCGGAAGCACGCCGTGCTTCACCATCTCCTTGAGGGTGTACTCCCTCACGTCCGAGGTGGCCCATTGATCGAACGGAATCCTCTTTTCTTCCGCCATGAGAGCGAGGTTGTTGAGGAGCGGATCCGAGAAAGGTTGGATCTTGGGCGATAGATGTGGGAGTTTTGGCTGCGGGAGCTAGTTGTCGCGGCAAGCAAGCTTCTTGGCGGATGGATCGAGGAGCGCGCAAGCCTAGGGTTCTCCGCGATGAACCGATGAGCGAGTATGCGAGAAGGGAATTTTGGAAGATGAAGAGGCGGGGACGACCTCGTGTCTTTATAAAGAAAGATTTGAGGGTTGCGCTAGGTTTTCGGTGAGTGGGCCGAGCCCATAAGAAAATCTACGGCCCGGCTAACGTGTGGTCTGATACGTGTCCTTAGGGACTTAAGCGGATGAGCTTAAGCAGATTTGCCCTGGCAATATGCGCGTGTCCGAGTGCCCTGTACCTTTAAAAGATCCTTCCATACCGCGGTTTGTCTGACTTCATGAGAAGCTGACACGATGCAATTTGGAAGGTGACCAACAGCAGAGTTTTTATAGCCACCTTGGTGAACGAGGGCTGTTTGGTTTTTCAGCATTTGGTCGGGTAATCTTGCCGATGCTGTTTGTTTTCCACCTTGGTGAAGATCTTTATAAGATTGAGACCAGTATTATGGCAAAAGCTGTTTAATAACTTGGTCATATTTTTCATATGATTGAAAGAACTTATTTTCCCATGAGGGATGATTAAAGTATTTGTTCCGGGATGATTCGGGCAGATCTACTCGGATAAGCATGAGCTTACCGAGTGCTTTTTACCCGCTAGGGTTGATTGAGTTGTTATTCCGGGATTACTCGGGCGAATCTACTCGGTTGAGCAAGAGTTTACCGAGTGTTTTTACCCATGAGGGATGATTGAATTATTTGTTCGAGATGACTCGGGCAAATTCACTCGGTTGAGTATGAACTTGCTGAGTAATGAGATTTCTATGATTGCTTTAGCATGAGCTAGGCATCTACATGAGAATAATTTTTTATATAGTTCTTGACTATATGCTTAGTCTATTTTTGACTAACCACATAGTCGGGGGCTACACCTATAATTAGGTGCATCAGGAGATGCACCTAGATATTTATTTTTGAGAATTTTTATGTATTTTTTTTCCAGCCCTTCACAGTCTTTGGAGCCACTCGGGAAGATTCAGGCAGAGGTGATGGAATCACTCGGCGCCAAAAGCACTCGGTCAAAGAGATTTTTTGGTTGAGTGCTGCTTTGGTCTGAAGCTGAGTTGTCTCGTCGACTGAAAAGGACTCGGGGGCTACTGTGGAAATTGTGGCAATCGGGTATCCACATGACAAGCTTATCCGACTGAAGGTAGGGATAGATTGCGCCTGCTATATCTGTAAGCCGAACTTGACTTAGGTGTTACGGTTGCCGATAGAGATAAGGCAATCGGCCTATAGTCATGGTTTGGTAAGATTGAGGAAACCGTCTTAGAGTAAGATAGGATTTCCGACTTGTAAACCCTTCCTCCCAAGACTATATAAGGGGGGTAAGGGGCGTCCCTTGAGGGATATCCTAGACTTGATCAGAGATTAGATCTGAGATACAACTTCATAGGCGAGAGCTTTAGATCACGAGATCAATAAAGACACTCGGCGGATCGAATCCACCGAAACAGGAGTAGGGTATTACCTCACGAGAGGGCCTGAACCTGTCTAAATCTTCTTTTCCTCCTAACCCATTGTGCTTGGCGATCTTGACTGCGACCCCAGAAAATATATTGCCGAAACCAAGTTTCGACAGACGCTGAGTCGGGACACTCGAGGGGTCAGGGCTCCCGACCCCAGGAAGTGGTCGGGCATTTGATCTCCTCCCGAGGAACACCAGTCTGACTTCGGCTGTTCCTAACTCTGCTTCGTGGGCTACCCCAGGGTGACACCCCCCACACTGATGTTACTACTGAGAAGTACAAGGCTAGGCTTGTGGCCAAGGGCTATACCCAGAAAGAAGGAGAAGATTCCTTTGATACTTATTCACCAGTTGCTCGATTGACCACAATTCGAGTGTTACTTTCCTTGACAACCTCTCATGGTCTTCTCGTTCATCAGGTGGACGTTAATATAGCTTTCCTAAATGGAGAGCTAGAAGAGGAGATATACATGGATCAGCCAGATGAATTTGTAGCAAAAGGTCAAGAAGGAATAATGTGTAAGTTATTGAAATCTTTATATGACCTCAAGCAAGCAACTAAGCAATGGCACGAGAAGTTCAACAGAACTTTGACATTTGTTGGCTTTGTTGTGAACGAAGCTGACATATGTGTGTATTATCGCTATGGTGGGGGTGAAGGAGTGATATTGTGTTTGTATATTGATGACATACTAATCTTTGGCACAAGCCTTAATGTGATTAAGGAAGTCAAGGAGTTTTTGTCTCAAAACTTTGAGATGAAAGACTTGGGACAGGCCGATGTTATCCTTAATATAAAACTAGTATGAGAAGGTGATGGCGAGGTTACACTTACGCAATCCCATTATGCAAAAATTTTCTAAGTAGCTTTGGTTATAGTGACTATAAACATGTTTCAACACCTTATGATGCTAGTGTGATATTAAGGAAAAACAAATGGATAATGAGAGATCAGCTGAGATACTCTCAGATTATTGGTTCACTTATGTACTTGGTTAGTGCTACGAGATCTGACATCTCCTTTGGTGTAACCAAACTAAATCGGTTTGTGTCTAATCCAGAAGATGATCATTGGCCTGCTCTGTAAAGAGTGATGCGCTATCTAAAAGGTACTGTGGACTATGGAATACACTATACCAGTTATCCAAGGGTACTAGAGGGATGTAGTGATTTAAATTGGATTTCTGATGCTGATGAGATAAAAGCCACGACCGGATATGTGTTCAGGCTTGAAGGTGGCGCTGTTTCCTGGAAGTCTCACAAGCATACCATCTTAACGAGGTCAACTATGGAAGCAAAACTCAACACATTAGATACTACCACTATTGAGGCTGAATGGCTTCGTGAACTCCTAATGGATTTACCGGTGGTTGAAAACCCATACCAGCTATCCTAATGAACTATGATAATCAAACAGTGATTGTCAAAGTGAACAGTTTGAAGGACAACATGAAGTCATCCAGACATGTGAAGGGGCGGTCGAAATCTGTTAGGAAATCGAGAAGCTCCGAACTAATACCTTGGATTATGTCCAGACGGCTAAAAACCTGGCAGATCAATTTACAGAGTGTCTTTCATGAAATGTAATAGACAATGCATCCAGCGATTGGGCTTGAGACCCATCATGTGAGTCATGCTTTGGCGGTAACCTATCCTTTGTGATCGGAGATTACGTGAATTTGAACGGTGAAACAAGCCATTGAATGACTGAGTGAAGATAACTTTTAATTAGGCTCATTCCTGTGAAAGTGAATTTCTCTTCAAAACTGTAAGGCATGTTGGCTTTTGCCTTAATGTGCTCCGCGTGGCTTTGTCAAAAGCAGAGATGTTGTCCTACAAGACATCTCATAAGGATTACACATATATGGGTTTGACTGCTAGTCACGGTCTATGAGATTTGAGTAATCTGTAGATACTCATGAAAGGCCTGGAGTATGGTTTACAAGCTCCAAACCACAGGGATGCTTTCACAGCCTAGTAGCAGTGAAGGGTTCTCATCAAACTTGTTCACACAAGACTGTCAATTCAAGGCATAGTCCATTGAACAGTTGTGAATAAGTGTAGCCTCAGCTCTAGATGGGAGTTCAACTTAACAGTCTCCATCAAATATTGCTATATTAAAGACTACAGTGGACCTGAGAGCATTTGTAATGTGGCTTGAAATTCTTGGTGGGGATTGTCGGGATATATGGGCTTGGGCCCATCTATTTAAACAATAAAAGAATTTAAAGCCCATTAGTTATTGCTAGAGAATTGAGTGTTTAGTTCCACATGGGAATTTGATGAGTATCTCAATCAACTTAAAAGGTGGACTCTGTACACACCGGTTGTTGAAGTTGATAGAGGAGATTGGCGTGCCACACGCACACGCGTGCGCTTGCTCACCTCGCCGGGCCGTGGCCATGGCTGTGGCACAAACGCAAAGTGATGTAGTGCGGTGCGATGAGTTTTGCCGTTGAAGATAGTCATCATTGGGAGATCAATGGATGATCAATGGTCATATTATCTCTGGTGTTCATGGCAGACAGAAATGGCGAATGATCATCGAAATATTCCATGTGATAACAACCATTGACTCCATGTTATAACACCCTGTGATAATAGCCATAGATGCTCAGGCATTGATACTCTTCATGGTGTCCAGGATTCATCCCCCTGCTCACCTGCATAACTATACAAGGAGCTCCGCTCCTTCTCAAAGCACACTAGAGCAAGCATAGAAAGCACATCTCCCTTCCCTTCTGATTTCTGCTGCATCCAGACTAAAGGGTAACATGACATTTATATAGTTCTAATCTTTTCTGATGTGTGAACGAGACCTGAGGGCTATCTTAATAGGGGCACCAACTCTAACCAGTAATTGGTGTCCAAACCCCTATTTAATAGTTGTTTGTCACACACTTGCCCCGGCTTGTTGGAACTTGGATTCTATCTTAACAGACGGTACCGATCTGGTTAGTATCAGCGTTGTTATCCGCTGTTTACATAGCTGTCCACCAATGAGACTTTATCAACACTACAATCTCCAAATGCTGTTATGCGCATTATAAATCTCCTGAGTCCCCAGGGAGATCGGAGAGAAATATATAAATGCCATGTCAGTATAACCGGTCCATCGGATGGGCAAAACTATGTCCTTATTCTGGCACAAAAGTTTTTATAGTTTTCTGGCATACAGCCAAAACCATTCAAGTCATATGAATTATACTTTCTGGCATATAGCTAAAGTTATTTGAATAGAATGGAAAAATCAAATTTTATTAAGCTTCTCTATGGGGTCTCCTCTGGAAAGGTCAACTCTACAATACCACATAACCTCCCAGGAGTCTGGTTATGCGTGAAATAGTACAGATACAGCAGCTTCGTAAGTTTTTACAGATTAATAATGTACAAATACAAGTTATACAATACAAAAAGACGCAACACTTCCATAGGAATAGCCCGAGTGTAGAGTCGACCTAGAGTTCGTGTTCTTCCTTGGCTTTGAGATTTCCTGAAGTTATTATGTGCAAGACTTAGTACCAATGGTACTCAGCAAGCCAAACTGAATACAATTCTATTTAAATATGCATATTTATATCAACAAGAGAAACAAATTATAAATATGTTCCTAGCATGAAGATATATCCTATTCTTCTTTCCAAAATATTCTATGTGAACATTTAAGGACATGAATTATAAGCTTAACTTTAGCTTAATCCTATACTATACCCTTTCCTATAAATATGCAAGATATTTTAAAAAGAATAATATAATCCTAGCCTTAGCATGATCGTATGCTATATAGATAGGTATAATATGATATGAGCCTAATTCTCAATGTGATCTCATACTATACATAAATAGATATACATGATATCCTAAGAGGAAATAAACTAAGTCTAACTTAAACATGAATCAAGGTCCTATTCTTTCTTTTAATTTCTTGTATATGAATATCAAGTTTTAGGAATGGCATTTTAGAAAAGTTACTCATGCCATTAAATTGGATTCACCCATAGACACAACTCCATTAACAGGGAGTATGGCATATTCGAATACAAATTGACTCTGCAGCGTCTGCCCAGCTTTACCCGAGGATTAACCTTGGTTTGCCAGACTGAAGGGTAACATGGCATTTATATAGTTCTAACCTTTTCTGATGTGTGAACGAGACCTGAGGGCTATCTTAATAGGGGCACCAATTCTAACCAGTAATTGGTGTCCAGACCACTATTTAATAGTTGTTCGTCATACACTTGCCTCGGCTTGGTGGAACCTAGATTCTATCTTAATAAACGGTACCGATCTGGTTAGTACTGGTGTTTTATCCGTTGTTTACGTAGCTGTCCACCAACGAGACTTCAACAACAACACTACAAATCTCCAAATGCTATTATGCGCATTAATAAATCTCCTTAAGTCCCCAGGGAGATCGGAGAGAAATATATACTTGTCATGCCGGTATAACTGGTCCATCGGATGGGCGAAACTATGTCCTTATTCTGGCACAAGAGTGTTTATAGTTTTTTGGCATACAGCCAAAATCATTTAGGTTATATGAATTATATTTTCTGGCATATAGCCAAAATTATCCTCATATCACATGGGATGATAGGACTTATATTTGCCTATCACATAAAATAATAGATTATTTTTCCATTCTATTATAAGAAATAA
Organism: Oryza australiensis; assembly: GCA_019925245.2. Lineage (NCBI taxonomy): Eukaryota > Viridiplantae > Streptophyta > Magnoliopsida > Poales > Poaceae > Oryza > Oryza australiensis. The sequence goes on from JAIFGZ020000507.1 coordinate 414,491, forward strand.
TGATATAATTTCATATGACCATTGGATAAAATATTAATGCATATGATAATGCTTACTTTATTATTCTCATGATTTTATACTTAATGTAGGCTATCAGAATATTGTCTAAGGAGAAGGAGAATATATCTAATCATGTGAAATACTAAGCTTCTCCTTTTCTATACAAAAATGATAGGATAGTTCTAATGCATAAAATAATAACTTATATGAACTAAAGATGTCCTTATATTCACATAAAATATTAACATATATAACCTAAAAATATCTTGAATCACATGAAATGACAAATTATGACTATCTAACTTAGCTAACCCATCCCACAAAACATTGATGTCTAAATATATTATTTCAAACATGATAACTTATTGTTTTTGAACTCTATGAATGATCAAAGACAGTTTGACTTGCCTTCAGGACTAGTGGTCTCAAATCCTTTTTCTCTTTGGATAACAATGAGGGTGTTTATGTCGACAATAAGGTCAAGCTCAGTTTCTTCTGTGAACTCGACGTCGCGATCTTTGATTTGGAGAATGATCGGCCGAGGACAATGGATTTTGAGATTTGCTTTGGCGGCTAGCTAGGGTTTCTCAGAGACCTTTGTTTGATTTCACTCAGGTGTTATCGCGTGGGAGAGGGTGAGGCGGTTCCCTAGAGTCGGTTTATCGCGCCGATGGGCAAAGCCGGCGCCCATAGGGCGGTAGCCGTGGGTTGTGGCGCCGTGGTCGGCCGAAATAGGGAGGAAGAAGGAAGATAGAAAAATGGAAAAAAAGGAAAAATAAGAGAATAAAAGAAAATGGAAATTTTGGAAAAAGTTTGGAAAAAATAATTTGAATTCAATTTTTGGGGAATTTCCTTGAATTAAAAGCTAAATTAGGGTTTTTCAAAAAAATAAGGATCAAAACTTAATAAAATCTGATTTTCTATATTAAAATAAGAGAAATACAAATAAATATTAGGAGATTTTAAATGTGTTAGCATTATGCACACAACAAAATTATTTGCAAAAATATCTTCACTGTTTTTCATATTTTCAACAATGTACACTTTTGAGGATGTTACAGACCTACCCTCCTAAAAAGAATCTCATCCCCGAGATTCGGCTGGGCCTCAAGTAATTGTGGGAACTTCTTCTTCAACTCTGATTCTTTCTCCCAAGTTGCCTCTTGCTCTATGTGATTTGATTTTTTTATTGTACCCGGCAGAACTTTATGCTGCGGCTCCTTAGCTTCTCTTCAGATACTTCTAATATCTTCTCATGCTCTTCTACATAGGTTAAATCGGGTTGCAATTTAATATTTGTAGTGGTATTTCTTCAGTTGGCTGCCTCAGGCATTTTCTTAAGTTGTGACACAAAGAATACTGGGTGCACTTTATTTAATTCTGGTGGTAAATGTAATTGATAGGAAACTTCTCCTCTTCTCTTCGGAATCTGATACGGCCCAATATACTTAGGATCTAGTTTCCTTTTTATCTGAAACCTGTGTACACCCTTAAATGGTGCCACCTTTAGGTAGACCAAATCTCTGACTTCAAAACTCATATCTCTTATCCAGTTATTACTATAGTTTTTCTGCCTTACTTGAGCAGCTCTCAATTTCTTGCTTATAATCCTGATTTGGGCCTCTGCATTATGTGCTAATTGTGGGCCTATCAACTGTCTTTCCCTAACTTTTGTCCAATTAAGGGGGGTTCTGCACTTTCGGCCATATAATGCTTCAAAAGGTGCCATTCCCAGACTGGATTGATAACTATTATTGTATGAGAACTGAGCGAAGGGTAAACAGTCAAGCTCTCAACATATATTCGAGGATCTGGTTTACTCTTTCCATTTGTCCTCCAGTCTGTGGGGAATAGGCTGAATTAAACCCTAATTTGGTACACACGAGTTCCTGAATTGTCCTCTAAAACCTGGATGTAAATTGTGATCCTTGATCTGATACAATCCTCAGGGGTACTCCATGTTGTATGACTATTCTTGTCAAATATATCTCGGCCAATTTATCCCTTCCATAAATCTGTTTAATGGGGATAAAATATACCACTTGTGTTAGCCTATCAATAATAACCCAGATGACATCATATCCTTCTTTTGTTGTTGGTGGACCTGTAATAAAGTCCATCCCAATCTCATCCCATTTCTATTCAGTACAAGGGAGTGGTTGCATTAACCCTATAGGTCTTTAATGATCTGCTTTCACCTTTTGACATACTTCACATAGGCTCACATATTCCGCTATCTCCTTCTTCATATTAGTCCGCCAAAGTATCCTTTTTAAGGTACTGATACATATTTGTACTTCTAGGGTGGATAGAAAATATTGAGTCAGGAGCCTCTTGTAAAATCATCTCCTTTATCTCTCTCACATCTAGAATACAGATGTGTTCCTAAAATCTGAGCACTCCATTGTTACCCTCTGCAAAGCCTAGTGCTTTGCCCTTCTGCAATTCTTGTTTAATCTTCTGAATTTATGGGTCATTTTGTTGTGCTTTCTTTATTTCATCCTCCAAGGTAGGTTTTACCTCCATCTGAGCCACACTTTCTTTACCCACAAATCCCAATCTTAATTTCTGGATTTCTGCCTGTAGCGGCTCTGGACATTCTTTAATCATACTATTACTACAATAAGCTTTTCGACTTAGAGCATCAGCCACTACATTAGCCTTTCCCGGGTGATATTTAATATCCAAATCATAATCCTTTATCAAGTACAACCATCTCCTCTGTCTCAGGTTCATATCGGGTTGAGCAAAAATATACTTGAGACTTTTATGATCCGTAAACATCTCACATTTGTTCCCGATCAGATAATGCCTCCATATTTTTAAGGCATAAACCACCGCTGCTAATTCTAAATCATGGGTTGGATAATTTTGCTCATGCGGTCTGAGTTGGCGGGATGCGTAAGCAACAACTCTCTCTTTCTGCATTAATACGCACCCTAATCCTTGACGACTAGCGTCACAATAGACTTGGAAAACTTTTCCATTGTTTGGTAATGCCAACACTAGTGCGGTGGTCAGTCTCTTATTAAGTTCCTAAAAAAATTTCACATTTATCTGTCACTCAAAGGGTATATACCTTTACTCCCTCAACAGTTATGATATGTCCCAAAAACTGTACTTCCTCCATCCAAAATTCACATTTTGAGAACTTAGCATACAGTTGTTGTTCTCTTAATTTCTCTAGAGCCCGTCTCAAATACTCCTCATGTTCTTCTGTACTGGAAGAATAGATGAGGACATCATCTATGAATATCACCACAAACTTCTCCAGATATTCCATGTATGTTTTATTCATAACATTCATTAAAACAGCCAGTGCATTAGTTTGTCCAAAGGGCATTACTTGTGAACTCATACAGCCCATATCTGGTAATAAAGGGTTTTTTTGGTACATCTTCCCTTCTAACTCTTAATTGATGATATCGTGACCTCAAGTCTATCTTTGAAAACACCTTGGCTCCTTTCAGCTGATCACATAAATCATCAAATTCTTGATAGGAAATACTTATTCTTAATTGTGACTTTATTTAATGCTTCGTAGTTTATACACATTCTTAATGTCTCATCCTTCTCCTCCAACTCATCTATTTGTCTTTTCAGCTCTGCTAACTCAGGTGCACCCATCCTATATATGGCCTTTGCTATTAGTTTAGTGCCGGGTCTCAGCTCAATTAAAAACTCAACGTCTCTTTTCGATATCATTCCAGGGAGATCTGTTGGGAATACCTCCAGAAATTCTCTGACGACCGGTATTTTCTCAACTCCTTCTGCTACCACGACATTCAAAGCTTTCAGTAATACTGGTAATAGGGGTTTCTTAACTCTGTACTCCACTTCTTTACCCCTATACTTGTTAACCGAATTATCTTATCCTCACAATCCATTCCCCCCTTATGCTTATGCAACCAATCTATTCTCAAAATCACATCCAACCCTCACATTGCTAGGAGGATAAGGTCTGCTATATCTAGCTTCCTCTCAACATCCAGCAACCAATCGTCTCCTGCCAGAGGCTCAGGGGCAGTGGCAAACGTTGGTGGCTTGGTCCTCTGGAAGTCGATCCACCTGGACCCTATAACTGATCCTTCTACACCAGGTACTCCGAGTTGTGCCATACGACTAATAACTTATTCAAATAACCTGATGTAGTTCCGCTCCATGGTTTCCATGAGCCTGAGAACATTGCCATGGTTGACCGTGGTCTGTGTACTATAATTTGCTGCTTTGTGGCTTGCTGCGCTGCAGCCTGTTGCTCTGTGGCCTGCTGCTCTACAGCTCCATCTTCTTTTGTTCCCAACATCTTATCTTATTCTTTGGGTAGATCCATAACAACTTATTTATAAAATCATTTATTATAGTTTTCAAAGATAAGAATTGAACAGATAAGATAAGAACTTAGCATGAAAATAAGAAGAAAGGAAGTAGAAAAGGGTGATAGACAGAGTCAGGTTTAAGATTTTTCTTTTCAAAACCTTTTAAAACAACAGGGAACTACACTAATTGCTATGGAACTCGAATGTTCCATGCTTTAACTGGAAGCCACAAAGAAAATACATTACACGACTCATCGTTCTATCTCGACGGATAAACCGTCAACTGCCTTTGGATTGACCTATCCTATCGATAACCCTATCCTAAAAGGTTAGCTAATCCTAACTCCTATTCGACTATTCAACCTTACTATTCCCTAGCGTCTCTCGATATTTTTGAAATAGTTGAGTAGGAGAATAAAACAAAACCCTTTTTAATAGAGGGAAGGCATGGAGGAAAGAAATAGATAAGAGGGGGCCAAGAATTTGAGATAGGAATGGATAGAAAGTATTTGGACATATTTTAATTTTTGAAAATAATATTTCAAATTCAATCTAACTTACCTAGGTCAACCTACAGTCAAGCTCTGCTCTGATACCATCTCTGTGGGGTCTCCTCCGGAGAGGTCAACTCCACAATACCACATAACCTCCCAGGAGTCTTGTTATGCGTGAAATAGTACAGATACAACAACTTTGTAAATTTTTACAGATTAATAATGTACAAATACAAGTTATACAATACAAAAAGACGCGACACTTCCACAGGGATAGCCCGAGTGTAGAGTCGACCTAGAGTTCGTGTTCTTCCTTGGCTTTGAGATTTCCTAAAGTTATTATGTGCAAGAATGAGTACCATGGTACTCAGCAAGCCAAACTGAATACAATTCTATTTAAATATGCATGCTATATCGACAAGAGAAACAACTTATAAATATGTTCCTAGCATGAAGATATATCTTATTCTTCTTTCCAAAATATTCTATGTGAACATTTAAGGACATGAATCATAAGCTTAACTTTAGCTTAATCCTATACTATACCCTTGCCTATAAATATGCAAGATATTTTAAAAAGAATAATATAATCCTAGCCTTAGCATGATCTAATGCTATATAGATATGAATAATATGATATGAGCCTATTCTCAATGTGATCTCATATTGTACATAAATAGATATACATGATATCCTAAGAGGAAATAAACTAAGTCTAACTTAAATATCAATCAAGGTCATATTCTTTCTTTGAATTTCTTATATATGAATATCAAGTTCTAGGAATGGCATTTTAGAAAAGTTACTCATGCCATTAAACTAGTTCACCCATAGACACAACTCCATTAACTGGGAGTACGGCGTATTCGAATACAAATTGACTCTGCAGTGTTTGCCCACTTTTACCCGAGAATTAACCTTAGTTAGCCAGACTGAAGGGTAACATGGCATTTATATTGTTCTAACCTTTTCTGATTTGTGAACGAGACCTGAGGGCTATCTTAATAGGGGCACCAATTCTAACCAGTAATTGGTGTCCAGACCCCTATTTAATAGTTGTTCGTCACACACTTGCCCCGGCTTGGTGGAACCTGGATTCTATCTTAACAGACGGTACCGATCTGGTTAGTATTGGCGTTTTTATCCGTTGTGTTAGTATCGGCGTTTTATCCGCTGTGGGGTCTCCTCCGGAGAGGTCAACTCCACAATACCACATAACCTCCTAGGAGTTCGGTTATGCATGAAATAGTACAGATACACCAACCTTGTAAGTTTTTACAGATTAGTAATGTACAAATACAAGTTATACAATACAAAAAATGCAACACTTCCACAGAGATAGCTCGAGTGTGGAGTCGACCTAGAGTTCGTATTCTTCGTGGGCTTCGGGATTTCCTGAAGTTATTATATGCAAGAGTGAGTACTAATGGTACTTAGCAAGCCAAACTGAATTCAAACTATATAAATAAATATGCAAAGTATCTTGAAAATAATAGCATAAATTTAGCCCTAACATGACTCAATACTATATGTATATGCATAATTTTGTAAAAGGAACAATATGAGCCTAGTCTTTATATGATTCTAGGTTTTATCCTTTCCTATAATTTATTACATATGGTGATTATACATGATGTCTTAAAAGGAATGATATAAATCTAGCTTTAACTTAACAAGCTAAACTAGATCCGATTACATGTAGATAAACATGAATGATATTTTAAAGAGAAACATGAATTATTAAGTAATCCTTAGCATGATAATGTATTCTATCCTTTTGTAGGATATTTTATATAATTACCGAAGAATATTAATTATGAACTTAACTTTTGTCCAATTCTATATTCCACCCTTTACTACATTTATTTATTTATAATTATTCAAATTTTAGGATGGCATTTAAGAAAAGTTACTCATGCCATTATACTGGATTCACCCATAGACACAACTCCATTGACCGGGAGTACGGTGTATTCGAATACAAATCAACTCTGTAGCGTCTGCCCAGCTTTACCCGAGGATTAACCTTAGTTAGCCAGACTGAAGGATAACATAGCATTTATATAGTTCTAACCTTTTCTGATGTGTGAATGAGACCTGAGTTCTATCTTAATAGGACCACAAATTCTAACCAGTAACTGGTGTATCCATCTCCTATTTAATAGTTGCTCGTCACACACTTGCCCTGGCTTAGTGGAACCTGGATTTTATCTTAACAGACGGTACCGGTCTAGTTAGTATCGGCGTTGTTATCCGCTGTTTACATAGTTGTCCACCAATAAGACTTTATCAACACTATAATCTCCAAATGCTGTTATACGCATTATAAATCTCTTGTCCCCAAGGAGATCGGAGAGAAATATATAAATGTCATACCAGTATAACCGATCCATCGGATGGGCGAAACTATGTCTTTATTCTGGCGCAAGAGTTTTTATATTTTCTGGCATACAGCCAAAACCATTTAGGTCATATGAATTATATTTTCTTGCATATAGCTAAAATCATTCTCATATCACATGAGATGATAGGACTTATATTTGCCTATCACATAAAATAATGGATTATTTTTTCATTCTATTGTATGAAATAATAATATAATTCCATATGACCATTTTCATATTACATGAAACGATAGGATTTATATTTACCTATCACATAAAATAATAGATTATTTTTCTATTCTATCACATGAAATTATTTCCTATGAGTATGAATGAAATACTAGCACATGTGATAATGCTTATTCTATCATGTTGATAGTTTTATATCTAGTTTAAGTTATCAAGGTGTTTTCTAAGGAGAAGAAGAATATATATAGTTATTTGGAATAATAACCTCCTCCTTTTCTACACATAAAATGATAAAATGCTTCTAATGCATGAAATGATAACTTACATGAACTAGAAAATCTACATAAAATATTGACATGCATGATTTCATGAATATCTAAATCTATATGAAATGATAGCTTCTAACTATCTAACCCATCCCGTGAAATATATCTAACTAATTATACTATTTATAACATGGAATTCATTATTCTTAAATGTTGAAAATGATCCAGGATAGTTTGACTTGCCTTCAGGACCAATGGTCTCAAATTCTTCTTTTCTTTGGACACGAGGGAAGGTGCTTGTGTTGACGATATGGTCAAGTTCAGTTTCCTCTATGAACTCGACGTCATGATCTATCGATAAACGATAAAATAAATCAAACAAATAACTCTAAATAAACACCAAATAAATATAAAATTCTAAAAAAGTTTAAAAGGTAATTTTTTAAGTTTTCAAAGAGAAAGCTATTTGTTAGACTCTATAACTTAGAATTTACACTTGAGTAGAATAAAAGAAAATAAAAGAGTATTTTAAAAATATGTTAAAGACAAAAAACGATAGCTTTTTAGAGTTTTAATTAGGAAGGTTATTTTTTAGGGTTTTTAAAGTTTAAATTTGGGTTTGAATAAAAATAAAAGGGTTAAAAGAAATATTTTAAATATTTTAAAAGGAGGATAAATAGGTTTGTAAAAATGAAATATAAATTTGGAAAGGGTTAAAAAGGGGTTAAATTATTTTTATAAGGTCATTTATTAAACCTAAAATTTAAAATTTGGCTTGGTTTAAAATAAAATAAAAAGACCTAAAAGGAATATTTAAAATATTTTTAAAAGGAATAAAATAGGAGGATTATTTTTAAATTCTAAAGTTTAAAATTTGGGCTTTTCTAAAATGATTTAGAAAGAGTTAGAAGTTAAAAATATTTTTAAAAGGGAATATAAATAAGTTTAAAGGAAATAGGAAGAATTTTGAAATTATAAAATAAAATTTTTAAAAAAGAAATTAAAGGGTCAAATTGATCAACTAGGGAATAAACTAATTTCCTAGAAAAAATTCTTCTAATCTTCTCTCTCTTTTCTTTTTATCTTTTTCTTTATCTTATTTATTTTTCTCCTCTCTCCCTCTTCTCTTTTCTTTCTTTCTTTTTCTTTCTTTCCCTTCTCTCTTTCTTTTCCAGGCAGGCCGCCGGCGGGTGGGGGTGAACGGCAGCGAGGGCGGCCGGACCTTGGGGTTGAGGGGTTCCTTGCCCATCTACAAGACACGGCGATCCCGTCTTTGAGCTCGGCCGGTCCGAGGAGACAGCGAGACGGGCTGGCAGCGGTGGGCTAACAGCGGCGGCGACGGTGCTTGTCGCAGCGGCAGTCCGGCGATGGCACGGTCAGGGTGGCAAGCTTGGGAGCATCTATAGTGTGTAGGGAAGCTAGCTAAAGGGGTGGTTTGGCTGGGGAAGCATCGAGGCGAGCTAGCGACGTGTGCGTGGCGGCGGCCGAAACAGGGGAGTCCCGGCGGCTCGCCGGCGGTGGATTTCCGGCGACAATTTGGTTCGGTAAAGTTAGGGGAATTGAGGCTATAGATATGTAGAAAACAATTATACCTTTGATTTGAAGGAGGATCGACCGAGGACGACGAATTTTGGAAGTTGCTCCGGGCGGCTTAGTTAGGGTTCTTCCGGTGTTCTTCAAATTCGGACAGCTCATGTCATATAATTTGGGGAATTTTGGAAAGAAGGTAGAGAGAGTGATAAGGAACAAATTTTGTATCAAAGGTTTTATCCGGGATGGTCTATTTATAGACGTTCAAGTCGGTTCTTGCTTGCGGGATATCGATGGCAATGGCGGTGGCTCCATGTCGGTTCGGCAAGAGGATGTGCACGGTGACGACGGCGTTCCAATCGCGCAGTGGCTCGTGTACAAGAGGATGGCGATAGTCTACGTGGCTGGGACTCTCTGGTGGACGGGGGCGGCGCCCATGGCTTGGCGACGGAAGACAAGGGGCGACCGCTGTTGGACTAATGTAGAGGAGAAAGAAGAAAGGAGGGAAAAGAAGGAAGGAAGAAAGGAAGGGGGAAAAAGAAAATAAGAAAAGGGAAAAGAAAATAAGAGAAAAAGGAAAAATAGAAGAAAAGAAAATTTTACAAAAAATTTAAGAATATTTTGATCTAGAAACCAAAATCAATTAAGCTCAGTTTTTAGGAATGTTTCTCAAATTAAAAGTCACGTTGGGATTTTTCAAAAAGAGAAAAATAAAGATTTAATTGATGTTTGATTTTTATATTAGAATTAAGAAAAATTTAGAAAGAGTTTAATTTAAGGTTTGAAATTAATTTAAATTTAATTTTTGAAAATTTCCTTGAATTAAAGATTGAATTGAGACTTTTCAAAAATAAAAGCATGAATCAATAAGTTTGGGACTTTTAAGTTAAATCAAGGTGAATAAATAAAGAATACAAGTAGATTTTAGGGGATTTTAAATGTTACACCATAAACTTTGTTCGCAAAAATTATCTACGTCAATTTGAGTATTTTTTTAAAGTGTTAAATTTTTAGGATGTCACAGAGTCCTACAACCCCATCGCTAGCACTGCGTGCACAATGTTGGCGAGAGCAGAGCCTTCGAAACCTCGTCAATCATTGACATCCTGCTCGGGATAGACAGGCGATAAGGTTTTTGGGAAGTGTTGAACATGACTGCTCGCACCATGAACATCTACATCGACTACATCCTGGTGGCCGTTTGTTGTTGTACGACTACATCTCGGTGGTCGTTCGTTGTTGTACGACTATGTCTTGGTGGCCATTGTACGTCTACATCACTAAGGTCATTCGAGGAACTACACAGCAAGAATTATTCATTGCTACGAACTTGTACGACTACATCAACAAGACATCCAACATGTTTAACACAAGTGATAACGACATTCACACTGCTAGTGCTAATAATGCCTCCGGCAGTACAAGTGCAAACCTCAGCACTCATCCCTCTGTAGGGTACATTCTAAAATTTTATTGTTGCATATTGTTCATGTTTAAATTTGTGTTAAAAATGAACACGTGCACGTATTCTGTTTCACTCACTATAGTCATGAAATATTGTTTATTTACCTAACTAATTTTTGGAATATCAAAATAGGCCTACATTTTTAACAGTATATAATGTAGGGTTATGGGATGACTACACTAGCGCACAACAAAATTATGTCCCATGAACAAGGAACTACTACAGTTATAGATCACAGAATTACCACTAGACGCTCAGATGTAGCGGAAGATGCGTCGGTGTAGACTCAATCCAGTCGTGGTCACGCGTCGGTGAAGAGGAAGTAGTCGATCATGTCCTCACTTGCGGCTCGTCCTTGTGCTCCAGGTTCAGCACCTCTGAAGTATCCACACGTACGGGGAGGAAGCGTCGTGCCCCCGGACTGCTAGGTCCACGAGGAACAACTGATCGCTAGATAGGGTTTGGCAGCGGCGGCCAGGAAGAAAGCTATCTCAATCCGTGCGCCCCACCCCTCTATATATAGACCCCGCTGATGGGCCTTTCCAAAAGGCCCACTCAGCAATCTGACCCAAGGTACAGTTCGTTCGATCCTCGGTGCGGTGCGACCCAAAAAGTCGGTGTTGTCTCTTGGGCATATATATATATATATGTATATATATATATCCAACAATCTCCCACTTGAACTAGAGACAATCTCATAGTCAAGTTTATTAAAGCTTCATCCCGTTAAGTGTGTGACCCTATGGGCTCACGTGTGAATAGACATGGTCCGAGTACTCCTACTCGAGACAATAGTTGATAGCGGCCTCAAGCAAGACATTTCAACTCCTAGACGCACGTAAGATCATATCAGACGAACCACCACTCGTCATATACGAGCTATTCCCTTTGCCTCACGATATTTGGTTTGGCTCCAAGCTGACCGCTCTTTCTCGATGCTGTGATTCGGAATCCCTTAAAAGGTCAACTCTTAACCTTAGCACGGCCATGCATTTCCGGATCCGATCACTCGAGGGGCCCAGAGATATCTCTCTCAAGTAGAGAGGGGCAAATCAGCATGCTTCCTGTCAAACCCAAAAACTACCGTTATGACTACCCAGTTACGGAGTAGCATTTGATAGTCCCTAAGGCATTTCACATCCCAAGCACATGCGTCAGACTCAGGTCTAAGGATATAGTGTATATGTTTGTGTAATGAGAGAACTATTTAATAATTCCTCACATTGGGTCAGTTCGGCCCCATGTCATACATGTAAAAACATTATTAGTTCGACATCTCCATGTCCCTGACTTGTGAAACATAGTCACCAACTAATACATGTGCTAGTCATCAACCATGACTAGGGACAACATTAGAATAACCATACAAGTAAAGAGTTTCACAGACAATTCACATAATTATCAATCAATACAAGTTGTCTTTCTCATGGATATTCTAAGAGATATCCGAATACAATGGATATTCTCATGGATATATCATGAATACAACAGATTATAATCATCTCTATGACTACTAGAGCTTATCTAAGAGATATCTAATACCCATAGCTCTCATGTGGGCCTAACGCTTAGGCTGTGGAAGAGGCTTTTCAAAGGATCTGCAACATTCAAATCTATATGTATTTCGCATATCTTGATCTCACCCCGTCTAACGAACTCTCGAATGAGATATTTCTGCAGTATGTTTGTTCTTCTGGTGATTCCTTGGTTCCTTTGCTAGCGGAATTGCACCATTGTTGTCATAGTAGAGTTCCAATGGGCTGAACACATTCGGAAACACACGAAGCTCAATGAGGAACTTTCTCATCCAAACACCTTCCTTTGCAGCTTCAGAAGCTGCAATGTACTCGGCTTATGTTGTAGAATCGGCCATGGTTTCTTGCTTAGAACTCTTCCAGTTAATAGCACCACCGTTTATTGTGAACATAAATCCTGATTGCGACTTTGAATCGTCCTTGTCGGTTTGGAAACTAGCATCAGTGTAACCTGTTACAACGAGCTCTCCTCACCTCCATAGACTAGGAACATATATTTAGTCCTTCTGAAGTACTGAATATTTTTCATCGTTGTCCAGTGACTCTCACTTGGATCAGACTGGTACCTACTCGCAGCACTTAGAGCATATGAGACATCTGGACAGTTACTTATCATGGCGTACATAATAGATCCAATTGCCGAAGCATATGGAACCTTACTCATGCGCTCCCACTCATCAGCCGTTGAAGGGCACTGAGTCTTGCTAAGGTCTATGCCATGTGACATAGGCAAGAACCCTTTCTTGGATTGTTCCATGTTGAACCGCTTCAACACTTTGTCAATATAAGTATCTTGGCTTAATCCTATAAGCCTCCTCGATCTATCTCTATAGATCCTTATGCCAGAATGTAAGCCGCTTCCCCTAAATCCTTCATAGAAAAACTATTTTTTTAGTGAAGTCCTTATGAATTCTAGCGTAGGAATATCATCCCCAAACAATAATATGTCATCTACATACAGGATTAGGAATACAACAACGCTTCCACTTTCCTTCTTGTAAACGCAAGCTTCTTCTTTGTTTTGACGAAAGCCAAACCCTTTGACTATTTCATCAAAATGAATATTCCAACTTCGAGATGCTTGCATCAACCCATATATGGATTTCTGAAGTTTGCATATCTTTCCAGCATTGGTCGGATCGACAAAACCCTCAGGCTGTATCATATACACGTCCTCATCTAGATTTCCATTTAGGAAGCATATTTTGACATCCATCTGCCATATCTCATAGTCGAAATATGCAACTATTGCTAGAAGATCCGAATGGACTTAAGCATCGCTACCGACGAGAATGTCTTATCGTAGTCAACTCCTTGAACTTGTCGAAAACCTTTTGCAGCAAGCCGTGCTTTATAGATGTGAACATTTCCATCCATGTTTCTCTTTTTCTTATAGATCCATTTGCACTCAATGCGTCTAACACCATCAGGCGGGTCAACCAAGTTCCAAACTCGATTGTCTCCCATGGAATCTATTTTCGATCTCATGGCACTATGCCACTTCTCGGAGTCTGGGTCCATCATTGCTTCCGCATATGTCGCAGGTTCATCATTGTCTAACAATGATATTTCCCGCGCTTCGTGGATCCTTGCCGACCTTCGTGGTTGTGGTGGTGCTTCCCTTGTCATAGGTATCTCAACCTGTTCTTGCCACACTAATTTTCCACTTCATTTTGAAATTCTTTGAACTTTTCAAAAGTTTCGGACTTATGCTTCATTAAGTAGACATAGCCATATCTACTAAAATCATCAGGGAAAGTTATGAAGTATTGAAATCCTCCTCTAGCTGTCGTGCTCATTGGTCCACACACATCAGTATGATGAGTTCCAACAAGTCTGACGCCCTCTCAAGAAAACATATGAATGGCGCCTTTGTCATCTTGCCCAACAAGCAAGCCTCGCATGTCTCGTATGATTCAAAATCAAACAAAGTTAGAAGTCCATGATAATGGAGTTCCTTCATGCGTTTCTCACTTATATGACCCAGACGACAATGCCACAAAAAAGATGGACTCAAATCATTTGGCTGAGGCCTTTTAGCACTTATATTGCAGACAGGTGAACCATCAAGATTTAAAATGAATAACCCATTCACAATGGATGCAAAAGCCACAACTCATGCCATTCTTAGAGATCACACAACCATTGTTTTCACTCGCAAATGAATAACCATCCTTCATCAAACATGAAGGAGACACAATGTTTTGACTTAAGCTAGGAACATAATAACAATTATTTAACTCCATAATAAATCCTGACAGGAGGTGGTTCTAATACCACTGTAGGGTTATGGGACGGCTACACTAGCGCACAACAAAAAAATTATGTCCTATGAACCAGGAACTACTATAGTTATAGATCACGGAATTATCATTAGACGCACAGATGCAACGAAAGATGCGTCGGTGTAGACTTGATCCAATCATGGTCCCGTGTCGGTGAAGAGGAAGTAGTCGATCATGTCCTCACGTGTGGCTCATCCTTGTTCTCCAGGTACATCACCTCCGAAGTATCCACACGTACGGGGAGGAAGCACCGTGCCCCCGGACTGCTAGGTCCGCGAGGAAAAACTGATCGCTGGCTAGGGTTTGGTAGCAGCGGCCATGAAGAGAGAGCAATCCGTGCGCCCACCCCTCTATATATATATACCCCGCTGATGGCCTTTCCAAAAAGCCCACTCAGCAATCCGACCCTCGGTGAGGTGCGACCCAAAAAGTCGGCATTGTCTCTTAGGCACATAAATATCTAACATATGAGTTGAGCATTATCGCACAACTCATCTTTATCACAATTGACAGTAGGAAAATAAACTTGTGACAAAGAAAATTCAACAGTTGATTCCACTAATGGTTGCTCTGTGGTAACATGAAAAATAGATAAGTGAGAACATTCACCTTGATTTATTTTAGAGCCATTTAATTTACCTTTCAAATTTTCTTCATAAAATGTAGGTACACCAATTTTATTTTTCTTCTCAAGTGATGAGACTTGCATCTCGATCATGTCTTTTTCCTCTGTTTGCCGAATGCTTTGAACTCCATGCAAAATGTTAGTAATAGGCGGCACAAGCATAGCATCTTGCTCCTTCGTGTCCTCCAAAAGTTCACTCTCAAAATTTGCAAGCAAGCATGAACAAGTGGGCTCTATAATTAATATATCGAATTAGCAATTCTAACTTGAATATCTGAATTAAGCCCTTTCAATAATCTACTCATTTTGTGTCTAGGTCATTCTTTTAAACCACTGTAGATGATACACATTTTAAATTCATCAAAGTACTCAACGCAGTTTTATCACCTTGTTTTAAATGTTCTAATTTCTCAATGAGAGCCATTCTATAACAAGAAAACACAAATCTCTTCCTCATCATTAACTTGCATTCTTTCCAAGTTTTAGTTTTGTTACCAACATGATTCCACCAAAAAGAAATAGAAGCGGTGAACTTATTACTAGCAGCCTTAATCAATTGGGCATTAGAAAGATCATATTTGTCTAGTGCTAGCTCCCAACCAACATAAGTGGCAGAATCAAGCATACCATCAAAGACTGGCAAAATAGATTCTACTCTTGCAATTTTATAATCAGGTACCTTATATGTGTCATGTAGAACACTCGCCATGTCTCTTTGAAGGAGAAAACATTGACGTTCAGCATGATCAACTCCAATTCCTTTGTGTAACTCTGCCATGGTTAGTAACAAACAAGAAGCATACCCAACAAAATATGGCCTATAGGATATTGAACTAGGTGATGTCCAACTCCATCTCAATTTTTTTGACCTTCGCAACTGCGTTCTTACATGTTCTTACCATGCTATGTAGTTGGTGTTTGACAAACAGCAATAACAACACCAACGCTTAGTCATATTAATGCCGGCAACAAACACAACCCAATGATGTGGTGGATAAAATTTGTGGAGCTATAGGTGGCTGCAAGGAAAATCAAGGTACAGATAAAACCATATTAATCAAAGCAAGTTGAATAAACTCTCAACGATGGTACTGTGCTGGTCCTAGGTTAAACCCTATTAGAGACGTGGGCCTAGTGACAAGCGTAGCCACTCGAAACAGCACCAAAAGAACACAAACAAACATCATCAACAACTTCTCGTTTCTTCTTCTTTATTTTTTCTTCTCCTTTTTTCCTTTTCTCTTTTGATTTTTCTCCTTTTTCTTCTTCTTATTTTTGTTTGTTGCTAGCTCAAACCTAAAACCTTTCACAAGGACAAAAGATACTTTGTTTAGCAGCCAAGACAAAGTGAGAGCACTTGATGGTTTCTTGGGAAGGGTTTGTGGCTAAAGGGATACTTGCTGCAGCCAACAAGTCGAAACAAGGAGTAAATATGGGCTGGCTGGCTAGGTTCTTGGTTCAGCCAACAAGTCCAAAGTAAGAGAACTTAAATGTTGGTTCACTTCTCCATATAGCAGGGTTGGTTGTTGATGGTGGCAACAATAAATGGTTTTGGTGGTAGTTGATGTAGTGGTGAGGGTACTGGTGGGGGTGGTCAACGAAATTTTGTGGGGATGAAGGTGGATTTCATGAAGAAAATGGTGGTGATAAAGGCAACAAAAAGAGACTGGTATTTGGAGTGATGGGACGGTGTTTGTGGTGACAAAAACGTGAGCAAAACCTGAAACTCTAAAAGAGTAAACAACTAGAACCAGAACTCAACCAATCGAAGCAATCAAAAACTCAGCAAGCAAATACTAAGTAGAATAGCAAAGGCTCAACTTGTTTGGTGATTTTGGATCTGACCTATTTTTGTGGTTTTTATGGGCCGTAGGTAAAAACAAAGGAGTGAAAAATCTCTCACCGAGCAACCTTGAGCTCTGATACCAATTGATGCAGCAACAAGGGTTCCCGATCTTTCGATGAGAGGAGGATAACTTCGATTTGGGGGAGGAGTTAATGTTGGCGGTCTGACTACAACTACTGCTAGGGGTGTTGTGCCTTAGAACCGTTACATCAATTCCGAACTATTGTTATTCTTGATGTGCCAAGAACAATCTTGAACCTACGAGCAATCGAAGAACAAGTTAACAAGGAAACATTCCACAACATTTGCCAAATGATGAAACTGATACACACAAAATGAGGTTCTAAATACAAGTATCCGCATGGTCTAGCTAACACACGTGAGTATAAGTAGCTGAAGCTAAATTTGCATCTAAACAAAACCCAATTTGTAAATGGTGGCTGCTGGGGGTTTATATAGGTAGAAAAGTGATCAGGAGGGATGACGAAAGTAAACTGTAGCCTTTGTGGACCCCTAATGGGCTCTACTCAATACAAGGCCTAAGCCCAAGTTTCTGATTTGAACATTGTTTTGATTATTTCAAAAGCTTCACTCGAATCTTCTAGTGAGGATGGGCTCATTTGAAAGTGGATGTCTTTTCAACAAGTACTCATAAGACCAAAACGGAACTCGTATGCAAATTTGGCGTCCATTTGAAACCAACGCTACTCTAGGTGGCCGAATTAGATTTCAGAAGTTGTGTGGGATCTTGATGTCTTTCTGTTAATGTATGATTATATGATATAAGTAATGATTTTATCTAAAGTAGGCATGGTCATATCATCTAAGATACTTTCTTCTTTCTAAAACATAAATATTTTTAACATTTAAATTTTATGCATAGTGAATGGTGTTTTTAGACACTGGTTATAATACACGCGATTGAATCCAAAAATTTTCATGCAATCAGATGTTTAGGATGGTAATCCAAGCATTTTAAAATAAAAAATTGTATCCAATGAGGTGAAAAAAAACTTTCCTTTTATCCTTAATCGTTACTATTAAACTAGATATGCTATTATATGTTCTAGGATGTCTTTTGTATTGTCCTATTTTGCGCATTTCGTTCTGCGCTAGCCTATAAACCATAACCATAATCAAATATTCTCCGCAGACTTTGGCGAGGCACTGACGAAATTGCCTTCATTCACCTGCATTATATACTATTCTTTCTGACACGTAGTCATTGTCTACACTGACTGTATTAATTCTGTCCTGATCTTCTCGGACGGTTTCAATAATGGAGTTAGTTCTTCCATTTCTCTTCACTCCATATGTACACTGAGCTCGATCGACCACAACTCAAGAATCATATCGCAATCAGTGTGAGCCACTGAGTTGTAGTGATCTCCACTGCCATGAAGGCGGCGATGGAGGAGCCGCTCATCGCCGGCACCGGTGGCGGCGTGCCGGAGAAGAACGGCGGCGAGGAGAAGAGCTTGGTGGTGACCGAGGTCAAGAAGCAGCTGTACCTCGCCGGGCCACTCGTCATCGGCATGCTGCTGCAGAACGTCGTCCAGATGATCTCCGTCATGTTCGTCGGACACCTCGGCGAGCTCGCCCTCTCCAGCGCCTCCATGGCCACCTCCTTCGCCGGCGTCACCGGCTTCAGCTTGCTGGTATGGTACACTAACTTAACTTCACTTCTCCTCAAAGATTAAGCTCGATCGCCATGAACGGATTCGAGCAAGCTCCTCATCTGTGTATGTAAGGTAGGCTGGCATGGCGAGCAGCCTGGACACGCTGTGCGGCCAAGCGTTCGGCGCGAAGCAGCACCACATGCTCGGCGTGTACAAGCAGCGTGCGATGCTGGTGCTCGCTCTGGCGAGCGTGCTGATCGCGGCGGTCTGGGCCTTCACCGGCGAGATCCTCCTCCTCGTCGGCCAGGACCCAGAGATCGCGGCGGGGGCCGGGAGCTACATCCGGTGGATGATCCCGACGCTGTTCGTCTACGGGCCGCTACAGTGCCACGTCCGGTTCCTGCAGACGCAGAGCGCCGTCGTGCCGGTGATGCTCAGCGCCGGCGTGACGGCGGCGAACCACGTGCTCGTCTGCTGGCTGCTCGTGTACAGGCTCGGGCTGGGCGTCAAGGGCGCCGCGCTCGCCAACGCCGTCTCGTTCCTCACCAACCTCTCCGTTCTTGCCATCTACGTCAGGCTCTCGCCGGCGTGCCGGCGCACCTGGACCGGCTTCTCCGGCGAGGCGTTTCGCGACGTCCTCGGCTTCATGAGGCTCGCCATGCCGTCTGCGCTCATGGTCTGGTGAGCCTCCGGCTACTAATTCGGTTCAAATGTTCACAATTTTTGAACATAAATTTCCAAAATTTTGATTCTACTACCTCTCATGGTCTGGTAGTCTGACCGAATTTTTTTTAAAAAATCTGAAATTAGGAGAAAAATATTAAAACTTGAAAGTTTTTCTAAAATTTTCCAAATATTTGTCCATCGAAATGATGATGCAGCATGGAGTGGTGGTCGTTTGAGCTCCTGGTGCTGCTCTCCGGTCTTCTGGCGAATCCCAAGCTTGAGACAGCCGTCCTGTCCATCTGGTGATCTATACATTCTACATTTTGTTTTGGTGATATTCAGTGCAATTTGCTGTCTCTGCTAATTAATCCTTGCTGCAAATACGATTGCATGTAGCTTGAACACCAACTCGTTCGCATTCATGGTGCCACTTGGACTTGGTGCTGCCATAAGGTCAGTGTCTGAACTCTGAACAGAGTCTGAACTCTGAAGTCATAATTCAGAAACAAAACAGAGTCCCTTTCTTCAGAAACAAAATGCGTGAACTCTGAACAACAAATTGACTGAAAATTCCAGCAGTTTCAAGAACATTGATCACTTCGATTAATTCTATTTACCAGTACACGCGTGTCAAATGAGCTTGGAGCTGGGCGACCGCAGGCGGCACGCTTGGCGACCCGTGTTGTGATGCTGCTGGCTTTCTTGGTAGGCACTTCAGAAGGCCTCGTGATGGTTCTTGTGCGTAATCTCTGGGGCTATGCGTACAGCAACGAGGAGGAAGTGGCAGATTATATTGCTAAGATGATGCCTATTCTTGCCGTGTCCATCCTGTTCGATGGGATTCAGTGTGTTCTGTCAGGTACACACCATTCAGCTTCCCATCTTTCAGAGGGAATTTTTCATATTTGGATCTGAATACTTGAAGCCTTTAGAACTTCTTCGGATATGGATTTAGGAGTATCCTCTCGTTAGTCATCGAAATAGTTAAAAAAATTTAAAAATTTGACAACATAGATTAATATGAAATATATTACTCTATAACTATTTGGGTGGCATGCATGAAATAAGAGGATATCACATCAAGGAATGAGAACACTTTTCTAACTTGTTCAACTATTTTGGACCAAAATTTTCACAATTTCTGATCCTTCGGTACCCTGAACTTTCGGTCGCCATCGTTTGGTCAAATGAAGATAATAAGTCATACGACGTAGTAGCAAAATAATAATAATTTACAGGTAAATCTTTTATATATGTGTTCTGGTGACTAAACCCTAAACCCTAAAAATAAACTTTGATAAAAAACTTTAAAATCATTTAAGTTTTAGTTTTAAAATTTAAATTTTGATAGCGACTAATGCTGAACGAGGAAAACGATGGGAGCCTTTCGCTTTTCACAATATAGAACCTTCTCTGCAATGCATTTGGTGAAGACAGAAATGTAAGATCCCACGAGTTCAGATATAGCAGAAAGCTCTGACTCTGAAGCAAGCTGAAATACCTGGAGTAATGATTGCTACAGTAAAATACTAGTACCTAATTGTGATATTGACATGATTTGCAGGTGTTGTTAGGGGCTGTGGACGACAACAGATTGGTGCTTTCATCAATCTAGGGGCTTATTACCTGGCTGGTATACCTGGAGCATTCTTTTTCGCCTTTGTCTGCCATCTAGGAGGAATGGTAATTTTCTTTACTTTTTACTCTTTTCAACTTTTGACAGTTTATTTGGAGACATATTTTACAAGTTTGAACTCTGAACAGGGGCTCTGGTTTGGAATATTGTGCGGATTAGTGGTGCAGATGCTCTTGCTTCTCACCATCACCTTGTGCACCAATTGGGATAAAGAAGTAAGTACAATAGTCTACTGTTGTTAGCATCTTATTATTATGACTTGTCTCAACTTGGTCTTTCATATCTGTGATTTATGATAAAAGTGATTTTATCATAATTGAGGTGATACCAGAAAGTACCAATGTTTTTAGTGTTAATCTGTGTTACTTTCTAGTATCCTAACACTACAAATATGCTATGAGGTGCCAAAATTGACACTAACTCTTTTTTTTAATAGACAACATCGTTAATTTTTAACGTGATGTTTAACCATTTGTTTTATTGAAAAAATTATATAAGTATTTTTGTGACTTGTTATCACTAAAAAGATTTAAGAATTACTTTTATCTTTTACATACATACACTAATTTTTTAACTAAAACAAATCATCAAACGTCACGTTAAAAGTCAACGGCGTGAAGCTAGTGCTAAGAAAATGTAAGACCGGTTGGTAGCTCCTTAAAGGCACGTAAAATTTCTGTTGTGATGATATATTTGCCTTTTTGGTTCCTAGGCAATGAAGGCGAAGGATAGCGTTTTCCGTTCTTCACTTCCTAAAGACTTGGCAACATGAGGTTACATCAACAGAAGAGCAAATGCATGCAGTTTTATTGGATGCAAAGTATTACAGATAATTGGTTTTTGGTAAGCTGGACAGAATCAAGAATGCATGAGTTTTGATACTTTGAGTTAACTGGGCATGATTTTTGTAACGCGTGAAAACCTAAAAGATCTTGTATTACACATTCTAGATACACCAAATTAGTGTTTCGTCTTGACCATTAATTTTCAGAACGAAAATAAAATATTACGGCAACAACATTGTCCTTGTCAATGCGACTGGCCACTGTCAAGCATGCATATTCACCTAGCAAATTTGTTAAATCCGCGGGTTTAAAATTAATTATGACCTGAGCAAAGTGACTTGACATGTGTGCTTTGTGCTACTGGAGTTAGAGAGACTTTTTTTTGCACTTATTTTTCCAATATCCTTTTAGCTCTGAATGCTAGGCTCAATTTGGGATAGTCTGGAATCTATCTCAAGCTTTTGAAGTGATGTTACAACAGGCAAGAAGTTCTTACAGATCATCTCATTTTGTTGAGGAAGTTCTTTTTGCACTTTGGAATATTTGGAAACAACGAAAAGGGCTTATTTTTTTATGATGTATCTCCCTGGGTTCTTTCTTGGAGGGCATTCTTCAGGAATGACCTCTCTCTTTTTCTTTATCAATATATTAAATCTATATGAGAGAGCAATTCTATTCTCTTGGTTAAATCCGTTGTATTTTTTATTTGTTTTTACCCTCTTTTGATATAATTATTTACTGTGGGGGCTTTCATATAGTGCTTTCCCTAAAAATATTAATTATGACCACACGCTGCGGACCGTCAATTCCTTCTAGTTTTCTTCTGGCGCACGTATTTCTAATATATCCAGCTAAATTGTTGGTCACATAATATCTGGATTCTTACTGACATAGCGACACGCAGCCCGGGACAACATATAAATCGTTTACTACAATAGTACTGCATAGCGGCGGTTGTATAGCATGCAAGCGCACAGAGCAGCAAACGGAAGAGTCATATAAAAATTTAATTGAATTATAGTTTGAGGCACCTTTTTATTAAAAAAATTTCAGTTCCGGCTACTTCTATGTAACCTTTTCACTTTAGATAATTTTACTTTTATATCGGTTTGGCTACCCTAATTATCTTATCCATCCATATCTAACCTTTCCCTTATCAAAGATACGGTCTACACAGATTTGGAAGTTCATCAATATGTAAGAGCTAGTGTAATCAAAATCATTGATATAGTATAAAAGACTGTGGTCCAAAGTAAAAAAATAAAATCATCTAATCCAAAAACATTAGTTAAAAATGGTCCAATCAAAACTGGTTATAGAAGTGATCCAAAAGTATAATTTACTCATTTTACTACATACATACACTACTCGAGAAACGATTTTTCTCGACGAGGCCTCAAATAGGTTTCAGGCGGGCCATAAGAGGTAGCGCATGGAAAAATCAGATCCCGGGAGGCTATTGGCCCGCACGGGATAATCGCATTATCCCGTGCGGTCCACTTAAGCGACCGCACGAGATAATATCTATTGCGGTCGCTTAAGTGGACCGCACGGGATAATGCGATTATCTCGTGCGGCCCACTTAACCGACCGCACGGGATATCCGTGTGGTCCACTTAAGGACACGCACGGGATAATGCATTTTTTCGTGCGGGCAGTTAAGTGGACCGTATGCGATGATGCCAACTGTTGCTATATTTCTTTGATTTATTTTATTTTCATAAATTTTTTTGCCAAGTCTCACATTTGAATTACAAGTGATTAAAAAAATAGAATAAAATTAGTGGAAAAATTATATTTATGTTGTTTAGACATGCTTGAGTCATTGTGCTGTAAATAGAATAAATTTTGAATTTTTTTCATGAAATATGATTAGGAACCTATTGACCAAATGATTTTAAAATTATACAAGTAGCAAACGAAGTCAGAAAATCATGAAAATTGTCTGGATGTCATGATATTATTCGTAGAGGGCCGTGGTAAAAAATTGAGAGGGTTTCAAATATTTTATCGATACGTTATCGCATGCGGTCGGCTTAAGGGCCCTCGTACTCGGCAAAATTTTGAAAAAATTTCTTCTCCACCCTCCAAACTTTCTCTACTATGTAAATACGATATGTAACTCCTAATTATAAAATTTGGTAATTTTTTGATTGGTTTTGCTATATTTCTTTGATTTATTTTATTTTGATGAATTTTTTTGCCAAGTCTCACATTTGAACTCCAAGTGAGAAAAAATAGAATAAAATTAATGAAAAAATTATATTCATGTTGTTTAGACATGCTTGAGTCATTATCCTGTAAATGAGAATAAATTTTGAATTTTTCTTCATGAAACATGATTAGGAACCTATTGACCAAATGATTTTAAAATTGTATAAATAGCAAACGAAGTCGAAAAATCATGAAAATTGTCTCGATGTCATGATATTTTACATAGAGACTGTGGTAAAAAGTTGAGAAGGTTTCGAATATTTTATCACATACAACGCTCACAAAACTGAAGATTCTCCAGAGAAGATTAGAAATGTTGAGAATGATTGGTTAGATTTAGAGAGAAGGTGACGGTCGAATTGTCTTTTGATTTCAAAAATTTTTTCATAGGCAATAATTAGCATATATTGATGTATGAAAAAATTTGGTAATTTTTTGAATCAGTTTGATAATTTTTCATTAATATCCAATTTGATGCAAAAAAAAGAGAGGGGGGTCGATTATCGCGTGTTTGCCGCTTAAACCGCCCGCACGGGAAGATCGTTTTCCCGTGCGGGCTGTTAAGCAGCCCACACGCAATAATCGCCGCCTATATAACAGCCGCGCGAGCTCCCAAAAATTCCAAGTCCCCGGTGAAAACAGATCTAGTGCCGCCAGGCTGCCGAAATTTCGCACCCTCGCCGCGCCGAGCAACCGTCGCCCTCACCGAGAGATCCGCCGCCTAACTCCTCCCCACCGACCGCATCCGCCCCTTCACAGACCTCACCGCGCCCTCGCCGCCTTGCCCTCGCTGTCGATCGCCACCGCGCCCTAGCCGCCTTGCCCTCGTCGCCCATCCTCCGACCCGACCGTTGGCTTCACCGACGCCGACGCCGGCCTCACTGACCTCGACCGCGCATGCCACAGACGCCGTCAGCATCCGCCGGCCTCAACCAACTCCTTCCCGCCGACCGCCAACCGTCGCCAGCCGTCTCCACTGTGCCACAAATCTTGTTGATGTGAGATATGTGCTGTGAGATGTGCTGTGAAATCTTGTAAATTTATTTGATGGAACTATAGTTGATGAATTTTTGATGGACTGTTGATTTCACTGTAAGGACTGTTATTTGATGGACTGTTGATGAATTTTTTTTCATGTGAAATAGTTGCTCCAAAAATTTTGCATGTTGCTCTTCACTGGGATATATATATATATATATATATATATATATGTATGTGTGTGTGTGTGTGTGTGTGTGTGTTCACTGGGATTTTCTCTTTGGTCTGTCGAAGCTGTGATTCGACAGGAGAAAGGAAGCTGAATGAGAAGGAATCTGTACGTGGAGTATATGGCACATGCGTTACGTAGCTAGCTAGCTAGATATAGTATGGTGATCTGATCTTGTTTTTAGCATGTCATGGTTGCGAATTGATCGATGCTTCAAACAATTTTGGTTAAAATACACCCCATATAATACTGCTCTTCATTGGAAAATTTGCATGATCCTTTAAAAAATTGACAACTTTGCACATTTAAAAGATCATGATGTATATTATATAATTGATTTTAGTTACACAATATTTCAAGATTTTACCACTTAAATTTGTAAATACTACTGCTTGTTCTCAAAACAAAGGGATTATTATTTTAGCAACATTCTGACTAACTTGAATAATACCTCCTTGACATGCATTAGCAAATTGATTCAATTCAATCACGTGATTATCTATTGTGAAATGCATGACTTGTATTTTGAATGATTTCTACATGATCTTTGCCATGCTACTTCAACTATGGATTGGCCATATAGTTTATGTCGCTGTATAAACTATACGATGTGGTTATTCCTTAATTTTAGATAATATAACAAATTGTGCGTTCACAAATTTCACATGTTGTGCGTTATGAACAACCGTAGATCAAATGTCAAACGAGAAAGCTCCCTCCGAGGCACGCAACGTCGAATCAACGGAGAAGTCTTCGAGCGAAGGCACATGGCATGAACCAAGCGATCCGTTCATCGAAGTTATGCAAGCACCAGCAACCGGTTGAAGAAGACCCCGACTATATCCCTATCGAGCAAGCAGTAAGTCCAACCATATTGTTATGATCCCTATCGTAGGATCTCGTTTAACGTTATCTGTTGTACGTACAGATGGAAGCAAGGCGCCGCTCAAAAAGAAAGGCCGCCAAGTTTGTCGTCCGGTCTGCTGAAGTTGAGACGGACACATCAACGTCCGGTCCGGTAGAAACCAACACGTCCGCGAGCGCTGGAGGACGTCAAAAAAGAAGACGTGGTCAGAGAAGTAAGAACCAACCCCCCAAGGAGACATATTATATCACCTCTCTGAACCAGGATGGGAAGTCATTAGAGCACAAGGTAGCAATGACAAAGTTCAGCAGCGCTTGCAGGGTACTGGCCAGAACCCACGGCCCTTTAAATGTAGATTCATGGGAGCAGGTGGATGACAACTTGAAGAACTTCATATGGAACGAGCTGTAGAAGTGGCTTGTATATCCGCCTGGTTCAGAGGCTCTGGGAAAAGAGTTTGCATTAAAAATGATTGGGGGGAGGTGGAGACAGTGAAAATCAGACTTGAACACTAACTACGTGCAAAAGAACAAGTTCCCATTCGAAGACTACGGTATGATTACGCCCGCCGAATGGGATAGGTTCGTGGTGAAGATGACAAGCCCTGAAGCCTTAGCACGGAGGAAGAAGATGTCCGACCTTGCAAAAAGGAACAAGTACCCGCACCGGTTGGGCTCTAGCGGCTACGATGGCCACGTAGAGAAGTGGCGAGCAACCGAAGAACAGTTTGCCGCCCAAGGAAAGCCCCTGCTTGTGGATGCACTAAAAGAAAGAAGCAAAAACTGGGTGTGGACACGCAGCACGGGACAGGTCACCGACGAGGGAGAGATCCTATTCGAGGATCCGGATATAGAGCGTGTGACCACAAGTCTAAAAGACATTGACGAAAAGGAGAAGACTGGGGGGTTTATTGCTAAAAGAGAACACGATCAGTTGACAACTGCATTGGGCAACCCCAAACATTCTGGACGAGTAAAGGGTGTATCGTCAAAGACAAGTTGGAAAGAAGGGTTTCTTGGAAAAGCTGTAAGTTACAAGAAAAAGGACAGGTACAAACATAAACTTGAAGGAAAGATAGCAAAACAAGTTGAAGAGCATTTCTACTCTCTTGTTGCACAGAATCGCCAAGCCTTCCCTAACTTCTTTCAGCAATCCGAAGAACCCACAGTACACATGCCCAGTAGCGTCAGGTCAGTTGACATCGCACCCTATCCCGTGGATACCATAACTGGCCCGACGCCATGCAGCCTCCTCGTGCCGATAGGAAGGGCCGGGAAGAGAAAGGAGGTGGGTACAGGACTTGCTATACCAGGGCGACAATTTCACAACACTCCAATCCCTGAGGATTATGCAAGGGTGCAGGTGGCCAAGGTGCATGCAGAGCATAAAAGCTTAGAGCTAGACATTCCAGCACCTGAAGGGATAGAATTGCTTGGGGATGCGATGAATCAATTCATTATATGGCATCGACGAGATATCTTACTAGTCGGTACATCCTCAGCATCCCTAGTACAGTCGGTTCCTCACATTGCTGTTGCGCCTGCACCGCCTTCTCCACTAGGGTCTTCTTCCCCACCTCGGCCTGCTTCCCCACCTCGCTCCCCTTCTAAGGATAAAGGTCCTGATTCGCCAATGCCATCAGCCCCTGAAGTCATTGCACAACATATTCACCAATCTCCTCCAACACCGCAGTCGGCATTGGCGGTACCCCAAAGGCCCCTTCTACAAACAACAAGCCTTCCAAGTCCGAGCAAGCTCTCTCGTCAGATTATCCCAAAGATGGTTCGATCAAGCTATGACAAGGAATTAATGGCCAAAGACGAGAGAGACTTAGGGTTCTTGGCTTTTAGGGGGAGGGGGCCGACTGACAAGCCGTAGGATCAACCGTCCAAGTTGTCGGACTCACAACAATCAGTGAAGAACAAAGTGGAGGACTTGCAAAATTGGACTTCGGACGAAGTGCCAACAAAGTACGAGTACGACAAGCCGTTCCTGCCGTGGCACGTCATGGAAGACATGCCCTGGGAAATCAGGCTAATGCACGACTGGTACCTAAAGGCATCCAGATTGGGGCTCAGCATGCTTACCGTGAAGGTCCTGGATGATGTGTTCACCAGTGGCCCAAATGAGATGCTGGTTATCGATTTCAACGACCTTCACGCATTATTCAGGATGAAAAAAATGGATATAAATCTCGTTGCTATGTTTTGCCTATAAGTATCAGCCTAACTTAATGTCATTAATGAATTGATTTACAAACTAACTTGTGAATAATTAATTACTCACTGCATTACTTAGGATGCAATACGCAGACGCGAAAAAGACCAACTATCCAGCTGCGTTCATTAACCCAACAAGGATATGCTGGACGGAACACGAGTTACATATTCGTGAAGACTCCGTTGAGCTCAAAGGCAAAATGAAGAAACAAAAGGACGTGATCATCAAATAATTGCACAAGGACAAGATGATCGCGGTAGCCTTCTACTTGGCCAACGCTATATTCGAGCACAGAGACAAAAATATCCTAATGGTCCCTTATGCGTTGCAGTAAGTAATATTCATCCGTAAAACCGATATTTTACTAATCATCCGTAAAACCGATATTTTACTAATATCACCTACAATTAACATATCTCTTCGATCTTTCGCAGCGATCACTACATACTATTTCTAGTATATCCGCGGGACCACTTGACCGTAGTGCTTGATCCGGCACACTACAGCGAGGAAAGATTTAAAGAGTTCCTCGTCATTTTAAATTTGTAAGTACTATCATGCACCATTTAATAAGTTTTATCTGTTTTTACTATCGAATAATTAAACAATTGATCAGTGAAACATACAATTATTTTGTTTACAGAGCACACCATAATTATGTAAGGCAAGGTGGACCGGTGAAGGATCCACAAAAGAAGAAGCTTCTTGTGAAGACAAATTGGCCGGTAATTATATGCTCGATATATGCCAATATTTTATACTATGTTTAACTTCAAATTACTGACGCATGCATATAATAAATTTTATTCAACACAATGTTATAAGCAACCACCAGGCACTAACCTTTGTGGCTACTACGTGTGTGAGATGCTCAGAATCTACGGGAGATACACTACTAAGTTCGAAGAAGTAAGTTCATCAGAGAAATATATCTTTCTACATATTATCGATCTTGTATAATTTTTCTAATTGTATGTATATGTGTACTATTTTTTCTTAAATAGATCACGAAAGTTCCAGTTGTAGCGAACCGGTTCGACGATAGAACCATGCTTAACTTGGTTGCAGATCTTTGCCGCTTCATCTGTCGCGATGTCTACAACCATTTGGGCGATTTCTACGATCCGGAGAGCGAGCTGGCGACGGACGATAAATTCAAACGACTTAGGGAGTGAGAAAAAGAGCACCGCCATTAAATAATTTGTAAATTTGTTGCTAGCTAGACTTATGTTAATTTGTGAGACGAAACTAGCTTGATATATATATATAAACATTACGCATGATCGATCTGTGTTATATATATATATCTTTTATGAGGAAATAATATTAAATGTCTTTTTTTTCTCGTGCACGAAAAATATATATATTGACCTATTTAATGAAGGGTTACGCGGAGGCTACGCTAGCCAAAAACAAAAACTTTTACCGCGCAAACCAGGAACACTTGCAAGTAAGGGCCGATAGATCGTTACCGATTGGAGTAGAGTGCAGCGGAATAACCAATCAGGGCAATCCGATCCGGAACAGTGTAGCCGATTCCCGGAGACAGCCGATTCGCCAATCAGCCGATTCGAGTCGTCCGGCCGCGTTCTCACGCCTCGCTCCGATGCGCCCGACCACAGCCGATTCCACCACAGCCGATCGCTCCGATTGCAGCCGATCCAAAGCCGATCAACAGCGCGCAACGTAGCAGCGCCTCTACCGGTATCCACACGTCCGGGGACAGAACGCCGTACACCCGTGTGCTAGCACGCAATGCAAGGCTAGGGTTTGGCTCGAAAGTGGGGAGGGTTTCCGTGGAGATTGATCTCGGCGACTTCGTTGCACGCGATGCAATTGATGTCTATTCAGCTCTCCACCCCTCCCTCCTTTATATAGAGTTGGCCGACGGGACTAGTGGCCGATTAGGACTCTATTTTGAATCGGATCTCATCCGTATCTCATAGAGTTGGCCGCCCATACGTCGTAAGCCCATAGGACTCTATCCGATCGGATCCCTATCCGTTCGAGCCGTATCCGAGTCCAACTCGAATATCTATTCTATCCCCTTAAGCGTGCGACCCGTAGGTTCAGGTATACTCGGTTTCGGCTATAGTCTAACTTAGCCGATCGTCGGCTCGAGTCCAACTCAGCCGACTTGTCAATAGCGGCGCCTAGCAGCACATATTGACACCATAGTATACAAGAATATAATATCGGCTCGAACCCTGTAATGTGTACACAAATCCC
The DNA here is from genome assembly GCA_019925245.2 of Oryza australiensis. Taxonomy (NCBI): domain Eukaryota; kingdom Viridiplantae; phylum Streptophyta; class Magnoliopsida; order Poales; family Poaceae; genus Oryza; species Oryza australiensis. The sequence continues at coordinate 444,867 of JAIFGZ020000507.1, forward strand.
TTTGCCTCACGATACCGCTTAAGCTATAGGCAAGATGTGTGCCATCCCTTCAATAGCTTAACCATTCACTCGAACCGTATTGGATTATCGTCGTTGATTGACTCCTCAATCAACTTAGCATGGCCATGCATTTCCATAATCCATTACCTCGAGGGGCCTAGAGATATCTCTCCAAAGGAGGGGCAAATTCCATCTTGATCACTCACATCCCACTCCATGTTTCATAGCAAACCCGAAGACTACCTTTATAACTATCCAGTTACGGAATAGCGTTTGGTAGTCCCAAAGTAGGCTACTACACATGTTGGAATCCATGGTGATCTCAGGTCTAAGGACTTTGTACCAACACTACCCGAGACCAACTAATGGCACATTAATTCCTGTAGTGTCTCATGGTGGGTCTATCCAACAATGTGTTCTCTAACACATATGTCCATGTTTATTGATTTGGTATCTCCATACCCACGATCTATGAGACATGATCATCAATCAATAAACATGTCGATCTTAGAATCATATTTGTTCCAACAATATGACATATGATCAGGGATCGTTTAGAAATAGATTCATACATATCGAGTCTCATAAATAAGTCACGTACTTATTGATCAATACAAGATGTCTATTTCATGGAACTGAATAACACTTTATTCATTTATACATAAACATTGACGTGATATCCAACATCTCCATGTTGCCTCTAGGGCATATCACTAACATTTAACATTACTGAGAGAGAGGAGAGGAGAGGGAGAGGACAGAGAGGAGAGGAGAGGAGAGAAGAGAGAGAGGAGAGGAGAGAAGAGAGAGAGGACAATAGCTAGCTAACAGAACGTATACATAAAATAATGGGCACGACCATCTTCCTGTGCGGTCGGCTAAACGGCCCGCATGGGATAATCGATCTTTCCGTGCGGGCCGCTTAAGCCGACCGCACGGGATTATCGATCTTCCCGTGCGGTTGGGCCACCCGCACGCGAAAATGATCTTTTTCCATACCTTTTCACGCATGCGGGCATGCCTTCCGCACGAGAAGATGTCTTTTAGCCCGCATGAAAAAACCATTTCTCCAGTAGTGATGGAAGTGGTTGGGTCGCTTGGGTGGGGTGGAGCAAGCTACGTGCACACAGTAAAAGATGAGAACATTTGGTCCACATAAACGAGTGTCGGTCGGGTGTTTCAATATTTATGTTTTCTCTTTCCAGTATATGTCCATATGCTGCCACGGAACACTAAGTAGGTGACGCGTATATTACAGACGCCAAAACAAAACCGTGTCTCTAAAATGATTAATGAGACTCGTTGAAAGCCAACTCACATGTGATAACTTACTAGGTTAGGCTAGACCAAACAAGATCCTCTGAGTTAAAGTCATCTGACTTTAAGTCACTGATAGAGATGAACTCATAACTTATCTCTAGATGAGTTCACCTATCAATGACTTAAAAAGTTAGATGAGAAACCCTTACCGAGGCTAGACCTCTCCTAGCTAATCATCACAGATGCGTCCAAAGAAAATACGTCCGTACTGTGGGGATCAAAAATCTAGACGTAGGTAAAGAAAAACATGTATGTGAGTGAGGCACATCTTGACAAACTTGTTTCAATAAAAACGTCTCTGATATCTATCATAGATGTAGGACATACCTGTGTATCTGATTGCTTCTCATTGATAGATGAATCTCTCAATATGCTTTAAAAGTTCTCAAATCTATTATGAGAAAAATTTGATTTTTTTCAAACGATCTCAAATGAAAACATGTTGTCTATCAATATTGTAATATTGACGTGATGTACAAGTTTGTAGTTGATAACTTTTTAATTTGACATTGCTTACATGTAATATGTAAATAATCAAATAATACACACATCATACAAAATTAAGGACAATAAAAATCACTGAATCAAATTAATTGATAAATGAACATACAGAAGAGTGAGTAAGGGAGGATCTCTAACCCTTTGTCTGTGAGGTCGTGCCTGTGTGATGTGTGATGGACAAGAGGAGAGACCGCAGCACGATGGCCAGGCGACACACTACTGGCCAAGCACCGCAGCACTCCCTGCAAGATCACGCAGCCATCAGTGTCAGTTACTTCTTACTCGGACAAGATCGTGAATAGGCGAGCCAAAGACCACGTGAATCGGCATGTGAGTTGGTGAGCAGACGAGCGGCGTCTATGTGATTCCTCGTGTCATCACTATTCCTGTGCACACGTGCCCTGTAACGGTTACCTATCTCAATCAAGCGACAACCCTTATCTACGTCGGGTATGACGCTCGTTATGACGCAAATATTAGTGAAATGAGAAGTCATCTCTATTGGACAAAAGCTCATCACCAATGTATTTATTTTTATCGGGCATAAATTAAAACATATCACCGATAGGTTTGATTCAAAAGACCAGTCAAACAAAGGCCTGTTACTCATGATATGATCTCAATCGAGACTCAATTAAAGCCTGTCACATATGACTAATAACTCAACTGAACTTTAACATAAGCTTGTCATAGATGACTAACAACTCAATCAGGCTTTAAGTTACGCCCGTCATCGATGACTAATCACTCAATCGGGTTTTAACTTAAGTTCGTCACGGATGGTATCATCTCCATCAGGTTTAAGTTAAAGCCCGTCACCTATGAGTTTTCCCAAACCAAAAAATATATTCAGTTTTTGGCTAGCCTCAGGCCTTTGCTAACCATGCTCGCTGCAAAAATGAGAGAGATCTATATATTCCCTTTCCGAGTATCCCCATTTATAAATTTTAGAAATCACATCTGACATTTACATATATTATTCACATACATCTGACATTCACACTCCATTATTCACATATTTCTTCTCACATTAAAATAGAATCAATTCACTAATATTTGCTAAATATTTTTTTCAAATTCCACTAAATTTCACTATGCACTAACTTAAATACCGCAATATACCATACATACATAAATCCATGACATCAAGTGGAAACCATGTTATCAATACAACCTTAGAAACTACCTATCAGAACCACCAGATCATCATCCAACGACCGAAAATGGAGATTGGCATTTTTGCACTTTTACACCCGCCAGCCACCCTTCCCACGCGACAAATTTGTGCAAAACCCCCTTAGTCCAAATCCACTCTCGCCATGGCCGTCGCGCCCACGCCATGAGGAGGCCAGCTCCGCCCATAGCCGCCGCGTGCACCACCGCCACTGCTCTTCCCTGCTGCGCGTGTTGTTCCTCTTCCTTTATTGTCCCCATGTTTCCACGCTACCTCATCGCCGTCTTGGTTCTCCTGCTCATCATCCACGTGCGCATGGCGTCCGCGTAGGGAGAGCAGCGGCGGCAGCTGCTGCTCACGAGGCGGGACCTCCTTGCGCTCCAAGCCTACGCGGGTCGCTCGGTGTGTGGACCTAGCGGAGGGGCGGCGAGGTGGCGGCGACATGCCGAATCGTGTGGAGTAGCGGCGGAGTGGTTGCGGCGCTGCACGAATCGGGCGGAGTGGTGGCGGCGCCGCGCGAATCGGGCGGAGTGGTGGCGGCGGCGCGTCGAATCGGGCGAGGGTTTTGTGCAAAATTGTCACGTGGGAAGGGTGGTCGACGGGCATTAAAGTGCAAAAATGCCAATCTTCATTTTCGACCGTTGGATGACGATCTGGTGGTTTTGATAGGTAGTTTCCAAGATTGCATTTATAACATGGTTTTCACCTAATACATTGCTTAAATCCATACATGCATAATAATTTATCCCTAAAACTACTATACAAAATTGACAATAAAATTCACTAAAATTCACCAAGTTTCACTAAAATTAATATACAAAATTGATAATAAAATTCATGAAAGCTCTAAAATTCACAACGTACTGGGCTCGGCGGCTAAAATTCACTAAAAACGTACTAAAAGGTAATTGCATCTTTCCTTTAATGATCAACGCAATGTGCACCCATTAAGTCATATAAAAGTGGAAATCGATTTTTGTTAGCTAACAGTACGAGCATAATTCATTCATCCAAACTATACAATCAATTGTTAATAAATCGATCGAGCTCAAGAACAGTCGAAATTACACAACCCATTGTCCAAATTCATGCACATATCATCCAAATTATACAACCGAGCGCCGCGGGCAGTGAGGAAACTAAGTGGACTTACCTCGAGCAGAGGGCATCGGCGCTCGGGCGAGGGAGGACGAGGGCGAGAGAGCAGAGGGCTGTGAGGGAGGACAGCGGCGCCAAGTTCGTGGATGATGGCGCCGGGCTCGGGGACGACGCCGCCGCGCTCGGGTATGGTGGCGCTGGGCTCAGGGACGATGGTGCCGGTCTCGGGGATGGCGACTCCGGGCTCGGGAGGGCGGCGCCAAGCTTAGGGACGACGATGCTGGGCTTGGGGATGACGGCGCCGGTCTTGGGGACGATGATGCCGGGCTCAGGAGGGCGGCGCCGGGCTCGAGGACGAAGGCACCAGTCTCGAGGACGATGGTGCTAGGCTCGAGAGGGCACCAGGGAGGGCGGCGGTCGCAGGAGGGCGCTAGGGTTCTGAGGGTGAGTGAAAACTTAGAAATTTTTCGCGGTAATGTGTAGATCTAAATCGGCTCCCTAGGCTAAATGATTTTGAAGCACATCTGTGACGGGCTTAAGTCTAAGCCCGATTGAGATGACATCATCTCTATCGGGCTTAGTCTAAAGCCCATCACGGATGATATCTTTAGTCCCGGGTAAAATAATTGGGACTAAATAATTCACCAAATTAACTAAATTCACTATAGAAATTACTATTTTCATATAATTTACTAAATAATTTTTACAAAAGTCCTGTTAATACAAACTTGTCATCCCTAACGATGTGTATCTTCTTGTTTGCAGGGTCTTTTATGTAGAAAATATGGTCAACCTATTTCACAAGTACGAATGGTTCATCAGCGTATCCAACCTTGGATAAATCTATTAAAGTGAAACCTTCCTTGTCGACTTTGACACCAGTGCATATATTCACCCAACGGCAACGAAACAAAGGGACTTTGAACTTTATGTAGTTCAGCTCCCAGATCTATTCAATGCGACCGTAGTATGTTTTCAACCCAACTTGATCCTGGAATGCATCTATATGGACTCCGTTTTTTTGCACTATACTTTTGTCATCTTGTTTGACGGTGTAAAACGTGTATCCGTTAATATATTATCCTTGCCATGTGTCTATGTCCCAGCACAGTCCCATCCCAACATTCGTACTGTCTCATTTTAGGCATATGTCGACATTGTAATACGATTCTTGATGTAGCGGGAGCCATCTCCTATTACCCATGTAAACCATCTTTCTTGATTTCTTCAGCCACCTACTGCGTGTATGTTCCATACAGTCGGAGCAAGCCTTCTTTCCTTTCACAGTTTTTCCAGAAAGATTGTCAAGTGTGGGATAGTCATTAATGGTGCGGAACAATAGAACGCGTAGTTTGAAGTTCTTCTAACCATACGCATCCTAAGTTTCCACACATTGTTTCCAAAGAATCTCAAAATCATCAATAACAGGCTCCAAGAATACATCAATACCATTGTCGGGTTGTTTCGGTCCTTGGATTAACAAGTACAACATAATGTACTTTTTTTGAAGCACAACCATGACGCTAGGTTATAGTTTGCAACCAAAACTGGCCAAGTGCTAGAGAACTGCTCATGTCACCGAAAGGATTCATGCCATTTGTACACAAACATATTCTCATGTTTCTTGGGTCGGCTGCGAATTCTGGGTGTCTTCGATCGATATTCCTCCATTGAATCGAATCTGTAGGGTGTCTTAGCATACCATCGTTCCTTCTTTCTGTGGCATGTCAACGTACTAACTCTGCTTACTTGGTGTTAGCAAATATTCTCTTGAAACAATCAATGATAGGTAGATACCACACAACCTTCGCCGGACCACCCCGCTTTGACTTTTTTTCTTCGTCAGCATTTTTCTTTCGCTTGTATCGAGAAGCCTTGCAGATAGGACAAACACCTAAGTTCGCATATTGCTTGTGGTACAATATGTAGTCGTTTGGACAAATGTGAATTCTATCGACCTCTAACCCCAGGGGACATAAAATCTGCTTTGCTTCATATGTTGTCTTGGGCAATGTGTTCTCATCAGGAAGCATGACCTTCAAAATCCCCAAAAGATTTGTGAAACTCTTGTTTATCCATCCACTACTTGCCTTCACTTCATTAGCTCCAAGGTAGTTGATAATTTGGTGTGTGTAACACCCTAAAATTCGAAGGCTTAAAAATCAAAATATAAAATTCAGAACTTATAAAAACTTTTGAATTATTACATCTTGTCGTATTTATTTGCCTCTTATTTGCGAAGTCTTTGTTGCCAACTTAAATAAATAAATTTTTAAAGGGTAAAAGTCGCTAGGATTTTAAAAACCTAAAAGAAAAGGAAAATTGTAAAACAAATATTTGAAATAAAATTTTTAAAAATATAAATTGGGGAGAGCTATGATGTAATAAAATTTGCTTTTAGACCAAAATTATATTTTTGGGTAAAATACAAAAATTGCTAATTATAAATAAAAAGGAAGGTATAAAAAATAAAATTGGGCAAAAACTTGAAAATTAATTAAATTGCAATTGGGCAAAAATATTTATTAAATTTATGTGTGAAATGCAAAAGGGAACAAATAATAATAAAAAATAATAAAAAATTAGGAAAAAGGAAAAGGGCACTGTTCATTCGCCGCCAAGTATTCGGCCCCGTACGCGGGCCCTGGGACCACCCTCTCTCCCGCGCACGCCGTGCGTCGCGCCGTCCGTCCCTGCCCGCGCCCCGCCGCGTGTCACGCCACGTCGTTTGTCCCCGCCCGCGCGTCCCGTCGCTGCGTCGCCGTCGCCCGCCTCGTGCCCCGCACACACGTCGCGCGCGCGTCCCGTCCGCGCCGACCACTGTCGCCTTCACTCCCCGGTCGCGCCGATAAAACCCCAAACCCCTCTTCCTCCCCACACCCGCCTTTTTCCCCCACTCTCCTCTCCATTTCCCCTCTTCTCTCCTCGTCGCCTCGTCATCGCGTCGGGTGCCACCGCTTGCCGTTGTCGCCTTGCGCCGCTGTCACCGCCCCTCACCACCGGTGAGCCTCTCTCTCCTACCTCCCCTTCACACCTTGTGCCAGCTCGGCCGAGCCGAAGAGAAGAAGAGAGGAGGAAGGAAAGAAAGAGAAGAGGAAAGAAACAGAGGTAGGAGGAGGAAGAAAGAAAGGAAAAAAGAAAAAGAAGAAAAAGAAGAAAAAAGGGAGAAAAAGAAGAAAAGAAAAGAAAAAGAAAATAGAAAATTATTTAGGGAAAAGATTTAAAGTAAAATCTATTTTCTTTCCTAAAAATAAAAAATGATTAGGAGATAATTATAAGATAGATATTAACTATAATATTAGGAATTTAATTGTGATTTAATTTATTATTAAACCCTAATTTTATCATATGGATTCTCAAAATTTAATTTCTAAATTATTTAATATAGTGTCAAGCTTAGGGTAAATTATTTTTGGATTTAATTGACTCTAACCCTCGGGCTTGTCGGCCCGATAAAATTAGGATAAAGCTTGGAAGTTAACCATTTCTTTTCTGGTATAATATTTTTGAATCGTCAGTCATAATATTTATAAAAATTTAAAATGAATTAATTTAAAATAATGTCACCTCATAGTTAATTAAATTGGTTTAACCGCGGAACTTCAAACTATTGTATCTCGCTCGTTTTAACCCGGATTTTAGTGAAACTTAAATCTAAGTTCATCTAAAATCGTAGTCTTGTTTTATGAGCCGCTTTTGCGATTTATTTGGCATTTTGGTGGTTTTATTTGAATTCTAATCGAATTCAATTGGATCTTTCACACATATTTATAGAGTCCAAGGGAGCCGTTGAGTGTGCCGAAGATCGAGGACAACAAGGTTGCGAGCAAGGCAAGTCATCACTACCTTTGAGCATGTTGAACCCTTTTTGCGAACTTATGTTGTTTTTAAAATCAGATATGCATGCTATACACATAAGAACTCCCATACTTGTTATATGCCATACCTTGATATTGAACACTTGTATATTCTTTGTACCCTATAGTATTGTGTGTTCGAAGTCAATCTTTGACAAATGCTTAGACCATGTTAAATTAGATTCATGCACATTCATATTTATAAAATGCTATATACTTGGGCAACTACCTTGGGGAAGGTGGTTGACATACGGCATGTGGAGACATGATCGCCACATTGCCATGAAAATGATGAAATGTTTTTGGAGGAAAACTAAAAACCAAACAAATGTTTTAGACTGGAGCGGCTGGATGATTTGGGTGGATTCTGGTAAAGGCAAGTGTCATCCTTGGTCAAGTAAGGACCGAGCCATGAGATAAACCTGAAACGAGCTAGTACAACCGTCCTTCTCGAATTGGTATAGACCTAGCAGAGTAAATAGCCGAACGAAGGCGGTACCCCTGCATAGTGGTTCATTTTGGTGTGTGATTAGGCGGGAAGCCTAATAGGCGAAAAGCCTATAGGCGGGAAGCCTACAATCAGGAAGCCTACAGGTGGGGGATTACCATCTGTGGGTAACCGAATTGAAACTTGACTTAATTACAACTTAAAGAATGAGTGAGTTTTTTTCTCTTCCCGGGAGCGCCAGAACTACTCTCACTGCTAGAAACTGTACAGCTAGAGTGCATGAGGGCTCAAGTTCATGGAGCAGGTACTGCCAAAGTGAGGTTATTGAAAGGCTTTGCCGTGATGCGTCTCATGTGTTGGGACTTTGGCTCATGTGTTGGGCAAGTCACGGAGTACGGGTGAAGTGTACATCCACTGCAGTGTGAGTAAAACAATCTATTCAAATAGCCGTGCTCGCGGATATGGAGCCGACGCTTCTCCACATTGCGCCAGGAATCGATTGACGTGTTCGTAGGTTGATACGTTGTCTTGCCCAGAGAACTTTGAAAAGTCCGGCACCTTCTACCGGTTTGGCAGGGGCACCCTCTCAAAATATTCTGGATATGGGTACCGGTACATGTTGCCAGAGTCTTTTGGCTTGAGGCCGAACTGATCACGCATAATATCTGCGATCAAATCGGCCGACGGCTTGTTTTTGTTGCAATGGTGGTATCGGCTCGTATTGCTCGTGGTGTACGGGTCCTTGCCGATACTGCGTTGGTGGCGTCTGAGGCCGATAGTGTTGCTCGTAGTTGCCTCCTGGAAGTTGATGCTGAAAGTGGTTTATAGCAGGAGGCGGCCGAGAGGCAAATGGTGGTGTTTGCTCGGGGAGAGGCCGATTGCCGCCGGAGTTGTGAGGTGGATCCGACAGATAGTTACCAATCGACACGTTATGTATGATGGGTTGCCGATTAGTGTTAAACATGTCTTCCTCCTGCTCCTGAGTTGTCACTGGAATGCCAAGGCCCTGATGTTGAGGTTGTGGCCGAACCAGGACCTTGGGATGCGGCTGCGCAGCCGATGATTGTGCATTCGGCTAGATCAGGGCTCCCCATGGAGGAATTGACTGCCCGAGTGGCGGGACTGATAACCCGTGGGTTGACAGCATCCTGTACGGTGGAAACTGGTCATCAGTGAAATATGTCGGCCTTCTTGGCAGTTGCTCGGCTATCTTTGAGTCAACCACGGTGCTTATAATGTTGTTTAATGTGTTCACCAGTATCCCGGACTGGTTGACAAGCGCGTGGTGGACAGCCGAGTCGATCCGATCTTGCAGCGTGTGGAGCTCTGAATTGTCCTGTTCCTGCTTGACTTTCTCCACCTTTTTCTTCGCTTTCTTGTCCTCGCTGGAGGAAGTATCAAGGTCCTCAATGTTGAACTTGAATTTCTTCAGGATTGCCCCAGATCTGGTCTGGACGAAAGATTGCAGATAATGTGCTTGCAGCCTCTCAACCATCTGCTGATACTCAGCCTTTTGTTCGCCGAAAGCTTGTCCATAGTCATCGGGATGACGTTTTCCTGGTCGAGATCAGCCGATATGATGTTCACCATTGCGCTGGATTCGGAAGATGTCGTCCCACCAGGCGTGCCAAAAGCGTGTTGGTGTGATTTTTTTACACGCACTGGCTTGGGAGATCTGCTTAACTCCAGTGCAGATCCAAATTGGTCACCTCTGGTGATTGAGCGGGGCGTGCCAGTTGGTTTGATCCTGTAACCAACAAGAAAATAAAAGATAGGCATTTGGTTAGTGTTAGATCCTACTCGATCGGCTGTGGATATTAATAAACATACAACTGCTATCCCAAAGCATATTTAGATTAAGTGATTGGGATAGATCGGTAGTATACCAAGATAGTATAAATCACTTAGATCCAAAGGTGCATTAGGACCAAAATTATATGTATTCATAACCTAGCCGATGTCGCAGATCTAATGTAAATAGGTTAGTACTTCGATATGTTTTATAAAAAGATATTAATCTGAGTTAAATGCACTAAACCAAAATCAATCGACTGTTAGTATAACCTAACAGATTGATACCAAGCTTAGCACATTTAAGTAGATTAAGATCTTAATATAAAAGACAGTTCTAATACATCTATTAGTAATAATACATAAAGATGATTAGAACAGGTAAGACCGACTGAAACCCCCGTTGTATCTCTAATAGCAAACATTGAACCAAATAAATCTACATAATTCTAAAGGCGACTTAATAGGTCGATTAGATGCAACATTAAGTACCAAAAGAATTATAGGATCTATATAAGCTAATGATAACTCTTCAAGATGGTATATACACCATATAACCTGAATCAACATCTAGATCTAGCTCTATCGGCTGCTATCTTCAAATAGATATTAGTCGATTGCAAGATAGATCTAGACATTGATCTAGATTATATGCCGCATATGATAAATTAAGCAGTTTGCAACATCAAAATCAGAGTATCATAATGATGGAAGCACTGGCCCCGATACCACAAGCCGCTTGTACAAGAAATTTCCTTTCCTGGAGATCGAAGTCGATGCAGCCCGAGGTCAAAGCAAGAACTCGTCAATAAAAACATAAAACAAAAGGGTTGGCAATGCGCCGAAGTTGTACTGATGTGTGTTGATATGTTTTACAAGGTCTCGGGTCATATTTATACCCGAATATACAATAAGTCCGTAACGGACATGATTCCTATTACAGATTAAATCTCTAAACAAACCGACTTTATCCCAAAAGAAAACTACACAAGATACCCTAACTTAAAAGATGCAATTGTCATTGCAGGACCTGATCTATAGATGGAAATATCTTTAACGCACTTTGGAAACCGAATTCAATAATATCTCTTAAGCTTTCCTTCTAGGACCGGCCTTTCCTTTGGTCTTCAATCGGAATCGGCTATCAGCTATCCTGCTCCCACTCGGACTCAGCCGACTGGCTCGATAGCTGATTCGGACTTAGCCGATACAATCTCTGTTCCTGCAGATTGTGCATTCCTCCATTCCGCTCCAATCTCTGCTTCAAACCTAGGGATTTGCTTACCAAATTTGGTCGTTAACACATGCCCCCCAAGTCCACGACATTGATAATGTTCCGGATTTGATTTAATCCTATTTCTAGCACAACCCTAGGTCAAATCTGTTTCGGTCATTTTGAAAACCCTTTAAATAACGCCTCTCCACGCCGAACAACTCATGCCGTCAACATAATCCACAAACTAGCAAGCGTCCTCGAGCTCCCCGGCGACTTCTTCGGCCTCTTCGACTCTGCCGCGGTGATCCCACCTCTCTGGCGACCTCAACCGCAGTAATGGCGACCTCTTTTCCCGCCTTTTTAGCTGTAGGCTTGAATTTTAGGTCTTCCGAATTTGAGATCCATCTCTTTTCCTTATTGTGGCATCTCACACATCAAATAGCAATCCCAAGCCTAGTTAGCAATGAGAGATACTACTTAGGGCCCATCGGCAATAAAGATCTGACTGAATTCATCATAGCCAAGACCAACAGAGTGCTCTATAGAATGAGGAACCCGCACCTAGTTCATTGGAACAACACCTTTAAATCCTGGCCTTCAACTGACAAGTCATGGCCATCATGGTACCAAAGAATGCAGGCCAGCAAACAAAGTCACTGGGAAGAAATCGACATAGCCCAATGCCTCACCTTATCCATAGCCGACATGCCCAAGGACGAATCACAAATGTCGGCTGCCACATATTTTTGGAACAACACACTGAACGCCTTTCTTTTCCAACAAGGCCCAATGACTCCAACCCTAGCCGATGTCTTCGTGCTAATCGGACTTGACATTACGTCATCGGCTAACCCCAACCAACTGGATAGCAAGGGCCAATTTTCCTTCAAGACCAAAGCAATTGGGGGTTGGAATGGATATGTGGCTATGAACATGGGGACTAGGCCAATTAGCACCAGAGAGCATACTGCCTTCCAGATGATGTGGCTGGAAAAGTTTATATTCTATGGATCAAGCTGCAGTCCTACAGCCAACTGGCAAATACTAGCCGAAGCCTTGGTTGACAAGAAAAAACTCCCCTTAGGAAAATTCCTCCTCGATATCTTTATCAGATGTTAAGCCAAGCCGTGTCCAAGATCGCAGCCGATGCCACTATTAGCACTGGATGCCCTTGGTGATTTCTACAACTCTGGCTTGTGTTGCTAACGCAAAAAGTGTCTGGTCGGCCGAGACTAGCCGATGCCCGCTTCCACCTCCTGGAGCCGATTGAAGATGAGGATGGAAATTAAGTAGCTACCAGGAGATGCCTGTCATTTGGGGAAGCAGCAGCCACCCATACTGGATCAAGGCAATCGAGTGAGCTATTGGCCGAGTGGTTCATTTCCTTCTATTACGGCCTGGCAAAAAATAATCAAACTTGGTTCTTCTATGAAGACCGAATGGAATTTGAGTTGCCAATTGATCTGAACTTGGATGAGATCAACTCAGACAATTATCCCAAGTGCAGGGAAATTTTCACCGCGGCACTCGTTCCATGCATTTTGTCATCTAGGGTCCATCAAGGCCGGAATGTAACAAAGACTTATGAGTTTTACTATCCAATGTCGGCTAGAAGACAACTCGGACTCGGACAGCTGCCGATCGGCTGCTATTATGCCGACAAGATGGAGACCCGAGGGGTAGTGGACTCAAGTCTGATGATGAATATATTAATGGAAATAGAGAGCCCACCCCTTGGCAGCATCGGGACCTTAGAGCTAGCCCACAAGAGGAGCACGGCTTATGACAAGTGGTGGGTGGAAATCAAGCAACATATCTTCCATCAACGTGCCTCCATGTACCTCACCACCCTCTTGCCAGATGAAATCCCTTCTATAAGTATTTCTATACCTAACCATCTTTTGTCTTCGATCAGTCGGCTGTCGTCTTGTGCTAATACTTCAAACACTTTTTCCTTTTGCAGACGACAGACTCGAATCCTCCCACGGTGAGCAATTTTGGCATCGCCATTGAATACTGCCTGGGGGTCCTCGCAAACGTATGCGGATACGCTCCATCGGCCATCGACTGGGACGCACAAAAATTGAAGACTTTAATGCACGACCAAACCCGCCAAGCTGTGTCAAGGAAGAAAAGGACTGCCCCATCGGCTGCGGAACCGTCGGCTGCCCCCGTGAAGAAACAAAGGAAACTGAAGCCGACTGCTCCAGCCGATAGTCTGCCTTCACTTGACCCCAGCATCGATGAAGCCCTTCACAAAGAAGTCATGGATGAAGAAATCTCAGAAGCTGTGAAAGAAGCGGCCGAATCAAGTGGCTCCAGCCACAACTCCATCAGCCCGCCGGCCGATGATCTAATTCCACCAAGCCCTCCTACTCTGAAGCGATCGGTAAATATCTCGTTTTCTCTAATTTTGCCTTCAAATTATAACCATTCAAACCCTGACCAAATCTTCTTTGTAGTTCAAGAGACTAGCCAGCCGACCTCCTCGCCCAGCTTCGTCGGTAATTTCTGAACTCACTTTTACTTATGCTTGCATTGGCCGATTCGTATTAACACTTATGTTTTTTGGCAGCCCCTAAGTCTCCATCGACTGCCCCCCCAAGTATCGAGCGAGCGAACCCTGTCGGCTACGGGCAGCCATCATGCTGAAGAAGCAGCTGCGCCAGCTCCTGCTATACGAGTAAGTCTGCTTTCTTCTTTCTCAAAAGTGTGGGATCGGCCGTCATGCCCTGTTTTAACCATAAAACTCCTTCTGCAGGCTCTAGCCGATTTGCTTCCATTTGACATCAAGGAGTTCGTCAGTGAGGAAGAAGAAGCCACTAGCCAAGACCAGACTGTTATAGCCGACAACCTCAAGGAGAAGCTTCAAGACATCCATCGTCGGCTTAGCATCGACGTTGATCAACTGTTCAGCCCGAGCACGCTTTAATGACATTCAAGGTCAGCTCCTTGATGAGGAGTGTGGGCCAGCCCGAGCGCGCTTTAATGACATTCAAGGTCAGCTCCCTGATGACATGGCTGAGAAAATCTCTCGGGCCGTCTTCATCGACCAGCACCGATTCAAGCTGGAACGGGCTGTACAAAGAATGGTCAATCGACGAGCTCAAGCCGATTTGGCGGCCTCGATCAACGCCACCGTGGAAAATATAGTGGTCGAGAAGGCCAAATTGGATGAACTGGCGGCTGGACCATCGGCCACACAAACCAAGATCGGCCTACTCGAAGAAGAAGAAGCTGGCCTGTTGGCAAAGCTCGAGCAGTGCAGAGCCGAACTTGCAGAGGAGAAGCAAGTGCTAGCCGATCTCCCCAAGGCGACCAAAGAATAGAAGGCCAAGGTGACCTCCACTATCAAGTACTTGGGAGAGCTACATAAATCAGCCAGAACGATCCCGGGCACCGAAGAACAAGACATGGCGATGGTCGAAGGGATCAAGGCCACTAAAGACGAGGCGACGTCAGCCATAGAGCACTTTCTGAGAATGTAATAGAACTTAGTCTCCAGAACTTTGGATGTCCTCATCTATATCTTGACTCTGTACATATAACTTTGTAATCGGCTTGCCTTAGCGTTAATCGTATGCCTTACGCCGATTCATTTGTGTCCATGCCTTGAACTGCTTGAAAATTTTCAAAGTCCCAAAACTTTTGAGCTCTCTGATTTTGATCTTTGACTTCGTATAATATATGCCCCCTAATTTTCTCAATGTTGTCCTCAGCATTGATAAAATTATAAGTCGAAGCTTTGCATCACCTGTCGGCTAGGTTCAGCCGATCGGGCAAACATAGGAGGAAAAACTCAGTAAAGATGTCCTAAAGGCGATGTGCATTACCCATCGGCTAGCAAGGATCGGCAAGAACGTAGTCAAATCATGAATTGATCCAAACGCTTGGGTAATATTTCTTCAAGTATTTACCATTAAGAGCCCTTCCAAATACCTCTCCATCTAATCCTTCTAGCATGTAGGCTCCTTTAAAGACGCATTTGTGGATCTTGAACGACCCTTCCCAATTAGGTGACCACTTGTCGAATTTGCTGTCTCTTTGTCGGCTAGTACTTTGATATGTTTTATAAAAAGATATTAGTCTGAGTTAAATGCACTAAACCAAGATCAATCGGCTATTAGTATAACCTAACAGATTGATACCAAGCTTAGCACACATTTAAGTAGATTAGGATCTTAATATAAAAGGCAGTTCCAATACATCTATTAGTAATAATACATAAAGATGATTAGAATAAGTAAGACCGACTGAAACCCCAGCTCTATCTCTAATAGCAAACATTGAACCAAATAAATCTACATAATTCTAAAGGCGACTTAGTAGGTCGATTAGATGCATCATTAATTACAAAAAGAATTATAGGATCTATATAAGCTAATGAGAACTCTTCGAGATGGTAGATACGTCATATAACCTAAATCAACCTCTGGATCCAGCTCTGTCGGCTGCTATCTTCAAATAGATATTAGCCGATTGTAAGATAGATCTAGACATTGATCTAGATTATATACCGCATATGATAAATTAAGCAGTTTGCAACATCAAAATCAGAGTATCATAATGATGGAAGCACTAGCCCTGATACCACAAGTCGCTTGTAACAAAAATTACCTTTCCTGGAGATCGAAGTTGATGCAGCCCGAGGTCAAAGCAAGAACTCGTCAATAAAAACGTAAAACAAAAGGGTTGGCAATGCGCCGAAGTTGTATTGATGTGTGTTGATATGTTTTACAAGGTCTCGGGTCATATTTATACCCGAATATACAATAAGTCCGTAACGGACATGATTCCTATTACAGATTAAATCTCTAAACAAACCGACATTATCACAAAAGGAAACTACACAAGATACCCTAACCTAAAAGATACAATTGCTGTTGCAGGACCTGATCCGTAGATGGCAATATCTTTAACACACTTTGGAAACCGAAGCCAATAATTATCTCTTAAGCTTTCCTTCCGGGACCGGCCTTTCCTTCGGTCTTCAATCGGAATCGGATATCATCTATCCTGCTCCGACTCGGACTTAGCCGACTGGCTCCGTAGCCGATTCGGACTTAGCCGATACAATCTTTGTTCCCACAGATCGTGCATTCCTCCAATTCCGCTCCAATCTCTGCTTCAAACCTTGGGTTTTGCTTACCAAATTTGGTCGTTAACACTTATCTCCGCTGCCTTATCTGCATTCTGCTTTTGCTTGTATTCTGAACCATCCGGTCCTATATTCTAGACAATGCCTTCGGGTGCTATATTGTAATATTTCGTGTAAGATGACTGATGAATTTTGTGCGCTGAATGATTCAGTAATATAATTCGTGGGTACCAGACTACTCGATCTAAGGAAATGGTACTATGAACACGAATGATTCCTGTTACAAAAATGGGGGTCTACAGAGCTGGTATTAGAGCGTGTGACTGTAGGATAAGACCAATGGCGCCCCACCCCCTTCATAGTTGGCAAAAGGGAGAAATCCCCATCCAGGATTATTTTGAAAATAAAAACATTATGTCTATAAAACAAAATGTGTTTTCCTTATACTCTTGTCTCCTTGTCTCTCTACAAAACTTATTTTACTCCCACTTCTCCCTAGCTCTGATTGTCTTAAAAACAGATGTCGGGACAAGGTCAAATCGGAGCCTGCCAGCTTGAGGTTCCATGAGAGGATGGATACGTCTTGCAACTATGACAACTGATGTGGTGCCTGTGATACCCAGATCTACCCACCTACAGGAGTAGGAGGTTCGACACTAGAGACCATCCTGAGTGGGAGGCTACCGTGGCGATCAAGCCCCGCATTGCTTGTGGGTTGGAGTTCCGCTTCGGGATGTGCTACCGACGTGACTCAGCAGAGGCTGCACTTCAGGACACTGCCCGAGCGGCATTCCTCCATCTTATTGCCGTCCACAGGGTTGAGTTGACGAGGACTGAGTTTGCACATCACCCGTATCGGAAGGATGGCAACCCCGGTTCCTGCGGCTGGCTGGACAACTAGACGAGAGGTCTGCACTGACTTTGGTCTTGCTTTGGATGGTTTTGGACAGCAAGGACCACACCCTCCCCCTTAGTAGTTGATGGCAGTAGTTCAATGTTAGCTTTTGCGTTGTGTTGTGTGGGACTGCATATGTGCAGTCTGTTGTATCTGCTGTTGATGTGTTGACTAAGAACCTATGTAATGTTCTATAGTTATGTTATGAATGAGTTTATTCCACCATGCTTGTCCCATAAAAGATTACCTTAACCAACCCAAAATAAAACAAATAGGATCGAGACCTTAATAGGTCAAGTCTCTTACTCATCTACGCTCTACAGATGGTTCACCGACGTCGAGCATCGGCCGCCAATGAGAACCCACCAGAGCCCGACCCCACCACTTTGGCTGAGGTCATGGCTACACAAACCCAACTATTGGAGGCCATCGCCAACAATCAAGGAGGCCATGGAAGCTCAAGCCTTGGCGAGTTTATGAGAGCCAAGCCACCCACCTTCGCTACGACAAAGGAACCTATGGATACAGAGGATTGGCTGTGCATCATAGAGAAAAAGTTGACTCTTGTGCATGTGCACGAAGTCGACAAAGTGATCTTTGCCGCAAACCAACTGGAAGGACCTGCTAGTGACTGGTGGGATACCTATAAGGAAACTTGAGCAGAGGATGCTGCGAAACCAACATGGGAGGAATTCACCGCCGCCTTTCGTGAGAACTTCGTACCTGCGGCAGTGATGCTATGAAGAAGAATGAGTTCAGGAGATTGCATCAAGGAAACACCACTATGCAGGAATACCTAAACTAGTTCACCCAGCTTGCCCGCTACGCAACCAGCGACTTATTGGATGAAGAAGAGAAGATCGACAAGTTCATCGAGGGACTGAATGATGAGTTGCGAGGGCCTAAGATTGGACAGGATCATACCAACTTCCAGAGCTTGATCAACAAGGTTGTGAGGCTGGAGCATGACCAGAAGATGGTGGAGAACAACCGCAAGAGGAGACTCGCTATGACCCGCCCACTGGAGGGAGCGTCTCAGCGTCCTAAGGGAGCCACCCCATTTGGATGGAAACAAACCGTTGTGGCAACCAGTCGTCCTACTGCACCTGGCAATGTCAGCAGGCTGACTGCGACCCAGTTCCGCACTCCGACACCAACCCTGGCCGCTCCTGGAAGGAAGAATGTGAACTGCTTTAACAGTGGAGAGTTTGGGCACTACTCCAACACCTGCCCCAAGCCACGCAGCACCCCTTTTCACACCGGTGCCAATACAATGGTTGTACGTGGAACTACTACCCCTTTTGCTGGACGTGATCTGTTCAGGACAAGTCTGCTACCGGATTTTGTCGCGGACAAGTGAACCATGTGCGTGCCGAAGAGGCACATGAAGATCAGAGCGTGCTAATGGATATGTTTTCTATCAACTCTGCCCCAGTTAAAGTCTTATTTGATTCCGAAGCATCGCATTCATTTGTATCATCAAAAATAAGCGAACAACACAACCTACACCAGGTGAAACTTAAGAGACCCATGTTAGTACACTCACCCGGGGGAGATATAACTGTACCCCATGCTTGCATCAACGTGCCCATCCAGATTAGAGACGTGGTATTTCTTTCAAACCTTATGGTACTACCGCCACAAACTCTTGATATCATACTAGGAATGGATTGGTTGACTAAGAACAAGGGAGTCATAGACTATGGCCGACTCTATGTGAGCGAGCTGCAGGAGTATTTACCATGCTACCCATGAGCGGGATGCTAGTAGTGCAGGATTACTCGGACGTATTTCCTGAGGAATTGCCCAGAATGCCCCCTGACCATGACATAGAATTTATCATTGACCTAATGCCTGGTACTGCCCCCATATCCAAGAGACCCTACCGAATGCCGGCTAACGAAGTAGAAGAACTCAAGAAGCAAATCAGAGAACTACAAGAAAAGGGATTAGTATGCCCTAGTTCTTCTCCCTAGGGAGCCCCGATATTGTTTGTCAAGAAGAAGGACGGAAGTATGAGGATGTATGTAGATTACCGATCGTTGAATGAAGTGACCATCAAGAAACAGTACCCATTACCTCGAATCGATGACTTATTTGATCAACTCAAGGGTGCCCAAGTGTTCTCAAAGATTGATCTTCGGTCAGGATACCATCAGTTAAAGATTAGAGCCGGAGATATTCCCAAAACAGCGTTCTCTACGCGTTATGGCTTGTATGAGTTCACCGTAATGTCTTTTCGATTGACCAATGCCCAGGCGTACTTCATGAACCTAATGAACAAAATATTCATGGAATATCTGGATAAGTTCGTGGTGGTGTTTATCGATGACATTCTTATCTATTCCAAGGACGATAAGAACATGCAGAGCACCTACGTTTAGTACTAGAGAAGCTACGAGAGCATCGGTTGTATGAAAAGTTTAGTAAATGTGAGTTCTGGCTTAAGGAAGTCGTTTTTCTTGTCCAAATAATTTCAGCCGGAGGAGTAGCAGTAGACCCTGCCAAGGTCAAAGCTATTATGGAATGGAAAGCTGCTAGAGGTCCGGAGTTTCTTGGGATTGGTCGGATATTACCGGAGATTCATTGAAGGATTTTCCACAATAGCTAGACCCATGACTCAACTTTTGAAGAAAGAAAAGAAATTTGCCTAGACCGAACAGTGTCAGCGGACTTTTGACCAACTAAAAGAAAAGTTAACCACCGTCCCAATTTTAGTCCTACCTGACAACCGTAAGGACTTTGTGATATACTATGATGCGTCCCGACAAGGACTGGGAGGCATATTGATGCAGGATGGAAAGGTCGTGGCATATGCCTCGAGATGACTACGACCCCATGAGGAAAACTACCCCACACATGACTTGGAATTGGCAGCAGTTGTTCATGCGTTAAAAATCTAGTCACAAGAGCCTAAAATACATCTTTACTCTGTCTGATCTCAACCTGCGTTAGATACGGTGGTTGGAATTGATCAAGGATTACGAACTAGGAATCCATTACCACCCCAGCAAGGCGAATGTAGTGGCTGACGCTTTAAGCCGCAAAGCCCAATGCAACCATATGAGACTAGAAGGCATGGCCAGTGAGCTCCAAGAAGAAATGGCTCAACTTAACTTGCACCTGATTCCTCACGAAGAATTAAACTCGCTGAAAATCCAACCTCTTATGAGGACTCAAATAAAGGAAGCTCAAAAGGATAATGGAGAAATCCAAATGATCAAAGAGCGCATGGCCGCTGGGCACGCGAAGGAATTCTCGACAGATGACAATGGTGAAGGGTTACGCGGAGGTTACGCTAGCCGAAAACAAAAACTTTTCTACCGTGCAAACCAGAAACACTTGCAAGTAAGGGCCGATAGATCATTATCGATTGGAGTATGCAGCGGAAATAGCCAATCAGGGCTATCCGATCTGGAGCAGTGCTGGCCGATGACAGCCGATTCCCGGGGACAGCCGATTCACCAATCAGCCGATTCGCCGGTCAGCCGATTTGCCGATGCCACAGCCGATCGATCCGCCTGCAGTTGCCTCACTCCGATTGTAGCCGACCGCAGCCGATTTGTAGCCGATCAACAGCAACGCAACGTAGCAGCGCCTCTACCGGTATCCACACGTCCGTGAACAGAACGCCGAACACCCGTGTGCTTGCACGCGATGCAAGGCTAAGGTTTGGCTCGAAAGTGGGGAGGGTTTCCGTGGAGATTGATCTCGGCGACTTCTGTTGCGCCAAATCAGATTGACTCGGTTCAATGTGATACAACAACTCTCCACCCCTCCCCCTTTATATAGAGTTGCCGGTTGGGCCTTGAGGCCCATCGGGACTCTATTTTGAATCGGATCCTATCCGAATCTCATAGAGTTGGCCGGCTGGATTTCGTAAGCCCATAGGACTCTATCCGATCGAGCCGTATCAGAGTCCAACTCGAATGCCTGTTCTTATCCCCTTAAGCGTGCGACCCTGTAGGTTCAGGTATACTTGGTTTCGGTTATAGTCTAACTTAGCCGACCGTCGGCTCGAGTCCAACTCAGCCGATCTGTCAACAACGGCGCCTAGCAGCACATATTGACACCATAGCATACAAGAATATAATATCGGCTCTGAACCTGTAATGTGTACACAAATCCCTTTGCCTCACGATACCAATTAAGCTATAGGCAAGATGTGTGCCATCCCTTCAATAGCTTAACCATTCGCTCGAACCGTACTGGATTATCTGTCTGTTGATTGACTCAATCAACTTAGCATGGCCATGAATTTCCATAATCCATTACCTCGAGGGGCCCAGAGATATCTCTCCAAAGGAGGGGCAAATTCCATCTTGATCACTCACATCCCACTCCATGTTTCATAGCAAACCCGAAAACTACCTTTATAACTACCCAGTTACGGAATAGCGTTTGGTAGTCCCAAAGTAGGCTACTACACATGTTGGAATCCATGATGATCTCAGGTCTAAAGACTTTGTACCAACACTACCTGAGACCAACTAATGGCACGTTAATTCATGTAGTGTCTCATGGTGGGTCTATCCAACAATGTGTTCTCTAACACATGTGTCCATGTTTATTGATTTGGTATCTCCATACCCATGATCTATGAGACATGATCATCAATCAATAAACATGCTGATCTTAGAGTCATATTTGTTCCAATAATATGAGATGTGATTAGGGATCATTTAGAAATAGATTCATGCATAAAGAGTCTCATAAATAAGTCACATACTTATTGATCAATACAAGATGTCTATTTCATGGAACTGAATAACACTTTATTCATTTATACATAAACATTGACCATGATATCCAACATCTCCATGTTGCCTCTAGGGCATATCACTAACAAATGGGACCCTGTGGTATAAGAAAAGGATCAATGTGCTTGAGCAAGGTGGTTTGATAGAATTGATCTTGAAGGAAGCACACGAATTAGTATATTCGCTACACCCTGGCAGCGTGAAGATGTACCAGGATTTGAAGGAGGAATACTGGTGGCCCAATATAAAAAGGGACGTAGCCGAATACGTGGCCGTATGCGATGTATGCCAAAGGGTAGAAGCTGAGCATCTAATGACCGGCAAGCTTGTTGCAGCCACTCAAGATTCCCGAATGGAAATGGGATGAGATAGGCATGGATTTCATCGTCGAACTACCCAAGACTGCCGCGGGATATGACTCTATTTGGGTGATGGTACATCGACTTACCAAGACTGCCAGATTTATCCCCGTTAAGACCAATTATAATAGTGCTAAGTTGGCGGAATTATACATGTCCAGGATCGTGTGCCTTCATAGAGTACCAAAAAGAATTATATCGGATTGCGATACTCAATTCATGTCCCATTTCTGGAGCAAAGTTCATGAGGCACTTGGGAGTCACCTTGCCTTTAGTACCGCTTACCACCCACAGACCAACGGGCAGACCCAAAGGACAAATCAAGTTCTTGAGGACATGCGGAGAGCTTATGTGTTGGACTATACCAAGGATTGGGAAAGATGCCTACCCTATGCTGAATTCTCCTACAACAACAGCTACTAAGCAAGTCTGAAGATGTCGCCAAATGAAGCCCTGTTTGGTCGGCGATGCTGAACCCCATTGACGTGGTCAGAAACCGGTGAACGAGCCATGTTTGGACCTGACGTAATCAAAGAGGCTGAGGAAAAAGTCCATCTGATCCGAGATCGACTAAAGGTAGCCCAATCTCGACAGAAGAGCTACACGGATACTCGCCGAAGGGACTTGGAGTTTAATGTAGGTGACTATGTGTACCTAAAGGTCTCACCACTGCGAGAAACCCAGAGGTTCAAGGTCAAAGGTAAGCTTGCGCCGAGATACGTGGGACCATTCCTGATAAACACCAGAAGAGGTGAGGTGGCCTACCAGCTAAAGCTACCAGAAAACATCTCGGATGTGCTCCCAGTGTTCCATGTGTCAAAATTGAAGAAGTGTCTGCGAGTGCCGGAAGAGCAAGCTCCTTTGGAAGCCATCCATATCAGCAGTGACCTCACATACTCTGAACATCCGGTAAAGATATTTGATGTCACGCCCAGAAATTCACACCAGAATTTCTGCAGCTAATTTGTGCATTACACCCTCGTCCAGGCTAACATCAGGTAGGCGGCTTCTTGACAAGCGTGATCTGACGTGCCTCCGGAAGCTGTGACCTCCATGTTGGGAAGACACGTTCCCACAAACCCGTGAACCTCCAACCGAACACGGTAGGGCAACTCGCCACCGAGAGGCGCAACCGTTGTATACTCCGGTGCTTCGGGATATCCAACCGCAAGGGCCATACGCGCCGCTCGCCACGAAGCTGTCATCCCTTTTCCGCAGGCGTCGGGAACCTGCCATCTATAGAAACAAAGGAGTGGGAAAATCAAAACATGCTCAAAACCCACGACCAACATCCCATTTTCGCAATTCCTAAACCCTAGACTCGACTCCACTTTTCAAAACACCCCTTTCTTTTTTTTCAAAACATATGCACATGAAAAGAATTAGAGGGATCTTAAGGTTTCCAGTTGGCTTGTCCTAAGTTCACAAGAAGGCTCTGATACCAACTTGTCACGCCTAGAAATTCACACCAGAATTTCTGCAGCTAATTTGTGCATTACATCCTCGTCCAGGCATCAGCCGAGGTACACAAACCGACGTTATTGATAATACGAATCCTCGTCTTAGAAACAATATAAAAGAGTTACACAAATGCAGCGGAAAGGAAAAATAAACCGACTTAAGCTAAACTTGACACGAGCGAAGCGGAACACCAACTCCCACGGCTAAACCTTGACGAGAACAAGCCTACACCTCCTCGGAGACCTCGATCTCAACCTCGCACTTGAAGGGAAAAAGAAGCAAGTCTGAGTACAACCACCGTACTCAACAAGTCACACCGAAAAAGGGGACGTGATGCAAGATAAATAACAAGGAAAGGTCAAGGGGCTCAATTTTGCATAAACAAAGCATTTGCAGTATATAATAATAATATTTGAAGACAGAAAAAAGTAGTAATATTTAAGCAATATTAAATAAACGCTGTCCAACGCTCAAACCACGTTGCAACAGGCCCATCCATCCACCTGCACTAGTCATACTTCAACATTTCATTCGAATAAAATAAATGAGACTAATCAAGGTGAATCTGGTCGATCGCCCGTAACTGTGGGCACGACTATTCGAATAGTTTTTACTCTGATCAGAGGTGTACAACTGTACCCACAAGACACAATCCCACAACACGTTACCGTGCGCCGGTGCACCACCACGGTGCCCCGGAAAAGAATTGTGACAGACCCTTCACATAACCCCTCTAATCAATCGTACCACACCAAGGTTTCGTCCCCATTCCCATCGGGCAATGGGCAGCCCCCTCTAGTGCCGCGGTGAATCCGGAAGCTGATCAACCCTTAAAACCGGGGTCGACCCAACTCCATCATGCCCACCCTCTCTGGGATACGTTAACTAGAGACAGCTACGCTATGGGCCCACCATTACCCATGCCGGCTTGTGGTATGCACGGCATTTCTTCCAGGTTTCCCGAGAACCGGTCCTTAATCGTCATGAGCACGCTAACCAAAGTCCAACCATGTGCTCACGACCCACCTTTTTCATAATTCAATATTATTAAAAACAAGGTCATATCTTAATATCGTCGGAAAGTCCACTTTAGTAATAAACTTGATTAGTGTGATTCCCTTAAGTGAGCTAGTTGCGCTAAGCATAACTAATCCCTAAAAAGTCTACTGAAACAGCACTGAAAAGTATTTTTAATGGATTCTTGACATTTTTCTGGATTTAATGAAATTTGAATGGACTAAAATGGAGCTCGGATTCAAAAGATATGAATTTTAGAAGTTTAATTGCGATTTTTAAACTAAACGAAAAGATTAAATTATTTATTGCGCAATTAAGTCCCTGGTGATGTCATCCACGCGCGCCTCGGGGCTGACGTCAGCATGACATTAGCGGGCGGCGTCGCCCTAGGGCGACATCGACACGGCCGCGCACGCGGAGCCGGGCGGGCGGCGGCGGATCGGCCGCCACGTGGCGCGATCCGAGCGGCCGGATCGGTGGCGATCGGACGGCAGGGGCGAAGGCTAGGGTTAGGGTTAGGGTTAGGGTTCCATGGGCGGCGGCGCGGCGGCGGCGGCGGCGGCGGCGGGCGGCGGCGGCCGAGGGTTTTGCCCGACGGCCTCGCGGCACGCGGCGGCGACGAGCCCGGAGCGGCGGCACGCGAGCGGAAGGGAAACGAAAGGAAACGAAGTAAATAAAAAAAGAAGGGAACGGCGGCGAGCTCACCGACGGTGAAAACAACGGAGACGGCGGCGATTCGGGGCTAGAACCGACGGCCAACAAAGGGGGAACGCGGCGGAGCCCGAGGGGGTTTTAAAGGGGGAGAGAAGAGATCGAATCGGGCACGGGATGGCCGGGAAAACCTCGCCGTTCGTTTCGGACTCGGAGAGAGAGAGAGAAAAATCGGCGGCCGTTTCGGGCGGCGGCTGCTTCGGCGTGCGGGAAAGCGGGCACGGGTGCGACGGCGCGGGGCGGAGCCGGCGTGGGGCCCATGCGGCGGAGGCGCGCGGAAACGGCGCAAAAGAGGTAGGGCGGCGCGGCCATGGCGGCGGCGGCGGTTGGGCCGGTCGGGTGCGAGGGAGGCGGCTCCGACAGGCGGGGCCCACCTGTCGGTGGCCCGCGGCGCAAGGGAGGGGCCGCAGACTTTGCGCAACGCGGCCGGCACCGTGGGCCTCGGCCCACGACCGAGGGAGGAGCGGCGCGCACGCGGGGAGGCGGCTTGGGCCGGAGCAGTGTCGGGCCGACGGCCCGGCACGGGCGAAGGGCAGGAACCATTGGACTCTTCTGAATCGGTTGCCGTAGCCCAACCGATCCTGCCTCTTCCCTCCGAGGAATCTCGAGTCTCTTCGGAGTCCATGTCTTCAGCCGAATTCTCGAGCTTGAGTCACGGAGACGGAGATCCAACCATTACGCCACCTCCGCCTTGATTCGCCGAAGCCGGAGCAAAGGTGAGGCGTAACCGCAGCGAGGAGAGGCTGGAACCGGCGCCGAACCTGGAGCGGGTGGAGTGAAGAAGGCGGTGGAATCCGAGGTGCCACTGGATACGGACAGCGCGGTGGTGGTCTTCCGAGGCGTAGTGCGGAGTCTAACCCCAACCGGTGGCGGGAGTCCCTTCAACTCGCTACCTCCTTCTTCGACGAACCACTTCGTCCGCCGCGATCCTCGATCTTCTTGTCGCAGCTCTTCTTGTGTAGGTCGAGTGCATCTGATCTAGTCCTTTGAGCACGGTGCACATGTGACCGAAGGTAGAGTCATTCTCCTCTGCCGTAGACTTGAATGCACTGACCTCTGAGGAACTACCTCGACGGGGATGGTAGCGGTAGGAGGAGGTGCGAAGGTCAGCATCATGCAGCTCCCTCATCCTGGCTCGAGTCAACCATGCGTCCGCCGAGGAAGCACAGACCGCTCCTGAAGTTATACTGGGTATGTTTCCTGTAAACTATACTCCCGCCACAGTATTATTTGATTCGGCGCTACACATTCTTTTATCTCAAAGCAATTTGTTGGGGCACATGGGTTGTCGTAGTGGGACTTAAGATACCTATGCGGGTTCAAACCCCGGGAAACCACTTGGAGACCACTCAGTATTGTCCCTCAGTGACCATAGAAATCCAAGGATCTATGTTTCTGGCCAACCTTATCCTCCTTCAGTCCAAAGGCATAGATGTCATTCTTGGAATGGATTGGTTGTCCAGACATAAGGGAGTAATTGAATGCGCTAGTCGCACCATTACTTTAATCAACATGAATGGAGAAAGAGTTGTTTTTCGCTCTCCCATGCAAGTCAAGCCTATAGTAAGTTTGAATCATGTTTCCACCGGGAATCGTCCGAAATGGCGGCCAAGACCCCTGTGAAGTTAGAGGATATCCCCATCGTCAAAGAATACCCTGAAGTTTTCCCCGAAGATTTAACTCAGATGCCGCCAAAAAGGGCAATTGAATTCCGGATTGACCTAGTACCCGGGACCGCCCCAATACACAAGAGGCCATATAGGATGGGAGCCAACGAGTTGGCCGAAGTAAAGAAGCAAGTGGATGAACAGTTGCAAAAAGGGTATATTTGCCCGAGCACATCGCCTTGGGGTGCTCCGGTGATTTTCGTGGAAAAGAAAGACAAGACCAAGAGAATGTGTGTGGATTATCGCGCCCTCAATGAGGTTACTATCAAGAACAAGTATCCCCTACCACGGATTGATGACTTATTCGATCAACTCAAAGGGGCCAAGGTATTTTCCAAGATAGACTGCGATCGGGCTATCATCGGTTGAGGATTCGGGAAGAGGACATTCCTAAGACCGCCTTCACCACTGTGTATGGACTGCACGAGTGTACGGTCATGTCTTTTGGGTTAACCAACGCACCGCTTTCTTTATGAATCGATGAACAAGGTGTTTATGGAGTTCTTGGATAAATTTGTGGTGGTGTTCATTGACGACATTTTGGTCTACTCTAAGTCGGAGGAGGATCATGAGCAACATCTTCGGACAAGATACTCGAGAAGTTGAGAGACCATCAACTCTACGCCAAGTTTAGCAAGTGTGCTTTACGGTTAAAGGAGGTACAGTTACTCGGCCACATTGTGAATGCCCAAGGAGAGCCGTGGATCCAGCAAATGTGGAATCAGTTACCAAGTGGACCCCGCCTAAAACGGCTACGCAGATCCGAAGTTTCCTTGGACTTGCGGGTTACTACCGCCGCTTCATTGAGAACATCTCCAAAATCGCCAAACCAATGACTCAACCGTTGAAGAAAGATGAGAAGTTTAAGTGGTCAGAATGCAATAAGAGTTTTGAAGAGCTCAAGAGGAAGTTGGTGTCGCACCGGTGTTGATACCGCCCGACCCAAGAAAGGACTTCCAAGTTTATTGTGATGCATCTCGCCAAGGGTTGGGATGTGTGTTGATGCAAGAAGGCAAAGTGGTAGCATATGCATCTCATCAATTGCGCCCACACGAAAACAACTACCCTACTCATGATCTGGAGTTGTCCGCAGTGGTTCATGCATCGAAGATCCGCGACACTACCTAATTGGTAATCGTTGTGAAGTGTATACGGATCATAAAAGTCTTAAGTACATTTTCACCCAACCGGATTTAAACCTCCGACAGAGAAGATGGTTGGAACTGATTAAAGATTATGATTTAGGGATACATTACCATCCGCAAAGCTAATGTGGTTGCGGATGCACTAAGCCGAAAGAGTTCTTGCACCACTCTCGGTGTCGAAGGAATGTGTGACCGTTGCAGCAGAATTCGAGAATCTAAATCTACGAGTGGTGGATTTTGGTTTTGTGGCTGCTCGGAAGCCCAACCCACTCTCATTGATCAAATTCGGCTGCTCGGGCGTCGATCCCGAGATGGCCGAACTCAAGAAGAACATGAGAGTCGGAAAAGCTCGTGGTTTTACGGAAGACGAACATGGCACAACTGGATGGGAAAGAGATTGTGTGTGCCGAAGACAAGGATTTGAAAAGACGATCCTTACGGAAGTTCACCAAACCCAATACTCAATTCACCCGAGCAGTACAAAGATGTATCAAGATCTTAAAGAAAAGTTTTGGTAGGTCAGCATGAGGAGGGAGATAGCCGAGTTTGTTGCACTTTGTGATGTTTGTCAGCGAGTGAAGGCAGAACATCAACGGCCCGCCGGACTATTGCAACCACTTGATTCCGAATGGAAATGGGAAGAAATAGGAATGGATTTCATCATGGGTTTACCCCGCACAACGTCGGATATGACTCAATTTGGGTCGTGGTGGACCGACTCACCAAGGTGGCCCACTTCATACCAGTACATACTACCTACTCAGGGAAGAAGCTAGCAGAGCTTTATCTCACAAGGATCATGTGTTTGCATGGTGTGCCTAAGAAGATCGTGTCCGATAGGGGAAGTCAGTTTACTTCCAAATTCTGGAAGAAGTTGCAAGAAGAACTCGGTACCCGTTTGAATTTTAGCACGGCCTATCATCCGCAAACAGACGGTCAAACTGAGAGAGTGAATCAGATTTTGGAAGACATGCTGAGAGCATGCGCACTCGATTTTGGAAAAACGTGGGACAAAAGCTTGCCCTATGCAGAATTCTCTTACAACAACAGTTATCAGGTCAGCATTCAAATGGCACCGTATGAAGCACTGTATGGACGAAAATGCCGCACACCCCTATTCTGGGATCAGACGGGTGAGCGCCAGCTGTTTGGCACAGAAGTAATAAGTGAAGCAGAGGAAAAGGTCCGAGCGATTCGGGAAAGGTTGAAGGTTGCGCAGTCCCGACAGAAGAGTTATGCAGATAATCGTCGAAGAGATCTCGCTTTTGAAGCAGGGGATTTTGTGTATCTTCGCGTTACACCACTCCGGGGAGTACACCGTTTCCAAACCAAAGGTAAGTTGGCACCACGTTTCGTGGGACCATACAGGATTCGGGAACGTCGAGGAGAAGTGGCCTATCAGCTGGAGCTTCCCTCCAACATGATTGGTATTCACGACGTGTTTCATGTGTCCCAGTTAAAGAAGTGTTTAAGGGTACCAGAAGAGCAAGCGAGTCCAGACCAGATTGAGATCCAAGAGGACTTAACCTATGTAGAGAGACCAGCACGTATTCTTGAGGTCAGTGAAAGAAGGACTCGAAACAAGGTTATCAGATTTTGCAAGGTTCAATGGACTCATCACTCGAGAGGAAGAAGCTACTTGGGAACGAGAAGATGAGCTAAAGGCCGCGCACCCGCAACTCTTCGCGGTACCTCCGAATCTCGGGGTCGAGATTCCGTTTAAGGGGGTAGGTTGTCACATCCCGGGTTTTTCCCTAATTCATTTAAATAATTTACCCTGGAATAATCGGAATTTCGAAATTAAACTGGAGTCAACCTATAATTTTAAAATGCAATTAATAAATGGAAACGACATGGTAGGATTTTTCTTGAATTCTGCATGTCAAAATACACTAACAGGATTTTTACTGGAATTTTTAG
Organism: Oryza australiensis; assembly: GCA_019925245.2. Taxonomy (NCBI): domain Eukaryota; kingdom Viridiplantae; phylum Streptophyta; class Magnoliopsida; order Poales; family Poaceae; genus Oryza; species Oryza australiensis. Next base: position 475,305 of record JAIFGZ020000507.1, read on the forward strand.
AGCACTCTAAGTATTTTTAATCAATTAAATAAGAAAACAGCAATTAAATTAAGTCCCTAAATCCTTTTTCCCTTTTTTTCTTTCTTTCTCTTTTTCTTTTTTTTTTTTTTCCGTACCGCCCGTACGGTTCCCGCCTCGCCCGTGCGGCCGTCGGCCCGACACCGCTCCGGCCCAAGCCGCCTCCGCCGCGTGCGCGCTCCTCCTCGGTCGTGGCGAGGCCCACGGTGCCGGCCCCGTTGCGCAAAGTCTGCGGCCCCTCCCTTGCGCCGCGGGCCACCGACAGGTGGGCCCCGCCTGTCGGAGCCGCCTCCTCGCACCCGGCCGGCCCAACCGCCGCCGCCATGGCGCGCCGCCTACCTCTTTTCGTGCCGTTTCCGCGCGCCTCGTGCCGCATGGGCCCCACGCGGCTCCGGCCGCGCGCGTCGCACCGTGCCCGCTTTCCCGCACGCCGAAACGCGCCCCGCTCGAAACGGCCGCCGATTTTTTTCTCTCTCTCCGAGTCCAAAACGAACGGCGAGGTTTTCCCGCCATCCCGTGCCCGATTCGATCTCTTCTCTCCCCCTTTAAAACCCCTCGAGCTCCGCCGCGTTTCCCCTTTGTTGGCCGTCGGTTCTAGCCCCGAATCGCCGCCGTCTCCGTCATTTTCACCGTCGGTGAGCTCGCCGCCGTTCCCCGTTTCTTTTTTTATTTACTTCGTTTCCTTTCGTTTCCTTCCGCTCGCGTGCCGCCGCCGCCGGGCTCGTCGCCGCCGCCGTGCCGCGAGGCCGCGGGCAAAACCCCGGCCGCCGCGCCGCCGCCGCCACCGCGCGCCGCCCGTGGAACCCTAACCCTAACCCTAACCCTAGCCTTCGCCCGCCGTCCGATCGCCGCCGATCCGGCCGCTCGGATCGCGCCACGTGGCAGCGATCCGCCGCCGCCCGCCGCTCCCGCGTGCGCGCGGTGCGACGCTCGCCCTAGGCCGACGCCTGGCCGCCGACGTCATGCGACGCCAGCCCGAGGCGCGCGTGGATGACGTCACCAGGGACTTAATTGCGCAATAAATAATTTAATCTTTTCTGTTTAGTTTAAAAATCGCAATTAAACTTCTAAAATTCATATCTTTTGAATCCGAGCTCCGTTTTAGTCCATTCAAATTTCATTAAATCCAAAAAAATGTCAAGAATCCATTAAAAATACTTTTCAGTGCTATTTTAGTAGACTTTTTAGGGTGTTTGTTGAGTGCTTTGTTTGTCGTGTAGATCCCGAGTTTTCCGCTAGCCCGTTCTTTTTCAAGTAGTCGCCGAGGTTCCTCGTCCCGAGCAAGGCAAGTCATACCTTACATTGACCATATTGTACCTATTTTATGTAAATACCTCTTATTCGTTCAAATACGCATATGTTTTAGAATGTCATTTCATGGGATGTTTATACCTATTGTACTCAACTATAGGATTGTTTACCTTATACCATTGATAACTTGGGGTCCAATGTGACTAGATGATAGTTTAAGGTTGCTTAGTTATGCTTAGCGCAACTAGCTCACTTAAGGGAATCACACTAATCAAGTTTATTACTAAAGTGGACTTTCCGACGATATTAAGATATGACCTTGTTTTTAATAATATTGAATTATGAAAAAGGTGGGTCGTGAGCACATGGTTGGACTTTGGTTAGCGTGCTCATGACGATTAAGGACCGGTTCTCGGGAAACCCCGGAAGAAATGCCGTGCATACCACAAGCCAAGCATGGGTAATGGTCGGGCCCGTAGCGTAGCCGTCTCTAGTTAACGTATCCCGCAGAGGGTGGGCGTGATGGAGTTGGGTCGACCCCGGTTTTAAGGGTTGATCAGCTTCCGGATTCACCACGGCACTAGAGGGGGCTGCCCATTGCCCGATGGGAATGGGGACGAAACCTTGGTGTGGTACGATTGATTAGAGGGGTTATGTGAAGGGTCCTGTCACAATTCTTTTCCGGGCACCGTGGTGGTGCACCGGCGCACGGTAACGTGTTGTGGGATTGTGTCTTGTGGGTACATTGTACACCTCGATCGAGTAAAAACTATTCGAATAGTCGTGCCCACGATTACGGGCGATCGACCGATTCACCTTGATTAGTCTCATTTATTTTATTCGAATGAAATGTTGAAGTATGACTAGTGCGGGTGGATGGATGGGCTGTTGCAACGTGGTTTGAGCGTTGGACAGCGTTTATTTAATATTGCTTAAATATTACTACTGTTTTACTGTCTTCAAATATTATTATTATATACTGCAAATGCTGTTTATGCAAAATTGAGCCCCTTGACCTTTCCTTGTTATTTATCTTGCATCACGTCCCCTTTTCCGGTGTGACTTGTTGAGTACGGTGGTTGTACTCAGACTTGCTTCTTTTCCCTTCTTCGCGAGGTTGAGATCGAGGTCTCCGAGGAGGTGTAGGCTTGTTCTCGTCAAGGTTTAGCCGTGGAGTTGGTGTTCCGCTCGCTCGTGTCAAGTTTAGCTTAAGTCGCTTTATTTTCCTTTCCGCTGCATTTGTGTAACTCTTTTATATTGTTTATAAGACGAGGATTCTGTATTATCAATAACGTCGGTTTGTGTACCTCGGCTGATGCCTGGACGAGGATGTAATGCACAAATTAGCTGCAGAAATTCTGGTGTGAATTTCTGGGCGTGACATTTGACGAGGCAGAAAAGAGAACACGAACCAAGTCATGATGCATGTACAAGGTGGAATGGAGCAATCACACCGAAGAAGAGACCACCTAGGAGAGCGAAGATTTTCAAAGGACCGAGTACCCACGCCTACTCAACAACCGATAAGAAATCTCGGGGACGAGATTTATTTAAGGGGGTAGGTTTGTAACACCCTAAAATTCGAAGGCTTAAAAATCAAAATATAAAATTCAGAACTTATAAAAACTTTTGAATTATTGCATCTTGTTGTATTTATTTCCCTCTTATTTGCGAAGTCTTTGTTGTCAAGCTAAATAAATAAATTTTTAAAGGGTAAAAGTCACTAGGATTTTAAAAAAACTAAAAGAAAGGAAAATTGTAAAACAAATATTTGAAATAAAATATTTAAAAATATAAATTGGGGAGAGCTATGATTTAATAAAATTTGCTTTTAGACCAAAATTATACTTTTGGGTAAAATACAAAAATTGCTAATTATAAATAAAAAGAAAGGTATAAAAATAAAATTGGGCAAAAACTTAAAATTTAATTTAATTGCAATTGGGAAAAATATTTATTTAAATTTATATGTGAAATGCAAAAGGGAACAAATAATTAAAAATAATAAAACAATAATAATAAATCGGGAAAAGGAAAAGGGCACTATTCATTCGCCGCGAGGTGTTCGACCACGTACCGGGCCTCGGCCCCTCTCTCCCGCACGCGTCGCCTCGCGCCGCGCGTCGCCCGTCCCTCGCCCGCATCCCGCCGCGTGTCGCGCCGCGCCACCCATCCCCGCCCGCGCGAACACCGCGCATCCGGCCGCCGCGTCACCGTCGCCCGCCTCGTGCCCCGTGCGCACGTCGCGCGCCGACCCACGCCGCGCGCGTCCCATCCGTGCCGGCCGCTGTCGCCTTCCCCGTGCGTGCTTATAAACCCCCAAACCCGCTCTTCCTCCCCACACCCGCCGTTTTTCCCCAACTCTCCTCTCCATTTCCCTCTTCTCTCGTCGCCGCCACGCCGTCGCTACCTAACACCGCTGTTGCCATCCCTAGCCACCTCGCCGCCTCGCCCTCTTCTCCTCCTCGCCTCGCCCTGGCTGCTGGCGAGCCGAAGAGAAGAAGATAGGAGGAAGGAAAGAAAGAGAAGAGGAAAGAAACGAGAGGAAGGAGGAGGAAGAAAGAAAGAAAAAAGAAAAGAAAAGAAAAAGAAAAAAAAGAGAGAAAAATAAGAAAAAGAAAAAAGAAAAGGAAAATAGGAAAATATTTAGGGAAAAGATTTAAAGTAAAATCTATTTTCTTTCCTAAAAATAAAAATTGATTAGGAGATAATTATAAGATTGATATTAACTATAATATTAGGAATTTAATTGTGATTCAATTTATTATTAAACCCTAATTTTATCATATGGATTCTCAAAAATTTAAGTTATAAATTATTTAATATAGTGTCAAGCTTAGGATAAATTATTTTCGGATTTAATTAACTCTAAACCTTGGGCTTGTCGGCCCGATAAAATTAGGATAAAACTTGGAAGTTAACCATTTCTTTTTTTATAATATTTTTGAATCATCAGTCATAATATTTCTAAAAATTTAAAATAAATTAATTTGAAATAATGCCACCTCATAGTTAATTAAATCGGTTTAACCGTGAAACTTCAAACTATTGTATCTCGCTCGTTTTAACCCTGATTTTAGCGAAACATGAACCTAAATTCACCTAGACTACGTTTTAGGAGCCGCTTTTATAATTTATTTGGTGATTTTATTTGAATTATAATCGAATTCAATCGGATCTCTCACACGTATTTATCGAGTTCGAGGGAGCCGTTGAGTGTGCCGAAGATCCAGGACAACAAGGTTGCGAGCAAGACAAGTCATCACTACCTTTGAGCATGGGAATGGACTGCTGCGCGTGGGAAGGAAGGCGCGCATGCGGGGGCTGCAGACGTGGCGACGAATTTTGTGAGGGATGGCAAGCGGCGCCGCTGGCTTTCTATGCCGAGCAAAAAACCAAAGATAGCCTCTCTGCTATTTTTGCAAACGAGAAAGCAAATCTGTTGGCCGTTGTTTTTTCCTAAAAAATTCTATATTTACCATACACAACAAATATAGCATATCTTTGGAGATGCTCTAAAGCTCTAAAGCTGTGGCCATTTGCCAACCAAAAAATTGTAATATAGTGTTTTTTTTCTAGAAACGCCGTTGCAACGGATTGCCAGGGAAACAATGCCACGTCTTTTTTCATTCACAAACAACCAAAATATTACTCTAAGGCCGAATTCCAAAAGGTTGATGTAACAGTCAAAAAATGAACAAAAAAGTGAAGAAAAATTTTCGAACAATTTTTAAAACAGTAGAGCAGGAGAGAGAAAGAAGAAAGAAAAGAACTCTGAGAGGTAAGACAGAGAGAAACAACTGAGTAGCGCAGTGGTAAGAGAGGTAAAGAAAAGAAAAGGTCTCTAGGTCGATTCCGGCCTCAATCCTAGCTTTTTCTTTTTTTTTCCTATTTTTAATTTTATTTAAAGAGTAGAGATAGAAGGAAGATAAAAAAATAGAGAGAACCTTAGAAAAATCCCTAGAAAAATAATTTGATCTTTTTAAAATCTTATTCTCAAAATTTTATAATCTGTTAAACCTATTTATTCACTATTCTAAAACTCTTTTGAAAATATTTGTTTCAAAACCATTTTATTTACATCCGGCTTCAGTCCTAGCTTTTTCTTTTTTTCCTATTTTTAATTTTATTTGAAGAGTAGAGATAGAAGGAAGATAAAAAAACAGAGAGAACCTTAGAAAAATCCCTAGAAAAATAATTTGATCTTTTTAAAATCTTATTCTCAAAATTTTATAATCTGTTAAACCTATTTATTCACTATTCTAAAACTCTTTTGAAAATATTTGTTTCAAAACCCTTTTATTTACATCTTTGCAAATCTAGATTTTTAAACCAAAAGGAATAACACCTTTTAAATTCTAAAAATTGATCCCTTTTGAATACCTTTAATTTTAAAATGATTTTTTATTTTATTTAAATTTGTTTGATAATTATTTTTATTTATTTATTGATAGATCACGACATTGAGTCCGTAGAGGAATTAGAACTTGTTAACGACTAAATTTGGTAACCAAATCCCTAAATCCTTGCCAAGATAGAGACGGAATTGGATTGGAATAACAGAGGTCGAGTCGGCTACGGTGCGATCGGCTATGAGGTCAATCGGTTGAGGTTGGATCAAACAGGGATAGCCGATACCCGATGCTGAGTCAGAGGAAAGGATAAGACCGTTTCCGATGAAAGTGTTTAAAGATAAATAGAAGATTCGGTTCACAAATTGAGTATTAAAAGATATTGCCATCTACGGATAGAGTCATGTAACGGCAATTGTGTCTGTAAATTAGCAATTTATTTAGACTGTTTATTGTAATACGGCATGGGTCCTTATCCCGGGGTTTTGTCGTATTTTAAATAGTAGATTAGATAGAGACCAGGGTCTGTACAAATAATGTTATTCTTGGGTATAAATAGGACCCAAGATCCTTGTAATTATTCATTCACACAATCAATACAACCTTCGGCACATCACCTCCTTTTTCTTCAGACGAACAATTAATCCGGCTTCGGGCTGCATCGTTTCGATCCCCAAGTTAAGGTAAATGTTTGTCATTAGTGATGTATCTCGTCGAATTTAGTGCTTCCATCGTTATGACACTCTAAATTCGATGATTTATGTTGCGATAGTTATCATATATCACATATAATCTAGAACAATGTTTAGATCTGTCTCGATATCGGCTTGTTTCTGTCAAGAATCAGTAGCCAATAGAGCTAGATCTAAAGGTTGGCCTAGATTATATGTGATATCCACCGTCTTAAGGTATTTACATCAGCTACAGTAGATCAAATTGTTCTTTTTATACTTAATGTTGCATTAGTATTGATCTATTAAGTCATTTTTAGAGCTTTTATAATCTATTTGGCTAGATGTATATGTTTAGAGACAGTGCCGGAGTTTCAGCTGGTCTTATCTGTTTTAATATTCTTTTGATATATTTGCTACCAAATTTATTAAAACAACCTCTTATATTAAGACCTTGCTCTAGTTAAATGTCCTAAGCCAGAATCCATTTGTCAGCTACAGCCGACAGCCAACTGATCTAGGTTTCGCACATTTAGCTCAGATCAATATCTTTTCATAAGATAAATCGGAGTATTAGCCGATTTACAGTTGGGCTTACGACATCGGCTAGATTGTTAAAGCATACATTTATTATCCCATTGTATATTTGGATTAAGTGGTTAATACTGTCTCGACGCAGCCGATCTATTCTAGTCACTTGGTTTAAATACACTCGGGATAACATATATATGTAAATTGACTCCTGCAGCCGATCTAGTAGGATCTAACTTAACACTTAACGCATATATCTCTATTTTTCTTATTGGTTAACAGATCAAACCAACTGGCATGCCTTGCACAACATAGGTAGCTGAGAAGGACCTGTAGTGGAGTTAAGCAGCTCTCCCAGGCCAGCGCGTGAGAGAAATTTCTCATCAACACGCTTCTCGACACGCCTAGTGGGACTATCTTTGTCAACTCGGGTAGGACGCATCGACGCAGCTGACAAGATGGTCGACTCCAAGAGGCCCAGCGTTTCTTAGGACAACATCGTGCCTGTGAAGATGAAGCAATTATCGGCTGAACAACAAGCCGACTACAAAAAGATGGTAGAAGAGCTCCAGGCCAATTACCTACAGTCTTTCACCCAGACAAGGTCCGGGGCCGTGCATGAGAAGTACAAGTTTAGCTTGGACGAACTCAAGGCGTCCTCCTCTAGTGGATCAAAGGGCAAACAGAAGGCGAAGGAGCCGATCTAGGAACAAGACGATTCGGCCCTGCACACTTTGCAAGACCGAATTGATTCGTCTGTCCACCACGCGCTGGTCAATCAGTGTAGCATTCTTGTCAACACCCTTAACAACATGATTGCCACTGTGGTCGACGGCAAGATATCCGACCAACTCCAGCGGGGGCCGACTTACTTCACAGATGGCCAGTTTCCTGGTTACAGGATGTTGGCCACCCAGAATCGGCCGATTCCACCATCAGCACAACAAGAGCCGCCAGGAGGGGTCCTCAGCTAGCCGAATCCAACCGAATCGGCTGCAAGGCCAGTGATCACCATGCTGAACCGACAACAACCGCTGCCCCAGCTGCAGTCGACATGCCTCCCCTCCTCGCTCCGCTCCACAGCTCCTCCAGCCTCCGACTCCCTCGTTTCCTCATGGCCATAATCCGCGATGATCTACCTACTTGAGCGTGCCTGGCCAAGCCTCCATACATGGGGTCCGCTGTGGATCTTGCCGGCAAAATGGACTTTGACAAGGGCTTGGCTTTTCAAGAGGAAGTTCGTCGCCGTTTCAGGTCACCCGTGCACCATCCTTCTGATTCTGCTTCGGGTTCTTTCTTTTTGTTGGTCACTTTCCATCGCCATCTTTTTGTCTCTCCGAGGAATATGTGGCACTTGCTCTGCAAGCGTGTTTGGGTGGCAAGGCTGATAACTTTCACGTTCGTTTCTTAAGCAACAACCATTTTTGCTTCTCGATTTTCTCTAAGCAAGTGTACTTTCATGTTTATAAGCTTCATCGGGTCATCATGGCTAGCTTTGATTGTTATTTTGACATTTGGAGCAATGGCTTGCCCAACTGGGAAAAAGAGAAGCGTCTTTGGGAAATTGAGCAGGAAAAAGAATGGATCAAAGTGGTCTCTAAGAGGTCCAGAAAGCTTACCTCTAAAAACCCTAAAAAAGTTTCTTTTGCCAAGCCGTTTACCAGTTCTCCGATCAAGTCATCTGGACCAAAGTCTTTCATTTACTTTGGCTCCCTCAAAGTTAACTTGGAAGCTTCTTCATGATTGTTCCCTGGTAAATTCGTTTTTGGGAAAGGTTCATCTTCTATTAACTCAAGCCCGGGCCTTCATTATGGTTCTCCTGTTCTTCAGTATTGTTTGAAACGGTCGGCAACTCTCATCATAGTACTGCATTAATTGGCAACAATATGGGCCGAGCAGAGAAGATCTCCATATCTCAGTCTGCACATTCCCCAACTCTTGTTCCCCTAATTTCAAAAACTTGCAGTACTTGCCCCATGCCTGGTCACATCGACTTTAATTTGCGCGGGTAGAACTCGGTGCAGCCGGTGCAACTTCTTTGGACATACTGTAGCACGTTGCATGTCACGCAAACATTTCGTTTTGCGCTTAACGTGGCGGCTGAAATTTCGTACCGCGCGAAGTACCAACTCTATGGCTGGTGGGGTCACTCAATCTATCCCCTGTCTAACATGGCGTTCCAAGGGAATAACCAGGATACCATCGGACGCCCACCTCCGTCTCCACGCCCATGATCGGCCTCCTCCAGATTCATCTTTTCAACTGCTTCAAACCTCTTCGCCGGTTCCTTCTTCCAGCTTGCCTCAGCCTAACAACAACAGCCGTTCCCCTTCCACCTCTACCGCCATGGACAACTTCCCGGTGAACCTGACTCCTTTTCTCGTAGGCGGCCTCCAGGTGGATCAAGGGTGGGAGCGACCGACAAGAACTAGGGTTGCTCTTGGAGGCGAACCGCCACGGGGCCATGAGGAGTTCGCTATTGTCTCTTTAGAGCCAATGCTAGAAGATCAGGAGCTCCTTTGCCAAGCCCTCACTAACGTCTGTGACTTCCTGGAAAAATACCAGCATGTGCGCATCGTGGAAGCACACCTCTCTCCTCTAGGCTTGGGGCAGATCAAGCTTAGGACTGTGGTGCAGCGGGAACGACTGGTTCGAAACTCCCCCTTCCATCCGGGTCAAGATCATGTCATCCGGGTGGTTCGGCATGACAAAGGAATCAATCTGCGATCTTGCAGTTACACTAGGCTTTGCTCGATTATGCTTCTGGCCTTCCCTTTGGACTACCAGAACGACTCCTTCCTGCAGGTGGCGGTGCCGCCATTTGGAAGGCTTCTAGAGTGGTACCGGGATGGTAACTGATCAAGAATCCTGGCGAGGATGCTGATTCTGAGAACTGACAGGGTCCCACGGAGCATTGTGGTTTCCACGGGCTCCATCTTCGACGAAACTGGCAGATCCTCGACGGTCCCTGTCTTCATTCTCAATGGACAATTCCCAGATCAGTTCCCAGCAGATGAGGACCCAGTCCCCCACGAGGGTCAGCCACATCTTCCCCCGATTCCAGCTCTTCCCGAGCTCGTGCCGTCGATCCCTGATTGGCAGAACGAACAACAAGGAGGGGGATCACCTGGGTGTGATTGGAGGTGACCCTCACCAGGAGGCGGCGCAACAAGAGCAGCCCCAGTGGCATCAGCAACAGTTTGAGCAATCACCTCCTCCTGGAGTTATTGAACAGCAGGCTCAGCAAGGCTCGGAGGCAGATGGGGAAAATGTTAATGACTAACCTGCTTGGGATCCCCAGATACCGGAACACCCTCAATTCCCCCAGCACTTTAGGGACATTGATCACTCGTCCTCCTCTGTGCGCTACCTACGTGCGCAACGCCCTGACATCCCCCTTGATGATCTAATCAAGGCTCTAAATGGGAAAGGGGACCAAGACAGTTCCTCCTCCAATGAGGCGTCCTCTCCAGCTTTGAATGAGGAAAGGGCCAACTTTCTCGCAGTCAGGGCACGGTGCGCGGACCTGGCCTTCTATGGCAGAAGAGACATTCCAAACACTCGCTTCGAGGTTGGGGAGTCCTCCAGCAACCCGAGTCATCTGGATGTCAGCTCCCTCAATTGAAGGCCAATCACGCCAATCCAGCCATCCAGGCCATCGCAGGGGATGGAAATTGTACCCTGGTACCCAGTGAGGGATGCCATTGCTCTTCGGCTCTGGCCCATGGTGGACAGGGTGATAAGAGTGGACGAAGGAACAAGGAGGCGAATGCTGCCCGCGCAGAGACATCCCAGACACCAGCTGCAGACGACCCGGTCTGCATCGCCTCCCAATCCGCCCAAAAGAACAAAATTCCACCGGGTACAAAATCTCTTGCCCTTCCTACTAAAGGCTTCGAATAGTAACAAACAAACACCTCTGTTGCACAACTGTGTAAGAAGAAGTTCAAGAAGAAATCCTAACACCAATGGTTTTTTCCACCCAACAGTGATGCTGGATGCTAATCCTTCCAAGAAACGCAAAATCGCGGTGGTCCAAATAAATGAGAACACTGGGAAGGAAGGGCCAATCGACATAGCGGTCCTACAGGGCTGGGGAATTGACTGCGGGGCTGATCCTAGCGAGGTCTCCGAAGAGGTGATGATGCAGAACTCAGATGATACCAATGAAGGAAACCAGGAGTAGCATCTCTCATCGGCAGCTGGCCCTAATCATTCAATGCTTCAGCTCGTTACCTCCTGTTAAGACTATGTTTATGATGTTGATGGTTGATCATGACTTTGCTAAGGTTTTTTGTAATACGTTTAACTGTTACTTACTGGGCCTTATTTATCACCCTGGTTGGAGGCCTATCCTATTGGTTTTGCTGCTGAAGAGGCTCCATTTTGGCCTTTCTTTCCTTCGTGCTCCTTATGGCTGTGCTCTATCCCTTTTGGTCTAGTTTTTGGCGAATTTTGATGGGTTGTGCTTATCAGCTCTTTCCTGCTGTGATTGTGTTTGGCTTTCATGTCTCATCGTGACTGGATTATTCTATGTTGGAATATAAGGGGGATCAATGCCCCAGGAAAATGGGAGGCCATCAGAAACAAAATTGAGGAAAGTGCCTGCTCAATTGTCTGTATCCAGGAAACTAAGAGAGAATCCTTTGACAAAAATTATATCAGAAAGCTTGCCCCAAAGAGCTTTGACTGTTTTGATTTCATTCCCTCTATGGGAGCCTCGGGGGGTATTCTTATTCTTTGGAAAGGAAATCTTTTTTCGGGATGGTCTTTGATAAACAAAGTTTTGGCATCTCAGTGGCCCTAACCTCTCTTCAGTCCTCGCTAACTTGGAAACTAACAGTGGTTTATGGTCCCTGTGAAGAACCACTACGATCGGAATTCATGAATTGGTTCAGAAACCACGAGATTGCAGAGCTAGATGACTTGCTCTTTCTAGGGGATTTCAACTTTTATCAGTTGGCTGCTAATAGAAACAAGCCGGGAGGAAACATACTAGACACTTTAACCTTTAATGAGGCCATTGGTCATTTAGGCTTTAATTGAAATCCCAATTAAGGGGAGGGCTTTCACGTGGAGTAATATGCAAATTGACCCCCTCCTTGAACAACTTGATTGGTTTCTTTCCTCCATTAATTGGACGACAGATTTTCCAAACACCAGAGTAATTCCGCTAGCAAGAACAGTCTCAGATCATGTCCCCTATAAAATTATGATTGGAACAAAAATCCCTAAGGCAAGCATCTTCTGCTTTTAGAATTTCTGGGCTGAGCAACCGGATTTCAGCGCCATAGTTTCCAGTTGCTGGTCTCTCCCGGCATTCCCTAGGCATGCAGCAAAGAATATTGCAAGGAAATTCAAAACGTTGAGAGCAGGGCTTCGATCTTGGAGTAAAAGCTTCAATAATCTAAAAGCCCTCATCCAAAATTGCAACACTATGATTGCCTTTCTTGACTTGCTCGAGGAAAGAAGGCGCTTATTCAACACAGAATTTAATCTGAGAAAAGTGGTTAAAAAGAAATTTCAACATTGGCTGCATATGAAGAATATTTTCTGGAGGAATAGGTACACTGTGAACAGGGTAAAGCTTGGGGATGAATGCATGAAATTCTTTCACAGCTTGGCCTCTATTTCCTACAGGAAAAACATGATTTCACAGATCAGGAATGAGCACGGTGAGTGGATCCAGGATCACGTAGGAAAGGCGGCAATCCTTTGGTCCTCCTTCAAGGATAGAATGGGATCTTCTTCCAATCCAGATATGATCTTTCATCTCCCAAGTCTTATTCAACCAAGAGAAGGATTAGATTTTCTGGCCCAACAAATTTCTCATGAATAAATTGATCTGGTGGTTAAAAAGATGCCGACTGATAAAGCCCCAGGACCGGATGGCTTCAATGGTCTTTTCTACAAAAAAGTTGGTCAATCATCAAGGATGATTTCTACAGACTCTGTGACTCTTTTCAGCAAGGACATATCAGTCTTCAGCCAATTAATAACTCCTTCATCACTTTGATCCCAAAAAAAGACAACCCTGAAACAGTTAATGACTATCGGCCTATCTCCTTGTTCAATTCCTCCATGAAAATAATAACAAAAGTATTAGCAGATCGGCTACAGGGAGTCATAAAATCAGTAATTCACAAGAATCAATATGGCTTTACTCGATCAAGAACAATCCAAGACTGTCTTGCCTGGGCCTTTGAATACATACATCAATGTCATCGCTCCAGAGAAGAAGTGATAATCCTCAATTGGACTTTGAGAAGGCCTTTGATACCATAGAACACTCAACCATCCTCCTTATGATGCAAAGTCTTGGGTTCTCGGATAAATGGCTGCAATGGGTTCAAGAAATCTTATCCTCCGGAACCTCAGCTGTCCTCCAAAATGGAATCCCTGGGAAAACTTTTCGCTGCAAGAGAGGTGTCAGACAAGGAGATCCACTTTCGCCCCTGCTCTTTGTGTTGGCGGCTGAGCTGATCCAGGTCTTAATCAAAAGCCAGGCAAGAGGGCCTTCTTCACTTGCCAATAACGCAGCCAACGGAGGATTTTCCAGTAGTCCAATATGCGGATGATACCATTATCATCCTTCAAGCAGATGCCAGGCAGCTTCTCTTTCTCAAAAACCTTCTAAACACAATCCAAACGGCGACTGGACTCAAAGTGAACTACAAAAAATCAAGCATGTACCCGATTAATCTCAGCAATGACAAGCTTAGCCACCTGGCCAACACCTTTGGATGCGATGTAGGCTCCTTGCCGTTCACCTATTTGGGTTTACCACTGGGGACAACCAAGCCAAAAATTGAGGATCTAATGCCGCTTCTAAACAAAGTTGAACGGAAGCTCTCTTCATGTGCGTCCTGGTTATCCTATTCAGGTAGGCTCGAGATGATCAACTCGGCAATTACTCCGATAAGAACTTACGCCATGTGCACTCTCAAGATCCATAAAAGTATTATATAAGCCATCGACAGGGCAAGAAAACAGTGTCTCTGGAGGGGGAACAATCTGGAAAAAAAGGAGGCAACCTAGCAGCTTGGAATCTAGTAACCAGACCAAAAGCGAAGGGGGGTCTAGGGGTACTAAATCTCCGCCTGCAAAACGATGCTCTACTCATCAAGCAACTCTCAAAATTTTACAACCATTAAGACATCCCCTGGGTGGAGGTCATTTGGTTTAGATATTATCAAGACAAGGTCCCCCACCACTGTAGGGAAATGGGATCCTTCTGGTGGGAGGACATTCTTAGACTCAATGACCTTTTCAGGATGGTGGCCTCATGCCAAATAGGTAAAGGTTACTCGGTAAGCTTCTGGGCAGACAACTGGAATAACTTAAATATTCCATCCAACTTCCCTCGCCTTGCCTCATTTGCCAAGAAAAGCAAGGCCTCGGTAACCAAAATCATGCAAGCTGAAGACCTGGATTCAGTTCTACACCTGCCACTTTCTGACCAAGCCTACCATGAGCTACTTCAGCTTCAACCCTTTCTTCAGGATCTACATTATGACGAGGAATCTTTTGACAGCTGGTCGATGGTCTGGGGAAAGAATTACACCTCAAGGGGGTTCTACAACTACGTCTTTGACTCCTTCGCGAGTCACCAAAGCTTTAAGTTGATTTGGAAGTCCAATTGCCTTCCAAGAATCAAGTTCTTCGCGTGGCTTCTGTCATTAGACAGGTTAATACGAAACAAATGCTACAAAGAAGACACATCAACATCCAGGATGACAGTCTATGCATAATGTGTGACCTGGGAGAGGAAGAAACTGTTGAGCACCTTTTCTTCTCGTGCCCCTTTGCGATTCAATGCTGGTCAACCCTTCAGTTACATTGGGACACCTCCCTACCCATCATGGATAGATTGCTGCAATCAATCTCCACATCAACGCTTCCTTATGCCACAGAGATAACCCTCTTAGTGGCTTGGGAAATATGGAAGATTCGAAACGACAAGGTGTTCCAGAGAGTAAATCCAAATATGCATCTCTGGAAAAGGAATTTCGAACTTCAGTGCTCTTTACAAGTTCTTAGGCTTAGGATAGAAGACAAGAGCTCCTTCTGCGCCTGGCTTGATGCATACAGTTAGTGTTAGTTCTAGTTTCTTTCTACGAGTAGTCGCAGCCTCAGTTATGCTAGTGGCTCCTGTTAGCAGCTTTGTTAGGGCATCTTCGCCCTTTTCTAAAAAGGTTGTATTCTAAACTTTTTCCCTTCCCTTATGTCACGCCCAGAAATTCACCTCTGAATTTCTGAAGCTGAATGTGTATTTAAAAATACCCTGTCCAGGACCAGCCAGGGATACACAAATGACAAATTGTATTACAGAACCACGTCTTAAAAACATTAAAAAGTCTTACATATGCAGCGGAAAGACAAAAATAAACTTATGAACTAGGTTTCGATTCTGGCGGGACAGCGACTCCAATCCACAGGCAACCCTTGACCAAGTGACGAGCCTACTCAAGCAAAGATACTCATCGACGCCTTCATCCTCTAACTCGAGGTGGGAAAAAGGGAAGCAAGACCGAGTACAACCACGTACTCGAAAGTCATACCAAAACGGGAGCACCCGGTTTGGCGGGCTCGGCCGGCGCCGGCGGCTTGCGCCGACGGCGACGGCTTGCGCCGGCGGCCGCACGGGCAGTGGAGGCGAGACCGGCTCGGCAAGGGGGAGAAAAGAGAGGAAAGGGTGTTTTCTCACCGTCGGCCGAACTCGGGAGGAAAGCGGCAAATGATGCGGTTTGACGATTGAAAATTGGGGAAACAGCAACGAGAGTGTGTTCCGGTGATTGCGAAGGTGGAGGTGGTGGTGGCTCGGCGAAAGGAGTGGCGGTCGGGTGGGAACGGCGGAAACCGTGAGCACGGCAACGGAAAAAAGGACGGCGCACGATGCGGGAGCACGGGAGTGAGCGAACGCGAACGAGTGCGTGTGTGGGACGTGTTCCGGAGTGCGGGGAAACTTATAGGCCGGCAAGGGAGCTCGGGCATGGCCGGGAGAAGCGGGGAACGGACGAAAACCGTCGGAGCTCAGCATTAATGGCGGCTGCGAGTGATGGAGTTTAACTCGGCCGTTCCGACGGACATGATGAATGGAGGAGTGGGGAAAGTGGGGAAACAGTGGAGAAAATCGGGAACACATAATGACGCGGTTAATTGAGTTGGAACGTGGCCGAGATGCACGGGAACGTGGCCGGGATGCGCGGGCTTGCACGGCATGCGCAGCTGCGGCTTGGGGAGGCTCAAGCTTGGGGATGACAAGCAGCCCCGCTTGTCATCGTCCCAGCCCAGAAGGAGGTCAATTGGACTTAGTGCATGCGAAAGGAATAGTGTTGGGCCAGCCCAAATAAAAAAAGAAAAAGAAAAGAGGGAGAAGGGAGACTTGGGCCAGTCGGTCGACTGGGCCACAGCCAGCTGGGCCGGCGAGAAGGAGGAAAAAGAGAGAAAGAGAAGTGGGCTGGAGGCCCACGGGAAAAAAAGGAAAAGGGGAGGAAAAAAGAAAAACCCCTTTTTCTTAAGGAAATTACTTCCAGTCAGCCTAATTTATTTTTTAAAATTGCTTCCGATGCTTTGAAAATTCCGATAAAAATCCTGTTAGTGTATTTTGACACGAGGAATTTAAGAAAAATTCCACCAAGCCATTTCCAATTATTAAATGGATTTTTAATTTAGGATTTTGATTTTCTTTAGTTTTTCCGGCAATTTCTTCTTTACAATTTTTCACCGGTAATTTTTAACTAAGAGGAAAAGCGGAGCGTGACAAACCTACCCTCCTTAAACGGAATCTCGACCCGAGATTCGGAGGTTTGGCAAAGAGATGCGGGTGAGCGGCTTTCAGCTCATCTTCTCTTTCCCAAGTTGTCTCTTCTTCTGAGTGGTGACTCCACTGCACACGACAAAACTTGGTAACTCGGTTCTTGGTTCTCCTTTCACTGGTGTCGAGGATACAAACTGGTTTCTCAACATAAGTCAAGTCCTCTTGAATGTTAAGGTGATCAGGACTTGCTTGTTCCTCAGGCACTCGTAAGCATTTCTTTAGCTGAGATACATGAAACACATCATGAATGCTTGCCATGGAAGGAGGAAGTTCCAACCGATAGGCAACCTCTCCGCGGCGTTCCAGAATTTGGTATGGTCCCACAAAACGTGGTGCCAACTTCCCTTTTGTCTGGAAACGATGCACTCCCCGAAGTGGAGTGACGCGAAGGTACACATAATCTCCAACCTCGAAGCTCAACTCCCTTCGACGGTTGTCGCATAACTTTTCGACGAGACGAGAGCGGTTTTCAATCTTTCACGGATCGGCTGACTTTTCTTCGGCTTCATTCAAGACATCAGTCCCAAACAACTGGCGTTCTTTGGTCTGATCCCAAAAACGTGGCGTGTGGCACTTTCTGCCATACAATGCTTCGAATGGAGCCATTTGAAGACTAGCCTGATAACTATTGTTGTACGAAAACTCGGCATAAGGTAGACTCTTATCCCAAGCTCCACCGAAATCCAGTGCACAAGCTCTCAACATATCTTCCAAGATCTGATTAACTCTTTCTGTCTGACCATCGGTCTGAGGATGATACGCGGTGCTAAAGTTCAAATGAGTTCCCCATTATTCTTGCCATTTCTGCCAGAATTTTGAGGTAAACTGACTCCCTCGATCTGATACAATCTTTTTCGGTACCCCATGTAAACACATGATCATTGCCAAATAAAGCTCTGCCAGTTTCTTCCCTGAGTAAGTTGTATGCACGGGTATGAAGTGAGCAACTTTTGTGAGTCGGTCCACAATTACCCAAACAGAATCATGACCAGCGGAAGTTCTGGGCAGACCAGTGATAAAGTCCATTCCAATTTCTTCCCATTTCCATTCCGGAATCTTGAGAGGTTGTAACAATCCTGCGGGTCGCTGATGTTCTGCCTTAACTCGCTGACAGACATCACACAAAGCAACGAACTCGGCGATTTCTCTCCTCATGCTAACCCACCAGAATTTTTCCTTGAGATCTTGATACATTTTCGTGCTTCCAGGATGAATTGAGTACTGGGATTGATGAGCTTCGCTAAGAATCAGATCTTTCAACTTCTTGTTCTCAGGTATACACAATCTTTCTCCCATCCAGATTGTTCCATGTTCGTCTTCAGAGAAATTGTTGGCTCTGCCAGTTCTCATGTTTTTCTTTAACTCGGCTATGGCGGGGTCATTAGCTTGGGCCAAACGGACTTGCTCCACGAGTGTCGGCTGTGTCTCGAGAGCAGCCACATAACCATGATTGACAATTCCCAAGTTCAGACATTCAAACTCTCGTTGTAGTTCACTGCATAGTTCTTTCGTATGAGTGGCGTTGCAGTAGTTCTTCCGACTCAAAGCATCTGCTACCACATTGGCTTTGCCGGGATGATAGTGTATCCCCATGTCATAGTCTTTGATCAATTCTAACCATCTTCGCTGACGAAGGTTTAGATCTGGCTGGGTGAAGATATACTTCAGACTCTTGTGATCAGTGTAAACTTCACAACGGTTACCGATGAGATAATGCCGCCAAATCTGCAGAGCGTGAACCACTGCTGCTAGTTCTAAGTCATGAGTAGGATAATTAGTCTCATGAGGTCGCAACTGGCGTGAAGCATATGCAACCACTTTTCCATCTTGCATCAGCACACATCCTAACCCGTGACGAGATGCATCACAGTAAACTTGAAAATCCTTGGTCTGATCCGGCAAGATTAAGACCGGTGCAGTTACCAATTTCTGTTTGAGCTCTTCAAAGCTTCTGTTGCACTCGGCAGACCACTTAAACTTTTCCTCCATTTTTAACAATTGTGTCATTGGCCTTGCGATTCTGGAGAAATTCTCGATGAACCGACGGTAATATCCCGCGAGTCCAAGGAAACTTCGTATCTGAGAAACAGTTTTTGGTGGGGTCCACTTAGTAACTGACTCCACATTTGACGGATCAACAGCTACACCCGAGCGGTTATAATATGACCAAGAAACTGAACTTTCTTGAGCCGAAATCACATTTACTAAACTTGGCGTACAACCGGTGTTCCTTCAATCTTTCAAGTACTTGACGAAGATGTTGTTCATGCTCTTCTTCAGACTTTGAATAGATAAGAATGTCATCTATGAAGACCACAACAAACTTATCCAAAAAATCCATGAACACCTTGTTCATTAGGTTCATGAAGAAAGCAGGTGCATTAGTAAGTCCGAAGGACATGACGGTGCACTCAAACAATCCGTATCGAGTAGTGAATGCTGTCTTTGGAATATCTTCTTCTCTGATTCTTAACTGATGATAGCCTGACCGCAGATCTATCTTGGAGAACACCTTGGCTCCTTTAAGTTGATCGAACAGGTCATCAATTCGAGGTAACGGGTACTTATTCTTGATAGTGACCTCGTTGAGTGCGCGGTAGTCCACACACATCCTCTTTGTTTTATCTTTCTTCTCCACAAATATCACCGGGCACCCCAAGGCGACGTGCTCGGCGAACGTATCCCTTCGAATTGCTCATCAACCTGCTTCTTGACTTCAGCCATCTCATTAGCAGCCATTCTGTAAGGTCTCTTGTAGATCGGAGCGGTTCCAGGTACCAAATCGATCCGGAACTCAATCTCCCTCTTGGGTGGCATGGTTGTGAGATCATCTGGAAAAACTTCCGGGTACTCCCGAACTATAGGTATATCCTCAAGTTTCTTAGATTCTGATTTTTCTGACATTGACTCAACCTGACCGGTAATTTGATTTAGACTAACCCCTTGCTTTACACACAAAGGGGACTGGAAAGTAACCACTTCTCCTTCCAGACTAGTTAGGATGATGGTGCGTGCTGCGCAGTTTATCACTCCTTTGTGTCTTGTCAACCAATCCATTCCTAGGATGACATCTAAGTCTTTGGATTCAAGAAGGATGAGATTGGCTAGAAATCGTGATCTTTGAATCTCTATTGTCACCGAAGGACTATAGCTGACTGACATCAGACTATTTCCTGGGGTATGAACCCGCATCGGTGTGACCAGTTTCTCTCTTCTTAACCCATGTTCCCCAACAAATCTTTTTCATATGAACGAATGAGTTGCACCAGAATCAAACAAAAGCGTAGCGGGAACTCGGTTTACGAGAACGTACCGAATGACGTCCGGTGCATCCCGAGCCTCTTCAAGCGATGCATGGTTGACCCCGGCTGTACAAACTGGGTGCATTGCGCTTGGCCGGACACTTATCGGCGAAGTGACCAGGCTCGTTGCGGTTGAAACAAACCAACGGTTTCCCTATAGCGTCTTTCTTGGGTTGAACAGACTGAGTTGGTGCCATCGGCGGGCGCGGAACAGGATTGCGGTGAGACTGCCCACCGTTGTTGCTGATGTTGCCACGGTTAAAGTTGGGGTTGAGACGCGAGTTGGAATTCCCAGGGTGAAAGGGACGGTGCTGTCGGATGATCATAGTGGAGGGTCCACCTTGTTGTCCAGACATGAAGCGAGGTCTTTGGACATTCCCCTGATTCATCCGGAACTGGGCCGCCTTTCTCTTACCGACCATCTTGTTCCTCTGATCCTCCTGGCAAATGGCTTTATCTACCAGCTTCTCGAAATCAGCATAATCTCCTGAGATCAGCTGATTAGTGAGTTCATCATCAAGGCCGGCCAAGAATTTGTCCTGCCTTTCGGAATCAGTGCGCACATCCTCCGGTGCGTAGCGTGCGAGGCGGTTAAACTCGTGAAGGTATTCAATAACAGTCTTGTTGCCCTGTTCCAGAGCTCGGAATTCCCTCTTCTTCTGTGCCACAATGCCATCAGGAACTTGTGCCTTGCGAAAGTTGTAGCAGAATTCTGCCCAAGAAACTTCTGTCCCTGTCGGACGGGTCACCAAGAAATTGTCCCACCATGCTGAAGCAGGACCTGGAGCTGATGAGTGGCGAACGCCACCTTTTCCTGGTCATTGCACCGAGAAGATTGAGCTTCTTTTCGATTGCATGGAGCCGTCGTTTGCCTCCATGAGATTGGTGGTTCTTGAAAAGGTGGGAGGGCGAACTCGTAGGAATTCTGGCAGCTTGGACTAAACTGATGGGACTGGACCAGCTGCGGCATGAAGTTGTGCTTGTTGCAAGTGCTGAAGCATTTGTTGTTGCATCTGCTGGTGCTGGTGCTGCATTTGCTGCATCATTGCAGCCATCATCTGAGTTTGACTCGTCAAGACTTGGGCGAGTGTCTGATTCTCTGGCGGCGGAGGGGGACCATGGCCTGCAGCGGTATTGGGAATGGTTTCCTGGTTCTGATTGGCTGTGTTGTTACCATCACCGTTGCCCTGTCTGGATGGCCTGGTGTTCATCATCTTGAGGGAGCGAACAGAAAGAAACAAAGACAAGAAGAAAAACAGGTTGCTCAGAAACCCAGAATTTATTATTAATTAACTGATCTGATAGTTGACATTATGAAAAGTAAATAGTTCAACTCCTAATTAAGGACATCCATACCACAACCAGCCGGTATGGTCTGCCAGCTACCCCAAGCAACACACCTGCACACACAACTACCAGACAAAGACTAGACCACGAGGAACTAGGGGAAATGGTCTAGTGCTCAGAACGGCTCCTGCGATCGGTGGAGTCGAAGTCGGACTCAGCCTCATCTCCAACCTCCTCGATCGGCTACGGAGTTCGCAGTACGTCCCACCACCGCTAGGCTCACCGCCACCGCTCGAACCGTCGCTGCGCCGAGCCGCTCGCTTGGAGAGACTAAGGGTCTCGTCGGAGGAACTGGACGTCACGGACAGCCATCCTCCACTACTGCTGCCCATGGCTGCTGCGGCTGGGACGGAGGTCAGTAGCAGAAACTAAACGGGAGACGGCGGAGGCGCAGGCGGCACGAACACTGGAAGCGGCTCTGGAGCTGGAGGAGGGTTCCGGTGCGCATGCTGGATACGCACAGGAGCGGTGGTGGTCTTCCTCGGAGTGATGCGGATCCAGGGCACCCCGGGAGGCGAACGACCACGGAGAATGGCATTCTCCCTCTTGAGGCGGGCCACCTCACTCTTCAACCTGTTGATCTCCACCAACTTCTGGTCGTTCAGGGCCTTGGCTGCCCTATGCAGATTAGCATGCAAGGTGTCCAGCCCCTGCATGACTCGGTCATTCGCCCGAAGGTTGTGTCATCTTCTGACACAGCTGAGCGGAAGGAGCTGGTGTCATCGTAGTCGCCACGGCTGGGGTGGTAACGGTAGGCGGTGCGACGAAAATCGACATCGTGACGCTCCCGAAGTCTGGAAAGCATCAAGTAGGCTGCTTCTTGACAAGCGTGTTCAAAGGTGCCTCCAGAAGACTCCACCAACATGTTGGGCAACACGGTAGGAATGCCATGCACCTCCAAGCGAACTCGGTGCGGGAACTCGCCGTTGAGGTGGCGAATCTTCGTGTACTGGAAGCGGGGTATCCAACCAAAACGCCATCTTACTCGGTTCGCCACAAAGTCACCCGGTTCGGCCGTAGTGCGTCGGGGAAAGGTCTACCATCTATAGAAGACAAAGGAGGGGAAATCAATGCATGCTCGATCCAGATTAAAATAAATCAAAAATAACTCAAAGGAATAACCAAATAAGAAGCATATTTTTATGCATAAAATACATTTACATGAGAGCAAATAAAATACTACAGACTCTAATAAATTAATGAGTAAAATAATTACATATTAATAATAAGACGCATGAAATATTATAACCCGCAAATTCTAGACGTGACTTAATGCATAATCCCGACTATTCCCAAACGACAGTCAAATAAAAGTCAAATCGACTCCCACTCTGACTGCAAAAATTTCTAAAACCCTAGTCTAACCATACTTGGAAAATCCAATTCGGAAGGTCATTTCATTTTTTTAAAATGAGAATTCCCAAATTTTCTCGAAACAGCTCCAAACACAAAAGAGATATGCAAATGGAATAGTTTCAGAAGGCTCTGAGGGTTAACCGGTGGGCTCATCCTATAGTCAAGGTCGGCTCTGATACCAACTTGTCACGCCCAGAAATTCACCCTTGAATTTCCGAAGCTGAATGTGTATTTAAAAATACCCGTCCAGGACCAGCCAGGGATACACAAACGACAAATTGTAATTACGTAACCACGTCTTAAACATTAAAAAGTCTTACATATGCAGCGGAAAGACAAAAATAAACATATGAACTAGGTTTCGATTCTGGCGGGACAGCGACTCTAATCCACAGGCAACCCTTGACGGCAGTGACGAGCCTACTCAGCAGCATACTCATCGATAGCTTCATCCTCTAACTCTGAGGTGGGAAAAAGGGAAGCAAGACTGAGTACAACCACGTACTCAGCAAGTCATACCGAAAGAAGGTATGTGTGCAGGGTTAAATTTCAAGGATAGGCTAGGTTTAACTTTTTCATAAAACAGGCATTTCACAGAATTAAGTTGAAAGCAGTAGAAATAGTAATATAAGGTAACTAAACAATATTTTAATACACTGCTCAACGCTACACCACGTTGAGTCAGGTCCAATCCTCCCAACTATTCTGGGTGGAGGTCATTTGGTTTAGATATTATCAAGACAAGGTCCCCCACCACTGTAGGGAAATGGGATCCTTCTGGTGGGAGGACATTCTTAGACTCAATGACCTTTTCAGGATGGTGGCCTCATGCCAAATAGGTAAAGGTTACTCGGTAAGCTTCTGGGCAGACAACTGGAATAACTTAAATATTCCATCCAACTTCCCCTGCCTTGCCTCATTTGCCAAGAAAAGATGGGCCTCGGTAACCAAAATCATGCAAGCTGAAGACCTGGATTCAGTTCTACACCTACCACTTTCTGACCAAGCCTACCATGAGCTACTTCAGCTTCAACCCCTTCTTCAGGATCTACCTTATGACGAGGAATCTTTTGACAGCTGGTCGATGGTCTGGGGAAAGAATTACACCTCAAGGGGGTTCTACAACTACGTCTTTGACTCCTTCGCGAGTCACCAAAGCTTTAAGTTGATTTGGAAGTCAAATTGCCTTCCAAGAATCAAGTTCTTCGCGTGGCTTCTGTTATTAGACAGGTTAAATACGAAATAAATGCTACAAAGAAGACACATCAACATCCAGGATGACAGTCTATGCATAATGTGTGACCTGGGAGAGGAAGAAACTGTTGAGCACCTTTTCTTCTCGTGCCCCTTTGCGATTCAATGCTGGTCAACCCTTCAGTTACATTGGGACACCTCCCATCATGGATAGATTGCTGCAATCGATCTCCACATCAACGCTTCCTTGTGCCACAGAGATAACCCTCTTAGCGGCTTGGGAAATATGGAAGATTTGGAACGACAAGGCGTTCCAGAGAGTAAATCCAAATATGCATCTCTGGAAAAGGAATTTCGAACTTCAGTGTTCTTTACAAGTTCTTAGGCTTAGGATAGAAGACAAGAGCTCCTTCTGCGCCTGGCTTGATGCATACAGTTAGTGTTAGTTCTAGTTTCTTTCTACGAGTAGTCGCAGCCTCGTTATGCTAGTGGCTCCGTTAGCGCTTTGTTAGGGCATCTTCGCCCTTTTCTAAAAGGTTGTATTCTAAACTTTTTCCCTTCCTTATGTCACGCCCGAAATTCACCTCTGAATTTCTGAAGCTGAATGTGTATTTAAAAATACCCTGTCCAGGACCAGCCAGGGATATACAAACGACAAATTGTAATTACAAAACCACGTCTTAAAAACATTAAAAAGTCTTACATATGCAGCGGAAAGAAAAAAAACTTATGAACTAGGTTTCGATTCTGGCGGGACAACGACTCCAATCCACAGGCAACCCTTGACGGCAGTGACGAGCCTACTCAGCAACATACTCATCGACAGCTTCATCCTCTAACTCTGAGGTGGGAAAAAGGGAAGCAAGACTGAGTACAACCACATACTCAGCAAGTCATACCGAAAGAAGGTATGTGTGCAGGGTTAAATTTCAAGGATAGGCTAGGTTTAACTTTTGCATAAAACAGGCATTTCATAGAATTAAGTTGAAAGCAGTAGAAATAGTAATATAAGGTAATTAAATAATATTTTAATACACTGCTCAACGCTACACCACGTTGAGTCAGGCCCAATCCTCCCAACTATTCTGGGTGGAGGTCATTTGGTTTAGATATTATCTAGACAAGGTCCCCCACCACTGTAGGGAAATGGGATCCTTCGGGTGGGAGGACATTCTTAGACTCAATGACCTTTTCAGGATGGTGGCCTCATGCCAAATAGGTAAAGGTTACTCGGTAAGCTTCTGGGCAGACAACTGGAATAACTTAAATATTCCATCCAACTTCCCCCGCCTTGCCTCATTTGCCAAGAAAAGCAAGGCCTCGGTAACCAAAATCATGCAAGCTGAAGACCTGGATTCGGTTCTACACCTACCACTTTCTGACCAAGCCTACCATGAGCTACTTCAGCTTCAACCCCTTCTTCAGGATCTACCTTATGACGAGGAATCTTTTGACAGCTGGTCGATGGTCTGGGGAAAGAATTACACCTCAAGGGGGTTCTACAACTACGTCTTTGACTCCTTCGCGAGTCACCAAAGCTTTAAGTTGATTTGGAAGTCATATTGCCTTCCAAGAATCATGTTCTTCGCGTGGCTTCTGTTATTAGACAGGTTAAATACGAAATAAATGCTACAAAGAAGACACATCAACATCCAGGATGACAGTCTATGCATAATGTGTGACCTGGGAGAGGAAGAAACTGTTGAGCACCTTTTCTTCTCATGCCCTTTTGCGATTCAATGCTGGTCAACCCTTCAGTTACATTGGGACACCTCCCATCATGGATAGATTGCTGCAATCGATCTCCACATCAACGCTTCCTTATGCCACAGAGATAACCCTCTTAGCGGCTTGGGAAATATGGAAGATTCGGAACGACAAGGCGTTCCAGAGAGTAAATCCAAATATGCATCTCTGGAAAAGGAATTTCGAACTTCAGTGCTCTTTACAAGTTCTTAGGCTTAGGATAGAAGACAAGAGCTCCTTCTGCGCCTGGCTTGATGCATATAGTTAGTGTTAGTTCTAGTTTCTTTCTACGAGTAGTCGCAGCCTCAGTTATGCTAGTGGCTCCTGTTAGCAGCTTTGTTAGGGCATCTTCGCCCTTTTCTAAAAAGGTTGTATTCTAAACTTTTTCCCTTCCCTTATGTCACGCCCAGAAATTCACCTCTGAATTTGTGAAGCTGAATGTGTATTTAAAAATACCTTGTCCAGGACTAGCCAGGGATACACAAACGACAAATTGTAATTACAGAACCACGTCTTAAAAACATTAAAAGTTCTTACATTTGCAGCGGAAAGACAAAAATAAACTTATGAACTAGGTTTCGATTATGGCGGGACAGCGACTCCAATCGACAGACAACCCTTGACGGCAGTGATGAGCCTACTCAGCAACATACTCATCGACAACTTCATCCTCTAACTCTGAGGTTGGAAAAAGGGAAGCAAGACTGAGTACAACCACGTACTCAGCAAGTCATACCGAAAGAAGGTATGTGTGCAGGGTTAAATTTCAAGGATAGGCTAGGTTTAACTTTTGCATAAAACAGACATTTCACAGAATTAAGTTGAAAGAAGTAGAAATAGTAATATAAGGTAATTAAACAATATTTTAATACACTGCTCAACGCTACACCACGTTGAGTCAGGCCCAATCCTCCCAACTATTCTACCTCAATTTCCTCTTAATCAAGTTATTATTTTAGTGAGACTAATCACGGTGAATCTGGATGATTGCCCATAACCACGGACACGGCTATTCGAATAGTTTTTCTCTCTGGCCAGAGGTGTACGTCTGTACCCACAAGACACAGCCCCACAACACGTGTTCGTGCGTCGACATACCACCATGGCATATCGAAAAGGGGTCTGTGAAAGGACCATTCGCATAACCCTCCCTGACCAAGCGACATCACACCTCAGGTTTCGCCCCTACCCAAAATCCATGGTAGGCAGCCCCCTCTCGTGCCTAGGTGAATCCGGTAGCTGCATAGACCTTTCCCGGTCCATCCGCACTCCATCACGCTCACCCTCGCCTGGATGCGTCGGCCAGGAAAAGCTACACTATAAGCCCAGCCGTTGCCCATGCTGGCTTGTGGTACGCACTAAAAATTCCTCTAGGGTTTCCCATGAACCGGTCCTTGACTGCCATGGGTGCGACTTGCAAAACCGGGCACCCATAGCCCACCATAATAGTCAAGTTTTAATTTACCGATTAACAGTACCAACGGTCCATCCGGTCGGAGACCAACATTTCATGTGAAATATTTCTAATAAATTAATTTTCCCTTTTATGATCTAGTTGTACTAAGCATAATAAGCATGTCCTAGCCCGATTCTAGTCAAATTAATTCCCGGTGATCAAATAAACAAAGTTAAACAACCTAGGCATAAAACTATAGGTCCCATCCCGATTGCATTATAAAATAAATTAATGCAACAGATAAAACAATAGGAATTTGCAAATTAGGTACAATATGTTCAAAGGAAAATTACTTGCCTTGATCTTGATCCAACGGAACCTCAGCGACAACCTCAAAATAAACCGGAGCGTCCTCGGAACCAAATTCTACCAACAAACAAAGCACAGCAAAAACAGGCTATTAGACAGCTAAAACAGACAATTAAACTATTTTTAATATATTCTTGACATTTTTATGAATCCGCTGCAACTTGAACAGACCCAAACGGAGTTCGGATGAATTTTCTGCGAATTTTACAAGTTTCAGCCTTTTTACTAGTTAAGAAAAAGAAAAATGATTTATGACGCAAGCGTCTTTAGGGCTGACAACACTGCGGGACCCACAGAACAGTGACGCAAGAGAGAGAAACCACGGGTGCACGGTGGACCGAGTCCATCGGCTTGGGCGCGCCACATGGCGGCACCGGAGTGGCCGGGATGGATCGGCCACACGGGGAGCACCCGGTTTGGCCGGGGCTCGGCCGGGCAGCGGCGGCGGCTTGCGCCGGCGGTCGCACGAGCAGTGGAGGTGAGGCCGGCTTGGCAAGGGGAAGAAAAGATAGGAAAGGGTGTTTTCTCACCGTCGGCCGAACTCAGGAGGAAAGCGGCAAATGATGCGGTTTGACGATTGAAAATTGGGGAAACAGCAACGAGAGTGTGTTCCCGGTCAATGCGAAGGTGGAGGTGGTGGTGGCTCGACGAAAGGAGTGGCGGTCGGGTGGGAACGGCGGAAACCGTGAGCACGGCAATGGAAAAAAGGACGGCGCACGATGCGGGAGCACGGGAGTGAGCGAACGCGAACGAGTGCGAGTGTGGGATGTGTTCTGGAGTGCGGGGAAACTTATAGGCCGGCAAGGGAGCTCGGGCATGGCCGGGAGAAGCGGGGAATGGACGAAAACCGTCGAAGCTCGGCATTAATGGCAGCTGCGAGTGATGGAGTTTAACTCGGTCGTTCCGACGCACATGATGAATGGAGGAGTGGGGAAAGTGGGGGAAACGGTGGAGAAAAATCGGGAACACATAATGACGCGGTTAATTGAGTGGGAACGTGGCCGAGATGCACGGGAACGTGGCCGGGATGCGCGGGCTTGCACGGCATGCGCAGCTGCGGCTTGGCGGAGGCTCAAGCTTGGGGATGACAAGCGGGCCCCGCTTGTCATCGTCCCAGCCCGGAAGGAGGTCAATTGGACTTAGTGCATGCGAAAGGAATAGTGTTGGGCCGGCCCAAATAAAAAGAAGAAAAGGAAAAGAGGGAGAAGGGGGACTTGGGCCGGTCGGCCGACTGGGCCACAGCCAGCTGGGCCGGCGGGAAGGAGGAAAAAGAGAGAAAGAGAAGTGGGCCGGAGGCCCATGGGAAAAAAAGGAAAAAGGGAGGAAAAAAGAAAAACCCCTTTTTCTTAAGGAAATTAATTCCAGTCAGCCTAATTTATTTTTTAAAATTGCTTCCGATGCTCTGAAAATTCCGATAAAAATCCTATTAGTGTATTTTGACACGAGGAATTTAAGAAAAATTCCACCAAGCCATTTCCAATTATTAAATGGATTTTAAATTTAGGATTTTGATTTTCTTTAGTTTTTTCGGCAATTTCTTTTTTAGGATTTTTCACCGGTAATTTTTAACTAAGAGGGAAATGCGGAGCGTGACACCTTATCTATAAAAATTTGGCTCAAAACTGTGGGGACCTCCCCCCAGTGATTTACGTTAAAAAAAAAACAACCGCTGCCCCAGGATCAGATCACCAACATGTTCGACGACAATCGGCAGTTAGAGCCGGTTGGCCAGATTGGCCTAGACAGACAGTACGCCGGTGGCTGATAGCTGTTCCCGGGTCCACCAACGCCACCGTCGGCAAATGGGCCGCCTCCCGCTGGCCATCCACTCCAGTACCAGTATCAAGGAGGCCGTCAAGATCATGACTACAGGCCTCAGACGCCACCACCACTGTATCGGCAAGCACCCGCGCCATATGATCAATATGAGCCGATACAGCAGGACAACCGGACCTAGGCCGACTTGATTGCGGACGTCATGCGCGATCAATTCGGCCTCAAGCCAAACGAGTCAGGGAACATGTATCGGTATCCTTATCCGGAGCATTTTGAGCGGATTCCACTGCCCAACCGGTACAAAGTCCCAGACTTCTCGAAGTTCTCAGGACAGGCCAATGTGTCAACCTACGAGCATGTCAGCCGATTCTTGGCGCAGTGCGGCGAAGCATCGGCTACAAACGCCTTGAGAGTTCGACTGTTCCCTTTGTCTCTTTCGGGATCGGCTTTCACCTGGTTCTCTTCATTGTCTTACAACTCAATTCAGAGTTGGGCCAATCTTGAAAAACAATTTCATAGCTACTTCTACATCGGCAACCAAGAAATGAAGTTGTCGGACCTCACCAGTATCAGGCAGAAGCACAACGAGTCGGTTCAAGAATACATTCAACGCTTCAAAGAGATGAGGAACCGATGCTACAGCTTGGTGCTGTCAGACGCCCAGCTAGCCGATTTGGCCTTCATGGCCTGATCGCGCCGATCCACGAGCACTTCTCCGCTCAAGACTTTGACAGCCTGGCACATCTGGCACAGAAGGTGATGGCCCATGAACGAAGATTTCAAGACACCAGGAAGGCCGTCAAAAATATAACTCAAGTCATCGTTGAATCTGACTCCGACTCCAACGACGATGACGCAGAGGTGGCGACAGCCGAATGGGCCAAGAACAAAAAGGCCATCGTCTGCCAGTGGCTGCTAAAGACGGCCAAAGAGGAAAAAATATGACTTTTACATCACCAAGGCCGATAGGATCTTTGACTTATTGCTCAAGGAGAAACAGATCCAGCTTCCCAAGAACCACGTGATTCCATCGGCTGAAGAACTAAAGAAGAAAAGTACTACAAGTGGCACAACTCTACATCCCATGCCACCAACGACTGTAAAGTTTTCAGGCAGTAGATCCAGTCAGCAATAGAGGCCGGAAAACTCAAGTTTGTCGATTCTGCTCGGCTGATGAAGGTAGATGGCAACCCCTTCCCAATCAATATGGTTCAAACCGGCCTCGGGCAAGCTGATCGGCAACACGAATGACGCACGGCTTAGCCGAAACATTGAAAGGGGTCAATGCAGAGGATGAGCCGATTGGAAGCCAAGCCACGCCAATCAACATGGTGTACCTCGTTGCCCGATCGGCTGATCGACGGCCGATCAACACGAACGGCCGACGCCGTCCCCAACAGCAATCTTGGCGGGAGGGGGCTCGATTTGAAAGGTTTTATCGACAAGAGCCAGAAACGCGAGGCCACCGGTACGACGGGAATCATAGCGGTGCCGATCCCCATTAGCATTGTGAATTTTTCAGGCACCATTGCGAAACCGGGATGAGGCTGCCAACGCTAGAAAATTGCCCGGCCTACAGCGAGTACCGCGAAGACGAAAACAGCAACCAGCCAATCACCGATCCAACTCAGTTCGTCCCAAGACCCATACAGCTCAACCGGCATCGGCAGTCCGTTCACGATCGGCTAGGGCCGATCCATCAAGACTTCTTCGACGAAAACAAAAAAGATGACTACTACGACGAAGAAGAGGCCGATGATAAAGAATCGGCCAACCCCCAATGGTGCCCCTCTGACCTCTTCACCAAAATGCAGAAACGCAAAATTCAAAGGCTAAAGAGTGAAGGAAAGGAAGAAGAAGTTCGGCAAATGATCGAAGAACAACGTCGTCGGCTGGGTAAAATCCAAAGACGATGGATCCCCAAAAGGAAAACCACCACAGCCGGCGAGGAACAAGCTAAGGAAAGTTCAGCCGATCAAGCTAGGAGGGCAGCCAAAGGAAAAGGCAAAGTCTCTGCATCGTTCAATATGGTATTCATATTGCCAGCCGAATTCAGTGCTCCTGAAGTTGATGCAGACAATATCGAGGATGCCTTGGTCAAGCTAGCACTGTCCCTAGATCAAGCGATTTTCGATAAGCCAGAGGGGACCGAAAATTGGCATCTCAAGTCGCTATATGTAAAAGGTTTCGTCAACGGCAAGCCGATGTCGAAAATGCTAGTAGATGGGGAGCCGCAGTAAATCTGATGCCCTATGCAACGTTTAGGAAGTTGGGAAAGGGAGCCGAAGACCTGATCAAGACTAACATGGTATTAAAAGACTTCGACGACAACACATCAAAGACCAAGGGCGTGTTGAATATCGAGCTGACCGTCGGCAACAAGACCGTGCCCACAACCTTTTTTGTCATCGACGGGAAGTGGTCTTACAGCTTGCTGCTTGGGAGGGACTGGATACATGCTAACTGTTGCGTCCCTTCCGCTATGCACTAGTGTCTACTTCAATGGGATGTCGACAAAATATAGATTGTACCAGCGAGTGTCAAGAGCGATGCGCCAATGCCGATTTGCCCCTTTGGGAAATCGATGGCATTGATTGTTTGTCTGGGAAAATCTGGCAAGCCAATTTTCTAAAAGTGTCCGATTCTGGCATACAGCCGATTGGAGACGACGGGCCACAGCAGCTGCTCTGAGCAAGACGTCATGGAGGGCTTGAACGTCTACGGCACGAACACCGCGGACGAAGACGATGGCAAGCTAGGGCAGGGTTTTACGTCGGCCGACGAATTAGAGGAAATAGACATAGGCTCTGGAGGCAGGCCTAGGCCAACGTATATTAGCAAAAATTTATCTTCTCATTGTAGATCCCAGCTGATTGATTTGTTAAAAGAATATATAAAGATTGTTTTGCTTGGGAGTACTTCGAGATGCCTGGCCTTAGCCGGTCTATAGTTGTTCATCAGCTGCCAATCAAGGCAGGCTATCGGCCGTTCAAACAACCTCCCAGGAGGTTCAAAGCTGATATGTATGACGCGATCAAAGCCGAAATAACTCGGCTATACGATGCTGGATTCATTCGGCTGTGCCGATAAGCCGAGTGGGTCTCAAACATTGTCCCAATACTAAAAAAGAATGGCAAACTCAGGGTGTGCATCGATTTCAGAGACTTGAATAAGGCTACCCCCAAAGATGAATACCCAATGCCCATAGCCGATTTGCTCGTAGACGCTGCGTCAGGCCACAAAATCATCAGATTTATGGATGACAATGCAGGCTACAATCAAATCTTCATGGCCGAAGAGGACATTCACAAAACTGCCTTTCGATGCCCTGAGGCGATCGGCTTGTATGAATGGGTCATTATGACGTTTGGGCTGAAAAATGCTGGGGCAACATATCAACGGGCCATGAACTACATCTTCCACGATATGATCGGCTCTCTGGTGGAAATTTACATTGACGATGTCGTTGTCAAGTCCAGAGAGATAGAGGACCACATAGCCGATCTAAAGCAAGTGTTGGAGCGGACAAGAAAATATGGTCTAAAGATGAATCCGTTGAAGTGCGCGCTCGGCGTATCGGTCGGGCAATTTCTAGGGTTTCTTGTTCATGAAAGAGGAAATGAGATTACACCAAGAACCATCAATGCTATCAAAATGATACAACCTCTGAAGGACAAGAAGCAGCTTCAATCATTGATCGGCAAAATCAACTTCATCAGGCGGTTCATAGCCAATCTTTCAGAGAAGATGAAGCTGTTCATACCACTGCTTCGGTTTAAAGCCGATCAAGCATTCACATTGGGGGCAGAGCAGCAGAAGGCCTTGGACAACATCAAGAATTATTTAGGCTCACCTCCAGCTCTAATTTCTCCACGAAAAGGAATGCCGTTCAGGCTCTACTTGTCAGCCAATGACAAGTCAATCGGCTCCGTCCTAATCCAAGAGGTTGAGGGCAAAGAAAAAACTATCTTCTATCTCAGCCGACGGCTATTGGACGTAGAAACAAGATATTCACCAGTGGAGAAGCTATGCCTGTGCCTATATTTTTCATGCACAAAGTTGAGGCATTATCTGCTATCCAATGAGTGCACAATAATATGTAAAGCCGATGTCATTAAATACATACTATCGGCTCTAGTTTTAAAAGGACGAATTGGAAAGTGGATTTTTGCCTTGACCGAATTTGACCGGAGGTACCAAGCACCAAGGGCAGTTAAAGGGCAAGCTATACCCGACTTTATCGTGGAGCACAGAGATGGCTCAATCGGCTCAATCGAAATTATGCCTTGGACATTGACATTTGATGGCTCGGTGTGCACCAACGGCTGCGGTACCGGCTTGGTCATTATTTCGCCTAGGGGGCAAGCTTTGAATTTGCTTTTTCTATCGACCCCCATGCTACAAACAATCAAACTGAATACGAAGCAGTACTCAAGGGATTTTATCTTCTCAAAGAAGTCGAAGCCGACGCCACAGAGATAATGGGGGATTCACTATTGGTCATCAGCTAGTTCTCAGGGGAATATGAATGCAGAAATGATGCGCTGATGGTCTACTATCAACAATGCCGAGAATTGATGGATAGCTTTCGGCTAGTTACACTGAAACACATCCCCAGAGAGCAGAATACAGAAGCAAATGATTTAGCTCAAGGGGCATCGGGCTACAGGCCGATGATAAAAGAAGTTGGGATAGAAGTCGCTGCCATGACAACCGATGATTGGAGGTTTGAGGTTCACAGCTATTTACGGAACCTCTCTCAATCGTCTTCAAGGAAATTACGATACAAAGCCTTAAGATATGTTTTGCTCGAGAAGATCTCTACTATCGGACGATTGATGGTGTGCTGCTCAAGTGTCTTAGTGCTGATCAAGCCAAAGTGGCTATCGAAGAAGTGCATGAAGGGATATGCGGCATGCATCAATCGGATCACAAAATGAAGTGGTTACTTTGGAGAGCTGGATATTTTTGGCTGACGATGTTGGGGGACTTTTTCAAGTATTATAAAGGCTGCCAGGATTGTCAGAAATTCGGCACCGTGCAAGAGCACCAGCATCGGCTATGAACTCAATCATAAAGCCTTGGCCATTCAGAGGATGGGGCATCGACATGATCGGCCAGATCAATCCACCCTCAAGCAAAGGGCATAAATTCATTCTGGTGGCAACAGATTATTTTACAAAATGGGTGGAGGCAATTCCTTTGAAAAAGGTTGATTCTAGGGACGCAATCGAGTTTGTTAAAGAACACATTATCTACCAATTTGGCGTCCCACAAACAATAACAACAGACCAGGGATGTATCTTCATATCGAACGAGTTTGTTCAGTTTGCCGACGGCATGGGGATTAAATTACTTAATTCTTCACCATACTATGCACACGCTAACGGGCAAGCAGAGGCTTCAAACAAAAGTTTGATCAAACTGATAAAGAGGAAGATTTCTGAGTACCCTAAGCAATGGCATAGCCGATTACCCGAATATCTTTGGGCATATCGGATGGCATGCCACGGATCTATCCAAGTCCCTCCATACAAGTTGGTCTATGGGCACGAGGCAATGCTGCCATGGGAAAATATCATCGGCTCGAGACGAGTTCAGCTACAAGATCAACTTACAGCCGATGATTATTATCACTTGATGGTGGATAAATCAGAGGACCTAGTTTTATCAAGGATGAGGGCCTTGCAAAAGGTAACAAGGGATAAGGAACGAGTAGTCCGTCATTACAATAAGAAAGTTGTACCTAAATCTTTTAAAGAGGGTGAACTCGTTTGGAAATTGATATTGCCGATTGGAACAAGGGACAATAAATTCGGTAAGTGGTCACCAAATTGGGAAGGCCCTTTCAAGATCCACAAATGCATCTCTAAAGGAGCTTATATGCTAGAGGATCTGGATGGAGAAGTATTTGGAAGGGCTCTAAATGGAATATATTTGAAGAAATATTACTCAAGTGTGTGGATCAATTCATGATTTGGCTCTGTTTGCTCAGCCGACTCTGTTGTGACGCACACATCGCCTTTAGGTCATTTTCAAGCCAATTTTTTCCCCCTAGTTCCCTATGATCGGCTGGTGATGGCCGACGGTTACGACAACAAGACGCAAGTCTGTTAAGTTCATAATTTCGTCGACATCAAAGACATCAACGAAATTAGGGGAATATGCATATACAAAACAATATGATATCGTGGAGACGGAGCGAATTTTTCAAAAATTTTCACGTCTTCAAAAGTTTAATGTGATCGGCAAACATACATTAAGTAGGGATCAAGTAAAGCAAGAGACAATGTTAGCCGATTACAAAAGGTGGACAATGTAAGCCGATTATAAGTGATTGTTAGATTACAAGGTTTACAAGTTCTGCCATGACTATTACAACCGGCTCAGCGCTTAAGGAAGTCCTTGATGACCGATATTGCCCTACGACGGATCATGTCTATTTCTTCTATGGCCCTCGCGTCGGCTGCGTCACTCCCCGGGATCGGCTTCATCGCCTTGGCCATGTCTGACAGGTTCGACACGGTTGCCTTGATCTTTGCTTGCTGGTCCTCGATCTCTTTCCGTAGGCCGGCCACGCGTTGTTCTTTGACCGCAATGTCAGCATCGACGTTGGCAAGCTCGGTTATTAGCTCTTCCCGGCGTTTGCGAAGCCGATCGAGTTCCGCGATCGGCTCAGTCTTCAGGGCGTCAAATTTGGCCATTTCGGCAGTGATGTCTTGCCGGCTGGCCTTGATAGTGGCTTCTAAGGCGTTGTTCTCACGGCGATCGGCTATCCTTTGTTTAGCTCGTTCAAGTTTGTGCCGATGCAGCTCCAAAAAGGTAGCTGGCGCGATGGTGTCAGCCAGTTGGTCCGGTAGCCGATCTTGGATATCTTCGAACCGACTACGGATGGAACCACAATCAGTGACCAAGAAATCGGGAGAGAACTCCAGCCGTTTGGCTATGTCCGACAAGGTGGCTTGCAGCTCATTGTCCGATACGACCACGACCTTGTCGACGCTCTCGTCAGGATCAAGGAATTCTGATAAGTCGAAGTCCAGGAGATTGGCTACGGACTGCAAGTTGGAAATTGGTTAA
The DNA here is from genome assembly GCA_019925245.2 of Oryza australiensis. Taxonomy (NCBI): domain Eukaryota; kingdom Viridiplantae; phylum Streptophyta; class Magnoliopsida; order Poales; family Poaceae; genus Oryza; species Oryza australiensis. The sequence continues at coordinate 511,514 of JAIFGZ020000507.1, forward strand.
GAGAGTCGACATGACTAACAAGCCGATTTGTAAAGCTGAGCAGGACTTACTCGGATAGCTGGAACTGAGGTAGCCACATCCTCAGCATCATTGGCGCACGCGGCCATCGGCGTCGGCTCCCTCGATGCACAGGGGGCAGATGTTGGAGCACGGGGAGGCTGTATAAAGAAAATGTGAGTTAGAAATTGTGCTGTGTTAGTAAGAAAGAAGTGAGGATTGAGTTTACCGAAGGAGGGGGAGCCGTTTTCTTCTTTGGGGCTAACTTCTTGACCTATGGACGCCAAAAGCCGATGAGTTGCAATGTGGAAAAGGTGAAAGATGGCAGGATTGAGCAGCAAAAACACTTACCGGCTGAGGACGAGGGATGTGTCTTGGAGGGCTTGGAGTTCGCTTAGTGGTCTGCTCGGCCGATGGGGTTTGGGCGTACTTGTCGGAAGAACTTGATTCGGCTGCGACAGCGTTGACGGCATCCTCCATTTCCTCGTCCCTGACTTCTTCTTCGAGGGCCGCATCCACGTCTGGATCGATTAGGGGCAAGTCATCGGCTGGGGTTGTCCTCGGCTTCTTTAAAGCACGTTTCTTTTTCTCTGTAGCTAGAGTAGCCACAACCGATGGTGCCGCCCTTTTCTGCCGATGCAGTGGCGCACGGGTCTGGCCATGGAGCAAAGTGCCCACCTTCGGCGCATGGCAGCCGATGAAGGACGGGGCCAGCCCGCAGCCGCCAGATAATGGCCCAGGGGCGTAGTGGATGGCCATCCCTGTATTGCTTGTGTGCGGGGGAGAGGAGTCGGTTGTCTGCAAAAGAAATGAAGCATGATAAGCTGATAATATAGAGAGGGGTTGAAAGAAAAATAGGGACTAAGATAAGGAAAAGGATACTTACTGATGAGGTAATTTCTGGATCGATGATGGTCAGGTACATAGAAGCCAACTGGTGGAACAAGTGCTGCTTCCATTTATTCCACCATCGGCTGAAGATTGATGTCCTTCTCACTGCCAGATCGATGTTGTCAATGCTGCCTAGAGGGGGCCAGGTATATTGAGCAGCCGATTCATCATGATGTCACCCTCGATCTTGCCTATGGTCTAGATCTTGTCTGTGTAATATAGGCCAATCGGCAGTTGACCCATACCCAGTTGCCTTGCGGCCACCATCGGATGATAAAATTCGTAGGACTTTTGAACGTTGCGTCCTTGGTGGATGCCGACTGGAAGTATGCAGGGTGTGATAGCCGATGTATAGATTTCCCTCGGCTTGTCATAGCTTTTAGAATTGAGTTCATCCAGCCGAAGATCATCTGGGAGTTCAAATTTTTTGAAGTCTGTATAAGCAAACCATATCCTTGAAGTGCTCGGGAAGCCGCTGTACAGGTTGCCAAACCAATCTTTGAAATTTTCGGCTATCAGTTGGATTCGGGATAGGTTGCTACTGCCTCTCCATATGATAAGCATCGGCAGGTCATTACTTCTTCATCATCTTTGAATCTAGGCTCGATCAAGGGGAAATCGGCCTCTAATGGGGATGGTTTTTCTGTGGCCCGGTGGAGGTGAAGGTTTAATCACAGTTGTAGCAACCACCAGGGCCCTCCTGTGTTGACGGCTTGATGAGAAGCTAGCTGAGCTGATGCACTGCTTAGCATTTGGTATAGGTAGCCGAGCAAATATTTTCCCAGAGGTACTTGCTTCTTGCTCACTAGGGCTTCGACTACACATTGCCAGTTGCTCGTAGGCCCAAAGCTCGACCCACAGAAGACATACTTCTCTACCCACATCAACAAAAAGGCACTATGTTCTCTCTCAGTGATTGGGCCGTCCTTCATATTCATGGAAATAAATCCACTCCAACCCCCTATGCTTTTGGTTTTGAAATTGTGAGAGCACTTGATATTGAGGCCGATTGGGTCAACTGTTGATGTTATGTCAAACCCTGTGATCATCACTATGTCCATGAGGGTTGGTGTCATCGGCCCTTGCCTAAAAAGGAACACATTTAGCGTATCCGACCAGAAATAGGTGGCAGCCGATAAGAGAGATTCATCCTTTGAAATATCGGCTATTGTCAGGGCTAGGCATTGGTTTATCCCTATCTCAATCCAGTGGGTCTGCAGCCTAGCCGACATCCATGAGTACCAAGCTGGCCAAGTTTTATCCGTTGAGGGCCAGGATTTGAAGGCACTAGACCAATAATCTAGGTTGGGAGTAGAAAATCTGAAAGGGACTCTGTTCGTTTCGGCATTGATGAGCTCGCTGGGGTCTATGTTGCCAATTGACCCTAATAAAAACTGGTTGGGGCTGGTGAGGTCTGGGATTGCAATTTGATGGCCAAGATGTTGTGGTTTGAAGGATGGAAAGACAAGGTTATGAAAGTTGAAGGCCAAATTACGCGGAATAAAGGGTGATAGCCGATGAGACTTACCTCTGGGTATTCTGTCTGGGTTGTCTCGGAGTGAGCGCTTGAAGAAGCCATTGTTGGTGATTGCCGCTTCTTAGGGTTCGTGGGGAATATGAGATCGTTGAGGTCGCCGAGGTCGCCGAGGTCGCTGAGTTCGCCGAGGAGGTCGCCGGAGAGCTCAAGGGTTGTTGAGGTGGCTGTTGGTTTGTGTTAATGTGACACGTGCGGTGGCTGCGAAGGCGGTATTTGAAGGATATTTTTGGGCAGCCGAAATGGTTTCGGTCGAAAAAAGCGGGAATTTGGAAAGGCAGCAAATCCACGATATTATCTTATCACAGACTTGGGGGCATGTGTTAACGACTAAATTTGGTAACCAAATCCCTAAATACTTGCCGAGATAGAGACGGAATTGGATTGGAAGAACAGAGGTTGAGTCGGCTGCGGTGGGATCGGCTACGAGGTCAATCGGCTGAGGTTGGATCTGACAGGGATAGCCGATAGCTGATGCTGAGTCCGAGGAAAGGATAAAACCGTTTCCGATGAAAGTGTTTAAAGATAAATAGAAGATTCGGTTCGCAAATTGAGCGTTAAAAGATATTGCCATCTACGGATAGAGTCCTGTAACGACAATTGTGTCTGTAAATTAGAAATTTATTTAGACTGTTTATTGTAATACGGCGTGGGTCCTTATCCCGGGGTTTTGTCGTATTTTAAGTAGTAGATTAGATAGAGACCAGGGTCTATACAGATAATGTTATTCTTGGGTATAAATAGGACCCGAGATCCTTGTAATTATTCATTCACACAATCAATAAGACCTTCGGCGCATCGCCTCCTTTTTCTTCAGACGAACAATTGATCCGGGTTTGGGTTGCATCGTTTCGATCCCCAAGTTAAGGTAAATGTTTGTCATTAGTGGTGTATCTCATCGAATTTAGTGCTTTCATCGTTATGACAATCTAAATTCGATGATTTATGATGCGATAGTAATCATATATCACATATAATATAGAACAATTTTTAGATCTGTCTCGACATCGGCTTGTTTCTGTCAAGAATCAATAGCCGATAGAGCTAGATCTAAAGGTTGGCCTAGATTATATGCGATATCCACCGTCTCAAGGTATTTACATCAGCTACAGTAGATCAGATTGTTCTTTTTATACATAATGCTGCATTAGTAATTATCTATTAAGTCGTTTTAGAGCTTTTATGATCTATTCGGCTAGATGTATATGTTTAGAGACAGTGCCGGAGTTTTAGCCGATCTTATTTGTTTTAATATTCTTCTGATATATTTGCTATCAAATTTATTAAAACCGCCTCTTACATTAAGATCTTGCTCTAGTTTAATGTCCTAAGCCAGAATCAGTTTGTCAGCTACAGCCGACAGCCGACTGATCTAGGTTTAGCGCATTTAGCCGGAGTATTAGCCGATTTACAGTTGGACTTACGACATCGGCTAGATTGCTAAAGCATATATTTATTATCCCATTGTATATTTGGATGAAGTGGTTAATACTGTCTCGACGCAGCCGATCTATTCTAATCACTTTGTTTAAATACACTTTGGGATGACATATATATGTAAATTGACTCCTACAGCCGATCCAGTAGGATCTAACTTAACACTTAACGCATATATCTCTATTTTTCTTGTTGGTTAATAGATCAAACCAACTGGCACGCCTTGTACAGCATAGGTAGCCGAGAAGGACATGCACTCGAGTTAAGCAGATCTCCCAGGCCAGCGCGTGAGAGAAATTTCTCATCAACAGAACTCCACCAAGAGGTTGACGTAAACGCTCTTGTTGCCCTCCAACCAGATAAATATTTTGAGACCGCTGACATTCAAGGCAAGTCAAACTGTTCTTGATCATCTAGTTTAAAAACAATAAATGATTATGTTTTAAACAATATATAATTAAGAAAAATTTGCGGGATGGGTTAGATAGTTATAAATTATCATTTTATGTAGTCCTACAAATGCTTGAGATTTTATATGTTAACATTTAGTTCATATAGAATATTATTTCATGCCTTAGAAACATTGTATCATTTCATGTATAGAAGGAGAAGATTATTATTTCATATTAATAGATATATTCTCCTTCTCCTTAGATAATATATTGATAACTTAATAAAAAGAGAGCATTATCACATGCATTAATATTTTATGCATGATTATATGAAGTTATATTATTATTTCATACAATGGAATGGAAACTGATCCATTATTCCATGTGATAGGTACATAAAATTCCTATCAATTTATATAATATAAATATAAGTTTTGGCCGTATGCCAGAAAATTATAAAAACTCTTCTCCCAGAATAAAGACATAGTTTCGCCCATCCGACGGACCGGTTATACCGGCATAGCATTTATATATTTCTCTCCGATCTCCCTGGGGACTCAGGAGATTTATTAATGCGCATAACAACATTTGGAGATTTGAAGTTGTTAACGCCAAAATTTGGTAAGCCCCGAAGTCCTTATCGGTTGGAAATGTAGGTTAAAATTTAATTTTTAATGGGTTAAGTCATATTTTAATTTTAAATGTGAAGGGAAAAAGAAATGGAGAAAATAGAATTAAATCGGGAAAATGCGAAATGTCACTATTCATCCGTCACCAACCGTTCGACGCCATACCCGGGGACCGGAACGCCTCGCGCCGTGCGTCGTGCCCGCATGTCGCGCCGCGCCCGTCCCCCACCCGCTCGCGCGCACGCGTCACACTGTCCTCACACCCGCGCCAAGCCGTCCCGCACGCTCGCCACCGCGCGCCGCGCGCGCGCGACCCGTCCGTGCGCACGGCCCCCACCCGCGCACGCTGCGCTGCGTGGCCGCGCCACCGCGTCGGCCACGCCGCGTGTCGCCCACGCGCGTACCCTCGCGCCCTCGCGCCATGCGTCACCGTGTCGCCCGACCCCCACCCACACGCCGTTCATGCCGCGCAAGCCCTCACTCGGCCCCACCTCCGCGCGTCGCCGCCGCGTCGCCTCACCGCGCCGGCCCCCCTCTCTTCTCTCTCCTCTCCGACCGGCTATAAATAGGGGGCGAGCCCCTCCTCTCTTCCCCCACCTCCATAGCTCGCTGCCTCTCTCATTCTCTCTCGTTCTCTCTCGCCCTCGCCGTCGCTAGATGCCGCCATCGCCGCCGCCGCGCGCCGGCCGCCGCCGCCGTCCGCCGAGGCCCGGAGTCCCGCCGCCTCCTCCCCGTCGCCGCCGTCCGCCGGTAAGCTCCCTAGGCCACCGTCCCATGCGCCGCCGATCGGCTGGACAGGGAGAAGGAAGGGGGGGTACACGGGAAAACGGTAGAGGAGAGAGAAGGAGTAGGGGGGGGTAGAAAAAAAGAAGAAGAAAAAGAAAAAGAAAAAGAGAAAGAAAAAGAAAAAATAGGGAAAATTTAGAGAAAAATTTAGAAAATTTAGGAAAAGTTTTTGGAGAATATTTGGGAAAATTTCTAGACAAAAAATATATATTTTCTCATAAACAATTTTGGATTTCAAAATAGGAATCCGGAGATATTTCATCGTCGCATAATTTATTCATCTAGGAGTTTATTCATGTTTAGCTTGCCCTTAAATATTATTTTAACATTTGGATCTTCTAAAATTTAAAATTCAAATCTTTTGAGATAACATCAATTTGGAAATTTGTCACCTTAGTAAATTAAATCGGTATATCACAAAAACCCTAATTTCTACAACCCACACCTTAATTCGGATTTCATCAAACTCACACCCAAACTTAATTAAAATCTTGGACTAATTCTTGGAGTCGCTTTTTGGTTCTTTTTCGACCTCTTGGTAATTTTATTGAATTCTAATCGAATTCAATTGATTTTCGCACGTACGAATAGCATCCGAGGAAGCATGCAGTGACTACACTGAAGACCCCGTCCAACAAGCGTGCGAGCAAGGCAAGTCATCACACCTCTTCGAACATATTGATCCCAATTACGAAATGATATTGTTTTAAACTTCAAATATGCATGCTATATACACAAACTAGTACCTATGCTTGATATGCCATGCCTTGACATTGTTTACCTTTAGATATAATCTTTGTAACTCACGATGTGATATAACCGAAGGATATCTTCGGTAAAATGCTTAGTTAAGCTTATATTAAATTCATGCATACTCATGACCTTACAAAGAAGCTTATGCTTGGGCAACTACCTTAGGGAAGGTAGTTGAGATACGGCATGTGGAGACATGAAAGCTACATTGCCTTGAACATGATGAAAATAGTTTTGATGGAAAATAAAAGTACAAAACCAATGTTTTTAGACTGGGACGCATGGATGGATTTGGGTGGATTCTGGCAAAGGCAAGTACCGTCCTTGGTCGATTAAGGACCAAGCCATGAGACTTATAACCTGGAACGAGACAGTACAACCGTACTTCTCGAATGGGTATAGACCTAGCAGAGTAGATAGCCGAGCGAAGCCAGTATCCCTGCATAGTGGTTCTTGTGTGAAGATGTGGTTGTGGTTGTTGAGATAAGGCTGCGGCCTATGTGTTGAGTAATGAATGAGAATTTGGTGAGTTTCCCCTTACCCCGGGAGCGCCAAAACTCCTCTCACTGCTAGGAAAGGACAGCTAGAGTGCAAGAGGAATTCAGTTCATGGAGCGGGTACTGCCAAAGTGAGGTTATCGAAAGGCTTTGCCGTGACCGTCCCATATAGAGGGATGTAGGCTCATTCAATGGGCAGTTGCGGAGTATGGGTAAAGTGTACATCCACTGCAGTGTGAGTAAATCAATCTATTCGAATAGCCGTGCTCGCGGACAATGACCGGCGTGACAAGTTTCTCTTGTGGCTAGACTCATAAGTTTTAAAATGATGGGTTGGAATGCATAATGATTTTGTGTGCTGGTGGACTCAACTTCTCGAGACGCGAGAAGGGGAAGACTCCCCAGAAAACCATGACGACTCGGAGACGGGAAGCCATCCTTGGTATCACGATGGATGGTAGACAGAACCGTCGCTGACTTAATATACTCTGGAACTAAAACTTGGCTAGATGTTAGGCTTGTGAAATGATTTAGGAAAATTGGCTTTGCGCAAATAAACCACAGCCATCATTTGAATGACCCTATCATGTGCATCACTTCCGTGTTGGCTTGTTGAGTACGTTGGGTACTCACCCTTGCTATACGCACAAACCTTCAGATGGTGGGAACGAAGAACCGGAGGACCCCTATGCTTACTGCCAGGTGGGCGAAGAAGAAGAAGGCGCCTATTAGGTCTTAGCCCCCGGTCGTTGCCTGTGGCAATCGACATGCCGCTGCCTTTCGTCTGCTATCTTATCTAATCTGCACCTGATAATTCAGTACTGTATTCGTGGGTACCAAACTACTCGATCCAGGGAAATGGTACTATGAACACGAATGATTCCCGTCCTCAAAAACAGGGGTCCACAACCAGTTACTGCTTAAAATTGATGCTCCTATTAAGATAGAACTTAGGTCTCATTCATACATCAGAAAAGGTTAGAACTATATAAATGCTATGTTATTCTCAGTCTAGCTAACTAAGGTTAATCCTCAGGTAAAGCTGGGCAGACGCTGCAGAGTCGATTTGTATTCGAATACGCTATACTCCCGGTTAATGGAATTGTGTTTATGGGTGAATCCAGAATTATGGCATGAGTACTTTTCTTAAATATTATTATAAAATTGGAATGTGCATATTTAAGTATTTTTAGGATGGGATAGAATATAGAGTCAAATCCATATTTCATTTACTTAAATGCTCATATAAAATGTTTTACACAAGAATAGGATATATTATCATGCTAGGAACATATTTACAATTTATTTTTTCTTGTTGATATAGCATGCATATCCATATAAAATTGTGTCTAGTTTGACTTGCTAAGTACCATCGGAGCTCACCCTTGTATATAATAACTTCAGGTAACCTAGAAGGGAATGAAGAACTCCCAAGTACACTAGAGGATTAGGAAGACGAATACGATATCTTGTTTGACTCTACACTCGGGCTATCCCTGTAGAAGTGTCGTGGTTTTCCTTATATTGTATAAGTTATATTTGAATGTTAAAAATTTATATTAATATACGAAGTTCTTGTATCTGTATTATCTCACACATCACCAGACTCTTGGGAGGTTATGTGGTATTGTGGGAGTTGACCTCTGTTAACACCTAAATTTGGTAATTGAATCCCTAAGTCCTGGCAAGGATGAAATAGAATCTGATCGGCTGGTTTGACGGAGAAACAGAGGCCGCATCGGCTGAGAAGCGATCGGCTGTGAAGCCAGTCGGCTAAGGTTGAATCGGACAAAAGCAACCGATAGCCGATTCTACGTTCAAAGAAGATAAAACCGTTTTTGGTGCAGATATTTGAAGATAAATAGAAGATTCAGTTATCAGTTTGTGCGTTAAAAGATATTGCCATCTATGGATAGAGTCCTGTAACGGCAATTGTATCTGTAAATTAGGAGTTTGTTTAAATTGTTTATTGTAATGCGGTGTGTGTCCTTCCCGGGATACCATCGTATTTTAAATAGTAGTTTAGATAGAGTCCAAGGTCTGTACAGATAATGTTATCTTGGGTATAAATAGGACCCAAGACCTCCTGTAAAATATCATACATTCAATCAATCAAACAACTTTCGGCGCATCACCAAACCATTTCTTCAGACGAGCAATTGATTTGGCTACGGGCTGCATCGTTTCGATCCCCAAATCCAGGTAAATGCTTGTCATTAGTGGTATGTTCTGCTGATTCTAGTGCTTCCATCATAATGACACATTAGGTTCAGGGGTTTATACTGCGCTATTTACCATATATCGCATATAAACTGGAGCAATGTATAGATCTATCCTGCCATCGGCCAGTTCTATCAAGAAACCGCAGCCGATAGGGCTAGATCCAAAGGTTGGGCTAGTTTATATGCGGTATCCACCGTCTCGAGGGATATAAATCAGCTACAATAGATCATGTTGTTCTTTTTATACTTAATGCTGCATCAACATTGAACTATTAAGTCATTTTTAGAACTTCCAATGATCTGTTCGGTTAGATTTATATGTTTAGAGACAGTGCCGGGATTTCAGCCGGCCTTATCTGCCCTGATATATTTTTAGTATATTTATTACTAGATTTATGTTAGGACTGCCTCTTATATTAAGATCCCGTTCTTGTCGGACATCATAAGCCGAAATCGGCCTATTATCAATAGCCGACGGCTGATTTCCCAGGCTGAGCATATCTGGTTCAAGAATGATATCTTTTTATAAGAATCATCGGAGTACTAGCCGATCCATAGTTAGCTTTCCAGTATCGGCTAGGTTATCAATACATATATTTATTATCCTTTACTGTATTTGGGTTAAGCGGCTGATGCTGTCTCGGTATAGCCGATCCATTCTAGTCGCTTGGCTTAAATATATTTTGGGATAGCATATATATGCTCATGGATTCCCTCAGCCGATTCAGTGGGGATCTAACCTAACACTTAACGCATGTGTCTTTGTTTTTGTTGTTGGTTAACAGATCAAACCAACTGGCACGCCCTGTACTGCACAAGCAGCCGAGAAGGACCTGCACTGGAGCTAAGCAGATCTCCCAGGCCAGCGCGTGAGAGAAATTTCTCGTCAACACGTTTCTTGGCACGCCCAGTGGGACTTTCTTTGTCGGCTCGGCTAGGACGCATCGACTCAGCCAACAAGATTGTCGACTCCATGAGCCCCAATATTTCTCAGGACAACATCGTGCCTGTGAAGATGGAGCAGTTATCGGCTGAGCAGCAGGCCGATTACAGGAAAATGGTGGAAGAGCTCCAGGCCAACTACTTACAATCATTCACCCAAACCAGATATGGGGCTGTACATCAAAAGTACAAGTTTAGCATGGACGAACTCAAGGCATCCTCCTCCAGTGGATCAAAAGGCAAACAAAAGGTGGAGGAGTCGACTCAGGAACAAGATGATTCAGCCCTGCATACCTTGCAAGACCGGATCGATTCGGCCGTCCATCACGCGCTGGTCAACCAGAGTAGCATCCTTGTCAACACTCTCAACAACATGATCGCTACCGTGGTCGACGCCAAGATAGTCGACCAGCTGCAACGGGGGCTGACATACTTCACAGACAGCCAATTTCCTGGTTACAGGACATTGGTCACCCAGAATCGGCCGATCCCACCGCCAACACAACCAGGGCCGCCAGGAGGGGTCCTCGGCCAGCCGAATCCAACTGAATCGGCTACAAGGCCAGTGATTACCATGCTGAACCGCAACTGCTGCCCTAGGATCAGATCGCTAACATATTCAACGACAATCGGCAGTCAGAGCCGATTGCCCAGATTGACCAGGACAGACGGTACAACGCCGGTGACCGACAGCTGTTCCCAGGACCACCAACGCCTCCACTGGCGCATCGACCACCTCCCGCTGATCATCCACTCCACTACCAGTATCAAGGAGACCGTCAAGATCATCACTACAGGGCTCAGACGCCACCATCGCTGTATCGGCAAGCACCCGCGCCATATTACCCATATGAGCCAATACAGCAGGACAACCGGACTTGGGCCGATCTGATTGCAGATGTCATGCGCGATCAATTAGGCCTCAAGCCAAAAGACTCATGGAACATGTATCGGTATCCCTATCCATTGCATTTCGAGCAAATTCCGTTGCCCAATCGATACAAGATCCCAGATTTTTTGAAGTTCTCAGGGCAAGACAACGTATCAACCTACGAGCATGTTAGCCGATTCTTTGCACAGTGCGGCGAAGCATCGGCTACAGATGCCTTGAGAGTCCGGTTGTTCCCTTTGTCTCTTTCAGGATCGGCTTTTACCTGGTTTTCCTCATTGCTTTACAACTCAATTCAGAGCTGGGCCGATCTCGAAAAGCAATTTCACAACTTCTTTTACTCCGGCAACCATGAAATGAAGTTGTCGGACCTCACCAGTATCAGGCAAAAGCACAACGAATCGGTTCAAGAATACATCCAACGCTTCAGAGAGATGAGGAACCGATGCTACAGCCTGGTGCTATCAGACGCCTAGTTGGTAGATTTAGCCTTTCATGGCTTGCTCGCACCGATCCGAGAGCGGTTCTCTGCGCAGGACTTCAACAGCCTAGCCCACTTGGCGCAGAAGATGACGGCCCATGAGCAGCGATTCCAAGACACCAGGAAGGCCGTAAAAAACATAACTCAAGTAATCATTGAATCAGACTACGATTCCAATGACGATGACGCAGAAGTGGCAGCAGCCGAATGGGCCAAGAACAAAAAGGCCATCGTCTGCCAATGGCTACTGAAGATGGCCAAAGAAGAGAGATACGACTTCGACATCACTAAAGTCGATAGGATTTTTGACTTGCTGCTCAAGGAGAAACAAATCCAGCTCCCTAAAAACCATGTGATCCCATCAACCGAAGAACTAAAGAAGAAGAAATATTGCAAGTGGCACAACTCCACATCCCATGCCACTAACGATTGCAAAGTCTTCAGGCAGCAAATCCAGTCGGCAATTGAGGCCGGGAAATTGAAGTTTGCCGATTCAAATCGGCCGATGAAGGTAGAAGGCAACCCTTTCCCGGTCAACACAGTTCAAGCCGGCCCCAGGCGAGCCGATCGACAGAACAGAATGGCGCACGACTTAGTCGACACATCAATCGGGGCCAGGGCAGAAGGCGAGCCGACTGGACATCATGCCGCACCAATCAACATGGTGCGCCCCGTCATCAGATCGACTGACCAACGGCTAGTCCATGACGATAGCCGACGCCGTCCTCAGCACCGGTCTCAATGGGAAGAAGTTCGTGATGAAGCACTTCGTCGGCGCGAGCTGGAAACCCAAAGCCGCCGGTACGGGGCAAGCCACAACAGTGACAATCCGCATTGGCATTGTGATTTTTTCAGGTACTGCTGGGAATTCGGCATGAGGCTGCCGACACTGGACGACTGCCCAGCATGCAATGATCACCGCGACGACGAGCATAGGAGCTCACCGACCGTAAGCCCACACGGTTCGTCCATAGAGCCATTCGGCTAAATCAGAGGCGACGGTCCATTCATGATCAGCTCGGCCCAATCCATCAAGACTTCTTCGTCGATGTAGACAACAATGACGACAACCGCGATGACGAAGAGGCCGACGACGAGGAATCGGCCAATCCCCAGTGGTGTCCGTCTGATCTCTTCACAAAGACTCAGAAAAGAAGAATCCAACGACTCAAGCGTGAAGGGAGAGAAGATGAAGTTTGGCAAATGATCCAAGAACAGCGCCGTCGGCTATGTAAGATCAAAAGGCGATGGGTCCCCAAAGAGAAAACCGCCACAGCCGATGAAGAGCAAGCCAAGGAGAGTCCAGCCGATCAAGCCAGGAGGGTGGCCAAAGGGAAAGGCAAAATTTTTGCATCAGTCAACATGGTGTTCATACTACCAGCCGAATTCAATGCTCCTGAAGCCGATGCAGACACCATCGAAGATGACTTAGTGAAACTAGCAATCTCACCGGACCATGCTATTTTTGACAAACCTGAGGAAACCGAAAAACGACACTTGAAGCCATTGTACGTTAAAGGATTCGTCAACGGCAAGCCGATGTCCAAGATGCTAGTTGATGGGGGAGCCGCAGTCAACCTAATGCCCTATGCAACATTCAGAAAACTAGGCAAAGGAGCCGAAGACCTGATATAGACCAATATGGTGCTCAAAGACTTCGGCGGCAACCCATCAGAAACCAAGGGTGTCCTGAACGTCGAACTGACCATCGGCAATAAGACCGTGCCCACAACATTCTTTGTCATTGACAGGAAGGGTTCTTACAGCCTGCTACTCGGAAGGGACTGGATACACGCCAATTGTTGTGTTCCTTCTACAATGCATCAGAGCCTGATCCAATGGGACGGCGACAAGATTGAGATCGTACCAGGCTGATGTGCCGGTTAGCGTCGTCGTGCCGATTTGCCTCTTTGGGAAATCGAGGGCATTGATTGTTTGTCCGGGAAAATCGGCAAGTCGATTTCCTAAATGTGTCCAATTCCACATTATAGCCGATTGGAGATGACGAGCCGCAGTTGCTACTTTGAACAAGACATGGTGGAGGGCTCAAGCATCTTTGGCATGGACACCACAGACGAAGACGATGGCAAGTTAGGGCAAGGCTTCACGTCGGCTGACGAATTAGAAGATATTGACATCGGCTCTGGTGACAAGCCGAGGCCGACGTATATTAGCAAAAATCTATCTCCTCATTGTAGATCCCAGCTTATTGATTTGTTAAAAGAATATAAAGATTGTTTTGCTTGGGAGTACTTCGAGATGCCCGACCTTAGCCGATCAATAGTGGTCCATCAACTGCCGATTAAGGCAGGCTATCGGCCGTTCAAACAGCCTCCCAGGAGGTTTAAGGCTGATATGTACGATGCAATCAAAGCTGAAATCACTCGGCTATATGATGCGGGATTCATTTGGCCTTGCCGATACGCCGAGTGGGTATCAAACATTGTCCCAGTGTTGAAGAAAAACGGTAAACTTAGGGTATGCAACGATTTCAGAGATCTAAACAAGGCCACCCTTAAGGACAAATACCCAATGCCAATAGCCAATTTGCTCGTCGATGCTGCTTTAGGCCACAAGATTATTAGTTTTATGGACGGCAATGCAGGTTATAATCAAATATTTATGGTTGACATCCACAAGACTTGTTTTTGGTGTCCTGACGCAATTGGCTCTTACGAATGGGTGGTAATGACATTCGGTTTGAAGAATGCTGAGGCAACATATCAACGGGCCATGAACTATATTTTTCATGACATGATCGGCTCACTAGTGGAGATCTACATTGATGACGTAGTTGTCAAGTCCAGGGAGATAGAGGGCCATATAGCCGATCTGAGACAAGTGTTAGAGCAGACGAGGAAATAAGGCCTAAAGATGAATCCACTTAAGTGCGCATTCGGCGTATCGGTTGGGCAGTTCTTGGGATTTATTGTTCATGAAAGAGGAATTGAGGTTACACCAAGGAGCATAAATGCTATCAAGACAATTCAGCCTCCAAAGGACAAGAAACAACTCCAGTCGTTGATCGGCAAGATAAATTTGATCAGACGGTTCATAGCCAACCACTCAGAAAAGATGGAGCCGTTCACATCACTGCTTCGGTTGAAAGCCGATCAAGCGTTCACATGGGGGGCAGAGCAACAAAAGGCTTTGGACAACATTCGAACCAGAATAACACACAGCCAAACAACTCTTTGGCCGAGTGCTTCTGGCGCCGATTGGTTCCATCACCTCTGCTTGAATCTCCCGAGTGGCACCAAAGACTGCGAAGGGCTGGAAAATATCCCAAAAATTATCAAAAATAAATATCTAGGTGCATCTCCTGATGCACCTAATTAGGTGTAGCCCCTGACTATGTGGCTAAGCATATAGTCAAGAACTATAAAAAATCATTCTCATGTAGATGCTTAGCTCAAGCTAAAGCAATCATAAAAAATCTCATCACTCGGCAAGCTCATGCTTATCCGAATAAATTTGCCCGAGTCATCTAAGAACAAATAGCTCAATCAACCCTCGTGGGTAAAAACACTCACTCGGCAAGCTCATGCTTATCCGAGTGGGTCTGCCCGAGTCATCTCGGAATAAATAATTTAATCGACCCTCATGGGTAAACAAATTTTTCAATCATCTGAAAAATACGACGAAAATATTAAATAGCTCCTGCCATAATATTGGTATTAATCTAAACAGATCTTCACCAAGGTGGAAAAATAGCATTGATATAATCACTTAATCAAATGCGTAAAAACCAAACAGTCCCTGTCATCAGGACAGCCATGAAAAAATTAACTGTTTGTCACCTTTCAAATTGCATCGTGCCAACCTCTCATGAAGTTACGCAAACCATGACATGAAAGGATTCTAAAGGTATTGGGCTATGTGACACGTGCATATTGCCAGGGCAAATCTGCTTAAGTCCATCCACTTAAGTCCCTAAGGGTACCTGTCAAGCCACACCTTAGCTGGGCCGTAAGTCTCTCATGGGCTCGGCCCAATTGCGAGATGACTTAGCAAAACCCTCAACTCTTTATATGAAGCCTCCAGGTCATCCCCGCCACTTCATCTTCCCAAAAATTTCCTCTTTTCGCAGTACTGTTCACTATCTCCCTGCGGAAAACCGTAGGCTCGGGCGCACCCAAATCCGTCGATCTAGGAGCTCGCATTTCACCACAGGCTAGCCTCCGCATCCAGCTCCCAAGATCCCATCCTCAAATCCCTATTTCCCAAACCAGATCTGCTTCCCCCAAACCGCATTAATGGAGGAAGAGAAGGAAATCCCTTTCGAGCAATGGGCGACTTCAGACGTCAAGGAGTCAACCCTTCGGGAAATGGTGAAGAATGGAGTTCTTCCACCTAAAGAGGTCGTCGGCTGGTGCCCAGCGGCCGGCGAGGAGTTCCCCACTCCGAACACCGGTGAAATCGTTGTTTTCACCTCCTTTTTCTACTGTGGCTCGGCCTTCCTTCTTCTGAGTTCTTTAGAGGTCTTCTCGATTATTACAGTCTTTAGCTCTACCACTTGAACCCCAACTTCATGCTCCACATTGCTCTCTTTTATCCATGTTTGTGAAGCTTTTCTTGGCATCCTTCCCCACTTCCAGCTCTTCCGCCGCATGTTCTATCTCAAGCCACATCCGAACAAGGATGAACCCTGCGTTGTCGGTGGGGCCGGCTTTCAGCTCCACGGATCTCTCTGCAAAGGTTATTTCTCTCTTCCCTTGAAATCCTCCAACATAGGTTGGCATGCGAACTGGTTCTACATCGCAAACCTTGAACCCAGTCTGCCCAACCTCGTCGATCTTCCTCTGGACCCAAGGCCTAACTGGAGCACCGTGCCAGTAGCCCAAGATTTGGATGAGGCCAACAAACTCTTGGCCAATATATTGGAGATGAAGAAAAAGGGCCTTCGGGGAGAACAGATCACTCAGCACTTCATCAAGAATCGACTGGCACCTATCAAAGAGAGGTCCAAGCCCGTATTCGAGTATGAGGGCGAAAGGGATCCCAATCGGGAGGACCGCGACTCTCTAAGCTACGAGACCCTGAAGACTCGCATGTATGAGATCTTTTCTTCTGGGATCGCAGTCGAGCGCAGCCTCATGCTGCCGGTTCTCCCGTACAGCTTGTATCATCATTCTCCTCCAGTGAGCTAACTCAGCTTCTTTACTGTCTTCTAATCTTAATGTCGCACCTCTCAATGTACAAAAAAAATCCCTCTTGCAGGAAAATGCCTTCATTATCTCAAAGCCATACAAAGTGCATCACGACGATGCACCGACTCGGCCTACCAAGAAACCAGCCGGCGGCGTCAAGATCCAGAGTGACCCAATCGGCAAAAGGGTCGCTGCCGGCGAAGATATCAGCAAGCGGGCGAGTAAGAGGAGGTTGGTGATTGATGACTCGGATGACGATGTCCCAGCCCCTCAAGCTGAAGTGACTCCTCCGAGTCCATCCCCCAAATCTGTACCCAAAATTCGCCGATCGACCGGGTATGTCTCATGACTGAAATCGTGCCCTTGTTGCAAACCTTTCGGCCTTTGTCCCGATTGCTTCCATCTTCCTCTTTGCAGGAGGCCCCAGACATTGACCCCACTTGGCAAAGTGAGGGCCCTAAGTCATCTGTCGTGGCTTAGGCGGCAAAGCCGGCAGAACAAGAAACCCGGGGCCCTCTCCCGAGTGAGGACACCCCGAGTGAAAAGACCCCACCTCCCTGTGGAGCTGTCCCAGCAGAGGAGCCCCCGACTTCTAGCCAGGAAGGCCCGACTGGAGACCAGTCGGCTGAAGAAGAGATCCCGGCTGCCACCCAAGGGACCCCGACTAAGAACCAGTCGGGTAAGAACCAAGAAAAGAAAAGCAGCCGAGAAGTACTGGTCAAGGACTCGGCCACCGAAGCTGGTAAGCCTTGAAGCAATCTTCTAACTTTAATCTTCAATCTATTTTTTCTCTGTCTTCATTCACCCTCTTTAAACCGATCAGCCAAAGTGGAGGAGATCCCCAGGCTGCGGTCTTCTGAGACCTGGGTCCCTCCAATCAAAATAGAGTGGCGTGACTTTGAGGGCTTGAAGGAGGGCATTGTCCTGAACAAGCAGAAGGAAAATGAAGAAAGGCACATGCTTGTCGACAGCCTGAATGAAGCAACCCGGCTGCTAAATGTAAGCATCGCTCTTCTCTGTTTTAACCTTATGATTTCTTTTAGTCGACCAACTCTGAACTCGCGTGCAGAGGGTGTATTGCCGATCATTGGCCAAATCTGATGCACTCGAGAAGCTGATTCCACACTTGAACTCCCTGGAGAACATCCAGCAGGAGCTAAAGGCCACTCGAGAAGAAGCTGCATCCAGAGAAGCTGCTTTGCGAAAAGAGATAGCCATACTTCGGGAGGAGAACCTTGACCTCCGAGGTTCAGTCAGGAGTAAGTTTAATCCTCTCGGTTTCTGTATGCCTTTATTTGTAGTCTGTTTTGATTTTGGCGTCAGCAACTTTTCTTGTTGCAGAGAACTCGTCGGAAGTCCACACGCTCCAGACCCAGCTGGAAGAAGCTAACGCCAGCAAAGCCGAGCTGGAGTCTGAGTTTGAAGGTAAACTCTTTCAAGATAGCATTCTTCATTATGCTTCACCTTCGAGTGTCTGTGTAATCATATATCTTTGGCAGCTTATAAGGTCAAGACTCGAGCCCAATTTGATGTCTTCGTTGAACGGGTCTGAAGGGCCGAAAGCGTAAGGGACGATGTTGCTAGTGCGGCCACACCGATTCTGTTGTCGCTATTTCATCATGGGCTCGGGACCAGCTCATTAGACGCTGTTGAGGTTTTTGACAAACTCAGGAGGGCTCCGGATCAATATATTGCCAACATCTCAAAAGCAGCCACCATGGGAGCAAATTTTGCCCTTGCGCAGGCCAAGTCACTCTATCCTCGGATAGATGTTGAGTCAGTCGGGGAGGGCATTGCTGATGGCACTTCGGACGAGCAGGCCTTGAAGTTGATCGATGAAGCACAGGAGTCGGCCAAGAAAGTCGCTGCTGATGTGGCCAATAACTTTCGCACCTGATCATTTTGTAAATATTGTTTGTAAACTGTGATGTGGACTTGTAGATATCTGGATTATTTATGTTAACGCTTTGACCCGAGTCTTTCTAGAAAATTTCTTATGTAATTTTCGTCCGACTGTCACCAAGCCTAAGCTTGATTAGGTCATCAAAAAATTATCAGTCCTTATCTATTGAACTCGAAACAAAACCATAAACAATGATAAACCAAATATGAACAAGTCGCCGAAGAAAACCATACTTTATTGATACATGTGCAGCCCCCGACTGTCAACTCAAGAAGTCACCTTGCTTGAGGTTGGCAGTCGAGAATAGCATGAAACTTGAGGCAATTTAAGCATAGTATCGTCGAAGATGTTCAATGTTCCAAGAGTTCTCCACCATAGATCCATCTTCACACTTTAATCGATATGCTCCTGGCCGAGTCGCTTCAGCGATTATATATGATCCTTCCCATAGTGGAGATAATTTGTGACGGTCCTTGGTGGTTCGAATCTTGTGTAGAACCAAATCGCCGACAATGAAAGCGCGCGCCCGAACATTGCGGCTGTGGTATCGTCTAAGTCCTTGAAGATATCTTGCCGACTGGATCAGGGCTGCCTCTCGGGCTTCTTCTAGTCGGGTCAGATCGTCCACTCGGTCCTGATCATAGCGTTCGTCATTGAAGCTGCGGACTCACAGAGATTCATACTACATTTCGTTCGGCAACATGGCTTCTGCCTCGTAAACCAGAAAGAAAGGAGTTTGGCTGGTGGCCTGACTGGGTGCGCGACTGATGCATAGTAGATTTTGATACCGAAGTCTTCATAGAATTCCTTGAAAATGCCTCCAGTGAATTGAGTCCCATTGTCGGTTATAATTCTGTTTGGGATGCCAAACCGGTGCACGAAGTTGAGGATGAAGTCTCAGGCCTTGTCAGCGATGATCGTAGCAACCGGCTTAGCCTCAATCCACTTGGAAAACATGTCGATTGTGACGAACAGATGTGTGAATCCTCCTGAAGCCTTCTTGAAGGGACCGACCATGTCCAAGCCCCATACCGCAAACGGCCAAGATAATGGAATCGTTTGTAACTCTTGGGCTGGAACATGGCTCTGCCGAGCGAAGAACTTGCAAACTTCACACATTCGGACCACTTTATCGGCGTCAGAGACTGCTGTAAGCCAGAAAAAACCTTGTCGGTAGGCTTTGCCTACCAAGGTGCGTGCTGCCGCGTGACTTCCGCATATACCCGAGTGGATATCTTGGAGTAGTTGCCGTCCTTCCTCAGGCGTGATACATCTCATTAGGACTCCAGAAGGGCTTCTCTTGTATAAATCAGAGTTGACCATGACATAAGCTTGAAAACGGCGTTGGACTCGTTCCGCCTCATCCCAGTCTTCCGGCAGCTTTTGCTGAGTTAAGAATTTGATGAGCGGTGTCCTCCAGTCGGCGTCGAGCATGGCAACTTGGTTTGCAGCTTGCTCGTTGGCAGTTGGTTTTGCTGTGACAGTCGGCTAATAGAGATGCTCTACGAAAACGCCTGTTGGAGCAGCTTCTCGTTTGGACCCGAACTATGCCAACTCGTCAGCTGCCTCGTTGTTATGTCTCAAGACATGGGATAGCTCTAGTCCGTCAAACCTGTCTTCAAGTTTGTGAACTTCTTGCCGATAGGCTTCCATGGTGTCGTTTAAACAAGACCAGTCTTTCATCACTTGGTTGACAACCAGCTGGGAATCTCCTTTCATAGCCAACCATCGTATCCTGAGTGAAACGGCAAGTCATAGCCCATGCAGCAGGGCTTCGTACTCGGCGACGTTGTGTGAGGCGGAGAAATGAATGTGAAGAACATATCGTAGCCTTTCTCCAGTCGGGGAGATCAGCACGAGTCCTGTTCCCAAGCCGGTGATCCTCTTGGATCTGTCAAAGTGCATGGTCCAATGTTGTAGGTCTTCCCTAGGTACGTCTTCTTGTTGATCGGTCCACACGATCAGGAAATCCGCCAGGGCTTGTGACTTAATAGACGTTCTCACCTTGAATGTTAAATCCGGCGGCATCAATTCTACAGCCCATTTCGCGATGTGCCCAGTCGCCTCCCGATTGTGGATGACATCGCCGAGTGGAAAAGAAGTGACGACGGTGACCGAGTGACCCTGAAAGTAGTGCACCAATTTCCTCGCGGTTATCAGAAAACCATATAGCAATTTTTGTACCTGAGGGTAGCAAATTTTGGCTCCTGCCAGCACTTCGCTGACAAAGTAGATTGGCCTTTGAATCTTCTGGACTCGTCCTTCTTCCTCGCGCTCAACAACAAGAACCGTGTTGACCACCTGATGAGTTGCTGAGACGTACAGTAGCAGGGGTTCCTGAGGCTGAGGTGAGGCTAGGACGGGAGGTGTCGTGAGAAACTCTTTAAAATCTTCAAATGCCTTGTGGGCTTCCGTAGTCCACTGGAAGTCGTCGGTTTTCTTCAATAGCTTGAAGAAGGGCATGCCTCGCTCGCCGAGTCGGGAGATGAATTGGCTTAGTGACGCCATGCAGCCGGTGAGCTCTCGGACATCTTTTTGGTTACTCGGGGCTTCATATTCAGGATAGCGTTAATTTTCTCTGGATTAGCCTCAATGCCGCGATGGGATACCATGAAGCCGAGCAGTTTGCCTGATGGCACGCCGAACGTGCACTTCTCCGGGTTCAGCTTCATTCTGAAGGCCCGAATGTTTGCGAAGGTTTCTTCTAAGTCAGCAATCTGGTCTTCCTTCTGCTTGGTCTTGATGACGACATCGTCAACGTAAGCTTCCACGTTCTTCCCGATCTGCGTCTGAAAACATCTTTGGATCATGCGCTGGTATGTGGCTTCGGCGTTCTTCAGGCCGAAGGGCATCGTGATGTAGCAGTAAGCTCCAAACGGCGTGATGAATGATGTTTTCAGGCAGTCGGATTCCTTCAAGCTGATCTGGTGGTAGCTCGAGTAACAATCCAGAAAGCTTAAGAGCTGGAAGCCGGTTGTTGAGTCCATGACTTGGTCGATGTGAGGCAACCCGAAAGGATCTTTGGGGCAGGCTTTGTTGAGGTCGGTGTAGTCAACGCACATGCGCCATTGCCCCGTCTTCGTCCGGACCAGGACCGGGTTAGCCAACCAGTCGGGATGGAGAACTTCTTTAATGATACCGACGGCTAAGAGTTTTGTGAGTTCTTCCTTGATGGCATCTTTTCGATCCTGAGCAAAACAGCGTAATCGTTGTTTGATAGGTTTCGCGTCATCTTTGATGTGTAAAGAGTGCTCGATCACCTCCCTAGGAATTCCAGGCATATCAGATGGTTCCAAAGCAAAAACATCTCTATTATTTTGGAGGAAGGTGATGAGCACGCTTTCCTATTTAGGATCTAGCTCAGCGCTGATTACAGCGGTTTTGGAAGGATCAGATGGGTCAAGGGAGATTTTCTTCATTTTGGCGTCGCCTTGTCCCGACTTGGCTATCTTTTTTGCAGGAATTTCACACTCTCCAGAAGTTGATGCAGCCAGTCGGATTTCTTCCTGGCCACGTGATCTCTCACGAGATTGGGCCATGTCGCAGCTTTCCTTGTCGCAGGTAAAGGCTTGTTTGACGTCGCTGCGCAGGGTGATGACGTCGTTGGGGCCAGGCATCTTCATGTAGAGGTAGGTGTAGTGTGGTATCGCCATGAACTTGGCGAGCGCATTCCTTCCTATGATTGCGTGGTAGGCCGTCTCGGAGTCGGCCACCTCGAAAGTGATGTTCTCCATCCGGAAGATCTTTCGAACTCCGAAGGTGACTGGAAGGGCGATGTGCCCGAGTGGCGTAGATGACACCCCGGGATAACTCCGTGGAAGGGGGCTGAGCTTGCCTTCAACTCGGATCTTGGAATCTGCATCTCGTCCAGGGTCTGGGCAAACAGGATATTGAGGGCGCTGCCCCTATCAATGAGGACGTGCTTCAGCTTAATGTTCCAAACCACCGGGTCTAGTACCAGGGGATACCGCCCCGGGTGAACCACTCGGTTAGGATGATCCGAGCGGTTAAACATGATGGCCACCTCCGACCATCGTAGATATTGTGGGACTTTGGGTTGTGCCGCATTGACCTCGCGGTCAGTCAGCTTTTGCTTCCTCTTGGACTCATTAGCTTGCGGCCCCCGAAGATGTGATTCAGCTCGCCCACGGGGTCTCGGAAAGGCTCCGAATTTCCAGTCGGATTGTTCTTCTTGGTTCTCGGTGGGCCGGCTTCGTCAGTCGGCTTCTTGCTTAGCTGTGCCACATATTTTTCGGCGAATTGCTTGTAGATAAAGCAATCCTTGGCTGCATGCTTGTGATTTGGATGATGGGTGCACTGAGCGTTCATGATCGCGTCGTAGGCCGTGACTTGGGGACGGCGTTGGGAGTTGGACATCGTGGCAACCAGGTCCTTAGGCTGGTGCTTGCGATCTTTCTGGCCCTGATTGTTGTTTCCATTATCCTTAGGATGCCGGCTTCCTCCCGACTGCTTGTCGTCCCTTCTGTCAGGCCGATCTTGCCGCGCCGCCTTGATTGCGTCGTTGGATTTGGCGTAGGAGTTCGCTGTCTCGAACATTTGCTTCACCGTCTTCGGTGGCTTACGCCCAAACTTTCCAATCAGAAACTCATCATGGACTCCCTTCTGGAAGGCGGCGATGATGATGTCGTCGGTGATGTTGGGGATCTTGTTGCGCTTTTTCGAGAAGCACCGGATGTAGTCCTTCAGTGGCTCGTCTGGCTTCTGGATGACATTGTAGAGGTCGAAGTGGGTCCCTGGCCTTTCAAAGGTGCCCTGGAAATTGGCGATGAAGTGATCCCGTAGTTCGCTCCACGAGTTAATTGAGCCTCTCGGCAAGCTCGTGAGCCAGTTCCTGGCTGAATTGGCGAGGACGACAGGCAGGTAATTGGCCATGGCCTTGTTGTCACCTCCTGCTGTGCGGATGGCGAGGGTGTACACGGTAAGCCATGACTCGGGGTCAGTCTTTCCGTCGTACTTCTCGATTCCTGTCGGCTTAAAACCACTCGGCCAATGTACCCGGTGCAGGTCCCGAGTGAACGCAGGTACTCAATCGTCGTTGCTGTCGGGTGATCTCCTTCGATCTTCCCGGGAGCGCTGATCTTGTTCTTGATAGCGCCGGTCAAGGACTTCCGCAGATTACTCGGCGGGGTCATTGGTAGGCTGCTTTGATAGTCGGAGTTGTTGCTGCAGCGGACCCGGTTGTGGACGGGTGGTCGTCCATGTCGCTTTTTTGCGGGAGTCGGCCGATTGCTCTTGATGCTTCCATGTGGCCTTATACCGGGGGTCTCTTGACCTAGTGGCCGTCCGATCTTGTTCGGGCCTCCTGTAATCCTTCGATCGCAGCGGTGGAAGTCAGCTTCTGTCGGGCGTTTCTGCCACGGACTCAGTCGGCCTTCACGCTGAGGTGGATGGAGAGCAGTTGGCTGTGGCCACGACGATGGTCTTGATCTTTTCCAGGATCGGTGTTACCGTGGTGGGTGCCGCCTCGATAACCATGTCGAGGAGGGTGAGGACGGTAACGGCGTTCTGTTGAGGCGTTTGGAAGATGTTGGTGTTGTCAACTCGCGTCTAAAGTATGGCCTCCCGAGCGGATCGT
Source organism: Oryza australiensis (assembly GCA_019925245.2). Classification (NCBI taxonomy): domain Eukaryota; kingdom Viridiplantae; phylum Streptophyta; class Magnoliopsida; order Poales; family Poaceae; genus Oryza; species Oryza australiensis. The sequence goes on from JAIFGZ020000507.1 coordinate 535,613, forward strand.
CCGGTCGCCCTCAGGTCTCGTTTTCTCCTGTCAGCTTCCTCTTTGCGCCTATTCTCGTCTTCTGCCAGCTTGTGCTCCTGCTCAAGCCTGGCTTGTTCTTCCTCTACGACCTTGCGGGCCATGGCTGAGTCGTTCTCGGGAACCTCAGCCATGAGAACATCGAAGCACTTCGGCTCATAATCCTTGTCGCAGTCGGAGTCGCTGGCCTCATCCGAGGAGATGCCGTAGAGATCGTCGAAGCCTGAAGAGCTGAGGTACTCATCGAGCTCCGTGGATGAGCATGACCCGAACGGTTGGAGGATGACGGCGACTTCCCTTGAGCCTGGGTTGCTTGAATCTGGATCGTTCCAGTTCGGGTCGTAGCTTGATGACGGCCGTTCTTCCGAGTGAGTTGATTTCGACTCGGAAGAGAGGAGTTTGCAATAGATATTAGCGGCGTTTGGTAACCCAAACGGTGCCGAGAGGGGTTCTCCTCCCGAGTGGATGGATTCCGACGGGGAGGTCAGAAGATGGCTGTAGATCTCAGCGGCGTTTGGTAATCCGAACGGCGCCGAGTAGATTCCTCCTTCCGAGTGGACGGACCTCAACTCGGAAGTCAAGACTTTGTCGTAGATCTCAGCGTTGTTCGGTAACCCGAACGGCGCCGAGTGGGTTCCCCATCCCGACTGGTCCAAATCCGAGTCGAGGAAGGAGATCTTGTTGAGTCTTTTGACGGCGAAGTCGTCGATGCCTGATGAAGATCCCATCGCGCATGCCGGCGAGATTGAAGAAGAAATCTTGACGCGCGGGCCCCTACTTGGCGCGCCAACTGTCGGAACTTGGTTTCGGCAATAGAATTTTGGGGGTGCAGTCAAGATCGCCAAGCACAATGGGTTAAGTGGAAAACAAGGTTTAGACAGGTTCAGGCCCTCTTGTGAAGTAATACCCTACTCCTGTTTCGGTGATTCGATCCGCCGAGTGTTTATTGATTTCAAGATCTGTTGCTCCTAAAGCCGATATCCCTCAAGGGATGCCCCTTACCCCCCTTATATAGTCTCGGGGGGCGGGCTTACAAGTCGGAAGCCCTATCTTACTCTAAGTCGGTTTCCTCAATCTTACCAAGTTATGACTATGAGCTGTTGCCTTATCTAATCGGCAACGTAATACCCAAGTCATAGCCGGTTTACACAATTAGCAAGCGTAACCTATCCCAATTACCAGTCAGATAAGCTTGCCACGTGGATATCCGATTGCCATAATCTCCACACCCCCATCCAGAACACCTAGGCGGTATTCGATGGGGATCCCGGAGTCGCTCACTATCGGCCGTTCCATCTCAGTCTCCTACAAACCAGAGGGCAAGTTTAAACGGCTACATCGGCCGATGATAAGAAAAGAAAAATCATTTGGGGTTTAAAGCTTACCGAGGGGATTTCTTTGGGCAGGAGCAGGTCGACATAAAAACATGATCGCTGGTGGAAGATCTATCGCTTGATTTCGGCCCACCATTGGTCGTAGGATGCGCTCTTCTTGAGCGCTAGAGTCATATCATCGATGCTACCGAGGGGAGGGACGGGTATGTTCAGCAGCCGATGCATTATTAGTTCTTGGTTCACAACTCCCCTCGTCTCAATCTTGTCGGCATGATAGAAGCTGACGGGCAGTTGCCCAAGACCAAACTGCCTCGCAGCCGACGCCGGGTAGTAAAATTCATAACTTTTGGCCACTGATCGGCCCTGGTGGATCCCGATCGGCAAGATGCAGGGGTTCAGAGCGGTGATGAACAATTCCCTACACCTAGGGTTGTCGGCTGAGTTGATGTCTTCCCAGTTGAAATCGGCCGGCAACTCGAACAATGCTTGATCCCGGTAAAAGTACCAGGTGCGGTTCTCGCGCGACAGCCCATTGTACATAGCGATGAACAATTCGGCCAGCAGGTTGGCCGATTGCGTCGAGCCCACATGAGCAGCCGCTGCTTCTCTGTAGCTCATGCATCTGGTGGTGGTGATCTCGTTGCCATCTTTGTCTTCGATCGGCTCCAATCTTGGGAAAGCAGCCTCAGTCAGGGGAAGCCGACCGGCTATTTTCTGGGTCGCCAGCACCAGCCAGATTTGTATAAACCACCAGGGGCCGCCGGTGTTGACAGGGGCGTTGGCGGCTATCTTCGCGGCAGCTTGATGCAGCATCTGGTACTGGTAGCCGAGGAGGTATTTTTCCAGCGCGAGCTTGTTCCCATTGGCTAGGAATTCAGCTACAACCTGCTAGTTGGTGGTCGACCCGCAGCTCAATCCACAGAACAAGAACTTTTCTAGTCCTTCATATTCTGAGTGACGTAACCACTCCACCCGCCGATGGCTTTGGTTTTGAATTGGTGTTGCCCCTTTCGGTTCAGGTTTCTAGGGTAAGCCGACGTCAGGATGTCTAGTCCGGTCGTCATGTATACGTCGACTAATGTGATCGTCATCGGCCCTTGCTGGAACATGAAGGCGTTGAAGCTGTCGTTCCAAAAGTACGTCGCAGCCGACATAAGCGGCTCATCTTTTTCCATGTTGGCGATGGACAAGGCCAAGCACTGCGCTATCCCGGTTTCCTCCCACTGAGCGTACTTAGCTGATCGCACCCTCTTATACCATTCAATCCAAGCTGCGTCTGTGGTCGGCCACGACTTGAAAGTCCCATTCCAGTGGGCTAGGGATGGCTTCCTAGTGTTGTAGGGGATTCTGTTGGTTTTGATTATGATTACATCGGCTAGGTCAGTGTTGCCGATGGGGCCGAGAAAGTACCTCTTTTCTTGGGTCAGACTTGGGATGACCACTTGATGTGACAGGTGCTACAGTTTGGAAAAGAAGAAATTGCTAAGCAGGAGCAGCTGAAGGCATGTTGAACGCAACAATGCTAGGAGGCATGGCTGGAAAGGAAATATGAAGAAAAAGAGTTTTGAACCAACGGGCGTACCTCAGGGAACACGGCGGCGGCGGCAGCTGGTGCGGCAGCGGCGGTCGGTGCGACGACGGCGCTCGATGCGGCGGCGGTGTTGGAAGCCATTGGAGTCGTCGGAGACGAAGCTGGGTCCTGATTCATGAGGAGCGCTGGGATGTGATGCAGAGCGCCGGTGAGTCGCTGGAGAGGAGAGAGGAAAAGAAAGCTTGCTTGCGAAGTGTTTGAGTGCATTTGAAGGCGTGATCGTTTCGGTCAAAGGTAAAGGGCTATTTAAAGGGCACTTGGCGCGGCCGAAACGGTTTAGGTCAGAAAAGGGCGGGAGTTTGAACAGGCAACAATCCGCAACACTTCGTATCACGGGCTTGGGGGGCATGTGTTAACACCTAAATTTGGTAATTGAATCCCTAAGTCCTGGCAAGGATGAAACAGAATAGGATCGGCTGGTTTGACGGAGAAACAGAGGCCACATCGGCTGAGAAGCGATCGGCTGTGAAGCCAGTCGGCTAAGGTTGAATCGGACAAAAGCGACCGATAGCCGATTCTAGGTTCAGAGAAGATGAAACCATTTTTGGTGTAGATGTTTGAAGACAAATAGAAGATTCAGTTATGAGTTTGTGCGTTAAAAGATATTGCCATCTATGGATAGAGTCCTGTAATGGCAATTGTATCTGTAAATTAGGAGTTTGTTTAAACTGTTTATTGTCATGCGGTGTGGGTCCTTCCCGGGATACCGTCGTATTTTAAATAGTAGTTTAGATAGAGTCCACGGTCTGTACAGATAATGTTATCTTGGGTATAAATAGGACCCAAGACCTCCTGTAAAATATCATACATTCAATCAATCAAACAACTTTCGGCGCATCGCCAAACCTTTTCTTCAGACGAGCAATTGATTTGGCTACGGGCTGCATCGTTTTCATCCCCAAATCCAGGTAAATGCTTATCATTTGTGGTATGTTCTACTGATTCTAGTGCTTCCATCATAATGACACATTAGGTTCAGGGGTTTATACTACGCTATTTACCATATATCGCATATAAACTGGAGCAATGTTTAGATCTATCCTGCCATCGGCCAGTTCTATCAAGAACCCGCAGCCGATAGGGCTAGATCCAAAGGTTGGGCTAGTTTATATGCGGTACCACCGTCTTGAGGGGTATAAATAAGCTACAACAGATCATGTTGTTCTTTTTATACTTAATGTTGCATCAACATTGAACTATTAAGTCGTTTTTAGAACTTCCAATGATCTGTTCGGTTAGATTTATATGTTTAGAGACAGTGCCGGGGTTTCAGCCGGCCTTATCTGCCCTGATATATTTTTAGTATATTTATTACTAGATTTATGTTAGGACTGCCTCTTATATTAAGATCCCGTTCTTGTCTGACATCATAAGTTGAAATCGGCCTATTATCAACAGTCGACGGCCGATTTCCCAGGATGAGCATATCTGGTTCAAGAATGATATCTTTTCATAAGAATCATCGGAGTACTAGCCGATCCATAGTTAGCTTTCCAATATCGGCTAGGTTATCAATACATATATTTATTATCCTTTACTGTATTTGGGTTAAGCGGCTAATGCTGTCTCGGTATAACCGATCCATTCTAGTCGCTTGGCTTAAATATATTTTGGGATAGCATATATATGCTCATGGATTCCCTCAGCCGATTCAGTGGGGATCTAACCTAACACTTAATGCATGTGTCTTTGTTTTTCTTGTTGATTAACAGATCAAACCAACCGACATGCCCGTGCATCGCACAGCAAGAGAAGGACCTCAGATCGGAGCTGCGCATCTCCTGTGCGGCGCGTGAGAGAAATTTGTCGTCAACAACCTCTCCGGAGGAGACCCCTGGCGACCTCACTGTCAAATTAATATGTGATAAGTATTAGCTAAAACAAACTTTAAAAATAGAAGATGATTTTTTGAAGTAATTTTTCTATGTTTCTTTGTAAAAAACATCGTTTAGCAGTCCAGAAAACGTGTGTGAAAAACAAGGAGGTAGAAAGAAAAGGAGAGTTTGGAACACAACCTAAGGCTGTGTTCTGACCTCCACTCCTTTATTTTTCTTCCATTTTCCTGAACTGCTAAACATGTGTTTTTTAAAAAAATTTACTTAAAAATTATATTAATTTGTTTTAGCTTAATAATTAACTAATATGCGCTACCGATCGCTCCATTTTACGTGGGGGACCAAACTCAGCCTAAGAGCACATGCAATAGAGTCCCAAAACCATGATAAATCCCTATTTTTAATAAATTTGAAGAAAATTTAGCTTTCAACAGATTATCTATCTTATTCCCAAAATAATTTCCTTCCCTTTCCCATCTTTTCCGTTCCTCACAAATAGAGCAACCATCTGGCGCCCAATACATCGTGCGCGCAACTCTCCCGCACTGCAGGGTTCGCGCGCAACTCTCCCACGCTGCAGCCGCCGCCGCTCCGTCCCCGCCGACGCATCGTCATCCTCCCCGCTGCCGCCTCCTCCTCCTCCCTTTCCCTTCCCGGCGACACCTCCTCTACCGCAGCCGACCCCTCCTCATCTACCGCCGACGCATCCTCCACCGCCGCAACCTCCGTCCCCGTCACCAGATTTGAGCTCTGGCCGGTGGAGAGCACCGGATCCGGAAGGTCACGAAGGCAATTGGTGTGTCCCAGAAGACCATGCAGTGCCACCACTCCCATCGACAGCAGCGGTCAGTCTCTCAGTTGAATTCGACCACTTTGTTGTTTATGCAAGAGAATCTTTGAGGAAGGGTATAGTCATAATTCATAAATGAACTTGGGCAATTTTATTTTCCCCTTTTGTTCAATTGTACTCCTAGTTGATAGTCTCTCTTATATATATACTGGAACCGGAGTACTAGTATAAATTGACGAACTGCCGGCCTGCCTGTATTAGTTTAGTTCACTGAGTCTCATGTTTGATCTGATCTTTCTCTAGCTAGCAAACTGTTGAATTATCTCTGCATGTGATCCAAAGAATCTTGGCCTAACCGTGATGTCAGCACAAAATTGTATGCTTACTCTCAGCAAAGCCAGTCAATTAATTACCAATGTTTAATTTTCATAGTGTACTGCCGTGCTATAGTAGTATCCATATTTATAGTAATTAAAAGGCTGGGCTGTTGCAAGAAGCTGAACTCTTCATAGATTGTAGAGCACAATTGTTATAGTACTACTGCTTGTAATTAACCTGAAGGAAAATAATAATGTTATTGAGAGGCAAGTTGGGTACAGGAACCATGTGATCAGGTGAGCAACCTTACAAGTGATCCATCTCTTGACAGACTGTGAAAAAGTTATAAACTGTGAAGTTTTGATGGTACTAATAAGGTCTTCCTCCACACTGTAGGTTAACCGACATACGCACCAGCTCAAAATATGTGATTTTAGCAGTGCAAAAGTTTTGATAAGTTCTAAATTTGGCTGAAATTTAAATTGATAAGCAGTTCTGTTTTCTGAATGGACACACTAGGTTTTCTTGCAAGGAAATGTGAACCAGCACTCCTACTACTTGACAGTTTCCTTAATCATTCTTCTAATTGACGACTAGTACAGCAGATGCTATTTATTAATGTACCATGAGGTTTCACGGGTAACTGAAACAAATGAAAAGCTAGTGATTGTTGCCACTCAGTGGCAGTACACATAAACTGAATAGCATGTAATTTGAACCCTAGCATGTCTTTTTTCTAGCTGAATATCATCAATTTATCATAGAGTTGATCCGTAATTGGATACCCTGTTTGTTAAGAGAGATATGCACCATTTTGATTATAGTGTGTCCTGGTTGAGATGATGGAAATAGTATAGCTGCAAATTTTGGTTCTAGATTTTTATACGTGAAAAAAATCAGCACACATTGGAAGTTTCGCTCCGTTTGATGTTGTGCAGTATAGCTGCAATTCAATGGTGATGAACTAGATATAGACTAATTATGAACCAGATATAGAATTCTCTGCTTTACCTTGTACTTGATTTTACTAATAGTGTTATCATGCATTCTCAGCGTATGTACTAATACAGGTGAACTAATTATGTGCAGCGTGCTCCTGGAAGTCCACCATGTCTGCTCCGCCGCCACCAAGACCGCCACCAAGGTTCTGCCCCGCTAATCCTCGGGTAGGCCTAGGGGGCACAAACCACGCCTTCCGACTACCGGCTGCAGCCACGGTTGCCGGGCGGGGCAGGCCCCCAACATCTCCTACAAGCGTCGGCTTTGCTGCACCTTATTATGCAGGCCAAATAAATTATGGTGGTGATGTCCATGGAGTCGATCCGATGGAAAGCTCCCAAGAAGAGTCATGAAACGGTGATCACCTTCATAGCCAGTCAGAGCATAATTATTGGACAGACATCAATGACTACTCGACTCCGCCTCAGGAAGGTAAAGTACTGGAATAAGATTCAATACATACACGGCATTTGGAGATACTTAGTGAAAAGATTATTTGTGTATTTCTCTCATTGTGCTATATTTTGATGCTAACTTGTCATAGGTAATGGATATATTAGTGACCTGATGAATGGCCAAGAGTATGAGGATATTCCAGTTGATTCACAGAGGTCAATAGCCATGGAAAATACTAACCCCAAGAGGCCTAACCAAAAAAGGAGTAAAAATTTTAGTGAGGATGAAGACAAATTCTTAGTATCTGCTTGGCTTACACTAGTACACAAATCGCCATAGGTGTCGGTTGGGAACCGGCAATAGGTGTCGGTTTCCCAACCGACACCTATTGGTCGGCACCTTTCCGTTTTCTCAAAGGTGCCGGTTTAGGAACCGGCACCTTTGAGGTCGCCCGATCAAAAAAGCTCGATGCATCGGCTCGATTCGAGCCGATGCATCGACTCGCTCCCTTTCAACCCATGAACCCAACATGAACCCTCCCCGCGCTGAACAAATCATCAAGAACAAATCATCCCGTGAACAAATCATCAAGAACCCTCCCGCCTGCTGAACAAATCATCTTGTACAAATTGTTGATACAAAACATCAAACGAACAAATCAAAAGTCAACAAATCAACAATCAAGACCCCCTCCGCCGCTGCGCGCCGCCCGTCGCCGAAGGCCGCCACCTCCTCCCGCCGGATCTCGGCGGAGGGAGGGCTCCGCCACGTCACCGCCTCCCTCCCGCCGGATCTGCGGAGGGGAGGGCTTCTCCACGGCCGCCGCCGCTCCCTCGGCGCTTGCCGCTCGGATCGGGCCTCACGCCGCCACCGCCGGAGAAGAGAAGAGAAGGGGCGCCGAAGAGGAGACAAGAGGAGAGAAGGGGCGCCGAATGAGAGAAGAGGAGAGAAGGCGTGCGGGAGAGGATAAGGACCGAGGCATATATCCCCATCGGCCCGGCTTGCGGCTCGGCTCAGTGGTTTAGGTGCCGGTTTTTTAAAAAAACGGTACCTTTAATATATTGTACGTATCGGTTTTTTTAAAAAACCGGTACCTATACTATAGGTACCGTTTTTTTAAAAAATGACACCTATAATATATTAAAGGTACTGTTTTTTTTAAAAAACCAACACCTATAATATAGGTGTCGATTTTTCTTTAGAGCCGCTACCTATTGTTTTAATAGGTGTCGGTTTTTGTTGAACCGACACCTATTAGGCCGACAGCTATACATGTTTTTGTAGTAGTGTTAATACAAGTCTTGATGCTGTGCGATGGAATGACCAATCTGCAAGGACATTTTGGGAGAGGATATATGAGTACTATCATAGAAACAAGACATTTGTATCAGATCGCACATAAGGATCTCTCACTCACCGATGGTCAAATATCCAGGAAAATATTAATAGGTTCATAGACTATGTTAGCCAAATTGAGGGTAGAAGACCAAGTGGACTCACCGAGCAGGACAAGGTAATTCCTTTTTGTTGCCAATTCTGTTATAATATGCGTTCAACATGTAGCTGAACTGATGTTCTTCTTTTTAAATAATGTAGATAATGCAAGCTTGTACCATGTATAAGGCTGACGATAAGAACAAGAAGTCCTTTACAATGCTTCATTGTTGGAACCTCCTCCGACACCATCAAAAATGGATTGATAGAAGGGGACCGAAGGAAAATCAACAAACAACCATCAAGATACGAAAGAACAATGACGATGGTAGCCCTACTGTTGATCTAGATGTATGAGATGTAGGTGTGACTATAGAGTCTGGCTCTCCGGAGTACGACGTGTCTAAGAGACCTATGGGAAGGAAACAGGTGAAAGAAAAGGCAAAAGAAGTTCCTCGGTCTACATCTGTTGTACAATTGTATTGGAAATTTAAAAAAGAGTCAGACAAGAGTAAAGAAGTTGATAAAAAAGAGAGATGGCAACAATTCATGAACATGCAACAGGAGAAGTTGTCGCTAAAGAAAATGTTAGAAGAGAGAATCATGACCTTGGACATTAGTGATAAGCCGGAAGAGCAACAGCTGTACTACAAGAGTTTGAGGGTTGAAATCTTATCTCGTCGATTGAATAACGGCGCAATATCACAGGTATGATTGGTTCATATCACAGGTATGATTGGAATGAGGATGTGCTGACCTCTTTTCTGTGCTTGTGGTGTAGGTTGATGAACAGACCAGGACAGAGGAGCAGAGGACAGTGAACATGAGAGGAGCTAAAGAGCAGGTAACTCAATATAACTTCTCTTATGTTGTTGCTGCTGAACTGAATGGAGGTATTGTTGGTAGCATTTTAAGTTGTTTTGGAGTCCTTCAAAAGTGCGAAAGGTTACTTAGACATTTGATGGCTAGTCCAGTGGAGTCCCTCTGTAAACAAGCACATCAAGGCAAGGGTGACTAAATGATCATAAAAGTGAGCTAAATCAAAATACAAAACAACTTCAAAGTTTGCAAAACAAACCTGCAGCATTGTCAATTGTGCTAAGACTGCCGGTTTGAATCAGTTCCTTTTGAATCGACGATAGAGTTGGAAACAACATGGTGGTCATAGTTACAACAAATCCAGCTTTACAGTTGTCTGGTTGGGTGTTCTTTGGAACAGGATCACGTCAAACCGCCCTGCTAAATGAGTTAATTTGCTATTAAAAAGGTTAATTTGCTAAACGAGTTCTGAAGCAAACTGGTAAGTCCCTAAGAAGTCATTCAACAAAAGTTTCTCTCCTACTACTAGACAATTCTAAGTGAGCTAGCATTGAGCTTTTCATTTTTAACAACTGACTCATGATTGTTGCTTTGCTCTCCACGAACAATGAACAGCAGAGTAGCAGAGGAGCAGAAAAGCAGGTATTAATCATGGTTTCAAGATGAAGGCTTTGTAATATTTTCAAGATTGATATTTGATGATAACCAGCTGGACATGCCCTCCCAGATGCTTGGAAGTTATCCTTTCATTTTGAATCTTGCTGGTTGCACTGGTTCCATCCATCTGTTAGTTGGCAAATTTGTATTGATGAACTAGAACCGGTTGCTTATTGATTGGGATTAGATGCAATAGTACAATTTTATCTTGACTGGATGATATTAAGGCATAAAACAGGTTGTTCTTGAAGGCTGTTTGAAGGCTTCTTTTGACCCTCACTGAAACCATAAAGCCCACATGTGTATTTTCATAATCTGCTCAACAGTGACGGACACTTGATATGTTCAAAATTTCAGACAAGCTACAGTCTACGAGTGTTTTAACCATAATGAGATTTTATAAAAAAATCAGTTGATCATGTTTATTTTCAAGAAGGTAAGTACTACTCCATTATTGAAATGACATGTATGATGCATGTTGATAACCACTTCTATTAGAAGCTAATCAAAAGACCTGCATACTTGCTGGGAAGCTAGATTGAAGTTCCATGTCGCTAGCTTGGCCATGATCCATGGTTGACTGGCATGCAGGTGGCACCAGTGATTAGAAAGAAACAAGTAAGAAAATACAGTGCATCTCTGTGTCATTAGGGAGGCATTGATTTGAGATCAAAAATATTTTTTGAGATCACAATTTGAATCTACCAAACGTTTGCATGGAATAATTAAGAATGAGAGATAGCTGCACACACTCTTTTTAAAATGAAATATATGTGACATAGTCTGTGACATGCCATTATGCGATAGCAAAAAATAAAAAGTAGATAAGTAGTTATTATAATGCGAACAAATTAGTTTCCATGAAGGTCCCATAAATGTTCTACTAGATCATTTTGTAGCTGTAAGTGAATCCCTTTATCCATAGTTTTGAATGAACTAATCTAGCTCAGGGATGTGGTCATGTGAAATGTCCACTGTTTCTCCAATTTTATGAAAATTTAAGTCCGCATCTTCGTTCCCTTCATCTTCAACGATCATGTTGTGCATAATAACACACGCAATCATAATGTCTACAAGAGTTTTTTGATCCAAGTAACTAGTTGGCCCTCGAACAATAGCGAATCGAGCCTGTAGAACCCCAAATGCTCGTTCCACATCCTTCCTAGCCATTTCTTGTGCTTGGGCAAAATGCTTTCTCTTATTACCTTGTGGCATAGGTATGGTCTTCACAAATGTTGCCCATGGAGGATATATGCCGTCTGCAAGGTAGTAACCATTGTGTAATCATGACCATTCACACTATAATTTACTTTTGGAGCTTTTCCTTCCGCCAACTTGGAAAACAATGGTGACCGTTGCAACACATTAATATCATTATGTGATCCGGGCAAACCAAAAAATGCATGCCAAATCCAAAGGTCTTGTGACGCTACCGCTTCAAGAATAGTTGTGGCTTCATGTGTATGCCCAGTGTATTGACCATGCCATGATGTTGGACAATTCTTTCACTTCCAATGCATACAATCTATGGAGCCAAGCATTCCACGGAAACCTCTTTGCTCATGCAGTGCAAGCAATCTGGCAGTATCCATATCGTTTGGTGATCTCAAATATTCATCACCAAAAACCTCAATTACTGCTCTTACAAATCTTTTCAAATTTTGTAGAGCAGTGCTTGCTCCATTACGGACATAATCATCAATAGCATCTGCAGCCCCACCATATGCTAGTATTCTCAACGCAGCAGTAACCTTCTGTAATGCACTAAAGCCAAGTGTTCCCGCTGCATTTCTTTTTTGAACAAAATAGTTGTCGTGCTCTTCTACGACACACTTGATTCGCATGAACAACGAACGTCTCATTCGAAACCTGATGAAAATAAAAACTATGTATTACAACATGCAACAAACATCTCAAGAAAGTCGATGAATTTTTTAAACAAACCTGCGTCTGAAATAAATAGGACCATATGTTGGATTATCGGAGAAGTAGTCTTCATATAGCCTCTCGTAACCACTTATTATGTCTCGATCAATTTCTTGATGTGCAACCACAGACCCTCGTCTGGTGTGATTATCATCGTCTTCTTCCAAAATCATAGACAATACGAACTCGTCATCATCCGACGATGATTCTAACAACTCCTCCATGACAAAGAATTCACTCATTGTAAATCGATTCACGCGGACGTGTGCCTAGATGTATACAAATAGTTGAACTCGGCGACAAGATTCTCCTCCCTGGCGGTGCGAAACAAGTCCCCAGTGGCATCACGACTGTGATTAGGTTAAAGTCTAATTTATATATGCAGTGTGCATACGTGGGACTCTGTTGCCGTAAGTGTTGCAGTACGGCAAGTCCAGCATACGTGCACAAGTCTAGCAAGCATGCACGGCCCAGCAAACCAACCAACATAGATTTTAAGGCCCAAAGCAAACCAACCAGCAGCCCAAAGCAATTTTAAATTTATAAGAAACCTGATTTTAAGATTCCTGTTGAATTAGAGATGTTGTATTGTGAGTTAATTTTTTAGGAATGACTAAAAACATAATTATTAGAAATTTATTTAGTCATTCTGTTGCATGCTATAATAGCATTATCAACATTTGTCCTGTACTACTTCCAATTCTAATATTTCGGGTTTTTTAAGAAAAACTAGATCCAACAGATCTCCAAACAAACTCCCAAAAAATTTTGGAACCCCGATCCCGTGTTTTACGTTCTCCACAAGTGAAGAACACCTCCGGTTCCAAATCCATCGAAGCCAGTCCGTTTCTGCGCGCTGCAGAGATGTCTGTTGTCTCAAGCTCGTCTACCGCCACCTCGATTCGCATCGCCCATGTCCTGTGATTCGCATCGTCGTGAGCTTGTCCGCCGCCAGTTTGATTCCCGTCGCCGCCGGCCTCCCGATTCGCGCTGTTGCCAGTCCGTTGCGAGCTCATCCGCCGTTGGCCCCCCCGATCCGCACCGCTGCTGGCCCGCTTCGTGCCCCCCCAACGTGTCATGATTTACGCCGCCGCCGGCCTTCATATCCTCGTCCGCCGACAGATTGATTTGCACCGCCGCGGGCCGACGGATCGATTCACTACACCAGCCGACACCGATTCACACCGCTCCTGACTACCATGAGCTTGTCCATCGCCGGCCGCCGATTCGCGCTGCCGACGGATTGATTCGCATCGCCGGCAGCTGCCCCGATTCGCATTGCACCGGTCCCCCGATTCGTGCTGTTCCTGGCGCTTGCCGAGGCTGTTTGGTTGATGGTATTGGCGCTGCTGACTAGAATATTAGTTGCTGAAACTGTATCGAGCTGACGTTGCTGCCCAGGTGATGGCTTCCTGACGACTCGATCGGCGTAGATTTCTACATAGGTTGGGCTGTTGGTGATGGAGATGAGTCCGTCCGTCCAAGCAATCTACGTGCACCCATTGCCGATTCATTCAATGCCGGTCCTGAGCTGATGAACTTTGTTCTGAACATTAGCTCATATCATATAGTGGTCTCATCATATTGTCCAATTCATACATGTTAATGATTCGTCGAGTGCCTACCCCTTAAATTTTGCTGATGGATGCTATTGATGCTTACCGTTGAATGTTGTTGGCTGCTGCTGATCTGAATGCTTGCTGCTAGTGTTGATATGTACTGCTGGATGATCTGAATGCTTGGTGATGCTGCTATTCAGGTGGATGGTGCTGTTGCTGTTTGCTGGATGCCTGGATGGTGCTCATGTTGTTTTCTGGTTGCCGCTGATTGCTGAAACTAGAATGCAAAAATGCTGCCACCGGCGTAACAGCTCCTGGTGCAACGAACATGCACTATCTTGTGTTTTGTATCTTATGTGTTTCGTTAAACAAAAACAAGTACCAGCTGGATGCTGTCGAAATGCTGCTGTCGCGTGGCCAGGGCGATGGGTGAGTGCGAACTCGCAGGAGGAGGGGTGAAAACAAATTTCTGTTGGTAGTTTTATAAGGGGATCCACCTTTTAGTTTAGGAAGTCACACTACACCGACATCGGCTATCTCTAATGGGCATTAACTCTCATCTTTATCGGGTTGGGCCATCGTCACTGTGAAAAGGTCACTGATGTGAGAAAATATCTCTAACGGGCACAAGGCCGTCACGGATGCACATTATCTCAATCGGGCCATAATAAATGTCCATCACAGATGAGTTTGAAAGTCAAACCAGTGGTGTTGAACGCCTGTCACGGATGACACATCTCAATCGGGACTTGTTCTAAGCCCGTCACACAGATGACAACTCATCTCTAACGGGCCGTAGTTACTAGGCCGTCACCGATAGGGTTGACCAAACACGGAGTCAAATAATGTCCCAGTTTGTTGCCCATCACGGATGACCTATCTCTAACGGGCTTAAGTAAGAAGCCCGTCACGGATGTCCTATCTCATCGGGCTTTTAGGTTGAGCCCGTTACGGATGTCCTATCTCTATCGGGCTTTTCGACAATGCCCGTCAGGGATGAGTTTATTATCCGAAAAAAATAAACTTTGTTTTTTTGGCTAGTCTCAGGCCTTTGCTAGCCATGCCCGCTGCAAAAAAATGATGGATATCATCACAACCTAGCCCTAGCCCCAGCCTCAGCCCCAGCCATTCCAGCCCTAGCCATTCATCACAGCCATAGCCATATTGATCCATTCACATATATATTCATCACAGCCATAGCAGCAAGTTGATCCATTCACATATATATTCATCACAGCCACAGCCATATCCATATCCATTCACATATATATTAATCACAGCCATAGCCATATCCATTCACATATATATTCCACAGCCACAGCCACAGCAAAATAACAAGTGTCCTAACCCCAAACATAGAAAAAAAAGACAAGTATAGATGTCTGTTTTTTTTGCAAAAAAAACATGTGTAAAACCAGAAGAAAGGAACAAGTGTACTGCTCAAAAAAAGATAAGTATAGATGGCTATTTTGTTCCAAAAAGGAACAAGTGTAGTTCCAAAAGAAAGAACAAGTGTAGTTTCAAAATGGTCTTTACTTTTTGCTCTTAGAACAACTAGACTATATATGTAATAGTATGAGGCGTTGTGGTAGGTTGGGTGGCTACGAAAAGATCTCCGCTGTGCCCTGTGACACAAGGTTTGATGCGGAGATCTTCGGTAGCCACCCAGCCTACAACACACCTAAATAATTCGAACCGTGTTTGGATGTTGCAATTTGCAACATGTCTGAACGGCTCCAGTTCATCATCGAGCAAAATAATTTAGTTACAGATATATTCATCACATACATATTCCATAGCCACAGCAAAATAACAAAGTGTACTAACCCCAAAAACAGAAAAAAAGACAAGTATAGATGGCTGTTCTTTTTTTTCCAAAATAGAACATGTGTAGAACCAAAAAAAATTAATGGTCTGTTTTGTTCCAAAAAGGAACAAGTGTACTGCTCAAAAAACACAATTGTAGATATCTGTTTTGTTCCAAAAAGGAACAAGTGTAGTTCCAAAATGGTCTTTACTTTTTGCTCTCAGACCTACTAGACTATATATGTAATAGTGTGAGGCGTTGTGGTAGGTTGGGTGGCTACCAAAAGATCTCCGCTGTGGCCTGTGACACAAGGTTTGATGCGGAGATCTTCGGTAGCCACCCAGCCTACAACACACCTAAATAATTCAAACCGTGTTTTGGATATTGCAATTTGCAACATGTCTGAATGGCTAATTTAGTTACAGATGCATCAAAACCTGTAAAAATGTATTACAAAGAAAAGCAAGTATATACAGAAACAACATGCAGAATTGTATTACACAAAATATTTACAAAAATCAAATGTTTGTCGCACTGTCATTGTAAATGTTCTACCATTCAGAGTCGATCGAGCTACCAAGGACCTTACTCTAAACATTCCTTTCGGAGACAATATATCATCTAGTATGAATTGTGCTATCTCCTCTCTAATGATATCGAAGTTATTATCTGGAATGTTTGATAGTTTAACCTGCATGTGAGGCGCCAAGTTAGTCCACATACTTGGAAAGTTGTCGTCCTATGTATATAAACAATTGTATAACACACCTCAAGGTCAGGCAATTTCACCTTGTCTGCTAAGATTCGCATGCTATGGCAGACGTGGAACCCACACTGGTCTCCCACTTGTTGTTTAATTGGGAAGTCTTTTTTGTGACCGAGTTTGGGATGCCCATCCTTATGTCTCCCGTCTTTTGCCACGTACAGGTCCCATGCCTCGTTCAAGACCGCCTCGATGCCGGACCAGTTGTATATTTTTGGCTTGATATTGGATTTAAGGTAGTGTACCAAACTCCACTTCGGCGTTATTACTAGAAGAATCAAATGACCCCTGTGACATTATTAAATTGAAAGGTAAATACTAGAGCTATACGAGTCGCACATTTGATTCTAAGTAGGGTACACGCTTACTGTTGATTGTATGCACACATAAGGAAGTCCTTGTCTTGACGGGCATACAAGCATTCCTTGATATATTCCACCATGCCGGCTCGATCGTTTTGCATATTTGTCTCGTTGACGATAGATGGATCGAGAAAAGCAACAAAGGGTGATTTTTTTGGACCTGCTTCCAGGTAAACCTACAAGCAAGACCAGAGTCCGGGTTAGCGTCAGATATGGACAGTTATTATCATATCTCGTACCCACAAATACTTACAAAGAGTAGCACTTGAGGAGGTTGGTGTCGACCGCTCGCACCCTGTAGAGGTCCCATAGATCTTGGTAGTCTACGGCGATGAAGCTAGCAGGGCCAAGGAACGACTGACTATCGTGGTAGCCCAACATGGAGGTCTCTCTATGCATCCTCTTTGTGTTGGTCCTCTCCATGTAGTACCCGTGCAACTCCTTGCATGCATGCCCCATCGTTGATAAGGTGTTGTCTCCGACCAATGGCATGCCTAATGTGAAAGTATTCGGAGTTGATGACGCCTTGCCAAGATCAAGGTTTTTCTTGGCCCCTTGCACCTTACCTACTCCTCTCCCCTTTCTGCCAATGTCGGGTGGAGAAGATCTCGCCTTATTCAACTTTTTGGCAGGAGGGGGTTGGTGCAGCCTGTTGTCCGCCTCCATACCATCATCCCCAAAATCTGTATCATATTGTAATTGGAGATCTTCTTCAACGGCATGAGGGGCAACTACAAGTTCTCTGGCTTGAGAGGCAACTACAAGTTCTCTGGCTTGAGGGGCAACTACAATATCTGAACGTGCACGCGACGGTACCAGACGAGAACTTGGTCTTGGCCTAGGAGTTACATTGATCCGAATGTTCTGCTTGGGCCAATGGATAAAGGTCCCACGTGCAGCTCCAAGGGTCAGAACCTCATCGTTCGGTGGGTGCTAGAGAGTGAAGCCCACCCAATCGGGCTTCACTAAGTCTACTTGGACTTTTGCATGTCCGGCTAGCAGCTGCGCCCCATGAACCCGGATTTTGGGGGTAGGCTTGAATGCAAGACCCTCTGCAGTCGGAATTGCAAATGATTGGGTCACCCTAATGACTAGGGTGCACGATGTGGGTTCCTGCAATAGAATCGTACGTGTCATTACTACTAGGGTGTACTTTTGTGCTAATATAAAATACACATTTGTTGAATTTTGTTACCGTTATGTGGTCCACAGCGGCGGGGATTGGTGCTTGTTCTGTCCCCACCTCAGTTGATGCGTAGCTGCTACACCTTTGCGTGGGGCTCACTTCTACTCTAGGAGCTGCAGTGGCCGAAGCTTTGGCGATCAACTTCTCATATGTCTCCACCCGAGCCTCCACTTGTGCCAGTTTCTCATTGAATTATTCGGCGAGCTCGACTCTAAGCTCCTCCCGAAGTTGCTCCTTAAGGCGTGCTTGTTTCTCTCTTTGATAGCTTGTGCTTCTTATACTGCCAAGCAAATTGGGGAAACCCATACTTCCTTGGGACAACAGATCCAATGCCCCTTGTCCGTCCACGGTGTTCTTCGTTTCCCAAGGCTTTTGTGAGGATGTCATCCTCGCGCCTTTGTGAGCAGACCTCAGAGGAGGAATATCTCTCAGCAGTCAACTGGACCTGTCGTACAGTTATGATTAATTAAATGTAGAGGACGATACAACCTATTGAAAGATGTTTTATGTGTTAAACTTACAAGTTTATCATACACCACTTGATCTTCGGGGTTTGGGAACGTCAGTGTTCCATCACTATTCTTCTTCGCCCTTGCCCTTGCCCAGTTCCATGCTCGGGCAGTCAGGATATCACCAAAAATTTGCGGGGTGTGAGATTCTGTGGCAACTTGATCCTTCCTCTGCCATTCCTGCTGCTTCCTGGCATATCCTCCCGTGCCAAGCCGGTGCGGGTGAAGGTTTTTTGCCTGCAACGCCCTATAGGCCTTGCTTTTTGCACGAGACGCAGGGGTTGATTTGGCGGCATGGAACTCGTCCCACACGACCTAGGTGATGAATGGGTACTTCCTAAATGGTTCTGGCTGGGATGGGTTGAGGACGTAGTCGGTGACAAGCGTGGTCTTGAAATTTTTCCACAAGTTGCCCATCTTGCGGATAGCCCGCCTCTTCAGTCTTTCCTCGGCCTCTTCTGGGTACTCAAAGCTCTCCTTGAACTCTCTCCAGGCCTCATCTTTTTCTTTCTGTGGGACCCGATCGATGTGGTCCACCAGAATTATGAAGTTCCGCCTCCCTAGGATTCCGCAGATTGTTGCGAATTTTTTGACGGCTTTCTTTGGGGCCATAGAAAATCCTTATTCGTCCACCTCCGTTATTCTATACACTTCCTTAGGAATCTTATTCTGGGACCTTGGAGCCTGGCTCGTTGTGGTCCCACTTGTAGTCGCCGACATTTTCTATCGAGGAAAAATAACATTACTAAACTTTTGCATATTACTGTTAGTGATATGCCCTAGAGGCAACATGGAGATGTTGGATATCACGTCAATGTTTATGTATTTATGAATAAAGTGTTACTCAGTTTCATGAAATAGACATCTTGTATTGATCAATAAGTACGTGACTTATTTATGAGACTCTATATGTGTGAATCTATTTCTAAATGATCCCTGATCATATATCATATTATTGGAACTAATATGATTCTAAGATCAGCATGTTTATTGATTGATGATCATGTCTCATAGATCATGGGTATGGGGATACCGAATCAATAAACATGGACATATGTGTTAGAGAACACATTGTTGGATAGACCCACCATAAGACACTACAGAAATTAATGTGCCATTAGTTGGTCTCAGGTAGTGTAGGTACAAAGTCCTTAGACCTGAGATCACCATGGATTCCAACATGTGTAGTAGCCTACTTTGGGACTACCAAACGCTATTCCGTAACTGGGTAGTTATAAAGGTAGTTTTCGGGTTTGCTATGAAACATGGAGTGGGATGTGAGTGATCAAGATGGAATTTGCCCCTCCTTTGGAGAGATATCTCTGGGCCCCACGAGGTAATGGATTGTGGAAATGCATGGCCATGCTAAGTTGATTGAGGAGTCAATCAACAGACAGATAATCTAATACGGTTCGAGTGAATGGTTAAGCTATTGAAGGGATGGCACACATCTTGCCTATAGCTTAATTGGTATCATGAGGCAAAGAGATTTGTGTACACATTATAGGTTTAGAGCCAATATTATATTCGTGTATACTATGGTGTCAATATGTGCTGCTAGGCGCCGCTGTTGACAGGTCGGTTGAGTTGGACTCGAGCCGACGGTCGGCTAAGTTAGACTATAGCCGAAACCAAGTATACCTGAACCTACAGGGTCACACGCTTAAGGGGATAAGAACATGCATTCGAGTTGGACTCGGATACGGCTCGATCGGATAGGGATACATGCATTCGATCGGATTGCTGCATATTTCGATTATGAGATATGGCAGATGGATGTCAAAACGGCTTTCCTAAATGGAAACCTAAGCGAGGATGTATACATGATACAACCTCAGGGTTTTGTCGATCCACAATCGCCTGGAAAGATATGCAAGCTACATAAATCCATTTATGGATTGAAGCAAGCATCTCGGAGTTGGAATATTCATTTTGATCAAGTAATCAAAGGGTTTGGTTTCATCAAAAACAAAGAGGAGGCCTGTGTTTACAAAAAGGTCAGTGGGAGCGCAATTATATTTCTAATCTTATATGTGGATGACATATTATTGATTGGAAATGATATCCCTGTGCTAGAATCCGTAAGTCTTCATTGAAAAATAGTTTTTCCATGAAAGACTTAGGGGAGGCAGCATACATATTGGGCATTCGGATCTATAGAGATAGATCCAAGAGGCTAATTGGATTAAGCCAAAGTACATACATTGACAAGGTGTTGAAAAGTTTCAACATGCATGATTCCAAGAAAGGTTTCTTGCCCATGTCACATGGCATTAATCTTAGCAAGAATCAGTGTCCTCAGACACATGATGAGCGAAATAAGATGGGTATGGTTCCATATGCTTCAGCAATTGGATCCATCATGTATGCCATGCTATGTACACGCCCGGATGTCTCGTACGCTTTGAGTGCTATGAGCAGATACCGTCGGATCCAGGTGAAGGTCACTGGACTGCCGTAAAGAATATCCTTAAGTACTTGAGAAGAACTAAGGATATGTTCCTAGTCTATGGAGGTGAAGAAGAGCTCGTTGTAAGTGGTTACACCGATGCTAGCTTCCAAACAGACAAGGATGATTATAGATCGCAATCTGGGTTCATGTTCTGCCTGAACAGAGGCGCAGTCAGCTGGAAGAGTTCCAAGCAGGATACTGTTGCTGATTCTACAACGAAGGCCGAGTACATTGCTGCTTCAGAAGCTGCAAAAGAGGCTGTTTGGATCAAGAAATTCGTTTCTGAGCTTGGTGTGATGACTAGTACGACTGGTCCAATGTCTCTCTATTGTGATAATAGTGGAGCCATTGCGCAAGCCAAGGAGCCGAGATCACATCAGAAGTCCAAACACATACTTTGGCGATATCATGTCATCCGCGAGATAGTGGACAGAGGTGATGTCAAGATATGCAAAGTGCACACGGATCTCAACATAGCCGATCCGCTGACAAAACCTCTCCCTCAGCCAAAACATGAGGTGCACACAAGAGTAATGGGTATTAGATACTTACATGATTGACTCTAGTGCAAGTGGGAGATTGTTAGTGATATGCCCTAGAGGCAACATGGAGATGTTGGATATCACGTCAATGTTTATGTATTTATGAATAAAGTGTTATTCGGTTCCATGAAATAGACATCTTGTATTGATCAATAAGTGCGTGACTTATTTATGAGACTCTATATGTATGAATCTATTTCTAAATGATCCCTCGATCATATATCATATTATTGGAACTAATATGATTCTAAGATCGGCATGTTTATTGATTGATGATCATGTCTCATAGATCATGGATATGGAGATACCAAATCAATAAACATGAACATATGTGTTAGAGAACACATTGTTGGATAGACCCACCATGAGACACTACAGGAATTAATGTGCCATTAATTGGTCTCGGTAGTGTTGGTATAAAGTCCTTAGACGTGAGATCACCATGGATTCCAACATGTGTAGTAGCCTACTTTGGGACTACCAAACGTTATTCATGCGGGTAGTTATAAAGGTAGTTTTCGGGTTTGCTATGAAACATGGAGTGGGATGTGAGTGATCAAGATGGAATTTGCCCCTCCTTTGGAGAGATATCTCTGGGCCCCTCGAGGTAATGGATTATGGAAATGCATGGTCATGCTAAGTTGATTGAGGAGTCAATCAACGGACGGATAATCTAATACGGTTCGAGTGAATGGTTAAGCTATTGAAGGGATGGCACACATCTTGCCTATAGCTTAATTGGTATCATGAGGCAAAGAGATTTGTGTACACATTATAGGTTTAGAGCCAATATTATATTCGTGTATACTATGGTGTCAATATGTGCTGCTAGGCGCCGCTCTTGACAGTCGGTTGAGTTGGACTCGAGCCGACGGTCGGCTAAGTTAGACTATAGCCGAAACCAAGTATACCTGAACCTACAGGTCACACGCTTAAGGGGATAAGAACATGCATTCGAGTTAGACTCGGATATGGCTCGATCGGATAGGGATCCGATCGGATAGAGTCCTGTGGTCTTACGACGTTTGGGCAGCCAACTCTATGAGATTTGGATAGGATCCGATTCAAAGAGAGTCCCGATCGGCCACTAGTCCCATCGGCCAACTCTATATAAAGGGGCGAGGGTGGAGAGTTGCAGTATCGCATTGAACCGAATCCGCAATGAAGTCGCCGAGATCAATCTCCACGGAAACCCTCCCCACTTTCGAGCCAAACCCTAGCCTTGCATCGCGTGCTAGCACACGGGTGTTCGGCGTTCGTCCCCGGACGTGTGGATACCGGTAGAGGCGTTGCTACGTTGCGCGCCGTTGATCGGCTACGGATCGGCCGTGGTGGAATCGGCTGCGGTCGAGCGCATCGGAGCGAAGCACGAGAACGCGGTCGACGACTCGCGAATCGGCTACATCGGTGAATCGGCTGTCCCGGAATCGGCGTCGGCTTGCGGGAATCGATGTCATCGGCGCCACGTTCCGGATCGGATAGCCCCGATTGGCTACTTCCGCTGCATACTCCAATCGGTAACGATCTATCGGCCCTTACTTGCAAGTCTTCCTGGTTTGCGCGGTAGAAAAGTTTTGTTTTTCGGCTAGCGTAGCCTCCGCGTAACCCTTCAGTGGTATCGAGCTAATCTTGCTTAGTTCGGGTTTTAGATTGGATCGGAACAAGTTTTGCACATGGGTTTATTAGATCAATTGGTTTTACGGGATTTGTTGAGGAGAGTTCATGGTAATTGCATTCCTTGATAGTGTATCGGAACGGCGTAATGTGATTACGTTGAAGCAATATCCATAGAACTCGGTTTGAGTCGGCTTCGAGATAGCGTTCCTTGATAGTGTATCGGAACGGTATAATGTGATTATGCCGAAGCTATCTCGTAGTCCGATCTTGTTAGCTGCCTCGCGCCTACGCAAACCATCTCCCTTGATAGTGTATCGGGACGGCATAATATGATTATGCCGACATGGTTTCCATAAGCGATTTCATAGATTGGATCTATAAATTTCGTGTGGTGTTCCGGGCGCTGCCCGAAAGCCCGCGAAGGGGCGGCTTCCCCCTCGCCCCCCGTGTGCGTACCCCTTATAGGTCATCTCGATGCCGTTTCTCTGTGATAGGTAGAAACGTTTCTACGCCTAACTTGTTTTTGCAGAGAATGCTTTGAGATGGTATGGCCCTATTGCATGTATGAGATGCATGTGATGCGTATAATATTCTTTCATACGTGCAATGCTTGTAATATTCCTTCACGACTTGCGAGTCGATGTAATCTTCAATTAGAGCTTCTATAGTAGTAGCTTAGTTTGAAGAAATCAAGCATCATGCACATTGGAAGATGGTGCCGAAGATGGAGATCCTCAGCGCCGACATGGAGATGGAGATCACCATGTGAAGGGGGCCATACTATTTCATTATATGCTATTCTACCTGCTTTCATATATGTGATATGTTTGTTTGATAGGATAGCATCCCTCTCAAAATTAAGTAGTAATGATGCCCTTCCAAATGTTACACCCGTCACCGTTATGCTCGTCAATGGTGGGTCGCCAAAGCAGAGTGTCATTCTCTATCATAACACGAGGGGTATATGTCGGACATATATAGCAGGAGCATTTGGTTTACTTACAAGGCTATCAAAACAGTTTTGGGCCTTGGGGCATAGGTTGGCGCCGAGGCATGGAGATACCACACCAACAACAAGAGTCACATAGAGATGTGATTAGCAAGGAGTTGCTTACCGATGTTATTAATTTTCTAGCAGTGATGCCAAAACTCACTAGAAAATTAACTAACATGTGGATTTTGACCCAATACATAACCTAGAGGGAAGGTGTAAAATACGTAATGGGAGTCTAATGTTAAATTGTTTAACAATAGACATAGCATAAACATTGTGCTAAACTTTGCTTTTTCTGTTGTAGAATAAATGGCGGCTAATACTACACCCAGTGCTTTTAATTTGCGATCTATTCTCGAAAAGGAAAAATTAAACGGAACAAACTTTATGGATTGGTATCACAACTTGAGAATTGTTCTCAAGCAAGAGCGTAAGGAGTACGTTCTTGAAGTACCCTATCCCGAGGATTTGCCTAATAATGCCACCGCAACCGCACGGAGGGCTTACGAGAAGCACACTAATGATGCCCTAGATATAAGCTATCTCATGCTTGCTACAATGTCCCCGAGCTTCGAAGCAATATGAGAGCAGCGATGTTCTCACTATTATTCGGGACTGCGTGGTATGTTTGAGAACCAAGCTCGGGCCGAGAGGTTCAACACCTCGAAGTCCTTGTTTGCGTGCATGTTGAGAGGAATCCCGTCAGTCCGCATGTGATAAAAATGATTGGCTACATTGAGAGTCCGGAAAAACTAGGTTTTCCCCTTAGCCAAGAGTTGGCTCGATGTGATTCTCCGGTCGCTTCCTCCGAGCTTCGAGCCATTCATATTAAATTATCACATGAACAATATGGATAAGACCTTGGCTGAATTGCATGGGATGCTAAAGACAGCGAGGAGAGTATCCAGAAAACGGTCATCATGTGATGATGATGCGAAGGCTAAGCGCAAACCACTGTCAAGAAACTTTGTACCAAGAGGAAGCTAACTCCCGATGAGATCGCGAGTGCCTCTAATGCAAAGAAAGGCAAGAAGGGGTCGGCGGCATCGATGCCGTTTGCTTCTATTGCAAGGAGACATACCATTGGAAAAGGAATTGCAAGAAGTACATGGATGATCTCAAAAAGAAGCAAAGTGCGACTTCGCCAGTATTAATGTTATAGACATTAATCTTGCTACTTCACCCTACGACTCTTGGGTATTTGATACCGGATCGTAGCTCATATTTGCAAATCGTTGCGGAATGAGAAGAAGTAGAAGCTTAAGAAGGGGCGAGGTGAACTGCGCGTCGGCAATGGAGCAAGCGTTGCTACGTTCTGTGGCACAGTACCACTTCATCTACCTTCAGGATTAGTTTTGGAATTAAATAATTGTTATTGTGTTCCAACACTATGTCAAAACGTTATTTCCGCTTCATGTTTGCAAGCGGAAGTATATGATTTTAGATCAATGAACAATGGTTGTTCAATATATCTTAGAGATATGTTCTATTTTCATGCTCCATTGGTGAATGGATTATACGTTTTGAATCTTGAAGCGTCTCCCATCTATAACATTAATACGTAAAGGCAACTCTCTAACGATACAAACCCCACATTTATCGGCATTGTTGCTTAGGCCATATAAATCGAAATGCATGGAGAAGCTCCATAAGGATGGATTGCTTTACTCTTTTGATTTTGAATCATTTGAGACATGTGAGTCTTGTTTACTTGGTAAGATGACAAAGGCGCCTTTCACGGGACACAGTGAGAGAGCAAGTGACTTGTTGGCACTCGTACATACTGATGTATGTGGACCAATGAGCTCAACGGCCAAAGGTGGTTATCAGTACTTCATTACCTTTACCGATGACTTTAGTAGATATGGTTATATCTACTTAATGAGGCATAAGTCCGAATCCTTTGAAAAGTTCAAAGAATTCCAGAATGAAGTACATAATCATTTAGGGAAAACAATCAAGTTTCTACGATCAGATCATGGAGGGGAATACTTGAGCCAAGAGTTTGGTAATCATCTAAAAGACTCGTGGAATTGTTCCACGTTGACTCGCCAGAACTCCACAATGGAACGGAGTGTTCGAACGGAGAAATCACACCTTGTTGGACATGGTGCGGTCGATGATGAGCCAAAGTGATCTTCCGTTATCCTTCTAGGGATATGCTCTTGAAACAATTTGTGCTCACACTAAATAGAGTTCCATCTAAGTCGTGAAAAGACACCATATGAGATATGGACAGGCAACCCCCTAGTTTGTCTTTTCTCAAAATTTGGGGATGCGAAGCTTATGTAAAACGTTGTCGACAAGCTCACACCCAAATCGACAAATGCTTCTTCGAGGGATATCCTAAGAAAACTAAGGGATATTACTTTTATAATCGGGAACAAGGCAAAGTGTTTGTCGCCCGACACGGTGTCTTCTTGGAGAAAGAGTTTCTTTCAAGAAGGGTTAGTGGGAGCGGGTGCATCTTGAAGAAGTTCAAGAAACACCAGAAAATATTTCGCGACCACGTAACCACAACGGAGGAGCAAAGTGTTGCACCACGAGTTGTAGATACACCAGCCCCACGGAGGTGCGAAAGATCCCGTCGTGCGCTGCGAGTACACAGTGCGGAACAACGTGATATATTGTTGTTGGACAACGATGAGCCTAAGACCTATGAGGAAGCGATGGTGGGACCCGATTCCAACAAGTGGCTTGGAGCCATGAAATCCGAAATAGAATCCATGTACGACAATCAAGTTTGAAACTTGGTTGATCCACCGATGGTGCAAAACCATTGAGTGTAAATGGGTTTTTAAGAAAAAGGCCGATATGGATGGAAATGTTCACATCTATAAGGCGCGATTGGTGGCGAAAGGTTTTAAACAGATTCAAGGAGTTGATTATGATGAAACCTTCTCGCCCGTCGCAATGCTTAAATCTATTCGGATTATCCTAGCGATTGCTGCATATTTCGATTATGAGATATGGCAGATGGATGTCAAAACGGCTTTCCTAAATGGAAACCTAAGCGAGGATGTATACATGATACAACCTCGGGGTTTTGTCGATCCACAATCGCCGGAAAGATATGCAAGCTACATAAATCCATTTATGGATTGAAGCAAGCATCTCGGAGTTGGAATATTCATTTTGATGAAGTAATCAAAGGGTTTGGTTTCATCAAAAATAAAGAGGAGGCCTGTGTTTACAAAAAGGTCGTGGGAGCGCAATTGTATTTCTAATCTTATAGTTGGATGACATATTGTTGATTGGAAATGATATCCCCGTGCTAGAATCCGTCAAGTCTTCATTGAAAAATAGTTTTTCCATGAAAAACTTAGGAGAGGCAGCATACATATTGGGAATTCGGATCTATAGAGATAGATCCAAGAGGCTAATTGGATTAAGCCAAAGTACATACATTGACAAGGTGTTGAAAAGTTTCAACATGCATGATTCCAAGAAAGGTTTCTTGCCCATGTCACATGGCATTAATCTTAGCAAGAATCGGTGTCCTCGGACACATGATGAGCGAAATAAGATGGGTATGGTTCCATATGCTTCAAGCAATTGGATCCATCATGTATGCCATGCTATGTACACGCCCGGATGTCTCGTACGCTTTGAGTGCTATGAGCAGATACAGTCGGATCCAGTGAAGGTCACTGGATCGCCAGTAAAGAATATCCTTAAGTACTTGAGAAGAACTAAGGATATGTTCCTAGTCTATGGAGGTGAAGAAGAGCTCGTTGTAAGTGGTTACACCGATGCTAGCTTCCAAACAGACAAGGATGATTATAGATCGCAATCTGGGTTCATGTTCGCCCGAACAGAGGCGCGATCACTGGAAGAGTTCCAAGCGGGATACGTTGCTGATTCTACAACGAAGGCCGAGTACATTGCTGCTTCGAAGCTGCAAAGGAGGCTATTTGGATCAAGAAATTCGTTTCGAGCTTGGTGTGATGACTAGTACGATCGGTCCAATGTCTCACTATTATGATAATAGTGGAGCCATTGCGCAAGCCAAGGAGCCGAGATCACATCGAAGTCCAAACACATACTTCGGCGATATCATGTCATCCGCGAGATTGTGGACGGAGGTGATGTCAAGATATGCAAAGTGCACACGGATCTCAACATAGCCGATCCGCCGACAAAACCTCTCCCTCCCAAAACATGAGGTGCACACAAGAGCAATGGGTATTAGATACTTACATGATTGACTCTAGTGCAAGTGGGAGATTGTTAGTGATATGCCCTAGAGGCAACATGGAGATGTTGGATATCACGTCAATGTTTATGTATTTATGAATAAAGTATTATTCGGTTCCATGAAATAGACATCTTGTATTGATCAATAAGTACGTGACTTATTTATGAGACTCTATATGTATGAATCTATTTCTAAATGATCCTCGATCATATATCATATTATTGGAACTAATATGATTCTAAGATCGGCATGTTTTATTGATTGATGATCATGTCTCATAGATCATGGATATGGAGATACCAAATCAATAAACATGGACATATATGTTAGAGAACACATTGTTGGATAGACCCACCATGAGACACTACAGAATTAATGTGCCATTAGTTGGTCTCGGTAGTGTTGGTATAAAGTCCTTAGACGTGAGATCACCATGGATTCCAACATGTATAGTAGCCTACTTTGGGACTACCAAACGTTATTCTCAGAATCGGGTAGTTATAAAGGTAGTTTTCGGGTTTGCTATGAAACATGGAGTGGGATGTGAGTGATCAAGATGGAATTTGCCCCTCCTTTGGAGAGATATCTCTGGGCCCCCGAGGTAATGGATTATGGAAATACATGGCCATGCTAAGTTGATTGAGGAGTCAATCAATGACGGATAATCTAATACGGTTCGAGTGAATGGTTAAGCTATTGAAGGGATGGCACACATCTTGCCTATAGCTTAATTGGTATCATGAGGCAAAGAGATTTGTGTACACATTATAGGTTTAGAGCCAATATTATATTCGTGTATACTATGGTGTCAATATGTGCTGCTAGGCGCCGCTGTTGACGTGTCGGTTGAGTTGGACTCGAGCCGACGGTCGGCTAAGTTAGACTATAGCCAAAACCAAGTATACCCGAACCTACAGGTCACACGCTTAAGGGGATAAGAACATGCATTCGAGTTGGACTCGGATACGGCTCGATCGGATAGGGATCCGATCGGATAGAGTCCTATGGTCTTACGACGTATGGGCAGCCAACTCTATGAGATTTGGGTAGGATCCGATTCAAAAGAGAGTCCTGATCGGCCACTAGTCCCAGTCGGTCAACTCTATATAAAGGGGCGAGGGTGGAGAGTTGCAGATTGCATTGAACCGAATCCGCAATGTAAGTCGCCGAGATCAATCTCCACGGAAACCCTCCCCACTTTCGAGCCAAACCCTAGCCTTGCATCGCGTGCTAGCACACGGGTGTTCGGCGTTCGTCCCCGGACATGTGGATACCGGTAGAGGCGTTGCTACGTTGCGCGCTGTTGATCGGCTACGGATCGGCTATGGTGGAATCTGCTACGGTCGAGCGCATCAGAGCGAGGCGCGAGAACGCGGTCAGACGACTCGGCAAATCGGCTACATCGGTGAATCAGCTGTCCCCATGAATCGGCTGTCGGCTTGCGGGAATCGGCTGTCATCGGCCAGCACAGTTCCAGATCGGAGAGCCCTGATTGGCTACTTCCGCTGCATACTCCAATCGGTAACGATCTATCGGCGCTTACTTGCAAGTCTTCCTGGTTTGCGCGGTAGAAAAAGTTTTGTTTTTCGGCTAGCGTAGCCTCCGCGTAACCCTTCAATTACTAAACTATTGGAATGAAAGTATTAGATGTGGCCTTAGTTTTGCTCAGAAATTGTGCATCAATTACAATTATTTGCAAGTGTAGATCCAAAAAAAGAACAAGTGTAGATCCAAAAAAAAAGAAAGAGTGTAGATAGTCTGTTCTTATCAAAAAAAGAGGAAGTGTAGTGCCCCCAAAAAAGAACAAGTGTAGATAAAAAAACAAGTGTAGATGGTCTGTTTTATAAAAAACAAGTGTAGTTCCCAAAAACAAAATAACAACTTGCCTGTGGCTGTGGCTGTGAATGGATCAACTTTGCAAAAAAGAACATGTGTAGAACCCAAAAAAAAGGAACATGTGTAATTTGGTCTGTTCTTATCATAAAAAGAGAACAAGTGTCCATGGCTGTTTTTTTTGCAAAAAGAGAGAAGTATAGTGCCCAAAAAAAAGAACAAGTGTAGTTGGTGTGTTCTTATCATAAAAAGAGAACAAGTGTCCATGGCTGTTTATTTTGAAAAAATAAATGTAGATCCAAAAAAACAAATTAACAAGTGTCCCCCAAAAAAAGGAACAAGTGTAGATGGTCTGTTCCCATGGTCTAAAGTTGAGCATTCATCACTGGCCAGGAAGAGGAGTGGAGAGAAGAAAGGTGAGAAAAGGATCAACAAGTTAGGGCCAAGAGTATCATTCAAGCATCATATCATAGCCATATGAGCAGTAGCAGTAGCATCATAACAGTATAGCAGTATAGCAATATAAAATTGTGCATCAAACAAAATTAAATCACACACTCCACTGCTATCTTGCTTGAATGATAACAGTAGCAGTAGCAGTAGCAGTAGCAGGACAGAGCTATCATTCTTATGGTCTGTTCTAGAGCATTCATCATTGGCCAGGAAGAGGAGAGAAGAAATCCAGGGAAGTGGAGAGAAGAAAGGTGAGAGAAGGAACAACAAGTTAGGGCCAAGAGTATCATTTAAGCATCATATCATAGTCATATCAGCACCAAAAAATTGTGCATCATAGCAGTATAGCAAGATAGCTATAGTTATAGTAGATAAGCCAAAAACTAAAGTTGAAATCAACTTAAAATTAGAGTTTCAATCAACAAAGTTGACTGTTTCAATCAAAAAAGAAAACAATTTAAAGTTGACTGTGCCAGGCAGTAGAGTAGTAGTAGTAGCCGTAGGATATTATGGATCAACTATCATAAAACCACACAAATGAAGAGGTGCGGAACAAGTATTCCACTTACATATATAAAAAGATTGACATATATGCATATATGACAAGTGACAACACATACATCTAAATATAAGCCTAAATATAAGCCACAGATTAAACCCTAAATAAAGCTTCAAAGATAACAAAAAGATTAAACCCTAAATATAACCCTAAAGATCTCATCTCATCATAATATAAGCCACAGAATGACAACCAAACAGCGAAACCCTAGCGCACAACCAACCAAAATTTCCACTGAAACCATTCTTAAATCTAGTTCAAGCACACGAGAAAATCAAAAATAGATGAACAAAAATTACAAGATACTAGCAGCGGATGAGCATCACAAAGCATCACATAGCATCACATAACATCAAGAATCTGCCGCCGGCGATGAGAGGAGAGAAGAGGGGTACTAACCGGTGAGGACGGGCTCGGGGTCGAGGCGGCGACGGTATGGCTGGGCTCGGGGTTGACGCGGCTGGCACGGAGGGAGGCGGCGACGGGCCCGTGGTCGACGCGGCCGGCGTGGAGGGAGGGCTCGACGTTGATCTTGTTGGCAACGGGCAGCCGGGTTCTGGGTTGACGCGGTTGACGTCGAGGTAGGCGGGGGCGGGCTCGTGGTCGACGCAGTCGGCGTGGAGGGAGGGCTCAGGGTCGAGGACAGCAACGGGTAGCCGGGCTCGGAGAGGAGGCGGTCAGCCTGGAGGAGAGGATGAGAGGAGACGGAGGCGTGGAGGAGAGAAGGAGAGGAGGCAGAGACGATGGCACGCGTGGATCTGAGAGGCGACGGCGAGGAGGCGAGGAAACGGCCGGGCTCAGGGTCGACGTGGAGGAGAGCAGGCAGCGGCGTGGAGGAGAGGAGGCATGAATGGATCTGGATCTGAGAGAGGGATTGACTAAGTAACCCTAGTCAACGACATCTCTGACGGGCATACTACTAAAGCCCGATACGGATGAGTCATCTGTGAAGGGCCCTTGTAGTAAGCCTGATACGGATGAGTGTCATCCGCATCGGGCATTAACACAAGGCTCGATACGGATGACTATCATCTGCATCGGGCAGTGATAGTAGGCCCGATACGGATAAGTGTCATCTGCATGCCTTATTAAATTAGTTTACAATTGGGATTATATTTTTAAAAATTATTATAATTAACATATGAAATATTATAGTTGGTTAGCCAGATGCAACCCACAGGAATACTATAGGCCTATATTGGCAACCTACTATGGATGGAGCTTGGTTAGCTAGATGCAACCCACAGGAATACTATAGGCTTGTATTGGCAACCTACTATGGATGGAGCTTGGTTAGCTAGATGCAACCCACAGGAATACTATAGGCCTGTATTGGCAACCTACTATGGATGGAGCTTGGTTATCTAGATGCAACCCATAGGAATACTATGGGCCTGTATTTATAGTGCAGGGTAGAGGCTCGCATTCCCTATTGCTCCAGATTCCCGTCGCCATTGATCTCATATTGCACCAAGCTAAGTAAGCCACCTTATTCTTGCATGAAAGATATATAGATCATTCATTAAGGCACCGGTTCGATCTGAGGTATAAAATACTTCATTACTTACATCAATTTACAAATTATATTACTACAAAGACTCTATTTACAAGGATATACCTTGCGAATGGTCTGAGCGAGCGTATGCCACTTCGTCTTCAGGATCATCGTCAAGTTCGATCTGAGGTCTCACATGAAGATTCTGGTTGTATTCTTCTTCATCGACGACGTTGTCAACCCCAACAATTCTTCGTTTGCCATCCCTAACAACGTGCAACTTCTTGTTTGTGGGATCTTTTATATAGAAAATCTGCTCGACCTGCTTGGCTAGGACGAATGGTTCGTCCGTGTATCCAACCTTGGCCAGATCCACTAAAGTGAATCCTTCCTTGTCATCTTTAACTCTGGTTCAGATATTCACCCAGCTATAACGAAACAAAGGGACTTTGAAGCTCCTGTAGTTCATCTCCCAAATCTGCTCTATGCGGCCATAATATGTGTTCGATCCAGCTTTATCCTGATATGCATCTATACGGACTCCACTATTCTGCACTGTGCTTTTGTTATCTTGTGTGACGGTGTAGAATGTGTATCCATTGATATCATACCCTTGCCATGTGTCAACATCTCAGCTTGGGCCCCTAGTCAACCTTCGTATTATCTCAGTTGGGTCATCGGCCGATCGTGCGATACGATTCTTGAACCATTCATTGAAGTGAGTAGTATGTTCTCTGTTGATCCACATGTCTGATCGACCCATGTTGTCCTGTCGGACTTTCGCTAGATGCTCCTCAAAATATGGAGTTACTTCAGCCATATGTTGTAGCACAGCGAAATGAGCCTGCGCATAGGTAGCTTGATCAGGAACAATTTTTTTCTGCCTATTGTGCCAAGGCCTGCTAACCTTCCTTCGTGGCGAGATGTAGGAACTCCGATAGGATCAGTCTCGGCCATAAAGTCGATGCAGAACTCAAGAACCTCCTCCGTCGTGTACCCTTCAATGATGCTCCCCTCTCGTTTTGCTCTATTTCGAACGTACGACTTAAGAACTCCCATATACCTCTCGAACGGGTACATCTCCCTTAGAAAAGTTGAGCCACATATTTTTGTTTGCTTCACTAGATGAACAGGGGGATGAACCATGATATCGGAGAAAGATTGTGGAAAATACATCTCCAAGTGACACAGGGTATTGACAATATCAGCCTGCATCTGATCTAGATCTTCGGGGTCTATAATCTTATTGGCTGATTGCATTGAAGAAGGCACAAAGACGTTGTATTGTGTGACACACTTTGGGTGGTAGAATACATCTGATAGCAACTGGTAAGATCTGTGTGATCAGCACGTGACAATCGTGAGACTTCATTCCAACCACTTTTAGATCCTCCAATTTAACATATTTACTGATCCTTGCTGAATAGCCCAAAGGAACCTTAATATCAGACAGGCATGATAGCATTGCGATTTTTTCATTCTTCGACAATGTGTGGCAAGTTGGTGGGAGGTACACTCTTCCTGTCTTTTAATCCGTAACAGGCTGAAGCTCACTGCGAATGTTCAATTCCTGCAGATCTAGGCGAGCATTCAAGCTGTCCTTTGTCTTTCCAGGCATATTAAGCAGCAGCCTCAGCAAACTATCACAAACATTCTTCTCTACGTGCATTAGATCAATGCAATGTCGGACCTCAAGGTCTTTCCAGTATGGTAGCCGCCAAAATATGGATTTCTTCTTCCACATACCCTTATCATTTTCCTTGCCACGTTTTCTTTTCTTCCAGAACTCATTAGTTATGTTTTTTACCATGTCATGGACCTCTTCTCCAGACAGATCCTTGGGAGCAGTTTCAAGTTCTCTCCTACCATTGAAAATTTTCTTCTTTCTTCTAAAAGCGTGGCGTAGTAGGAGCCATCGCCTATGACCCATGTAAACCATCTTTCTGGATTTATTCAGCCACCTGCTGCGTGTATGTTCCATACAGTCGGAGTAGTTCTTTCCTTTCATGGTTTGTTCAGAAAGATTGCCCAGTGCGGGATAGTCATTAATGGTGCAGAATAGTAGATCTCGTAGCTTGAAGTTCTCCTGACCATATGCATCCCAAGTGTCCACGCCTTCTTTCCAAAGAACCTCAAGATCATCGATAACAGGCTCTAGGAATACATCGATATCATTGCTCGGTTGTTTTGGACCTTGAATTAATAAGCACAACATAATATATTTCCTTTTGAAGCACAACCATGGCGGGAGGTTATAGTTCCCAATAAGGACGGGCCAAGTGCTGTGAGAACCGCTCATATCTCCAAAAGGATTTATGCCATCCGTACACAAACATATCCTCATGTTTCTGGGGTCGGCAGCAAAGTCTTTGTACATTCGATCAATATTTCTCCATTGAATCGAATCCGCTGGGTGCCTTAGCATACCATCGTTTGTTCTCTCTTTGACATGCCACCGCACTAATTTTGCTTCGTTCGGGTTGGCAAATATTCTCTTGAAGCAATCAATGATGGGTAAATACCATACAACCTTCGCCGGACCACCCCGCTTTGACTTCTTTCCCTCCCCCACACTTTTCTTTCGCTTGTATCGAGAAGCCTTACACACAGGACAAGATTCTAAGTCCACATATTGCTTGTGGTACAATATGCAATCGTTTGGACAAGCGTGAATTCTACGAACCTCTAACCCTAGGGGACACAGAACCTGCTTTGCTTCATATGTCGTTTCAGGCAATGTGTTCTCTTCAGGAAGCATGGCCTTCAATATTCTCAAAAGTTCTGTAAAACTTTTGTCTATCCATCCACTACTTGCCTTCAGCTTCATTAGGTCCAAGGTAGCTGATAATTTGGTGTGCTTTGCCTTGCATCCGGCGTATAGAGGTGTCTCGTAGTCACTGACCAAACGGCTGAAATTCATCGAATCTCTCTCGTTGTGAGCTTGCTCCTCAACATCGCGTAACATCTCTTGCAGCATATCAGGATCCACATCAACCATTTTACCGCCCAATGGAGATGGAATAAACATGTCACACTCATCTTCATCTTCATGATTGTCGGCACCGATGCTGTCTGCAGCTGCACCATTATCCGATTATGTCTCTCCATGCTTCACCCAACATGTGTAGTCCTTCATGAATCCCCGTTGTATCAAGTGCGAGTGTACCTCCTCTCAGCTAAACAAAATCTCATTCTTGCAATCTCTACATGGACAACACATGTATTTGCTATTTCTTCTTCTCCTATCCTACTCCGCGACGTTCATAAAACTTATAACACCATCTCTATACTCCTTGCAATGACGCTTTAAAGTTGTCGCATTCATCCAACTTTGATCCATCGCTACAAAATTTAACAAAACATTAGTTATCATACTACTAAATTGTAAAAAAAATCAACCTGTATACTTACTTCTAATATATTCCTATTTTTAAAAAAAATAACAAAAATTCGCCCCCTTTAACCTCCCACCAAAAAAGTAAACAGTGGGATGAATTCAGACAGTGGTTGCTGGTGCATTTATAGTGTGTCCAAACTATATCTCAATCGGACCATTTAAATGACATCTGTAACAGGACACAGACATCTCTAACGGGTGTCAATGAAAGCCCGACAACGATATGAGTCATCGATGACGGGCTATAAAGTCATCTCAATCGGGCCTTATTTTTGAGCCCGTCACCGATGGCCCTCATCTCTGATGGGCTCGGTATTATGGCCCGATTGAGATATCCTAGGTCATCTCAATCGGGCTTACATCTGAGCCCGTCACAGATGAGTTTCATCGCTGACGGACTATTTGTAATTGGGGTTGTACGAGTACATCTACAACGGTGCAAATGACAGCCCGATTGAGATGACTTCGTTCTGACGGCCCAAGTGCTCCAGGCATATTTGGGTCCGTCACAGATGATAGGATCTGTACTAGTGTCAGTTTTATATCTTAAATCTGTTGGAGAGATGAATATTTTCACATCTTAAATGTTGTTTAGGATTCCCATAAACAAAGATTTGGGGATGAAATATTGGGATACTCTTGGTGATGCTCTAAGATCTTGAAGGCAAAAGCTCCTTTTTTTAGCTGCCACTCTCAAATGAAGCATATGAACAATTTCAGAAAATGCAAGACATAATTGATAATATAATCGTAACAGGAGAAATAGACTCTTGGACATATATCTGGAATTCTGGAACTTACACGTCAGTGAAGGCATATAAATGTTTTGCATGAGTGGTAAATGTGCTTGCATCTTTTCATTGGCTCTGGGCAAGTTGTGTGCAATCAAAGCACAAGGTGTTTTTCTGGATTTTGTTAAATGATAGGCTAAATACGAGAAATCTGCTGAGAAGGAAAAAAATGAGAGGCCTGACTATAATTGTTTGCTTTGTAATCAGAACCATGAGGAGACACTGCAACACCTCTTCTTGACATGTCCATTCTCTCAACGTTGCTGGAATTTCATCTGCCTTAGAAGAAGAGAGATCTTACAGTCCAACAAGCAATAGAAGATCTGCAAATAAAGTTGCAATGGAGATATTAATTTTGATGGCTTGGAGCATTTGGATCACAAGAAACAATAGGATGTTTAGAAATATCCCTCCCCATTTTCAAGCTTGCATAGATAAATTCAGACAGGAAATTGCCTTGGTTATTCATAGAGCAAAAGACAGCTTAAAACCTCTCATGTCATAATGGCTTGAAAACTTTTGATTCTTCTTCTGTCGATATGTAACATGTAATTAATATTTATATATATTATATACACTGTAGGAGAGTCTCCTACAGTCTTTCATTGAATAAAAAGATTTGCTGCATAGGCTAGAAAAAAGTCTAAAACAGTCCAATTTATGGAAGGAGATATTCAGAAGGGAGAGTTACCGTATAGGGAGAGGTTGCCATGAAAAAACATGCAATTGTGATATGTGTCCATTTGTACCCACTTTCTACTGTTGAACATGCTGTTTTTTTTGTTTTTTCTGTGCTCCTTTGCAACCTTTGTTAAACCTTCTATCGAGAAATACAAAGAGGGAGAACACCATTGATTTGATTGGGGGAAACAAGGTGTCTATCAAAAATTATTTTCAGAACAAAAAAACCATGTCACCTTTACTACCACTACTGGAGAAAGCCACACTAGTCCCGGTTGTCAAACCGGGACTACGAATCCGGGACTAGAGATAGGCGACCTTTAGTCCCGGTTAAATAACCGAGACTAGAGATGTATCTTTAGTCCCGGTTGGTGGCTCCAACCGGAGCTAAATATTTTTTTATTTTTTTTAATTTGCCCTTTCTCCATGAGCTCGCTACATATATATATATATATATATTACACACATATATTATATTACACATATACATATATATGCAACATGCATATATATGTATAAATATATAATTTACACATATTTAAATATACATATATTACCAAAATATGTACAGTATTCATACATGTTTCCTAGCTAGCTTATAAAAAATTGTCTCTAATCTACTTTGCTGTGGATGGAGTGGTTTGGCTACTAAAACTAATGAAGAACTCCCCGCAGGATCAACGACCGCTTGTTAATAAATCCCATCAATTCTTCCCGAGCGGCTTGTATGAAAGTCTCGTGGGGAGGTCGTCTCTTACTCGCATAAGCTGTCATTAATTAGAATAAACTAGAAATAAATATATGAAGTGAATAAGAAATCGAGACGTAATGTATGAATTGCTGATATACGTACATCTAGATCATCGACAGTTTTGACTTCGGTCACAAAGCGGTGAATGTAGTCACAGACGTAATATCCACATAGGTTGGTGCCCTGCAACTGTTTTGCACACTAAAAGAGAAACAACGACAGATTTAATATGCATTTCATATTTTAGAACATAATAATGATTCAACTCAAATTAGGAGCAGGCATGTTACTCACTGGAAACTTCATCCGCACAGAGAGCTTATCTTTCCAATTTTCGCGAACATTCACCCGAAGTCGTTCCCATGCCCTACGTGCAGTTGAAAGTTAGCACGTAATTATCCGAGAACCGCATATATGCAATAGAAAGTAAGATGGCATTACCTGTTAAACAGTTCAAATATGTTGGAGTACGTGGACTCTGGTTTATACATTGAGTCAAAGACATGGATCTTCGACTGACCCATGTCAAGTACTAACAGAATCCAGTGGAATCTGCAAACTAGTTTAGATGATACATATGAAACTTTATGTATGCACAGGATTGAAATTGGTTCGAAAAGAAAGAAAAAACTTACGCAGTATTGTAGGGCAGAAGGATGAAGGACCGGAAGTGGTGCTGCACAAGGGCGTTGTATATGTTGTCCACGGTGTCATTAGGAAACTGATCAACCAATGGGCCGTTGATTTTGCGTGGATCCTTGAATCCATGCTTGGTGCATTCGTGCTTGTTGCAGTATTGGATCGCCATTCTACAACGGTTAAAAAGAATTTTAGTCAGCTAAATTCGGAGGTAAGAAACGAAATACAGGGCGATACTTACAAAACCTGCGCTGTTAGAAGTGAGACGTCGAGGGCATCAAGTTGGTACAGGTCGAATATATCTTCGAATTGGAGATAGAGGTAGTCACCTCTATCGAAGAAGTAGTCAATTGAATATTTGCATGTTATCATGTCTTCACCCTTGCTGGATTGTTGCATGTACCACTGATGGAAGCGGTACATCTGAGTTGGAAGCCTTTTCACTTGTTCCAGCTTGACGAGAGGCTTTCCAAGTTTAAACTTGTATTTAAGCGGAGCCTTCGCCAAGGGTGCATGCCCGTGTAATTGATCCATATTAATTCCAGCTTCTTCCATGAATGTTCTTAAATCAGTTCTAATATTTTGAATCGTGCTGAACTCCAGAGGCTTCTGTGGCTGCATGCCAAGCCAGGGTACATCTTTGCCCGCTTTCTTCGCCGCGCAGCCTTCCGAATAGTCCGGACGTACTTGGACTGTGGTTCAGTTTGCGGTTTAGCTTGGGCCCTGACTTCAGCTTGGACGGCCTCGCGCAGCTCGTCATCGGTCTTCTCATAGGAAAGCTTTGGTGTGGGTGGCGGCGTCTTCTCAATTCTCTGAGTCTTTCTTGGACGACCGCTTGATATTGACAGCGCGCTCTTTGATGATGACCGTTTAGGAGTCGGTGCTCGTTGTGGTTACGAAGGAGGGTTGGAAGGCGGTGGAGTTGGAGACGGCCGTTTAGGAGTCGGTGCTCGTCGAGGCGACGCAAGAGGCGGAGGAGGCGGAGGCGGCGAAGGAGGCGGAGGAGATGGCCCACGTGGAGGCGAGGGCGGTGGAACGATAGGAGACGCTGTTCGTCCGGGGAATTTTATGAAGATCTTCCTTCAGAGAAATATTCCATGAGCCATTTCTCCTAGCGTCGTCTCCTCGTCTCTTCCGGGGGATATCCAGCTCCAGTTCTTCATAGCCGCGTTCCACCTATTCAATTTCAACCTTCGAGTACGAAGGTGGAACGGGTCGGGAGTGGTAGGTGCTGTCTCGGGCTAATGGAATAGCCATGCCCGACATGACCTGTTCGAGAAGATTGCTTATTAGGTAATGAACGTTGATTGACAAGTTATTCAAGAAAAGATTGCTTATTAGTTAGTAAGTACGAACATACCTTTATTGTTATGTTTTTCAGCGGGATGTGCAGCTCACACGGGGTCCGCTATGTGATGTCATCCATGGGGCATGGCAGACCCGGTTGAGTTTGTGGGGCCAGCTCGCCTTCATTTCCAGTAGACGCGCAGCTGCTACACTGCTGTTGGAGTTGTGCGGTTGTTGCTGGATCCGGCTGTTGGCAAACCCACTGGCTCCACTCCTCAACCGCCAACCTTAGGGCCACCCTTTCGTCGACAATCTAATCGATCTGCGAGAGCTTCATTTCCATCTCAGAATGAATCTAGCATCATTCTCTCGCTTTAACCTCATTCGGCTCCTGTATGTGTCGACGTCAGCTTGGAACCTGTATTTCTAGGGGATGACGCCTTTTCCTCGCGTACGCCCCGGGTTCTCTGGGTTTTGGAGGATGAGCGTAAGCTCGTCCTTCTCTCTATCGGGCCTGAACGCGCCCGAGGAACTGGCCTGCACCGCCTCCTCTAACCTCCGTCCGGCTTCTTGAATTTCATCACCAAAGATCACTGTGCCATCGACGGGATTAAGTGAGCCGCCGTGAGCATAGAACCAGTTATTTGATTGTTCTGGCTAGTTTGTTGTGCCTGGAACGATATCCCGTGCTTCTAGGTCGGCTTCCATTTTTTCCCATTTCTCCATTGCTTTTTATAGCCGCCTGACCCAAGCCTGTGATGGTATTTCTTTTTGGCTGCGTTGGCCTTGTTCTTTTCTATGATAGCTTGCGCTTCTTCACCGGTCTTGTGCTCAACAAAAGCATCCCAATGATCTCTGAGCTTTGGGAACTTGTCAAAGTATGGTGTCTAGCCCTTCAGGATATATTTCTTGTGTAGCTGTTTCTTGTAGTTCCTGAAGAGCTCTACCATTTTCTTCAACGTCCATTCCTTGACCCTTGCCTGATCTGAGTCTGGGATGGTGAACGTCTGCAACATTGTCGTCCACAGCATCTCTTTCTCTGAGTCTAGGGGATAGCTCTGCTCCTCTCCTCCTTTGGTTGACCACCTCCGGTTGGCAACGCTTATGGGCACGTGATCCTCACCACCCATCCGCGTGCGTCACAAACTTCCTTGCGGCGTCCTCGGGGCAATTGGTCGACCGTCAGGTGCCACCTCCGTTATGACATGTCGACCCTCTATTTTCTTCTGAGGCCACGTGGCCTCTTCGTCCGCGGAGGCGGAGGCGGAGGCGGAGCCCTCATTCCCCTCCTCGTTCCTCTCGCTCGTCTCCCCTCGTTCCCCTCCTCGGTGAGGTACCGATCTAGATCTTCGTTCCCCTTCTCGTTGTAAAACTCTGTTCCTCGTGCGATCTCATCAAGGAGAAACTGTTCCTCGTCACGATCCGCCATTTGATTGTTGTGGGTTGAGGACTTTATCAAAGAATTCTGAAAAAAATTTATTCGGTTAATACATGTATCAATTATTCAGGAATATCATATATGTCTATGTAAAAAAACATAGACAAAAAAGAAGAAGATGGAAAAAAATAGATGAAATCCGATAGACACTAGATCCAATTGTGCACATCCACAATGGTGATATTTTTCAGAAGTCACTTCCTGGATTACATCCACACCGAATGACCGAACGACTGACCGACAGAACGATCGAACGAACGAACGAACGACCGACCATTCGTTCATTCTATCATTCACGTCTCCGTTCGTTCGGATCCTTAACCCCGACCCTAACCCTAAACTATCGTTCGTTCACGTCCGTTCGTTCGGACCCTTAACCCTAACCCAAACCCAAATCCTAAACTATCGTTTGTTCGTTCTAACGTTCATTGACGTTCGTGAGTACGATCATCCTGGAGGAGAGGAGAGAAAGAGAGGAGAATGATGTGAGGGAGATAAGGTGGAGAGGAGAGGAAGTGGAGAGGAGAGGAGAGAGAAAGGACGTTGCATGCCTATGTACGTTGTAACGACCGAACGAACGATCGATCGAACGAACGAACGATCGATCAACGAACGATCGATCAACGAACGAACGAACAATCGTTCGTCTCGTCCGTCCGTCCGTTCGTCCACGTCCGTACGTCCGTCTGTACACATTCACAAGTCACATACACATTCAAATTTAAATCTATTCATGCATTCAAATTTAAATACACATTCAAAATTCATAATTCACAATATTCATGCATTAAAATTTAAATAAACAGTCCATTTACATATAAAGTCCATACAAATTTACAGATACACATCTAAATTTACATTCTAACATAATTTATTTAAATACACATACATTCTAACATTCTAACATTCTAACATCGAAATTCACACATCAAAAATTACAAATCCACATAATTCATTCACATTCACATAATTTGCAAATTTAAACATAATTTGCAGGGACATAGCACGGCAGCGGCAGCGGCGGCGGCAGCGGCATCGAGGGGAGGCGACGGCGGCGGCAAGGATGCAGGCGGCCAGCGGCGTGGAGGGGAAGGCAAGGTTTAAGGGTTTAGGGGGCGGCCGGCCAGCGTGGGGATCAGGGAGGGGGGCAAGGAGAGCGGGCGGCGTGGGGAGGGGGCAGCGGCGACGACGACGACGACGGCGACAGCGGCGGACACAACAATGGTGGCGATGGCGATGGCATCGACAGCAGCCTAAACCCTAGCGCGCATCACGGAGAAAAAAGGGGGCTGCGGGGGCTAATCTGCGACAGCGGCGGCGACGGCGACGAAGACGGCGGCGCGGCGGTCCTCCGGCGACGACGACCGCGACGAAGACGGCGGAGACGGTGTGCTGCGGCGGCGTCCTGGTGCTCGGCGACGACGACGATGAAGAAGACGATGCAGTTGTGCGAGGTTGTGCGAAAACGGGTAAGTGTTTGGATCCTAGTTAGGCCCTTGCTATACGGCATCTCTTTTCCCGGTTGAAGCCATTAACCGAGACTAGAGATACTATAGTCCCGGTTGGTGGCTTCAACCGGGACTAAAGATCATATCTTTTGTCCCGGTTGAAGCCACCAACCAGGACTAGAGATGGCGGGGCAACCACGTGGCCCAGGTAGGTGGCCATCTCTAGTCCCGGTTGAAGCCACCAACTGGGACTAGAGATGTTTTCCCGCCCACTGAAATTCACCTCTAGTCCCGGTTGGTTTTAAAAAGCGGACTAATTATATGTTATTATATTGTGTTATATTCATATATATATAATTAACATTTGTTCATATATTCATATATAATTAACATATGTTCATATAAATAACAAAACATATTATAAATTGAAATAATAACATATAATTAACATTTGTCATATTCCAAACTATTTAAAATTTAAATAATAATATATAATTAACATATGGCCTATTTGAAAAATATTTTAAATTGAAATACTAACATATAATTAACATTTTTCGTATTTAAAACTATTTTAAACCATAAACCCTAAACCCTAAATCCTAAACCCTAAACCCTAAACCTAAACCCTAAACCATTAACCATTAACCTAAACCCTAAACCCTGCTTTAAACCCTAAACCCTCGTGCGGCCTGCGTGATTCATAGCTCCCTGCACCGTCGACATTTGCAGGGAGCTATGAATAATAACGGTAAAAGGGTGAGACCGAGGTCGACGAAAAAGTCCTCAGGGAGAATTACAAGCGGAGGAGGACGGCGACCGTCGACATGCTCCATACTCACAGAAGATCCTAACTTGTGGTCAGGACAATAATGCTCTAACAGCTAATGCTTATGTGACAATTCACGAGAATAAGGCAGAAGACATTAGCAACGAGAACTTGAACATTGCTACTGAAAACAGAGAAAGCACGCCTCTAAATCACGGGGAGCCATCACATAATGAGGTGGCTGTCAGATTATCTAAGAAAGAGCAAGACAGAAAGATTATGAAGCAAAGGGAGAAAAATTATGAACTCATTACATATGTAGGAAGGATAAAACCTTTGTGAAACAGAGGTTGGTGTAATCTCTCATTACATATGTAGGAAGGATAAAACGAATTTATGAAACAGA
Source organism: Oryza australiensis (assembly GCA_019925245.2). NCBI lineage: Eukaryota > Viridiplantae > Streptophyta > Magnoliopsida > Poales > Poaceae > Oryza > Oryza australiensis. The sequence continues at coordinate 579,666 of JAIFGZ020000507.1, forward strand.
GGTTGGTGTAATCACTCAATGTTGCTCACCTAAGAGTCTTCAGGAAGGAGGGAAACAATATCTTGAACCAACCTCAGCACATATTAACCTGGCTTCTTGATGATCAGCCTCATCGTCTTCTTCTCCAACCAATTTCAGTTCTTGCGCCTTCCACGGCATGCCTTTCGTGCAGGAGATGGGGAGCAAGGGGATGTTAGCGACGGTGATGCGGCGGGAGCTGGAGACACTTGAGAATTTCTGTGCGCTGATGGAGTGAAACCTGGCGGTGGAGCTGACAGAGAGGACAAAGAAGCTGAGGCAGGCGTGCTTCAAGGAGAATTACAAGCGGAGGAGGATTATCTAATAAAGAGCAAGAGAGAAAGATTATGAAGCAAAGGGAGAAAAGCAAGAAAAAAGACCAAGATCCGGATCATGACATATTGAAGAGACCAAGATCGGTGAAGAAGGCTACTACGATAGATCATGACATGTTGAAGAGACAAAGATCGGTGAAGAAGGTAGGAAGAAGGCATCGGGGCCTCTCCACGGATCATCAGGAGCAGTTGGATGCGGATACAGATGAGACGACTAAGATAAGCTATTTCATTGATCCCGACTCATTGGAATGTGAGATTTGCTTCATGTCTCTCGAAAGAATGGAGCCTAGCCAAAAACATAGGTAAATGCAGTTTTGTCTTGCATCATGCATATGGTTAACCATGCTCATTGCTGAGAAAATTTTATAGCAGTAGCTTCTTTTGGCCGCAAGACTGTCTTTGTTTATCTATTTATCTCTTATTGATCTAACCTTTTTTTCATGAACTAGCTGGTGGCCTTATTGCACTAGCCTTTGGCCTGATAGTTACCTGTTTGAGGAGGAAGCTCTCTTCTCCAGTATCTCCTTCCCGAGCTTCCATCCCCAGCCATTCTGCTCTACTCTCATGCAAAGCAACGTTTTACAAGGTATGATTATTTTCTTTCTACTCGGATCAATGCAAGAATGATGCTCTCTTTTTTCTAATCGAAAAGGAATGGTGCTTTCTGGATTTGTGTTGCTTAGACACTTGTTTCTTGCCATGCAGACGAGCTTGGTGTCATCTTTGAAGATGATGTGCTGAAGTATTGGGATGAGATGGAGCAATCGGAGAACAAGGTAGAACAAAGTGAGAATGGATTGCCACTGCTCTATTACAGTGATGAGAACGGAGCAGCCTCCAAGACCATGAGAGACGTTGTTAGATCACAGGAGAAGGCATTGACGTTCCAGCTCGTGTCGCAGTACTTCTACATGCCAATCACGCAGGCCGCACGAGGGTTTAGGGTTTAAAACAGGGTTTAGGGTTTAGGTTAAGGGTTAATGGTTTAGGGTTTAGGTTTAGGGTTTAGGGTTTAGGGTTTATGGTTTAAAATAGTTTTAAATACGACAAATGTTAATTATATGTTATTATTTCAATTTAAAATATTTTTCAAATAGGCCATATGTTAATTATATATTATTATTTAAATTTTAAATAGTTTGGAATATGAAAAATATTAATTATATGTTGTTATTTTAATTTATAATATTTTTTTGTTAATTATATGAACATATGTTAATTATAATTATATATGAATATAACACAATATAATAGAGATGAAAATCTCTCCTCACGTTTGCGTACAAATCTAGAGATAAAAATGTATAGAAAACAACCGTAAAATGCGAAGTGCTAAGATTGTAGATAGCACATGACATGTAGATAGCAAAATGTCTAGAAAACAACCGTAAATCTATAATAGGAAGAAGTTGCTAACCTTGTAGATAGCAAATATTTGTGTATTATCACCAAAGAAGTTGCTAACCTTGGCAGCACCGGACCTCTAGCTAGAGAAAAATTTTGAAGATGTACAAGTGTGTCTGGCTAGGAATGGAGGAGGAAGGAGTATATAAAGCAAAATCTCTAGTCCCGGTTGGTAACACCAACCGGGACTAGAGATGGCATCTCTAGTCCCGAGGCAACGGTGTAAAAATTCAATGGCTCTCTAGGACCTTTAGTCCCGGTTCGTGTCAAGAACCGGGACTAGAGGTGACGGTTCAAATGTTGTCATAGCGTGTCAGAGCGTCGGGCACCTTTAGTCTCGGTTGGTAACACTAACCGGGACTAGAGGTAGCATCTCTAGTCCCGGTTGGTGTTACCAACCGGGACTAAAGGTTTTCGGCGCTCTGACACGCTCTGACAATATTTGAACCGGGACTAGAGGTGATCTTTAGTCCCGGTTCGTGACACGAACCGGGACTAAAGTTCCTAGAGGGCCGTTGAATTTTTAAACTGGGACTAGAGATCATCTCTAGTCCCGGGTGCAACTCAAACCGGGACTACTGTGGTTTTTGCCACTTCAACCAATGATGGTTTCTCCAGTAGTGTACTGACATGCGGACGAGTCATAAAAAAAGGATGCATGGTGGTCACTGTTTATTTCACCAATGATAGTTGGAACCAAGAAGTTCCATAAAAAAAGATGCACTACTGGAGAAACCATCATTGGTTGAAGTGGTAAAAACCACAGTAGTCCTGGTTTGAGTTGCACCTGGGACTAGAGATGATCTCTAGTACCGGTTTAAAAAGTCTACGAATTTCTAGGAACATTAGTCCCGGTTCGTGTCACTAACCGGGACTAAAGATCACCTCTAGTCCCGGTTCAAATGTTGTCGAGAGCTGTCGAGCGCCGGCACCTTTAGTCCGGTTGGTAACACCAACCGGGACTAGAGATGCTACCTCTAGCCCGGTTGGTGTTACCAATCGGGACTAAATATGTCCGGCGCTCCGACAGTTCGACGGCCTCGACACCATCTTTAGTCCCGGTTGGTAACACCAACCGGACTAAAGATTCTATTTTTGTCCCGGTTGAGTTTACCAACCGGCGCTAAAAGATAATTTTGATCTTTAGTGCGGTTGGTAAAACCAACCAGGACTAAAGATGTCTTGTTTTTATACTCCTTCTTCCTCCTCGCCCGAGCCGCTACACTTGTCTTCAAAGTTTTTCTCTAGCTAGAGGGAGGTGCTGCCAAAATTTTTGTGATTTTGTTTTGGTGATAATACACAAATCTTTGCTATCTACAAGGTTAGCAACTTCTTTCTCTTATTATCTATGCTTAGTACTTTGTATTTTACGGTTGTTTTCTATACATTAATCATCTCTAGATTTTTTTTTAAACATGAGGAGAAAGAAAATTTGTTTGGACTAATTATTTTGCTAATCACATTATATTGTGTTGAGAAAAAGGTTGGGGAAAATAAAGAGGAAGAAAAGTAAGCTTAGCACGTCACGCTTATAGAAATTTAGTCTGTACAATTTTATCTCAAAAATATTTATGGAAAATGATGAGAGAGAATCTTTTGGAGAAAAAAGTTATAAAATAGATGACAAAGGACCTTTTAAAATAGATGCAAAATAATTAATTAATTTTATGCTTATCACTTTAAAAGACCTTTTAAAAATAATTCTATTTTTTAGAACACATTACGTATATTGGATTAGTATATAATAATTATCGATTATATACATATAAGTATTGATGTTATATTGAAATGATTTGAATTTCGTGGAATTTTCTTACGATTTTTGTGCATTCCATGTAGATGGATTCGCAATGGATGTACAACGCGGATCGACGTCGAGAGAGTTTATTCAAGGCGTCCATTATTTTTTGAGTGTGGCCGATGCCAACAAGCATAAGGGTTTCATACGTTGTCCATGTAAAAGTGCAAAAACGAGAAGGAGTATTCTACATCAAGAATTATTCATGCCCACTTGTTTCATGCGGATTCATGGCTCACTACAATTCTTGGACATCGCACGGAGAGGTGGGGGTTGCAATGGAAGAAGATGAAGAAGACGACGACAACATTCCGGATGTGGTCAATACGGTGGGTTTGAAGGGAATACGGTGGGCGAGGCGGGCGGGGATCCTGAAGAAAACGACGGTGCCGATGACCTTGGTCAGATGTTGCGCGATGTACAGGGGGACTGCGAAGGCGTAAAGGAAGTGCAGAAATTGGAGCGTATGTTGGCGGACCACAAAGGTCCTTGTACCCTGGCTGTGAACGGGGCACAAAAAGTTAGGTACCACGCTGGAATTCTTACAATGGAAGGCCAAAAATGGTGTCAGTGACAAGGCATTTGGCGAGTTACTAAAACTCGTGAAGAACATTCTTCCGAGGGAAACGAATTGCGAAATCAACGTACGAGGCTAAGAAGTTAGTCTGCCCTCTAGGACTGGAGGTACAAAAGATACACGCATGTCCTAACAATTGTATCCTCTACCGTGGTGAGGAGTACGAGAACCTAGAAGCATGTCCGGTTTGTAAAGCACTTTGATACAAGATCAGACGAGATGATCCAGCCGAAGTTGACAGACGGCCCTCGAAGAAAAGGATTCCTGCTAAGGTGATGTGGTATTTTCCTATAATACCACGGCTGAAGCGTCTATTCAGGAACAAGGAGCATGCAAGAATGATGCGTTGGCACGCGGAAGAACGCCTACAAGACGGCATGCTGAGACATCCCGCCGATGGGTCACAGTGGCGAAACATCGACAGAACATTTGAAGACTTCGGCGAGGATGCACGAAACCTAAGGTTCGGCTTAAGCACGGACGGCATGTATCTTTTTGGAGAGATGAGCAACGGGCATAGCACTTGGCCTGTGACGATGTGTATCTACAACCTCCCGCCTTGGCTATGCATGAAGCGAAAGTACATTCAGATGCCGGTTATTATTCAAGGCCCGAAGCAACCTGGTAACGACATCGATGTGTACCTGATACCGCTGATCGAAGATCTAAAACTGCTGTGGAATAAAGAAGGTGTTCCCGTGTGGGATGAAGATAAACAGGAACAGTTTAAACTACGAGGGTTGCTGTTTGTTACCATCAATGATTGGCCTGCACTTGGCAACCTATCCGGACAGTCAAACAAGGGGTACAACGCTTGCACCCACTGTATGGATGAGACTGAGTGTACGTACCTGAAACATTGTAAGAAGGTAGTGTACATGGGCCATCGTCGCTTTCTTGCTGCAAGCCACCCTGTCCGGAGAAAAGGGAAACATTTTGATCAAAAGGCAAACCATCGTTCTAAACCAAAGCATCGTAACGGAAAGGTCGTGTTTTCCATGGTGAAAGACCTCAAAGTAGTATTTGGAAAGGGACCTGGCAACCAATCTATAGCAAGTGAAGGTGGTCACGCGGCGATGTGGAAGAAGAAGTCATTTTTTTGGGAGTTGCCCTACTGGGAAGTCTTGGACGTCCGCCATGCAATCGACGTGATGCACCTCACCAAGAACCTTTGCGTAAACTTGCTTGGCTTCCTAGGTGTATACGGAAAATCAAAAGATACACTTGAGGCACGTAACGATCTAAAACATATGGCACAACGCGACGGCCTTCACCCGCAACCAAAGGATAAAGGAGCCCAATACCTAAGTCCAGCCAGCTACACTCTGAGCAGAGCAGAGAAGGAAATAATGTTTGAATGCCTGGAGAGCATCAAGGTACCGTCTGGATACTCCTCGACTATAAAGGGAATAATAAGCACGAAGGATAAGAAGTTCACAAATCTAAAGTCCCATGACTGCCACGTGCTGATGACACAGCTGCTTCCCGTTATAATTCGAGGTATCCTTCCCGATAATGTCCGGGCAATAATAACAAAGCTATGTGCTTTCCTGAACGCAATTTCACAGAAGATCATCGATCCAGACAAACTAGAAGACTTTCAAAATGATGTGGTCCAATGTCTTGTCAGCTTTGAGATGATCTTTCCGCCTTCCTTCTTAAATATCATGACACATCTCCTATGCCACCTTGTCAAAGAGATCCAGTATTCCTACACAACATGTTCCCCTTCGAGAGGTATATGGGCGTTCTAAAGAAGTACGTTCGTAACCGTTCGCGTCCGGAGGCCAGCATCGCCAATGGATATGGAACAGAGGAGGTGATTGAGTTTTGCGTCGACTTTATTGAAGACCTCCGTCCATCGGGGTGCCTGAATCAAGCCATGAAGGTAGACTACAGGGGAAGAGAACTCTTGGAAGGAAGGCAATAATGAACATAGACAATGACTTGTACAGGAAAGCACATTGGACCGTGCTGCAACAATCTTCATTGGTGGCTCCTTACATCAAGGAGCACTTGGCGATTGTTCGCTCGGAAAACATCGATAAGACGGATGCCTGGATTACACGCCATCACATCGATGCATTCCCTGCTTGGCTGCGACAACGTCTCATGGGCAACGCGAGCATTGACCAACAACTAGCCTTCTTGGCGAGAAGACCATCTTGCTCGATCACCACATTCCAGGCATATGAAATCAATGGGTACACATTTTACACACGGGCCCAAGACTTAAAGAGCACGAATCAGAACAGCGTTGTCCGCATCGATGCCGTGGGATATGATGGTACAACTAGCACATATTACGGCAACATCAATGACATATGGGAGCTGGACTATGGACCTCTGAAGGTCCCTCTGTTTCGGTGCCAGTGGGTTAGGCTTGGTGGTGGAGGCGTAACCATTGATGCAAGTGGGATGACAACGGTCGACCGAGCAAGGTTGGATACTCGGACGAACCTTTCGTACTTGCCAATGATGTACGACAAGTTTTCTATGTCAAGGACATGGCTAGCAAATCAAAGAAGGGGAAAGGGTCCGACGAGCCAAAGCACCACGTGGTTCTCCCAGGCAAAAGGAAAATCGTGGGAGTCGAGGATAGAACTGACGAAGATTACGATCAGTTTGACGGGCAACCTCCGTTCACGGTGGCGGTTGACCCGAGTATCCTCCTATCAATTGATGACACCCCTTACTCATGCAACGATCATAACGAAGGAATAATTGTGCGGAGAAAGTACATGAGGACAAATGTTACATAGCTAAATTTATGTATGGACGATGTAAATTAAATTGAATCATTGAATATTATCCTGTCTTCCACTTGACCTTATTCAAGATCTATAATTACATCAAGAACCTTGGTACGTACTATCCGAATAGGGCATTATATATAAATACCGATCTTTTTCTTGAAACACCATGTTAATTATATATAAACATATGTTAATTATATATGAATATAAAATATATTAACATATGAACATTATAATTATACATGAATATAAAATACAATAGAATAGGATATTATAATAATTAGTCCCGGTTTGTTACAAAAACCAGGACTAGAGGTGAATTTCATTGGCGGGAAAACTTCTTTAGTCCCGGTTTGATCCATCAACCGGGACTATTGATGTCGACCGACCTGCGCCACGTGGCTGTCCCGCAATCTTTTGTCCCGGTTGGTGGATTCAACCGGGACAAAAGATATGATCTTTACTCCCGGTTGAAGCCACCAACCGGGCACATCTTTGCTCCCGGTTGGTGGCTTCAACCGGACTAATGTTTGTATCTGTTGTCCCGCTTGGAGCCACCAACCGGGAGTAAAGGATCTTCCGTACCGGTTGTTGGATTCAACCGGGACAAATGACGCCGTGACTATATGTAGCAAGGGCCTTACTGGGGATCCAACACTTAGCCGTTTTCTCACTTCGGAACTGCATCGTCTTCGTCACCGTCGCCGAGCCCCAGGTCGACGCCGCAGCACGCCGTCTCCGCCGTCTTCGTCGCCGGAGGACCTCCGCTCCGTCGTCTTCATCGCCGTCGCAGGTTAGCGCCGCCGCGCCCCTAAGATTTCCCGACATTATGCGCTAGGGTTTGGCCGCCGTCGACGCCATCGCCATCGCGGCCATCGTCGCGGTCGCCGTCGCGGCCGCCCTCCCCACGCCACCTAGTCCCCTTGCGCCCCCTCCCCACGGCCCCCTGAGTCGGCCGGCCCCTAAACCCTAAACGGCCTCGCGCCGCGTCCTCCACTCCACGCCGCCGCCGCCGCACTCTGTGAATGTTAATGAATTTTGAGTATATGTGTATTTTGAATATATGTGTATTTTGAATATATGAATTTTGTATGTATGGGTATTTTGAATATATGATTTTTGTATGTAAATGGACTGTTATATGTAAGCTGGACTGTTATTAGAGTTCTTGAGAATTTTGAATATTGAATATGTATTTACATATGAAATTTGAATGTTTATGGGAATTGTGAATTTTGTATTTTTGAACGAACGAGAACGCTAAAATCAACAAATGGTTCTTGAGAATTTCGAATATTGAATATGTATTTACATATGAAATTTGAATGTTTATGGGAATTGTGAATTTTGTATTTTTGAACGAACGAGAACTCTAAAATCAACAAATGGTCGTGAACGAACGAAGGGACGAACGAACGAACGAACGAGCGAGTGTTCGTTCGTTCGTTCGTCGTGACGGACGGACATTCGCGAACGGACGAACGGACATCTCCTTTCCTCAATTTTTCATTTCCTCTCCAATGATATAACCGAATAATTTTTTTTCAGAATTCTTTGATTAAGATCTCAACCCACAACAATCAAATGGCGGATTGTAATGAGGAACAACTTCTCCATGATGAGATCGCACGAGGAACAGAGGTTTACAATGAGGAGGGAATGAAGATACAAATCAATACCTCAACGAGGAGGGGGACGTGCGGGGAACGATGAGGAGAATGAGGGCTTCGCCTCCGCCTCCGCCGGGGAAGAGGGCACGCGGGCAACGCGGTCTCAACAAGCGCATAGAGGGTCGACATGTCATAACGGAGGTAGAATCGACGGTCGCCCTATTGCCCCCGCACGACGCCGCAAGGAAGTTTGTGGCGCACGGATGGGTGGTGGTGGGATCACGTGCCCGTAAGCGTTGCAACCGGAGGCGATCAGGACGGGAGGAGATGAGCGAGCTATCTCCCGGACTCGAGAAAGAAATGCCGTGGACTACAATGCTGCAAACGTTCACCATCCCAGACTCACAACAAGCAAGGGTTAAGGAATTGTCACGCCCAGAAATTCACACCAGAATTTCTGCAGCTAATTTGTGCATTACACCCTCGTCCAGGCATCAGCCGAGGTACACAAATCGACATTATTGATAATACAGAATCCTCGTCTTAGAAACAATATAAAAGAGTTACACAAATGCAGCGAAAAGGAAAAAAAGGTGACTTAAGCTAAACTCGACACGAGCGAAGCAGAACGCTACACCACAGCTAAACCTTGACGAGAACAAGCCTACACCTCCTCGGAGACCTCGACCTCAACCTCTGGCACTGAAGGGGGAAAAGAAGCAAGGCTGAGTACAACCACCGTACTCAACAAGTCACACCGGAAAAGGGGACATGATGCAAGATAAATAACAAGGAAAGGTTAAGGGGCTCAATTTGCATAAACGTATTTGCAGAATATAATAACAATATTTGAAGACAAGAAACAGTAGTAAAATTTAAGCAGTATTAAATAAACACTGTCCAACGCTCAAACCACTTTGCAACAGGCCCATCCATCCACCTGCACTAATCATACTTCCACATTTCATTCAAAATAAATGAGTGAGACTAATCAAGGTGAATCTGGTTGATCGCCCGTAACCGTGGGCACGGCTATTCGAATAGTTTTTACTCTGATCAGAGGTGTACAACTGTACCCACAAGACACAATCCCACAACACGTTACCGTGCGCCGGTGTACCACCATGGTACCCCGGAAAGGAACTGTGACAGGACCCTTCACATAACCCCCTCTAATCAATCGTATCACACCAAGGTTTCGCCCCCATTCCCATCGGGCAATGGGCAGCCCCCTCTAGTGCCGCGGTGAATCCGGAAGTTGATCAACCCTTAAAACCGGGGCCGACCCAACTCCATCACGCCCACCCTCTCTGGGATACGTTGACTAGAGACAGCTACGCTACAGACCCAGCCATTACCCATGCTGGCTTGTGGTATGCACGGCATTTCTTCCAGGGTTTCCCGAGAACCGGTCCTCAATTGTCATGAGCACGCTAACCAAAGTCCAACCATGTACTCACGACCCACCTTTTTCATAAATCAATGTTATTAGAAACAGGGTCACCCCTTAACATCATCTGAGAGTTAACTTCTAGTAATATACTTGATTAGTGTGATTCCCCTAAGTGAGCTAGTTGCACTAAGCAAAACTAAGCAAACCTTAAGCTATCATCTAGTCACATTGAACCCCAAGTTATCAATGGTATAAGATAAACAACCCTATGGTTGAGTACAATAGGTATGAACATCCCATGAAATGACATTCTAAAACATATGCGTATTTGAAAGAAAAAGAGGTATTTACATAAAATAGGTACAATATGGTCAATGTAAGGTATGACTTGCCTTGCTCGAGAGGCGAGGAACCTCGGCGACTACTTAAGAGAACGGGCTCGCCGGAAAACTCGGGATCTACATGACAAACAGAGCACTCAACAAACACCCTAAAAGTCTACTGAAATAGCACTGAAAAGTATTTTTAATGGGTTCTTGACATTTTTCTGGATTTAATGAAATTTGAATGGGCTAAAACGAAGCTCGGATTCAAAAGATATGAATTTTAGAAGTTTAATTGCGATTTTTAAACTAAACGAAAAGATTAAAATATTTATTGCGCAATTAAACCCCGGTGACGCATAAGCATGGCGCAAGCGAAGGGCGACGTCAGGGGCGCAAGCGGCGATGCAAGCGGCGCGGGCGCGGTCCACGGTGGACCGAGTCCACGGCGGTGGAGAGCGGGACACGTGGCGCGCATCGGTGAGGGGGCGCGATCGGACGGCGACGGCTTGCGCGCGAGAGAAGCGGTCCGGATCCGCCCGATCCGAAGGATCGGACGGTGCGGATCGCGGTAGGGTTAGGGTTCGGCGGCGGCCGAGGCGACACGCGGCAGCCATCCGGCGTGCGGCGACCGGATCGAACGGCGATGAATTGGGCGGGATCGGACGGTGCGGATTCTCCCGATCCGACCGATCGGGACGGCCCAGTGGAAACGGCGCTAGGGTTAGGGTTCGGGCGGCGGCGGCTCGAGCTCGCCCGCCGGCCATGGCCGTGCGGCGGCCGCCGATCTCCGGCGGCACCGGCGACGGCGGCGGAGGAGTGCTGCGAACGCGGGAGACCACGGCGGAGAGCGAAAACGATGCGCGCACGAGCGGCTCGGGAGACAACCCGAAAACCGAAGAGAAAAGGAACGGCGGTGCACTCACCGGCGTTGGAGAAGACGACGATGGCGACGGCGGATTTAGGCTAGCGCTCGGGAAAACAATGGGGAAACGCGCGGCGGCGAAGGGGGAATTTTATAGGGGCACAACGAGACCGGAACGAGCACGGAAACGGCGCGGATTCGTCGCCGTTGTTCACGGATTCGGAGAGAGAGAGGGAAACAACTACAATGGATTCCTCGCGGATAAGGTTTCCATCGGGCGCGAGGGTTGCGGAGATGGATGCGGCGTTGCGAGATTGGGCCCGGCATGGGTCCGACGTGGCTCGGGTTCAAGCGGAAAGGAGCGGAGCGGCGGCGCGCATGGCGGGGCGGCGGTCGGGCCGGCCGGGCGCGAGGGACGGGGACTGACGGGGCGGGACCCACTGTCGGTGCCTCGCGGGCGAGGAGGCTCCACGGACTTGCGCGACGCGGGGCGTCGCGGGCCTCGGCCACGACCGAAGGGGCATGCGCGCACGGGCGGCTTGGGCCGGGGAGGGAACCGGGCCGGCGGCCCAAGAGGGAAGAGCGGGAACACTGTGCGGCCGTACGGAAAAGAAAAAGAAAAAAAGGAAAAGGATTTTGGGGGCTTAATTAATTCCGATTTCTTATTTAATTGATTAAAAATACTTAGAGTGCTCTAAAAATTCTAGTAAAAATCTGTTAGCGCATTTTGACATGCGAATTCAAGAAAAATCCTACCATGTTGTTTCCATTTATTAATTGCATTTTAAAATTATTGGTTGGCTCGTGTTAATTTGAAATTCGATTATTTTAGGGTAAATTATTTAAATAAATTAGGGAAAACCGGGTGTGACAACCTACCCCCCTTAAACGGAATCTCGACCACGAGATTCGAAGGTGTTGGCGAAAAGGTCCGGGTGCGCGGCCTTTAGCTCATCTTCTCGTTCCCAAGTAGCTTCTTCCTCGGAGTGATGAGTCCATTGAACCTTGCAAAACCTGATAACCTTGTTCCGAGTCCTTCTCTCGCTGACCTCAAGAATACGTGCTGGTCTCTCTACGTAGGTTAAGTCCTCTTTGATTTCGATCTGGTCTGGACTCGCCATCTCTTCTGGTACCCTCAAACACTTCTTTAACTGGGACACATGAAACACGTCGTGAATACCAGTCATGTTGGAGGGAAGCTCAAGCTGATAGGCCACTTCTCCTCAACGTTCCCGAATCCTGTATGGTCCCACGAAACGTGGTGCCAACTTGCCTTTGGTTCGGAAACGATGTACTCCCCGGAGTGGTGTAACGCGAAGATACACAAAATCCCCTGCTTCAAAAGCGAGGTCTCTTCGACGATTATCTGCGTAGCTCTTTTGTCGGGACTACGCAATCTTCAACCTTTCCCGAATCGTTCGGACCTTTGCCTCTGCTTCACTTATTAGTTCTGCCAAACAACCGGCGCTCACCCGTCGATCCCGAAAAGGGTGTGCGGCATTTCCGTCCATACAAGTGCTTCATACGGTGCCATTTGAATGCTGGCTCGATAGCTGTTGTTGTAAGAGAATTCTGCATAGGGCAAACTTTTGTTCCACGCTTTTCCAAAATCGAGCGTGCATGCTCTCAGCATGTCTTCCAAAATCTGATTCACTCTCTCAGTTTGACCGTCTGTTTGCGGATGATAGGCCGTACTAAAATTCAAACGGGTACCGAGCTCTTCTTGCAACTTCTTCCAGAACATGGAAGTAAACTGACATCCCCTATCGGACACGATCTTCTTAGGCACGCCATGCAAACACATGATCCTTGCGAGATAAAGCTCTGCTAGCTTCTTTCCTGAGTAGGTAGTATGCACTGGTATGAAGTGGGCCACCTTGGTGAGTCGGTCCACCATGACCCAAATTGAGTCATATCCTGACGTTGTGCGGGGTAAACCCGTGATGAAATCCATTTCAATTTCTTCCCATTTCCACTCTGGAATCTGGAGTGGTTGCAACAGTCTGGCGGGTCGTTGATGTTCTGCCTTAACCCGCTGACAAACATCACAAAGTGCAACAAACTCAGCTATCTCCCTCCTCATACTGACCCACCAAAACTTTTCTTTAAGGTCTTGATACATCTTTGTACTGCCCGGGTGAATTGAGTATTGGGTTTGGTGAACTTCCGTAAGGATCATTTTTTCAAATCCTTATCTTCCGGCACACACAATCTCTTTCCCATCCAGATTGTGCCGTGTTCGTCTTCCGTAAAACCACGAGCTTTTCGACTCTCATGTTCTTCTTGAGTTCGGCCATCTCGGGATCGATGCCCGAGCAGCCCGAATTTGATCAATGAGAGTGGGTTGGGCTTCCGAGAGCAGCCACAAAACCAAAATCCACCACTCGTAGATTTAGATACTCGAATTCCCGCCGCGGTCGCACATTCCTTCGGCACCGAGGGTGGTGTAGTAACCCTTTCGGCATAGTGCATCCGCAACCACATTAGCTTTGCCGGGATGGTAATGTATCCCTAAATCATAATCTTTGATCAGTTCCAACCATCTTTGTCGGAGGTTTAAATCTGTTGGGTGAAAATATACTTGAGACTTTTATGATCCGTATACACTTCACAACGGTTACCAATTAGGTAGTGTCGCGGATCTTGATGCATGAACCACTGCGGATAACTCTAGATCATGAGTGGGGTAGTTGTTTTCGTGTGGGCGCAATTGACGAGATGCATATGCGACCACTTTGCCTTCTTGCATCAACACACATCCCAACCCTTGGCGAGATGCATCGCAATAAACTTGGAAGTCCTTTGCTGGATCCGGCGGGATCAACACCGGTGCGACACCAACTTCCTCTTAAGCTCTTCAAAACTCTTGTTGCATTCTCGCCGACCACTTAAATTTCTCATCTTTCTTCAACAGTTGAGTCATCGGCTTGGCGATTTTGGAGAAGTTCTCAATGAAGCGGCGGTAGTAACTGCAAGTCCAAGGAAACTTCGGATCTGCGTAACCGTTTTAGGCGGGGTCCACTTGGTAACCGATTCCACATTTTTGGATCCACGGCTACTCCTTGGGCATTCACAATGTGGCCGAGGAGCTGTACCTCCTTTAACCGTAAAGCACACTTGCTAAACTTGGCGTAGAGCGATGATCTCTCAACTTCTCGAGTACTATCCGAAGATGTTGCTCATGATCTTCCTCCGACTTAGAGTAGACCAAAATGTCGTTAATGAACACCACCACAAATTTATCCAAGAACTCCATAAACACCTTGTTCATCGATTCATAAAGAAGGCCGGTGCGTTGGTTAACCCAAAAGACATGACCGTACACTCGTACAGCCATACCGGTGGTGAAAGCGGTCTTGGGAATGTCCTCTTCCCGAATTCTCAAGCGGTGATAGCCCGATCGCAGTCTATCTTGGAAAACACCTTGGCCCCTTTGAGTTGATCGAATAAATCATCAATCCGTGGTAGGGGATACTTGTTCTTGATAGTAACCTCATTGAGTGCGCGATAATCGACACACATTCTCTTGGTCTTGTCTTTCTTTTCCACGAAAATCACCGGAGCACCCCAAGGCGACGTGCTCGGCGAATATACCCTTTTTGCAACTGTTCATCCACTTGCTTCTTTACTTGCCAACTCGTTGGCTCCCATCCTATACGGCCTCTTGTGTATTGGGGCGGTCCCGGGTACTAGATCAATCCGGAATTCAATTTCCCTTTCTGGCGGCATCTGAGTTAAGTCTTCGGGGAAAACTTCAGGGTATTCTCTGACGATGGGGATATCCTCTAACTTCACAGGGGTCTTTGCCGCCATTTCGGACGATTCCCCGGTGGAAATATGATTCAAACTTGCTACGGGCTTGACTTGCATGGGAGAGCGAAAAACAATTCTTTCCCCTTTCGTATTGATTAAAGTAATGGTGCGACTAGCGCAGTCAATTACTCCCTTATGTCTGGACAACCAATCCATCCCAAGAATGACATCTATGCCTTTGGACTGAAGGAGGATGAGGTTGGCTAGAAACATAGATCCTTGGATTTCTATGGTCACTGAGGGACAATACTGAGTAGTCTCCAAGTGGTTTCCAGGGGTTTGAACCCGCATAGGTATCTTAAGTCCCACTACTGACAACCCATGTGCCCCAACAAATTGCTTTGAGATAAATGAATGTGTAGCCCCCGAATCAAATAATACTGTGGCAGGAGTAAAGTTTACAGGAAACATACCCAGTATAACTTCAGGAGCAGTCTGTGCTTCCTCGGCGGACGCATGGTTGACTCGAGCCTGGATGAACCTTGGCCCAGCGCGTCTTGGCTTTGGACACTTGTCTGCAAAATGCCCGGGTCACCACAGTTGAAACAGACCCCCGGCTTGCCCCCGAGTCCTTCCTTGGAGGTGGTGGCTGGCATTGCCGGGATGGCGCCGTTGGAGGGCGTGGGGCTGGAGTACGCTGTTGTTGACCACCGCCACTACGCCGTTTGGAAATTCCCTGGGTGATAAGGTCGATGCCGACGAACAATCATGGTGGTAGGTCCACTCGACTTCCAGGCATGAAACGCGGCCTCGCTGATTTCACTCGTTGAGGAGGTCGGGACTGGAATACTTTTCTCTTCTTGATCATCTTGTTGCGCCGATCTTCTGTCGAATGGCCTTGTCCACCGCTTCTCAATGTTAGCATACTCTCCGGAGATAAGCTTGTCCGTGAGTTCATCATCTAAGACACCAAAAACTTTTCCCGCCTTCTCGCATCGGTGCGCACATCTTCGGGGCGTAACGGGCAAGACGATTGAACGCGTGCGATACTCGTAACGATGCGTTACCTGCTCAAGAGAACGGAACTCACGTTTTTACGTGCAACTATTCCCGCAGGAATGTGTGCGGTCCTGCTGCGTCGGAACTCTTCCCATGTAATGTTGCTCCCGCCGGCGAGTAACAGTAGTTGTCCCACCAAGTGAAGGGACCACAATCGATGAGTGGCAAACAAGACTTTCTCTGGTCCGTGCTTGCGCAGATCTAACTTCTTAGTATGGCATGAAGCCAATCATTAGCCTCCATGGGATTAGTGGTACTGGAGAAGGTCGGCGGTCGGACACGAAGGAACTCGGCAACTTGGGTGGGGTGGTGGGGCGGCAAACCGATTGTTCTGCGCTGCTGCTGCATTTTTGCAGATCTGTTGCATCTAATGGTGTTGTTGTTGCATCTCGCTGCATCATTGCAGCCATCATCTCGTATCCGTGAAGCGAGCACTTGAGCAATGGTGGGGTTCTCGGGTGGCGGTGGAGGAGCATTGCCATTGGCGTCGTGAGCCTCGTTGTTGTTGGCTTTGATCGCCCATTGTTGTTGTTCGCCCGCTGGTCCAGGTGTTCACCATCCGAAGAAGACGACCGACCGAAGAGAGAGAAAAGAAGAAAAACAGACAGACTTAGAGCTAATCTTTATTATTAGAATTCAAATGCATTGTTCTGGTCTTGACTAAGAACAAGGAAAAACACCAAACATCCTTAATTGGTCAGTCATATCACACTTGATATCGATCGCCGCTATCCCACATACAGCAGCCTAACACACAAAGAACTACCAAGAAGACAAACTAAGTTAAACGGTAAAACTAAGGAGGGCAACTAGAATGATCCACTAGACGAGGAGTCGAAACTGCTTCCTTCAGAAGATCCCCATTCTTCCGAGCGGCTCCTAGAGTCCTCCGGCGTCACCTCGACTTGGACTCTTCGAATCGGTTGCCGTAGCCCAACCGATCCCGCCTCTTCCCTCCGAGGAATCTCGAGTCTCTTCGGAGTCCATGTCTTCAGCCGAATTCTCGAGCTTGAGTTACCGGAGACGGAGATCCAACCATTACGCCACCTCCGCCTTGATTCGCCGGCCGGAGCAAAGGTGAGAGCAGAGCCTGCCGGGAGGAACTGGAACCGTGCTTTGAACCTGGAGCGGGTGGAGCCGGAGAAGGTGGTGGAATCCGAGGTGCCACTGGATACGGACAGCGCGGTGGTGGTCTTCCGAGGCGTAGTGCGGAGCCTGACACCAACTGGTGGCGGGAGTCCCTTCAACTCAGCTACCTCCTTCTTCAGACGAACCACTTCGTCCTGCAGTCGCACGATCCTTAGCATCTTCTTGTCGTTCAGCTCTTTGGTTGCCTTGTGTAGGTCGAGTGCATCTTATCCAGTCCTTTGAGCACGGTGCACATGTGGCCGAAGGTAGAGTCATTCTCCTCTCGCTGTAGACTTGAATGCACCGACCTCGAGGAACTACCTCGACGGGGATGGTAGCGGTAGGAGGAGGTGCGAAGGTCGCATCATGCAGCTCCTCATCCCGGCCAACATCGGGTAGGCGGCTTCTTGACAAGCGTGATCGACGTGCCTCGGAAGCTGTGACCTCCATGTTGGGAAGACACGTTCCCACGAACCCGTGAACCTCCAACCGAACACGGTAGGGCAACTCGCCACTGAGAGGCGCAACTGTTGTATACTCTGGTGCTTCAGGATATCCGATTGCAAGGGCCATACGCGCCAGCTCTGCAACAAAGCCCGTCATCCCTTTTCCGCTGAGTGCATCGTCATGGGGAACCCGCCATCTATAGAAACAAAGGAGTGGGAAAATCAAAACATGCTCAAAACCCACGACCAACATCCCATTTTCGCAATTCCTAAACCCTAGACTGACTCCACTTTTCAAAACACCCCTTTTTAAAACATATGCAAATGAAAAGAATCGAGGGCTCTTAAGGTTTCCGTTGGCTTGTCGTACGAGTCACACGGAAGGCTCGATACCAACTTGTCACGCCCGAAATTCACACCGAATTTCGTAGCTAATTTGTGCATTACACCCTCGTCCGGGCATCACCGAGGTACACAAATCGACATTATTGATAATACAGAATCCTCGTCTTAGAAACAATATAAAAGAGTTACACAAATGTAGCGAAAAGGAAAAAAAAGCTGACTTAAGCTAAACTCGACACGAGCAAAGCGAACGCCACACCATGCTAAACCTTGACGAGAACAAGCCTACACCTCCTCGGAGACCTCGACCTCAACCTCGGCACCGAAGGGGGAAAAGAAGCAAGGCTGAGTACAACCACCGTACTCAACAAGTCACACCGGAAAAGGGGACATGATGCAAGATAAATAACAAGGAAAGGTTAAGGGGCTCAATTTGCATAAACAGCATTTGCGAGAATATAATAACAATATTTGAAGACAAGAAAAAAGAGTAAAATTTAAGCGGTATTAAATAAACACTGTCCAACGCTCAAACCACGTTGCAACAGGCCCATCCATCCACCTGCACTAATCATACTTCCACATTTCATTCAAAATAAATGAGTGAGACTAATCAAGGTGAATCTGGTTGATCGCCCGTAACCGTGGGCACGGCTATTCGAATAGTTTTTACTCTGATCAGAGGTGTACAACTGTACCCACAAGACACAATCCCACAACACGTTACCGTGCACCGGTGCACCACCATGGTACCCCGGAAAGGAACTGTGACAGGACCCTTCACATAACCCCCTCTAAGCAATCGTATCACACCAAGGTTTCGCCCCCATTCCCATCGGGCAATGGGCAGCCCCCTCTAGTGCCGCGGTGAATCCGGAAGTTGATCAACCCTTAAAACCGGGGCCGACCCAACTCCACCACGCCCACCCTCTCTGGGATACGTTGACTAGAGACAGATACGCTACAGACCCAGCCATTACCCATGCTGGCTTGTGGTATGCACGGCATTTCTTCCAGGGTTTCCCGAGAACCGGTCCTTAATTGTCATGAGCACGCTAACCAAAGTCCAACCATGTACTCACGACCCACCTTTTTCAGAAATCAATGTTATTAGAAACAGGGTCACCCATTAACATCATCTGAGAGTAACTTCTAGTAATATACTTGATTAGTGTGATTCCCCTAAGTGAGCTAGTTGCGCTAAGCAAAACTACACAAACCTTAAGCTTTCATCTAGTCACATTGAACCCCAAGTTATCAATGGTATAAGATAAACAACCCTATGGTTGAGTACAATAGGTATGAACATCCCATGAAATGACATTCTAAAACATATGCAGTATTTGAAAGAAAAAGAGGTATTTACATAAAATAGGTACAATATGGTCAATGTAAGGTATGACTTGCCTTGCTCGGAGGCGAGGAACCTCGGCGACTACTTGAAGAGAACGGGCTCGCCGGAAAACTCGGGATCTACACGACAAACGAGCACTCAACAAACACCCAAAAAGTCTACTGAAATAGCACTGAAAAGTATTTTTAATGGGTTCTTGACATTTTTCTGGATTTAATGAAATTTGAATGGGCTAAAACGGAGCTCGGATTCAAAAGATATGAATTTTAGAAGTTTAATTGCGATTTTTAAACTAAACGAAAAGATTAAAATATTTATTGCGCAATTAAACCCCGGGTGACGCAAGCATGGCGCAAGCGAAGGATGGCGTCACTGGCGCAAGCGGCGCGCAAGCGGCACGGGCGCGGTCCACGGTGGACCGAGTCCACGACGGCGCGAGAGAGCGGGACACGTGGCGCGCATCGGTGAGGGGCGGCGGCGATCGGACGGTGACGGCTTGCGCACGAGAGAACGGTCCGGATCCGCCCGATCCAAAGGATCGGACGGTGCGGATCGCGGGTAGGGTTAGGTTTCGGGCGGCGGCCGGGGAGGACACGCGGCAGCCATCCGGCGTGCGGCGATCGGATCGAACGGCGCGACGGGTGGGCGGGATCGAACGGTGCGGATTCTCCGATCCGACCAATCGGACGGCCCGGCGAAACGCACGCTAGGGTTAGGGTTCGGGCGGCGGCGGCTCGAGCTCGCCCGCCGGCCATGGCCGCGCGGCGGCCGGCCGATCTCCGGCGGCACCGGCGACGGCGGCGGAGGGTGCTGCGGACGCGGAGACCACGGCGGAGAAGCGAAACGATGCGCGCGGGAGCGGCTCGGGAGACAACCGGAAAACCGAAGAGAAAAAGGAACGGCGGCGCACTCACCGGTGTTGGAGAAGACGACGATGGCGACGGCGGATTTAGGGCTAGCGCTCGGAAACAAAGGAAAGCGCGCGGCGGCGGGGAATTTTATAGGGGCACAACGAGACCGGAACGAGCACGGAAACGGCGCGGATTCGTCGCCGTTGTTCACGGATTCGAGAGAGAGAGGAAACAACTGCAACGGATTCCTCGTGGATAAAGTTTCCATCGGGCGCGAGGGTTGCGGAGATGGATGCGGCGTTGCGAGATTGGGCCCGGCATGGGTCCGACGTGGCTCGGGTTCAAGCGGAAAGGAGCGGAGCAGCGGCGCGCATGGCGGGGCGGCGGTCGGGCCGACCGGGCGCGGGGACGGGGACCGACAGGCGGGACCCACTCGATGCCTCGCGGGCGAGGAGGCTCCGCGGACTTGCGCGCGCGGGCGGCGTCGCGGGCCTCGGCCCACGACCGAAGGGGCACGCGCGCGGGCGGCTTGGGCCGGGGAAGGGAACCGGGCCGGCGGCCCAAGAGGGAAGAGCGGAACACTTGTGCGGCCGTACGGAAAAGAAAAAGAAAAAAAGGAAAAGGATTTTGGGGGCTTAATTAATTCCTGATTTCTTATTTAATTGATTAAAAATACTTAGAGTGCTCTAAAATTCAAAAAATCTCGTTAGCGCATTTTGACATGCAGAATTCAAGAAAAATCCTACCATGTCGTTTCCATTTATTAATTGCATTTTAAAATTATTGGTTGGCTCCAGGTTAATTTCAGAAATTCCGATTATTTCAGGGTAAATTATTTAAATAAATTAGGAAAAAACCCAGGGTGTGACAGGAATGGACGTTAAAGAAAATGGCAGAGCTCTTCAGGAACTACAAGAAAGAGTTACACAAGAAATATATGCTGAAGGGCCAGACCCATGACTTTGACAAGTTCCCGAAGCTCAGAGATCATTGGATGCTTTTGTTGAACATAAGACTGGGGAAGAAGCACAAGCTATCATAGAAAAGAACAAGGCCAATGCAGCTAAAAAGAAATACCATCACAAGCTTGGGTCGCGGCTATAAGAAAGCAATGGAGAAATGGGAGAAAATGGAAGCCGACCTTGAAGCGCGAGGTATCGTTCCGGGCACAACCACTGGCCGCGGACGAGCAAAGCACCGGTTTTATGCTCACGGCGGCTCACTTAATCCCGTCGATGGCACAGTTATCTTTGGTGATGAAATTCAAGAAGCCGGATGGAGGTTAGAGGAAGCACTGCAGGCCACTTCCTCGGGCGCATTCAGGCCCGACAGAGAGAAGGACGAGCTAACGCTCGCCCTCCAAAACCCGAGCACCCGGGCGAACGCGAGAAAAGGCGTCGTCCCCGGAAATACGGATTCCAAGGCGACGTCGACACATATAAGAGTCGAATGAGGTCAAAGCGAGATAACGATGCGAGGTTTGAGATGAAAATGAGGCTCTCGCAGATTGATCAGATTGTGGACGAAAGGCTGGCCATAAGGTTGGCGAGAGGAGCGGAGCCATTGGGTTAGCCAACAGTTGGCTCCGACAGCAATTGCTCAACTACGCAGAAGCGCAGCAGCTGCGCTTCAACTGAAATGAAGGTGATTTAGCCCCACAAGCTGAATCGGGTCCACCATGCCCCATTGATGACATCACACAACGAACACCATGTGAGTTGCACATTCCGCTAAAGAACATAACAATAAAGGTATGTTCGTACTTTTATGTTGTACGTATATTTCGTTGAATAACTTGTCAATCAATGTTCATTACTAACTAATAAACAATCTTCTCGAACAGGTCGCGTCGGGCATGGCCATTCCAGTAGAACAAGACGGCACCTACCACTCCCGACCTGTTCCACCTGCGTACTCAAAAGTTGAAATTGAACAGGTGGAACGAGGCTATGAAGATCTCGAGCTGGATATTGCCGGAGGAGACGGGGAGCTGACGCTAGGAGAAACAGCTCATGGAATATTTCTCTGGAGGAAGATCTTCATAATATTCCCCGGACGTGGGTCGTTTCCTCCGTCTCCACGTGGGCCGTCTCCTCCGTCTCCACGTGGGCCGTCTCCTCCGCCTCCACGTGGGTCGTCTCCTCCGCCTCCTCCACCTCCTGCGTCGCCTCCACGAGCACCGACTCCTAAACGGTCGTCTCCAACTCCACCGCCTTCCAACCCTCCTCCGTCGCCACAATGAGCACCGACTCCTAAACGGTCATCATCAAAGAGCGTGCCGTCAATATCAAGCGGTCGTCCAAGAAGAAAGATTCAAAGAATTGAGAAGACGCCGCCACCCGCACAGAAGCTTTCATACGAGAAGACTCCAGAGGAGCTTGAAGAAGCCGTCCAAGCTGAAGTCAGGGCTCACTTCAGAAAGAAGTCTCCTGAGAAGCCTCCTGAAATCCCCCAGGAGACCAAGGACTTCTTCAAGAAGATGTACCTAATGCCACAGCCTAAACCGCAACCTCAACCGCAGTACGACTACGACAGGACTATTCGGAAGGCTGCTGCCAAGGCGAAGAGGACGAGCAAAGATGTACCCCAGTTCAGTGTTCCAAATGTCAGATCAGACTTAAGACAATTTATGGAATCTGCTGGAATTTCAATGGATCAATTACACGGCCGTGCTCCCCTGGCGAAGGCTCCGCTGAAATACAAGTTCAAACTTGGAAAGCCTCTTGTAAAGCCGGATCAAGTGAAAAAGCTACCAACAAAGATGTACCGCTTCCACAAGTGGTACATGCAAGAATCCAGCAAGGGTGGAGAGATGGTAACGGGCAAATATTCACGGTACTATTTCGTCGATGGAGGTGACGACTTCTATATCCGATTCGAAGACATATTCGACCTGTACCAGCTTGATGCCATCGACGTCTCACTTCTAGCCACGCGGGCTTTGTAAGTTTCGTTCTGTTATTTCGTTTCTTACCTTCTTGTATTTAGCTGACTAAAATTCTTTTTAACCGTTGTAGAATGGCGATGCAATACTGCAACATGCACGACTGTAGCAAACATGGATTCATGGATCCATGCAAAATCAACGGCGTATTGGTTGATCATTTTCCTGATCCAACACTGGACAACATTTACAAGTCGCTGGTGATAAACCACTATCGGTCATTTATCCTTCTGCCCTACAACACTGAGTAAGTATTTTCTTCCTTCCGTACCGATTTCAATTCCGTGTGCATACATAAATTTTTCATATGTGTCATCTAAACCACTTTGCAGATTTCACTAGGTTCTATTAGTAATTGACATGGATAACTCGCGGATCCATGTCTTTGACTCAATGGATAAACCAGAGTCCACATACACAAAGATATTTGAACTGCTAAATAGGTAATGCCATCTTACTTGCTAGCTATTGCATATATGCGGTTCTCGATAATTACTAGCTAACTTTTAAGCGCACGTAGGGCATGGGAACGGCTTCGGACTAATGTTCGCGGAAATTGGAAAGATAAGCTCTCCGTGAGGATGAACTTTCCAGTGAGTAACATGCTCCAAAGTTGTTTTGAATTATTACTTTGTTCTAAAATATGAAATGTATATTAAACTTGTCGTCGTTTTTCTTTAGTGTGCAAAACAGTCGCGAGGCACCAACTTATGGGAATACTACGTCCGTGACTACATTCACCGCTTTGTGACCGATGTCACAACTATCGACGATATAGATGTACGTATAACAGCTATTCATACATTACGTACCGATTTCTTATTAACTTCATATATTTATTTCTCGTTTGATCGAATTAATGACAGCTTATGCAAGTAAGAGACAACCTCCCCACGAGACTTTCATACAAGCCGCTCGGGGAAGAATTGATGGGATTTATAAATGAGCAGATCATTGATCCCACGGGGGAGTTCTATTTTAATTTAAGTAACTTAACCACCGGATCCACAAAATAGACAATGTTTTATAACATACGAAATATATGTGGATATTGTACATATGTGTATATGTTTTGGTAATATATTATATGTATATATTTTCTTTCTTAAGTTCATTTATATGTGTGTAACTTATATATTTATAAATATATAATATATAATATATATTTATAAATATATGTGTGTAAAATAATAATATGTGTGTAATATGTAGTATGTAGCACTATTGGAGAAAGAATAAAATTAAAAAAATATAAAAAATTCTTTAGTCCGGTTGAAGCCACCAACCGGGACTAAAGATGCTGAGCCGGCCACGTGGCTCCGCCATCTTTAGTCCCGGTTGGTGGCTTCAACCGGACTAAAGGTGCATATTTAGTCCCGGTTATTTAACCGGGACTAAACATCTCCCATCTCTAGTCCCGGATTCGTAGTCCCGATTTGACAACCGGGACTACTGGGGGTTACGAACCGGGACAGTTGTGGCTTTCTCCAGTAGTGATGCATGGTGGTCACCGTTTATTTCACCAATGATAGTTGGAACCAAGAAGTTCCATTTTTTAGGTATTTTGAATCTGTATTGCACATTCTAATACTTCATGCTTGTTACCACTTTTGAGTTTATGTTAATGTTTTATTATGATATTTCCTATTTTCTAGGTTCATTTATGTGCCAGCCCTGCATACATGTGATCTTATACATAAAGTTCTTCATGAGGTCCTCGCTGATTGGAAGATTGATGGGAGGCTACGTACTATTATACTTGACAACTGCAGCACTAATGACAATCTAATGGAGAAGGTGCTACATGTGTTTCCTGCTGACACTCTTTTGTTAGACGTTACATTATTTTATATGAGTTGTTGTGCACATATCTTGATTTTAACTGTGAAAGATGGAATGAGTATCCTGGATATAATCATTCAGAGGGCTCACATCATCCAAAATGAACATTAAGCAAAGAAAAAGAATAGTTCTTGATTACAAAACTGTAATTGTACTTACCTCATTTAGCACTGGATTGTTATGTCAAGATATCTTTGCAAAACTTGCATTTTGTCGGAAGTTGTTTGCTCCTTAAAGATGATTGGAAATTTTCCAAGGAGCTGTACTGTGCAAGATAGATGGTTTTGATGCAACCGAGACTTTTTTCGCAGGTAGTGAATATGATATGGAAAATCTTTTCTATCCTAGTATTTATGATTTATTTGTCTATGATGAAATGGGGGCTTCATGATAGCTAAATAAATCACAAATCATGGGCTAGAAAAGATCTGCCATTGCATATTTACTACCAGTAAAGCCTCACTTCCATCATAAAATATGTTTGAACTTCCAATCATCTTTGAATGGACAAAAAGGAGCAAATAACTTTTCATAAAATGCAAGGTTTGAGACATCATCTTGATATAACAATGCAATGCTAAGAATGAGGTAAGTACAATTCCATCTAGTTTCCAATCAAGACCTATTTTTCCCGTACTTATTGTTCATTTCGCTGTAGTTTTAATTTCAAATTTCGCATGTACTTTTGGTGTGGTTGAACAATATCAAAAACTATCACGATCCTTTCTCTGTGGTTTTCATGAGGATACATACAGTCACGCCCTAAAGTTTCCCCTTTTGTAGCCTCAAGTTATGTAATAAATTGCCTGAAGAAATTGCCTAAAATTAACCTAGAGCAAAACCTAATTAATAAATTCATTTAATAAGTAAAATTGGCTTGATGAAATTTTTCTTGAGTTCCCCATGCTAAAATATATTAACCAAATTTTAGTGGAAATTTTAGAGCAAAGAAAATAATTTTAATAACTAAAATACGATTATCGGAATTAAATAAATTCCAAAATTTTCTTTTCCTCTTTTTCTCTTCGTTTTTCTCTCTCTTCCCTTCTTGGGTTACCCTCGGCCCATCTCCCGCGCTAGCCCGCTTGCGTTCGTGCCTCCCCTCCATGTCATTGGGTGGACCGAAGGCCGCGGCCCAACAAGGCCGCCCGCGTCGCTTCTCCTCGGGAACGATGATAGGTGGGGTCCACCTGTCAGCTTAGTCTCCAACCTCCGGCTAGAGAAGGCGAGGCTAACGTCATTCACGCCACCACCTTCCCCGCGCCTCCCACGCCTGTTTCGTCCCGCCCGGATGCTGAGGCCCATTCCCCCATCGCTCTGTGCCTGCCATCCTCGAATCCCCTTCGAATTCGAGTTCGAATCCGCTGCTCTTTCTCTCTCCCCTCCATGTCGTCGGTGGTTTCGTCCTCATCCCAGCTTGCGCACATAAAAGGATCTTCGTCCTCCCCTCCTTCTTTTCCCCCACTCGCCGCCCTTTTCGCGCCCTCTGTCGCTCCCGCCATGCAACCCTAGTGCCGCCGCCATCCACCGCCTCCTGCAGCCACTACCTGCCACTCGGTTCACCGCCTAGCCACGCCACCGCCACCACCGCACTTCCCGAGTCCATGCCCGCCACTGGTTTCCCGTCGGAGCGCCGTCCTCCTCGCTCGTCGGTGAGCTCGCAATTCCTCTCTTCCTCTCGTCGGCTTTGCCGCTCGTCGTGTATCGTCATTCCCCCTCTAAACTCCCTTATTCTCTTAGGTCAAACCGAAGTCCGTCCACCGCCTCCATCACCTTCCTGGTCGGCGGTTTGCCGCTGTTGACGTCCTCCCAAAGCCAACACCCCCTCCTCTCACCGTTGCCGACTTTGCGCCATGCCACTAGTGCAAACCCTTGGTGAGCTGCCTTTCTCCCCATCCGCACTGCCACCTCGTCCTGTGCTCGCCGTCAGCGACCATCGTGTCGTGCGTGCTGCCGCCTCCTGGTCGAGACGGCCGACCGGTCGCCGCCGCCTCCCCACCTTCCGATTTGCCCCGATCAGATCGTGACCGCCCATCTATCTTCCCATGTGGCCGCCACGTCGGCGCCACGTGTGACGTCCCTCGGCCGGTGGACTTGGTCCACCATGCGCCACCCTTGCGTCCTTTGCCGGGTAGGGCCCGCTTGCCGCGTCGCCCTCGTTGATGTCAGCCCTCAAGCTTTAATGCGTAATAAATAATTAAGGACTTCTCTATTTATAGTAAAAACACAATGAATCCTCAAAAATTCATAGAAAATTAATCCGAGCTCTCTTTAAGTCCATTCAAAATGCAGTAAATTCATGAAAATGCCTAGAATCCATTAAAAATGGTTTCGTATCTGTTTCGATAGACTCATAGCCTATTTTGCTTGTGTGTTTGTTTGTCGCATAGATTCGGCGGTTTCAACATTCGGTTTTACTTTGAAGTTGTTATAGACGTCCCAGCAGACACCAAAGCAAGGCAAGTCATGCACTTCTCATTAAACATATTGTACCTACTTGCAAATGTCTCGTGTTCTATTAAATTTGTATTATTTTATAATGTCATGTGGGATTGTTCCTAATGTATTCGGCCCTAGTTTGTTTACCCTATATCATTGATAGCTTAGGAATTAATATGACTATATGTTGACTTAGGAAATGCTTAGCCATACTTAGATCAACTAGCTCACTTTGGGGAATGTCACTTCTACCCTATATCTTTGATTAATGAAGATAATTAGGGACATGTACCACCATGGTATTAATTCAACTAAAATATGCCTAATGGTGGGCTGTGTGCGTATGGTTTCGATAGACATGCCCATGGCAGTTAAGGACAGGTTCGTCGGAAACCCTAGAAGAATTACCGTGTGTACCACAAGCCAGCATGGGCAACGGCTGGGCTTGTAATGTAGCTTTCCTTTTCTGATGTACCCAGGCAAGGGTGAGTGTGATGGAGTTTGGATGGGACCTGCGACAGTCTATGTGGCTTCTGGATTCACCTAGGCACAAGGGGGTGTTCTACCTTGGTTTGAAAGGTAGGGGCAAAACATGAAGTGTGGTGCGCTTGGTTAAGGAGGGTTATACAAAGGGTCCTGCCACAGTTTCTTTTCATATATCACGGTAGCATGTGGGCGCATGGAAACGTGTCGTGTGGCTATTTCTTGTAGGTAGAGTTGATCAGAGTAAAACTATTCGAATAGTCATGTCACGGTTATGGATGATCAACTAGATTCACCGTGATTAGTCTCATCATTAATAACTTGACGTAATGGAACTGACATAGCTCAAGTGCATGGTTGGGCCTGTCACAACGTGGTGTAGTGTTGGACAGTGATGTTTAATATTGCTTAATTAAATTTAACAGTTTTACTGCAACTACCGCTCTTAAATGTCTGCTTTATGCAAAAGAACCCCTAACCTATTTGGAATTTCTTGCATCATAGCCCCTCTTTGCCCCTAGTACTCGGTCTTGCTCTATCTTCCCCACCCCGAGTGGAGTACTACTTGGATGGGTTACTTGAAGGAGTAGGCTTCGTTGCTACCATTGAGGATTCCGTGAAGTGGAGTCGCCACCTTTGCGAGTGTCAAGTTGTCTAGATTAGCTATTTTTACTTTTCGCTGCATTTGTAAGACTTTTATTATGTTTTGTAAGACGTGGGTTTGTACGTCAACTTTGTCGTCTGTGTATTTCAGTTATGAACAGGGGTTTAATGCACATTCAGCTTGGAATTCAGGTTCGTGAATTTCTGGTACAGATACTCATTCCATCACCACAAGATTCAATATATGTTCATAACAACGCACAACACTAACATGTCTAGCAAATAGTATCAGGAGTCAACTTATCTAGCATCTTCTCCATTAATTATTAGGTTCTAGTCATTAGCCTCCTCTCAATGTACCAAGCAGGAAGAACCAGAAGAACTTCACATATAAGATCACCAGCATGTGAGACTGTCACAGAAATGAACCAACAAAAACTGAAAATATCACAAGAAAATTAAACAAAAATAGACTCGAAAGTGATAACGAGCTTGAAATATGAGAATGTGCAGCACATATTCAATATGCGTCAGAACAACTTTTCAGGTTCCAATCATTGTTGATGAAATGGGTAAAGGCTGCCTTGTATCCTTTCTTCTAATGACTTGCTGTCCTGCCTGTCCACGTGTCAGTAGTGATGTCAACGTCTCTTTTGAGCTTCTGCATATAATTTTTTATATCCACCTTGTTGTTCTCAAGGAAAGCAATGATATCCTTATTGTGTATTTAGACACATCCTTGAACAAAAGTTGCAATGCAACATAGAACTCCCAAAAACCTGTATGTTGAACAATATAAAGTGGGTACTCATTGAGCACCGTATAGAACACTAAATACGTGAGGGCCTCATATGTGCTGTTTCGCATAAACCTGACACATATGAGACATTCCTGCTACGAGCCCCACAAGGAGCTCAATTTTAGAACTGTCACATTTGACACTTTGTAATGCAAGTACTATATATGAATGCAAAAATGGTATAGTAAATTTATATGTGCCGGTCATTGTCCTTAACCAACATATACAAATCCCTCCGTGCATGTCCCAGAACGACTTACATGTGGGGTTTGGAACCGACATAAAAAAATTTTCCATGCAGGTGGACACATATCAAAGACATATTTCCTAGGATAACTCTAGTTTTTGAATCAATCCCCACTATTAAATTGGATTGTTTTAGACTTTTTCTAGCCCGGTTAGAGTTACATGTTTTTAATATGGTCTTAGCCTCATTTTCCTTTCTACGAGAGGCATTCAGCTTTCCGTTGATCATTTATTTTCTTATTAACAAAACATTGCCAAAATACAGATTTAAGCCTCTTATTCTTAGGTTGTGTTTCTGTACGTTGTGAATTAGCAGGTCCTTGGACAGAGTTTGTAGTAGAGTTTGGCTAGAGCACATAGCATAAGTTAGTGTTAATGCAGGCTGAGGTCCAGTCGTGGCAGCCGGATTTGACTTTCTACCAGCAAAAAGAGTGATAGAAACATAGATCTAGGCCTTGAGCACATATGCACTCTACTACTTGTTTCTATGCAGAAAGAGAGATAGATCAAAAGTATGTTCCAGTGCACCAATCAAATAATTCTTATTTTAGTACAGATCTGAATTTATCAGTACCAAATCATGTTCTTTGGTGTCAAAATAAATGCTCTAGCATACCTGAATGTGCATTCAGTTGAGAAAATCAGGGAAGGAGTGATTGAGGATTCAGTTGAGAAAATCAGGGAAGGAGTGATTGAGGATTGAGCAGTTGAGTGCTCTTGAAGAATACCTTTCTTGCCTCTTGACACAGCTCAGCCGTAACGAGTAAGGATGAAAACAGTCACGAAAAGACCTTAACCATTCTCTCGTTCTCGTATTTTTTTGGCGGAATCAGAAACAAAAACAGGAAAAATGGACAGAATACAAATTCGGTAATACGGGACAACCGGAAACGATCGGGAGCATGTCAATTATGATCGGGAATCGGTAAAAAAAAGGAACGTCAACACACATATAACTACATTTAATTCAGAAATCAACTTGCAAAATTCAGTTGAATGATTACATGACCAACCAATATAAGCAATCTCAAAACATACGAAAGCTTTAAACGCAGGACTCAGAGTAGTCATTTCATATATACAACATCCTGAAAACAGATATTTAAGCATTAAGAACCATGCCAGATATCTAACTGTGGACTAGGTAATTTACATCCAACTGTAGCATTTACCTAGTGACCAAATATCAGATTTGGTACCATAAGGTATATCGGCAAGTAGTTCCGGGCACATATAACTTGGTGTTCCTGCCACCTGCATGATTAGAATAAGTTGCAACCACCAATATAATGGAATATTCACTAGAGAAATGATATTTTTAAGAACTAACAGAGGATGCTAGATCATCAGAGGTCAATATTTTCGCAAGCCCAAAGTCACCTGCATGTATATTGAACGGGAATTAGATTGCATCCAGAATTATGTGAACTCCTATGAAGCATGCACTTGTAAAATGGAAGGTTACCTAGTCTTATACTTTGATCCCTAGTAAGAAAAATGTTTGAGCATTGAAACAGAAAAAAGAACAACTGCAGCGCCGGGCGTCGAGCGGCGTAGGGTGGAGTAGGCAATGCAGCGCCGCGGCGGGGCAGAGCCGCGCAGAGCCTTGCGCCGTGTGGGGGGAGGAGGAGGTGTGCGCGCCGCCATGCGGGGGGAAGGCTCGAGGGTGCGCTGACGCCGTGCGGGTGCCATGCGCCGTGTGGGGGGAGGTGTGCGCCAGTGCACGCTGCCATGCGCCGTGTGCCCTGCAAGGCTGCGCCGTGCAGGTGCGGTGCGGCCATGTCCTGCGCGTCGCTGCAATGCGAGCCTGCGCTGCGCCGCAGTGCGCCTCGGCCCTGCCCTGTCGTGTGGTGTGTGGGTGTGGCGGCTGCCGGCGCAACAGGAATCGGGATGGATGGGGTCGGGTCTGGCTGGCGCAACATGATTAGGGTTTGCTTTTGTTGGGCCGGAAGAGAGTGGGCTGGGTGGGAGTGCGTCGAAATTGGTTTAGATGGTGCTATAAAATGGGAATTCTCGTAAAAATTTTCTCGTATAAATACGGGATCCGCGAATGCGGTCGGGAAAACACCTCAACCGTTTCCGTTTTCGTTTTTCGTATTTTTTTATATTCCCGTTTTTCTCACGGATACGGTAGTTGGTCGGGATTGTTGGTATTTGGTGTCGGTCGGTACGGGATTTTCGCGTATCCGCTTACATCCCTAGGTGCAGTGACGACGACAAGAGATAAAGGGTGGGTGTACCCAGCCATGAGGGATGCATTGGCGAGAGAAGAAGGGCATGCTGCCGCGGTGTTCATGCGGCATGGTTGGAGGGCTGCGCCACATGCTACGCATCTGCGGGAGTACCTGGGTGAGGATCTGTGGGAGTTGAGGACTTGGGGTTAAGGGTTGGTTTATACGAATTTTTTGCTTTTTTAATTTTATTTTTTAAAAGATTTACAAAACTAATTTTTTTAAACAATTAAAAAATGGTCTCCGTCGCTTTACAGGAGGATAATTTTTAAAAATCAACCACCTAAAAGGCGATTTTTGACACCGTTGAAGTTTTGGTCGTTTCTTGAATTTACAAAAAATCCGAGGGTCTAAGTGAAAAAATCGTGTGGAGCAGCCTGCAACGGGAGCGCGGAAGCAACACATGATGGAATTTTTGCACTTAGACCCTCAAATTTTGTAAATTCAAAAAACGCCCAAAACGTCAGGAGAGATCAACGGCGTCACAAAATCGTCCTCCTAGCGACGGGGACTATATTTATAATTGTTTAAAAAAATTAGTTTTAAAATATTTTAAAAAATAAAATTAAAAATACCAAAAATTTTGGTTTATACTATATGGTTGCCGCCAAGGACTGAGACTGGTGGGCTTGAAATGGCTACCTATCGAGTGATCACACCCGAGGGTCACTTTCTGTCCAACCCTGGTACTAGCTGGGCCTCCAACCCACCACACTTGTGGGGCAAAAAGTAACCTTGTCCGCTACTGGGATATTGCCACCCCTAAGTTATCACGTGTGGTGATCCGTCTCTTATGTCGCTGATTTAGGCTCAACTCATTCACCCTTATTTTTTGGCACATATTTTTTAAACTATTAAACAAATAATTTTTTTAAAAAAGCTTTTACACAAAAGTTATTTAAAAAATTATATTAATCTATTTTTAAAAATTAATATCATTTTGTTTTGCGTACATTGAGACATCAGTTATCAACCACATACAACGACACAGCCTTAGTATAGTTGTTGGGACCTAACTTTGGAAATCTGATCATGCGTTCCATTCTTTTATGTTCGCGTTGTTGTCTGAGCTCATGTGGATTGACCACCTTAGGCTACACAATTGTGTAAAAAATCTTGTTCAAACTTAACTTCATTTGTTAGATATAAAATTAATATATTTCAAACCAATAATTTTTTGGATGATTACTTAAAAATTTGTTGTTTTTATATCTCATTGACAAAGTCGAGTTAGGATAAGAGTTTTTATATCTGGTTATATTTCACATCATCTTGTCTACAATAATGAATTTAAACTAATTCTTGATCAGAGTTTACATGAGTTTCACCGGATATTCTATTTACCCACCATATGATCCGTAGCTAGTTCACTATCCAGAGAACACTTGGGACTCACACACTGCCTAAATCCATGCTCATCAAGCATCCATGAAATGGAGATATACTTACAGGTATATTTTCGAAATAATAAATAATAGTAGTGCCCAAAGGAAACAAATTAAGGTTCCCCAGGAAGAGTGGACAACCAGGCAAGAACCAGCTATGCAAATCAACATGCATATATAAGAAGGGAAAATTAACGTATTCTGCTAGTTGGAGATCTCCAGGAAGGAAAAAATAATGCTCTTATTACACAAGAGTGGACATGGCCAGAAGGAGGATGCTGAAGAAGCTCGAATATGCCATACGGTACTGGGCACCATGAGGAGCACTGCTGTCTGAGTTTGGAGCTGAAATCATTGAAGCAAGAAAGGAAAATTATTTAGAAAGGAAAGATGAAAATTACAAAACAACAAAAAACATATCAGAAAACAAATATTAATTTAATTACTGAGAAGACCACAGTATCGACTTTATCACATTCAGATGTGGAAACATGGAAAAGAAACGAAGTTGCACTTACACGCTGTGGGAGGACTGCTGGCTGGAGCTGAAAGAAAAAGAAAAGAGATATGTATCAGTAAGCTGGACACCGTATCTTAATAGTACTGGTTTAACTATCGGTTCGAAATTTCCAAAATGTCGGGAATTTCGGACCCCTCCGGCACACAACTATTTTTCCCGAAATTTTCGGATTTTTCAATATTTTGTAAATTTGGTCAAAATTTTGAAGTCAGTTAAAATTTATTTAAAATTTAATTAATTTCGTACCGACACTTTCCGAAATCGCCGAAGTTTCGGTGACTGTAAACCCTGCCTCATTATACAATATCACACTAAAAAGTTGGCAAATACTCCTATCAAGAAAGATGAACGTTCTGACAATATCATGTACTACGTAGTATACGTACCAGGAGCAGGCGCATGGCTGCTGCACGTCGGCGGGAACCTTGACGCCGCAGCGCCCGAACAGATCCAACCCCTTCTTCATGTCGACGCCGACGGCGGCGGCCATCGCCAGGTTCGTCAGCATTGAGCAGAGGCATCCCAGCTCGCTCTCGTACGCCTTCTTCAGCGGTGCGCAGCACGCGTCCGTCGGCTTCGCCGTCGCGTTCTGGTAGAACTCGGAGCACGGCGCCAGCTCCGCCACGCATGGCAGGTTCGTCTCTGACGGCAGCGGCGTCGGCGGCAGGGAAGGAGGAACGATGGCTGGCATCGGCGGCAGAGAAGGAGGAACAACAATGGCAGGCGTCGGCGGCAGAGCCGGAGGAACAATGGCCGGCAGTGGAGGCGGTGGCGGCAGAGTAGGAGGAACAATGGTCGGCGGCGGCGTCAGCGGCGGCAGAGGAGGAGCAACGACGGCGGGCGGCGGCGTTGTCGGCAGAGGAGGAGCTACGACGGCCGGCGCGGGCGGCGTTGTCGGCAGAGAGGAGGAACAACGGCCGGCGGCATCCTGGCCGCTGTGCCATGGCGGCCTGGACGACGACGACGGCTGCAAGAGCAACGACTAAGACAATTCGCGCCATTGCTCGGACTCTCACAAAATCTCTTTACACGTGTGTGCTGCTCATATCATGTTTATTCTAGTCTCACTATATATATATATATATATATATATATATATATATATATATACATATATATATACGCAAGAGATTATGTCGTGATAGCCACTAATTTTTCCATCCAAGCTGTAAACAGCAGCGAGCTATACTTACTTCATTATTTATTTTATACTTGTCGTTAGGATATCGACGCACTCTCAATGCATATATAAATTTTGTTCGTATTTTTCTATTTTTTATTTATAAGAATAATTCCAAATCAACGAATTTTTCGAGAGAAATCTTCGTATGTTTTTTATGAGTCGATTCTTGATACTTTTTTACTTATTATAATAACTGAAGATTTCAATGTTTGACCGTATCGCAAGTATAAAAAATCCATACATATTCGGGAACACATGGGGTACATATTTAATCATATATTCGATGATTTGAACATCAAACAGCTTGTTGCATATTGGTACACTATAACGGTTACCCTCATCTTAATCAGGTGACAATCCTCATCTATATCGGATATAACGCCTGTCACGACACAAATGTCACTGATATAAGCCCATCACCGATAGATTTAACTTAGAAGGCCAGCTAAATAATGGCCCGTCACCAATGGTATAATCTCAATCGGGTCCAATTAACACCGTTACGGATGACTAATAACTCAATCAGACTTTAACATAAACCCGTCATAGATGACTAATAACTCAATCAGCCTTAAGCCCGTAGCTGATGACTAACAACTCAATCGGACCTCAAAGTAATGCTCGTCATGAATGACTGACAACTCAATCGGGCTTTAACTTAAGCCCGTCATGGATGGTGTCATTTTTATCGGGCTTAAGTTAAAACCCGTCTCCGATGATTGTTTTCCAAACAAAAAAGTAAATTAAAAATAAATTCTATTTTGTGGCTAGCCTCAGGACTTTACTAGTCATGCCTGCTGCAAAATAAGAGAAACAAAGATATATATTCTCTTTCTCTGCCTCCCTATCCAGATACACAATTATTCATAGAAAAATAGATATATTTATGTTTATTTACAATATAAACATAAGTATTACATAATTATATGTCTTGGCCATTAATTTTGAAATGTTTAACAATGTTCATCATTTAACTTTAACCCCGCAATCAGAACATTCCTTTAAGGTGTACTATGTCACGGACGATGAAGCCCGCTATCTCCTCTCTAATCTTCTCAAAGCTGGCAGGGTACATGTACATACTTGATATATATATATATATATATATATATATATATATATATATATATATATATATATATATATATATCGAAAGTAGTTAGTTGTCGGAGACGCCGGACCTTAGTTCTATTTGAAATATGAGTTGAAATGGTTCAGCTCATAAGACAATAGAACGAAACACCCGAGGTCCCAAGAGAGGCATATGTGAGAGATTGCTAGGCCCTTAGCCTTTGCCGAGTCAACTTCATCTTGAGACGTGCCCGTCAAACTACTCGAAGGTGGCGACCGGATGTGTTACACGTTCACGAGACTTGACAAATTTGGCTAAAGATCTACAACGTCTCAAATATTCCTATCTCGTACTCGTGTGAATCTAACTCCCGGGATGTGTGCTAGATTCACATTTTCATCACAAGCATGAATATACATAGCAAATACACATAAATTGAACAAAACTTAAAGGATTAAAACACTTAGATAATTACATAGGCCGACCGGCCAAATAAATATATCGAGAAGCGAGCGACGACGGTGGCTTATTACCCATTCCACAAGTACCTTGACTAGGGGTTTACCATGTTAAGTTCTCATCCTAAAAGAAACAGTCGATTACCGCATCACTCAAAAGACTAAGGCTACATGCAAGAAAAGTGGATATTCCAGTAGCAAAAGTCGGTAGATTAAACAAGTTAATGTATTGACAAGCACCAAGTCAAGCCTAACACTCTACATGTATGGCATATAATCAAGGTAGGCATAGTATGGTTCATTTTTGCATAAAGCAAGTTTTATTTGCATAAAAACTTCCAAATCAGGTTTGCTTTCAAATGAAATTTCAGCAAGTAAGTTCTTAGCATATAGGCATCAAAGTAGTCGTAAATCATGAATAAATATATATCTCATTGTTCTCCATGGCAGCAAGGAGCTCATTCACAAAATTCAACATAATTTGAAGGAACGTTCAGCATTTAGAAGGAAAAATTTGAGTCTATACTCAATACACATTCATACGCAGCTCATGACCGTGAGCACGGCTAATCGATTAGTTTAGACTCTACAGAGTTTGTACACTTTACCCACATAATGTGAATCACTCACATAGAGTGATACACTCTAGTTTTGTTTGGTACCATTGGTACCACCATACTCTACATGTCGAGTACAGACTAAAGTTCACAACTCAGCCTTTACACTACTTAGTTTCTAGCTTTGCACCAGCACGATACATGTTCTCCCATCCTGGGCATATTAGAAATATGACCCAGAACCATTAAGTGGCGGGCCCACGCCTTAACTTAACGCTGTGGTGGCGGACATGACAGGGAACCCACCCACGTGGCACGTTACCGTTGTATTGGATAGACTTAGTCGCCTTTACTACGATGGGGTAAATAGGAAGTTCCTCTGGGTTATTCTGAACCTATACACACCGGCCTACCGAGTGCAAGGCTAGTTGCTAGGTAGCTTATTTGGCTTAGGCCATCCCATATTGACACATGTGGTTGTACGTATATGAAATGAACACACGTTGAGTGATGTTCTTAAGTCGGTCTGGGCACACTCTCCCCCTATCGGTGCACAACTAATCACCATATGTGCACCACTTGCGGCCCAAACCTAAAATCCATGTTTTTCATCATTTTGTTTGTCAAAAATCACAAGTGTTCGAGTTCTGTCCAGATTATTAAGAAAAATGAATTTCATGTTTGTGATGAGCCCATAGCACCGAGGAAAACATTTGTAAGCATGGCTAAGCATCATAGTACTCTAGACATCGAAATCATTGACACAAGGTGTTATAACCATATTTTTCCTAAGGTTAGGAATGAAGGTTATGGACATATGTGGGGTTAGGTGATAATACAAGTGATAGGAGTTTGTCTAATATGTTTAACAATATTTTATCTTATTAGTGTACAATCAACATGCAAGTTTTGCAAACAATTTCAATAACCTCCAAACATGGGATCAAGGTGATCAAAGAGAGGGAGGTGGGACTTGCCTGGAAATGTCAGCATCCTAATCTCGTCTTTACGGTTTAAGCAATCATCTATACAAAATACACGTTATGCGATTAAACACCGAAATATGCGAAAAATCCAAAATGCTCTAAAATGCATGATTTTTGCTCATTGAGTAGGTACTGATCTCTAATGAATTTAGGTGAAATAATTTTTAATTTATCTTATTTTGTTTAGGAGTTACGTATTTTAGAAGTTTTGTCGGGTCGCAACGGCTTAGGGTTAGGTGCTGTTTGGAAAGGGCTTCTATAATTGGATTTTTATTAATTTGGCTCCACAGAGGGTTGGAGAAGTGTTTTCTAGGACTACCACAATTGGTCTCATAATTTTTAGAGATTTTATAACTTTCTTGGGTATTTCATAAATCTACGACGAGTTTTAGCCTATAGTTTGTTATATACATATTGCTTTAAGGATTTGGGTCCAGATCTTGGTTTATTTTCTGAGGATGCCTAAAAATATGTAATTTGGTTAACAAATTTAATTCTAGTTCATTTCCTAGGGTTTTCATTATTCTATCATCTACTTTGTGAGCTAGAGGGCGTTCTAGGCTATTTTTCCTTATCATATTAACTTAGATGGTGTTATATGGCTAAGTCCCCAAAACCTTAGCGAGTGGTGTTGGAACTATGGCTCCACGGGTTTGACAAGTTTTAATTGGATTTGAGTGGAGCTAGGGTACAATTTATACCTACATCTATGTATATATATATATATACACACAAATAGTGTTTGATCTATGTATTGTGGCTAGATCCTAAATTAACTATTTGAGGTCTTCCTATACTTTTAGTAATTGAGTTGCCATAATTTATTTTACTTAATGGAAATTCATTTCTTACTGGGTTTATAAAAACTTGGTTCACTTAAAAAGGATTAAGAATGAATTAATTGCAAGGTGCATAAAAAGGTTTACTTTTTATTTAAATATTTAAGTGATGTTGCTACACAGTAAGCACATGTTTTTATTTTGTAACTTGATAACATGTGTTTTAGTAAATCTACAGAACTTGAGTTTATTCAAAAAATGAGTTAGGATGAATTTTAAATAAATCCCTAAAGGTTGACTGCCCTAAAAGGTAGCCTTTTATCTAAAAAAAGCTTTGCAAGCATTTGACCCAAATAATATATTCATTTTTATTTTTCCTATTTATAGAGGATAAGATGAGGAAGCTATAGGTTTTGGGTTTGCTCAAATTGAAGCTAATTCTAATTTTCTAGAGATTTTACAAATTTACACATGGTGTATGGGTAGTTTGCGTTATTTGAATTTTTTGGATAAATCTGGGAAAATAAGGCCCATGTTTTATGGTTCCAAAATTTAGTTTAATATTAAAGGAATCTACAGAATTTTTTCCCAAAAAGAAATTAAATTAAATTTTCTATAAATTTTATAATCTTAGGCTAGCTCTATGTGTGATTTAAATTAGAGGAATTTTAGGGACAAAATTTGTAATATGAGTGCTAGGTTTCATGTTTATAAAATAAAGTTCATATCTTTATGAGTTCAAAGAAATTTGTTCCACTCAAAAGGAGTTAATTTGGATTTTATATGAATTTTACAAGTTGAGCACATTTTTAGCAAATCTGGAAAATGATTTAGTCTTTTATTCAGTTTTAATCAAGGGCCCCTGACACTTTCCCATTATTACAATTGGGTCCAGGGTCCACTGGTCAGTCTCTGTTAAATTGTAAAAAGGTCCTGGGGTTCCCGGCAAATGGCAACCGCAGTCCATAGCACATGTTTAATTGGAAATCTATTAAGAGCGCCTCACTTGTTTCCTATTTACATTTAGGTCCTCGGGTTCACATGTCATATGGGTGATATTTACAGAAAGAACCTTGCAAGATCAAAGCTTTCACTAGTTGAGATTGCTGGCGCCTAATTACCGTGGGACCCAGACGTCGTGGCACAGGATGAGGAGGAAGACACCAGCAGGAGCAGGGGCTCTTCGGCCGGCGGCTTGACGGTGGCATTGGCGGCGCTCCGGGGCTTGTGGGGCGACGCGGACAAAAGAGGAAATGAGCATCAGATCCTTGCGGATCTCACGGTGGTGGTGTCATTGCCGGCGATGGCTGGAGCGGTGCCGGCGAGGTCCGCGAGCGGCGACGGCTCCCGGGCTGCAGTGCAAGATAGGTCGTGAGCTCGGTCCGGTCAATTAGATGCGCGCAATTACCTTGCTAGGGTACTAGGGTGCTTACCGGAAGTTGCGCTCGGGCTCCGCGGAGGTTGGATGTCGACGGCGGCGGTGGAAAATGGTAGGGCAACGGTGGTAGATCACTCCGGCGTTCAACCTGCCAAGGTGAAGGAAGGGATGGCTCACTGATGCTTTAGGGATGCTTCATGTGCGAGGAATCGGGCCGGAACTCACCGAGGCAACGGGAATCAGCGTTGGAGCTCGCCGGCCGGTGCTGCGGAAGATGACCTCGATCCAGCTCTCCGGTGTGTCTCCCTTCCGGATTTTGGGGGAAACGGTGAGGAGGTAGAGGGGAAGGCAGCGGTGCAG
Source organism: Oryza australiensis (assembly GCA_019925245.2). NCBI lineage: Eukaryota > Viridiplantae > Streptophyta > Magnoliopsida > Poales > Poaceae > Oryza > Oryza australiensis. The sequence goes on from JAIFGZ020000507.1 coordinate 619,949, forward strand.
TGGCTCGGCTCGGGCTTCCTCAGGATGACAGGAACGGCGACAAAGCCGACGGCGGCGGATCCAGAGCCGACGGCGACCGCGACCCCGTGGACTCTGATATGTGCAAGTGCGAAAGAAGTGTATGAGGGTATCAGGCATGGATAGGGGTCACGTTCCCGAGGACGATTTGCAATGAAATTCACCCGAGAGGATGCCGCATGGATCGAACACCTTAAGCCAAGGAGTCCACGGGGTTGTTTCAGGGTGATCCCGAGATGATCTCGTTGGGTCTCTGCGTGGAACACGATGTGGAAGGGTGCAGAGCTCTGTGGCGAATGGGTTTTTCAAATGGTGAACGCTTGAGCGGCAGTGCATTGCGAGGTGGAAGGAAACGGTGCTGACACGCTCTCCCGTGCTCTGTCCTGGTGTTTCCTGGTCGGCTGGCTTGTTCCAAGCGGTGGAAAACACTTTGCACTGAGTGGGTTTTAGCCTGAGTGGCTGACAGTGGGGCCAGGGTGAAGAGAGCAAGGCCAGGGAGAGAGAGATGGGTACAAACTTGAGTAAAACTAGTCTTTGTCGACTTTCTTCAGTTTACTTCTCTCCCTCTTCTTTGCTGCTCAATACCTTGATCTGTGGGCATGGTAAATTGATGAAATTTTTACTGGATATAGATGGGCATACCTAGGTTCTATTTTCTTTGGTTGCACTCAAAAGTATTAAGTGGTTTGTTCCCAGTAATTCAACAAAGACAGGGTATTTGGAAATTGGTTTGAATTTTAGGAGGCCTAATTAGAGGAGAAAAATTCTGTAAAAATTATATTTAATTAGGTTAATTAACCTAGTATTTTATTAAATTATTTAATATATATACTTATGTGCACTTTAATGGTATTTTAGGCAAATTATTGTTTCAGCCGATTAATAACATTATTTAACCTAATATTTGGTTGTTTTGTCTAATTTGTTTGGGGTATGAAACATAGTTGTTAAATTACCCAAAAATTAGGTTAAGTTGTAAATATTGTTTAGTGCCTTCATGAATTTTTCCATGATTTTATATTATATGGTTTACTCTAGAAAATTAGGGTAGCCTTCGTAGGTTTAGGCGTCTACGCTAGGTGCACACGACTATTTTATTCTTCGGATTCGTATTAACTTTCCCCGGGGTTGAGGAGGTGAGCTTTGGATTATGTTTTCAAGCTCTCATATTTTCATCCAAGGCTAGTGTAGGCTTGTTTAGTAAATTGATCGTTAAGATATGCTTATATGGCTATGATGAGATGCATTTTTGAAAACCGAACTTACGTAAATGACCTGGGTCAGAGTAGTATTATGTTAGCATGCATGCTTCTTCATGAGCTTGAAATTTTGTCCTAGGTTGTAAATGAAAAAGTTTTAAATCCGTTCCAAAATTTTGTTCATCATTCATAAGTCTAGGTTAGTCCCACCCAGGTTTGTAAAAGAGAATTTTTGGTCCATAAAATTGAGAAACCTTACTTCATTTTTTATTCGACAAAAATTTTGTTGACCCTAAATTTTGGGTATATGATGCTCTATCCCCTTAAAGGAAATCTTTTCCCCTGAGATTTGTGTTGGGGTACGGTTTGGTGTACGTCAGTTTAACTAGGCTTGTTATACCCAGAACTTTATCCTATTATACCGATGTGTAGTGTCCTCACTTAGGATAATGCGGACTCTACCAACAAGCAGGGTTGCTGTTGCAGGATTTTGGAGGGAAAAGAAGGTCTCTTTATCAGCTCATGGGAAACAGATTGTTTCGTTGTCCGTGACGACACTTGGAAAATTGTGGTGCCGAGGCACTTTGGTCACGGACTACCTTCGGCAAAAGGGTTGCCGCTTGGCGTCCGGTGTGGGTAAAGGTACGGTACGTCGGTTCGGCCATTCGCACTTTACAAGCTGGGGTAGTACCCATTAGGTTTTGTTTGGAATTTTAGTGGGATATTCTGGACCTGGTAGAGTGCATGGGAGAATGACTCGACCGACCGAAAGGGATGCTATGGCAGCAAGCACTAGGTTTCGGGTAACGTGGTTTTTATCAGCTTCTAGTTGTTTGAAAGCTTTTCAAACATATATGATTTAATGGGCTTGACTTTAAGTTCTTCCTAAGTTGTATAATAGACTTGCTTAACTAAGGTTGGGAAAAACCTTTATTGAGGAGGTGAGGGGAGCGTTCTTGACGGGTGTGGTAGTTGTCTGTTATTATGGTGGGTGATGTAAGGTTGGCACCAAAGGTTTGGTGGCATCGGACCTTCATTCGGGCTTAGTGATGGAAAATCTTGAGGTCAAACCGTGGCTCGGTCAAGCTTATATCTATGAGGGTTAAATTTCGGGGCAGCGAGTACGTAGGCTATCAAAGTAAAGGTCAACGGGTCCTTGTCTATTATTACCTTCTTCCCTAAAGGTTCGTCAGGCTTAAGATGGGAAAATAGCAGCAGAACTTTCTCTGCTTGGGCAGCTTACAGCGAAGGAGAGTAATGGCAACAGAGGCGTTGTCTCGAGTAGTCGAGGTTAACAAGCTGTGCTATCCCCTTTAAGGTTTGGAAAATTCTTGGCTAGGAGGATTCGCGAAATGGAAAATGAGCGGTTTTGGAAATTCCGGGTTTATCTACACCTTGTTCCGCGGAGAACATGGCATAGTGTCTAACAAGGTAACAGGTCGTGGCGGTATCCGGCTCAGGGACAATCCTTACCAAAGGAGGTTTTGTAAGTCCATAGATTTCTACTTGAAATTCTCAGAGGCATGGGAAAATGGTCGCGACTGGTCACGGGTTTATATTTATGTGCTGGGGTCATAGTAGGAAAATGATTGTTACCTGGCATGTGTGGCAACACCTTTTTCTTTTATGTGGGAGGAGGCATGCATGAATGCGATGACATCATGATGTATGAATGATGCGATAAATGAATGAAATGGTTTAATGCTCATGAAAAATATTTTTGCATTGCCTTCATGCCATAGAAACAATAGGTGTATATATATATATATACATATATTGGGAGGTTTATCAAAGGCACAAGTCAAGTCTCCAAATTATGGTGGTGAGACATACAAGGGCTTCATACTTATCCAGGGGTGCAAGGTCAAGGTTTACTATCCCCCTTAAAATAAAAGGCTGTCAGTTGGGAGAATTAGAAAAATAGAAGTTAAAGTTGCGATGATGATCTCGGGTGTATCTATATGTCGATAGGGCAAGAACGGAGCTTAGCGGTTAATGTGAGGGCGGTAGGTTTAATTGGCGTCCATTCTTGGCGTCCTAACAATTTTTCCCTGGGCTGGAAAATACTTTTGCAATTTTTAGATGGTCAGGCTGCCCTGATGGAAATAGTCTGGTCAAGTGCTGCTGTGCCGGGAAAATGTGGGCTTGCTGCCTTTAGAGATCTCTTTGGGTCAGATCCCAAGGGTACAAAATTTGGGCAAAAATCATGGTGGAAGGTCAGTAAGTTTGTGATCTATATTTGGAAAATTAGAATTTTATCACCTACGGTTCTGTCTGGACAAATTCAACAGCCTACGGTATACCGGTTCTTGGATTCCTGTTCTTCCGAACTATACGAAGTTTTAGGACATGTTGCAGGGGCTCAAAAATTCTACCAAAATTCGTGAGGCATACTGGGTGAGTCTATAGGCTACTGCCAAAAGATCTATATTTTAGCAGCTATGGTTTGGGCTATAGGAAAAGATAAGGGCAGCTGTTATGAATTTTCAGGACAGGCTTATGCTGGTTAAATGGATGGTTTCGTCCTGAGGCAGGAGTTTAAATTTTTGGTAAAATTCATGAGGCTTCCAGGGCATGTAGTTACAGAAAAAAGATGCATATTTTACCATGCATGGTTTGGTCCATGCAAAAAGACGAAGGTTGCTGTCTACAGTTTTCCAGAACACAGTTAGACTAACTAATCGATCTTTTTCCTTATGATGCATGAGGTCTAAAAATTTGGAAAGATTTCATGGAGCCTACTGAGTTAGTCTACATGTTGCTGGTAAAAGTTCTCAGTTTTACCATCTACGATTTAGCATATGCAAATTTTGCAAACAGACTAACTCTAAATCCCAAAGTTTCAAACCACCGGCAAAATAAATCTTTAGTCAAGTTTTAAGTTAGCTAATTTATCACCTTTTAAATGCATTATGTTAGAGTGGTCCAGAAACTAGTTGTACTCTTAGGTGGTCCATATAAACAAACAAACTAAGGTTTTAGCACCACAAATTCCTAGTCTACATCGAGCTACTTACTCTAGGCTTGCTCGGCGGAATTTTTGAATAAGCGAGAATGAGAAGCTTAAAACCACCCCAAATCATTTTTGGTACAGAAATAACATGAGGAGGTTTTAATCTCAATCAACCCATTTTCAAAACTCTTCGGCTAGAGGCTTTTTCTAACCCGATATTCGCAAATCCGAGCTAGTTCATAGGAATAGTTTGCAAAGAGGTTTCAAAACTTTTCAAAACTCTTTGGTACTGATTTGTTTTGTTGATTAAGCGTTTTGAAACTCCATTTTTCAGAAGTGCAACTTTTCAAAAGGTTGCGGTCCTATAGAGCAAGATAAGAGCTTTAAAATCGAAATAGAGACATAGAGAAGATTAATCTCCAAAGAGGGATGAGATATAAGATTGAACAAGAATTTCACAATTAGTTTTATGGCTGAGAGCAAGCCCTCAAAATAAATTTTTTTGAATCCATGCTAAACGACCGACTTAAGGGGCTCCTATAGTCAGTATTCGCTCTGATACCATGCCTTGTCGGATACGCCTAGACCTTCCGTTCTATTTGAAATGTGAGTTGAAATGGTTCAGCTCATAAGACAAGTAGAACGAAACACCTGAGGTCCCGAGAGAGGGATATGTGAGAGATTGCTTGGGCCCTTAGCACCCGATCAACTTCACTGAGACATGCCCGTCAAACCACTCGAAGGTGCAACCGAGATGTGTTACACGTTCGGGAGACTTGACAAATTTGGCTAAAGATCTACAACGTCTCAAATATTCCTATCTCGTACTCGTGTGCTAGATTCACCCTTTCATCACAAGCTTGAATATACATAGCAAATACACTTAAATTGAACAAAACTTAAAGAATTACAACACTTAGATAATTACATTGGGTGACCGGCCAAATAAATATATCGGAGAGCGGCGAATAGTAGTGGCTTACTACCCATTCCACAAGCACACTAACTAGGGGTTTACCCCGTTAAGTTCTCATCCTAAAAGAAACAATCGATTACCCGCATCACTCAAAAGACTAAGGCTACACTGCAAGCAAAGTGGATATTCCAGTAGCAAGAGTCGATTACATTAAACAAGTTAATGTACTTGACAAGCACCAAGTCAAGCCTAACACTCTACATGTATGGCATATAATCAAGGTAGGCATAGTATAGTTCATTTTTGCATAAAGCAAGTTTTATTTGCATAAACACTTCCAAATCAGGTTTGCTTTCAAATGAAATTTCAGCAAGCAAGTTCTTAGCATATGGGCATCAAGGTAGTCATAAATCATGATTAAATATACACCTCAATGCCCTCCATGGCAGCAAGGAGCTCATTCACAAAATTCAACATAATTTGAAGGAAATTTCAGCATTTAGAAGGAAAAATTTGAGTCTATACTCAATACACATTCACACGCCGCTCACGACTGTGAGCACGGCTAATCGATTACTTTACTCTGCAGAGTTTGTACACTTTACCCACATGATGTAAATTACTCACATAGAGTGATACGCTCTAGTTTTGTTCGGTACTCATCGGTACCACCATACTCTACATGTCGAGTACAGACTAGAGTTCACAACGAAGCCTTTACACTACTTAGTTTCTAGCCTTGTATCAGCACGATACGTGTTCTCCCATCCTGGGCATACTAGAAATATGACCTAGAACCGTTAAGTGGCGGGCCCACGCCTTAACTTAACGCCATGGTGGCGGACACGACAGGGAACCCACCCACGTGGCACGTTATCGTTGTATTGGACAGACTTAGTCGCCTTTACCACGACAGGGTAAATAGGAAGTTCCTTTGGGTTATTCCGAACCCATACACACCGGCCTACCAGAGTGCAAGGCTAGTCGCTAGGTAGCTTATTTGGCTTAGGCCATCCCATACTGGCACATGTGGTTGTAATGTATACGAAATGAACACACGTTGAGTGAAGTCCTTAAGTCGGTCTGGGCACACTCTCCCCCTATCGGTGCACAACTAATCACCATATGTGCACCACTTGCGGCCCAAACCTAAAATCCGTGTTTTTCATCATTTTATTTGTCAAAATCACAATTGTTCGAGTTCTATACAGATTATTTAAGAAAAATGAATTTCATGTTTGTGATGAGCCCACAACACCGAGGAAAACATTTGTAAGCATGGCTAAGCATCATACTACTCTAGACATCATAATCATTGACACAAGGTGTTATAACCATATTTTTCCTAAGGTTAGGAATGAAGGTTATGTACATATGTGGGGTTAGGTGATAATGCATGTGATAGGAGTTTGTCTAATATGTTTAACAAGATTTTATCATATTAGTGTACAATCAACATGCAAGTTTTGCAAACAATTTCAATAACCTCCAAACATGGGATAGGGGTGATGAAAGAGAGGAGGTTGGACTTGCTTGGAAATGTCGGCATCCTAATCTCGTCTTTACCGTTCAAGCAATCATCTATACAAAATACACGTTATGCAATTAAACACCGAAATATGCATGATTTTTGCACATTGAGTAGGTACTGATCTCCAATGATTTTAGGTTAAATAATTTTCAATTGACCTTATTCCGTTTAGGAGTTACGTATTTTAGAAGTTTTGTCGGGTCGCAACGGCTTAGGGTTAGGTGCTGTTTGGACAGGGCTTCTATAATTGAATTTTTATTAATTTTGCTCCACAGAGGGTTGGATAAGTGTTTTCTAGGACTACCACAATTGGTCTCATAATTTTTAGAGATTTTATAACTTTCTTGGGTATTTCACAAATCTACGACGGGTTTTAGGCATATAGTGTTTTATATACATATGGCTTTAGAGATTTGGGTCCAGATCTTGGTTTATTTTCTGAGGATGCCTAGAAATATGTAATTTGGTTAACCAATTTAATTCTAGTCCATTTCTTCATTATTCTACCACCTACTTTGTGAGCTAGAGGGCGTTCTAGGCTATTTTTCCTTATCATATTAACTTAGATGGTGCTATATGGGCTAAGTCCCCAAAACCACCTTAGTGAGTGGTGTTGGAACTATGGCTCCACGGGTTTGACAAGTTTTAATTGCATTTGAGTGAGCTAGGGTACAATTTATACCTACATCTATGTGTATATATATACGAATAGTGGTTGATCTATCTATTGTGGCTAGCACCTAAATTAACTATTTGAGGTCTTCCTATACTTTTAGTAATTGAGTTGCCATAATTTATTTTACTTAATGAAAATTCATTTCTTACTGGTTTATAAAAACTTGGTTCACTTAAAAAGGATTAAGAATGAATTAATTGCAAGGTGCATAAAAAGGTTTACTTTTTATTTAAATATTTAAGTGATGTTGCTACACAGTAAGCACATGTTTTTATTTTGTAACTTGATAACATGTGTTTTGGTGAATCTACAGAACTTGAGTTTATTCAAGAATGAGTTAGATGAATTTTAAATAAGTCCCTAAAGGTTGACTGCCCTAAAAGTAGCCTTTTCTCTAAAAGAGTTTTGCAAGCATTTGAACCAAAGAATGTATTCCTTTTTATTTTTCCTATTTAGAGAGGATAAGACGAGGAAGCTGTAGGTTTTGGGTTTGCTCAAATTGAAGCTAATTCTAATTTTCTAGAGATTTTACAAATTTACACATGGTGTATGGGTAGTTTGCGTTATTTGAATTTTTGGGATAAATCTGGGGAAATAAGGCCCATGTTTTATGGTTCTAAAATTTAGTTTACTATTCAAGGAATCTACAGAATTTGTGTTTGCCCAAAAATAAGTTAAATTAAATTTTCTATAAATGTTATAAGCTTAGGCTAGCTCTGTGTGTGATTTAACTTAGAGAAATTTTAGGGACAAAATTTGTACTGTGAGTGCTAGGTTTCATGTTTCTAAAATAAATTCATATCTTTATGAGTTCACATAAAATTGTTCCACTCAAAAAGGAGTTAATTTGGATTTTATATGAATTTTACAAGTTGAGCACATTTTCGACAAATCTGGAAAATGATTTAGTCTTTTATTCAGTTTTAATTAAGGGTCCCTAACAGATTCTCATTATTGCGCGGTTGGGTCCAGGGGTCCACTCCGTCGGTCTACGTTAAATTGTAAAAAGGTCCGGGGTTCCGACAAATGGCAACTGCAGTCCATAGCACATGTTTAATTGGAAATCTATTAAGAGCGCCTCAGTTATTTTCTATTTACATTTAGGTCCTCGGGTCCACATTGTTAGTGATATGCCCTAGAGGCAACATGGAGATGTTGGATATCACGTCAATGTTTATGTATTTATGAATAAAGTGTTATTCAGTTCCATGAAATAGACATCTTGTATTGATCAATAAGTACGTGACTTATTTATGAGACTCTTTATGTATGAATCTATTTCTAAACGATCACTCGATCATTTGTCATATTGTTGGAACAAATATGATTCTAAGATCGGCATGTTTATTGATTGATGATCATGTCTCATAGATCATGGGTATGGAGATACCAAATCAATAAACATGGACATATGTGTTGGAGAACACATTGTTGGATAGACCCACCATGAGACACTACGGGAATTAATGTGCCATTAGTTGGTCTCGTGTAGTGTTGGTACAAAGTCCTTAGACCTGAGATCACCATGGATTCCAACATGTGTAGTAGCCTACTTTGGGACTACCAAACGCTATTCAGTAATGGGTAGTTATAAAGGTAGTTTTCGGGTTTGCTATGAAACATGGAGTGGGATGTGAGTGATCAAGATGGAATTTGCCCCTTCTTTGGAGAGATATCTCTGGGCCCCTCGAGGTAATGGATTATGGAAATGCATGGCCATGCTAAGTTGATTGAGGAGTCAATCAACGACGATAATCCAATACGGTTCGAGTGAATGGTTAAGCTATTGAAGGGATGGCACACATCTTGCCTATAGCTTAACCGGTATCGTGAGGCAAAGAGATTTGTGTACACATTACAGTTCGAGCTGATATTATTCTTGTATACTATGGTGTCAATATGTGCTTTGCTAGGCGCAGCATTGTTGTCAGTGCAGGTGAGTTGGACTCGAGCCGACGGTCGGTTAAGTTAGACTATAGCCGAAACCGAGTATACCGAACCTACTGGTCGCACGCTTAAGGGGATAAGAACGAGGCATTCGAGTTGGACTCGGATACGGCTCGATCGGATAGGGATCCGATCGGATAGAGTCTATGGGCTTACGACGTATGGGCGACCAACTCGTGAGATTCGGATGGGATCCGATTCAAAATAGAGTCCCTGATCGGCCACTAGTCCTAGTCGGCCAACTCTATATAAAGGAGGGAGGGTGGAGAGTCTGCGGCACGTCAATTGCATCGCGTGCAACGAAGTCGCCGAGATCAATCTCCACGGAAACCCTCCCCACTTTCGAGCCAAACCCTAGCCTTGCATCGCGTGCTAGCACACGGGTGTTCGGCGTTCGTCCCCGGACGTGTGGATACCGGTAGAGGCGCTGCTACGTTGCACGCCGTTGATCGGCCGGATCGGCTGCAATCGGAGCGATCGGGCTGTGGTGGAATCGGCCGCGGTCGGGCGCATCGGAGCGAGGCGTGAGAACGCGCCGGACGGCTCGAATCGGGCGATTGGCGAATCCGTACTCTCCGAGAATCGGCTACACTGTTCCGGATCGGATTGCCACGATTGGCTATTCCGCCGCATTCTACTCCAATCGGTAACGATCTATCGGCCCTTACTTGCAAGTGTTCCCTGGTTTGCGCGGTAAAAAGTTTTGTTTTCGGCTAGCGTAGCCTCCGCGTAACCCTTCAAAGTGGTATCGAGCAATGTTGCTTAGTTCGGGTTTTAGATTGGATGCGGTACAAGTTTTGCGCACGGGTTGATTAGATCAATCGGTTTTACGGGATACGTTGAGGAGAGTAGATGGTAATTGCGTTCCTTGATAGTGTATCGGAACGACGTAATGTGATTACGTGAAGCAATTTCCATATAACTCAGTTTGAGTTGAGTTCGAGATAGCGTTCCTTGATAGTGTATCGGAACGGTATAATGTGATTATACCGAAGCTATCTCGTAGTCCGACTTTGTTGCGTACCCCCTTATAGGTCGTCTCAAGTGCCGTATCTCTGCGATAAGTAGAAAACGTTTCTACGCCTAACTTGTTTTTGAGAGAATGCTTTGAGATGGTATGGCCCTATTGTATGTATGAGATGCATGTGATGCATGTAATATTCTTTCATATGTGCAATCCACGTAATATTCTTTCATACGTGCAATGCTTGTAATATTCTTTCACGACTGCGAGTCGATGTAATCTTCAATTAGAGCTTCTATAGTAGTAGCTTAGTTTGAAGATATCAAGCATTCGACACTTGGAAGATGGTGCCGAAGATGGAGATCCTCGCGCGGCATGGAGATGGAGATCATCATGTGAAGGGGGCCATACTATTTCATTATATGCTATTCTTCTTGCTTTCATATGTGATATGTTTGTTTGATAGGATAGCATCCCTCTCAAAATTAAGTAGTAATGATGCCCTTCCAAATGTTGCACCCGTCACCGTTATGCTCGTCAATGGTGGGTCCGCCAAAAGCGAGTGCCATTCTCTATCATAACACGAGGGGGTATATGTCGACATATACATGCGGGAACATTTGGTTTACTTAACAAGGCTATCAAAACAGTTTTGAGCCTTGGGGCATAGGTTGGGGCGGGCATGGAGATGCCACACCAACAACAAGAGTCACATAGAGATGTGATTAGCAAGGAGTTGCTTACCGATGTTATTAATCTTCCAACAGTGATGCCAAAGCTCACTAGAAAATTAATTAACATGCGGATCTTGACCCAAGACGTAACCTAGAGGGAAGGTGGAAAATACGTAATGGGAGTCTTATGTTAAATTGTTTAACAAAAGACATAGCATAAACATTGTGCTAAACTTTGCTTTTTCTTGTTGTAGAATAAATGGCGGCTAATACTACACCCAGTACCTTTAACTTGTGATCTATTCTCGAAAAGGAAAAATTAAATAGAACAAACTTTATGGATTGGTATCGCAACTTGAGAATTATTCTCAAGCAAGAGCGTAAGGAGTACGTTCTTGAAGTACCTTATCCGGAGGATTTGCCTAATAATGCCACCGCAACTGTGCACGGAGAGCTTACGAGAAGCACACTAATGATGCCCTAGATATAATTTGTCTCATGCTAGCTACAATGTCCCACGAGCTTCGAAGCAATATGAGAGCGGCGATGCTCACACTATTATTCGGGGACTGCGTGGCATGTTTGAGAACCAAGCTCGGGCCGAGAGGTTCAACACCTCAAAGTCCTTGTTTGCGTGCAGCTTGTTGAGGGAATCCCGTCATCCGCATGTGATAAAGATGATTGGCTACATTGAGAGTCCGGAAAAACTAGGTTTTCCCCTTAGCCAAGAGTTGGCTACCGATGTGATTCTCCAGTCGCTCCCTCCAGAGCTTTGAGCCATTCATATTAAATTATCACATGAACAATATGGATAGAACCTTGGCTGAATTGCATGAGATGCTAAAGACAGTGAGGAGAGTATCCAGAAAAACGGTCATCATGTGATGATGATGCGAGAAGGCTAACGCAAACCACTGTCAAGAAACTTTGCACCAAGAAAGTTAACTCCCGATGAGATCGCGAGTGCCTCTAATGCAAAGAAGGGCAAGAAGGGGTCGGCGGCATCGGATGCCGTTTGCTTCTCTTGCAAGGAGACAGCCACGGAAAAGGCGCAAGAAGTACATGGAGGATCTCAAGAAGAAGCAAAGTACGACTTACGCTTCAGTATTAATGTTATAGACATTAATCTTGCTACTTCACCTCACGACTCTTGGGTATTTGATACCGGATCGTAGCTCATATTTGCAAATCGTTGCGAGGGAATGAGAAGAAGTAGAGGATTGAGAAGGGGCGAGGTGAACCTCGCGCGTCGGCAATGGAGCAAGCGTTGCTACGATTGCCGTCGGCACGATACCACTTCATCTACCTTCGGGATTAGTTTTGGAATTAAATAATTGTTATTGTGTTTCAACACTATGTCAAACGTTATTTCCGCTTCATGTTTACAAGCGGAAGGATATGATTTTAGATCAATGAACAATGGTTGTTCAATATATCTCGTAGATATGTTCTATTTTCATGCTCCATTGGTGAATGGATTATACGTTTTGAATCTTGAAGCGTCTCCCATCTATAACATTAATACGTAAAGGCAACTCTCTAATGATATAAACCCCACGTTTATCCGGCATTGTCGCTTAGGCCATATAAATAAGAAACGCATGGAGAAGCTCCATAAGGATGGATTGCTTCACTCTTTTGATTTTGAATCATTTGAGACATGTGAGTCTTGTTTACTTGGTAAGATGACAAAGGCACCTTTCACGGGACACGGTGAAAGAGCAAGTGACTTGTTGGCACTCGTACATACCGATGTATGTGGACCAATGAGCTCAACGGCCGAGGTGGTTATCGTACTTCATTACCTTTACCGATGACTTTAGTAGATATGGTTATATCTACTTAATGAGGCATAAGTCCGAATCCTTTGAAAAGTTCAAAGAATTCCAGAATGAAGTACGTAATCATTTAGGAAAAACAATCAAGTTTCTACGATCGGATCGTGGAGGAGAATACTTGAGCCAAGAGTTTGGTAATCATCGAAAGATTGTGGAATTGTTCCACGTTGACTCCGCCAGAACTCCACAATGGAATGGGGTGTCCGAACGGAGAAATCGCACCTTGTTGGACATGGTGCGGTCGATGATGAGCCAAAGTGATCTTCCGTTATCCTTACGGGGATATGCTCTTGAAACAAACATTTGCGCTCACACTAAATAGAGTTCCATCTAAGTCGATTGAAAAGACACCATATGAGATATGGACAGGGCAACCCCTAGTTTGTCTTTTCTCAAAATTTGGGGATGTGAGGCTTATGTAAAACGTTTACCGATCGACAAGCTCACACCCAAATCGACAAGTGCTTCTTTGTGGGATATCCTAAGGAAACAAAGGGATATTACTTTTATAATCGGGAACAAGGCAAAGTGTTTGTCGCCCGACACGGTGTCTTCTTGGAGAAAGAGTTTCTTTCAAGAAGGGTTAGTGGGAGCAGGGTGCATCTTGAAGAAGTTCAAGAAACACCGAAAAACGTTTGGCGACCACGTAACCACAACAGAGGAACAAAGTGTTGCGCCACCGTTGCCAGATACACCCACCCCACGGAGTGTCCAAAGATCACGTCGTGCGCCCGACAGTACACAGTGCGGAACAACGTGATATATTGTTGTTGGACAACGATGAACCTAAGACCTATGAGGAAGCGATGGTGGGACCCGATTCCAACAAGTGGCTTGGAGCCATGAAATCCGAAATAGAATCCATGTACGATAATCAAGTTTGGAACTTGGTTGATCCACCCGATGGTGTCAAAACCATTGAGTGCAAATGGGTTTTTAAGAAAAGGCCGATATGGATGGAAATGTTCACATCTATAAGGCGCGATTGGTGGCGAAAGGTTTTAAACAGATTCAAGGAGTTGATTATGATGAAACCTTCTCGCCCGTCGCAATGCTTAAATCTATTCGGATTAACCTAGCGATTGCTGCGTATTTCGATTATGAGATATGGCGAGATGGATGTCAAAACGGCTTTCCTGAATGGAAACCTAAGCGAGGATGTATACATGATACAACCTCGTGGTTTTGTCGATCCGAATCGCTGGAAAGATATGCAAGCTACGTAAATCCATTTATGGATTGAAGCAAGCATCTCGGAGTTGGAATATTCGTTTTGATGAAGTAATCAAAGGGTTTGGTTTCATCAAAAATGAAGAAGAGGCCTGTGTTTACAAAAAGGTCGTGGGAGCGCAATTGTATTTCTAATCTTATATGTGGATGACATATTACCGATTGGAAATGATATCCCTATGCTTGAATCCGTCAAGTCTTCATTGAAAAATAGTTTTTCCATGAAAGACTTAGGGAGGCAAAGCATATATATTGGGCATTCGGATCTATAGAGATAGATCCAAGAGGCTAATTGGATTAAGCCAAAGTACATACATTGACAAGGTGTTGAAAAGGTTCAACATGCATGATTCCAAGAAAGGTTTCTTGCCTATGTCACATGGCATCAATCTTAGCAAGAATCGGTGTCCTCGGACACATGATGAGCGGAATAAGATGGGTATGGTTCCATATGCTTCGGCAATTGGATCCATCATGTATGCCATGCTTTGTACACGCCCGCATGTCTCGTACGCTTTGAGTGCTACGAGCAGATACTCGCCGATCCATGTGAAGGTGCACTGGATCGCCGTAAAGAATATCCTTAAGTACTTGAGAAGAACTAAGGATATGTTCCAAGTCTATGGAGGTGAGGAAGAGCTCGTTGTAAGTGGTTACACCGATGCTAGCTTCCAAATGACAAGGATGATTATAGATCGCAACCGGGGTTCGTGCTCCGCCTCGAACGGAGGCGCAGCCACCGGAAGAGTTCCAAGCAGATACCGTTGCTGATTCTACAACGGAGGCCGAGTACACCGCTCGCTCTGGAAGCCGCAAAGGAGGCCGTTTGGATCAAGAAATTCGTTTCGAGCTTGGTGTGATGACTAGTACGACTGGTCCAATGTCTCTCTATTGTGACAATAGTGGAGCCATTGCGCAAGCCAAGGAGCCGAGGTCACATCGAAGTCCAAACACATACTTCGGCGATATCATCTCATCCGCGAGATTGTGGACAGAGGTGATGTCAAGATATGCAAAGTGCACACGGATCTCAACATAGCCGATCCGTTGACAAAACCTCTCCTCACCGAAGCATGAGGCGCACACAAGAGCAATGGGTATTAGATACTTACATGATTGACTCTAGTGCAAGTGGGAGATTGTTAGTGATATGCCCTAGAGGCAACATGGAGATGTTGGATATCACGTCAATGTTTATGTATTTATGAATAAAGTGTTATTCGGCCCATGAAATAGACATCTTGTATTGATCAATAAGTACGTGACTTATTTATGAGACTCTTTATGTATGAATCTATTTCTAAACGATCCTCGATCATTTGTCATATTGTTGGAACAAATATGATTCTAAGATCGGCATGTTTATTGATTGATGATCATGTCTCATAGATCATGGGTATGGAGATACCAAATCAATAAACATGGACATATGTGTTGGAGAACACATTGTTGGATAGACCCACCATGAGACACTACAGAATTAATGTGCCATTAGTTGGTCTCAGTAGTGTTGGTATAAAGTCCTTAGACCCGAGATCACCATGGATTCCAACATGTGTAGTAGCCTACTTTGGGAAAACCAAACGCTATTCCGTAATCGGGTAGTTATAAAGGTAGTTTTTGGGTTTGCTATGAAACATTGAGTGGGATGTGAGTGATCAAGATGGAATTTGCCCCTCCTTTGGAGAGATATCTCTGGGCCCTCGAGGTAATGGATTATGGAAATGCATGGCCATGCTAAGTTGATTGAGGAGTCAATCAACGGACGGATAATCCAATACGGTTCGAGTGAATGGTTAAGCTATTGAAGGGATGGCACACATCTTGCCTATAGCTTAACCGGTATCGTGAGGCAAAGAGATTTGTGTACACATTACAGTTCGAGCTGATATTATTCTTGTATACTATGGTGTTAATATGTGCCGCTAGGCGCCGCAGGATGTGTCGGCCGAGTTGGACTCGAGCCGACTGGTCGGTTAAGTTAGACTATAGCCGAAACCGAGTATACCGAACCTACGTGGTCGCACGCTTAAGGGGATAAGAACATGCATTCGAGTTGGACTCGGATACGGCTCGATCGGATAGGGATCCGATCGGATAGAGTCCTATGGGCTTACGACGTATGGGCAGCCAACTCGTGAGATTCGGATGGGATCCGATTCAAAATAGAGTCCCGATCGGCCACTAGTCCCGATCGGCCAACTCTATATAAAGGAGGGAGGGGTGGAGAGCTGCGGCACGTCAATTGCATCGCGTGCAACAGAAGTCGCCGAGATCAATCTCCATGGAAACCCTCCCCACTTTCGAGCCAAACCCTAGCCTTGCATCGCGTGCTTGCACACGGGTGTTCGGCGTTCGTCCCCGGACGTGTGGATACCGGTAGAGGCGCCGCTACGTTGCGCGCCGTTGATCGGCTTCGGACGGCTGCAATCGGAGCGATCGGCCGTGGTGGAATCGGCCGCGGTCGGGCGCATCGGACCGAGGCATGAGAACGCGGCCGGACGACTCGAATTGGCCGATTGGCGAATCGGCTGCCTCCGGGAATCGGCTACACTGTTCCGGATCGGATTGCCCCGATTGGCTATTCCGCTGCATTCTACTCCAATCGGTAACGATCTATCGGCCCTTACTTGCAAGTGTTCCTGGTTTGCGCGGTAAAAAGTTTTGTTTTCGGCTAGCGTAGCCTCCGCGTAACCCTTCACACATGTCATATGGGTGATATTTACAGAAAGAACCTTCCAAGATCAAAGCTTTCACTAATTGAGATTGCTGGCGCGTAATTACCGTGGGACCCAGACGTTGGTGGCAGAGGATGAGGAGGAAGACACCGGCAGGAGCAGGGGCTCTTCGGCCGGCGGCTTGACGGCGGCGTCGAGACTTCTTCAGCAAGGTCCTGATGCACCTAATTAGGTGTAGCCCCTGACTATGTGGTTAGTCAAAAAACAGACTAAGTATATAGTCAAGAACTATAAAAAATCATTCTCATATGAATACTTAGCTCATGCTAAAGCAATCATAAAAATCTCATTACCCGACAAGTTCATACTCATCCAAGTGAATTTTCCCGAGTCATCTCAGAACAAATAATTCAATCAACCCTCATGGGTGGAAAGCACTCGGTAAGCTCATGCTCATCCGAGTGGATCTGCCCGAGTTATTTCGGAACAAGTATTTCAATCGTCCCTCATGGGAAAACGAGTTTTTCAATTGTATGAAAAACTCGACCAAATTATTAAATCGCTCTTGCCATAATACTGGTCTAAATCATTAAAGATCTTCACCAAGGTGGAAAATAGCATTGATATAATCACTTAATCAAATGCCAAAAAACCAAACAGCCCTTGTCATCAAGGCAGCTATAAAAAGCTTAACTGTTGGTCACCTTCCAAGTTGCATCATGCCAGCTTCTCATGAAGTCAAGCAAACCGCGGTTCGGAAGGATTTCCAAAGGTATAGGGCATTCGGACACGTTCATATTGCCAGGGAAAATCTGCTTAAGCTGATCCGCTTAAGTCTTTAAGAACACGCGTCGAGCCACACCTTATCTGGGCCGTAGATTCTCTCATGGGCTCGGCCCAATCACGAGAAAACCTAGCGCAACCCTCAAATCTTTCTATAAAGGCTCGAGGTCGTCCCCACCTCTTCATCTTCCAAAAAATCCCTCTTTTCACAGCACTGTTCATCAGTTCCCTGCGAAGAACCCTAGACTCACGCGCACCCAAATCCATCCGTCCAGGAGCTCGCTTCTTGCCACAAACCAGCTTCTGCAGCCAATCTCCCAAGACCCCCTGCTCAAATCTCCATCCTTTCCGACCAGATCCACTTCCCATCAAAACCACACTCATGGCGGAGGAAAAGAGGATCCCCTTTGACCAATGGGCCACATCGGATGTGAGGGAATCTACCCTCAAGGAGATGATGAAGCACGGCGTGCTTCCTCCAAAGGAGATCGTGGGCTGGTGCCCGGCAGCGGGTGAAGATTTTCCATCTCCGAACACCGGTGAGCTCGTTGTATTCACCTCTTTTTTCTATTGCGGGTTCAGCCTCCCCACTTCTGAGTTCTTCCGGGGGCTTTTAGATTACTATGGTCTCCAGCTCTACCATCTGAACCCCAACTCCATGCTTCACATCGCTCTTTTCATTCATGTATGTGAAGCGTTCCTTGGCATCCTCCCCCATTTCCAACTGTTCCGCCGCATGTTTTATCTTAAACCGTATCCGAATAAAGACCACCCATGCGTCGTTGCCCGGGCGGGTTTTCAACTCCGCGGATCTCTCCGCAAGGAGTATTTCTCTCTTCCCTTAAAGTCTTCCAATAAGGGATGGCACGCGGACTGGTTCTATATCAACAATCTCGAACCCAGCCTGCCAGCCTTTGTCGGCCTTCCCCCTGTCCCCAGGCAAACTTGGAGCACTGTTCCAGTAGCTCAAGATTGGGATGAGGCCAACAAATTGCTAGCGAAGATCCTAGCGATGAAGCAAAGAGGTCTTCGCGGCGAACAGATCACTTGGCACTTCATCAGGTGCCAACTGGCTCCAATCAAAGAGCGGTCAAAGCCAGCCTTTGAGTACGAAGGCGGGAAGGACCCTAATCGGGAAGATCAAGATCCACTTAGTTACGAGATCCTGAAGATTCGGATGTATAAGATCTTCTCGACTGGAATTGCAGTCGAGCGCACCCTCATTCTGCTGGTTCTTCCCTTTAACATCCATCGGCCTCCTCCTCCGGTAAGCCGACTGACTGCTTCGTATTATCTTGCAACCTTGATGTCACGCCTCTTAATATTATGAAAACTTTTCTTGCAGGAAAATGCTTCTGTTGTCTCCAAACCGTACAAGGTGCCTCACGATGACGTACCGCTCCGTCCTGCCAAGAAGCCGACTGGCGGGATAAAGATTCAAAGCGATCCGGCCGGGAAGCGGCGGCCCCGATTGAGGACGCCAACAAGCGGGCGAGCAAAGGAGGCTCGTCATTGATGACTCGACGACGACATCCCGGCTCCTCCAGCCGAGACGCCCTCCAAAGCCATCACCGAAGGTGGCACCAAAGATCCGCCGGTCGTCTGTGTACATTTCACGGCTGAAGTCCGAACTTTTTCGTCGAAAAATTTCCTTGTCTTCATTCCAAATTGTATTTGTTGTTGCAGGAGGCCCGTGGACATAGATCCCGCCGGAAGGATGAGGGGCTCGCCCACCGCGCTACCGAGACATCCAAGCCCGCAGAGCCAAGACCCCTGAGCCCGCTTCCGTGTGAGAGTGCTCCGGGCAGAAAACCCTCGCCTCCTAAGAGGGATGTCCCGAGGAAAGAGCCCCCGACCACCAGCCAGGATGTCCCGACTGGAAGCCAGTCGGCAGCTGGGAAGCCTCAGGCTGCGGCTCGATCAGCCCCGACTGAGGATCAATCGGCAAAAAGCCGAGGAAGGAGGCACTGGTCAAGCTCCACCCAAGAGTGCACCACCGAATCCAAAAGTAAGTCTTGAATCAATAGTCTTGTCTTTACTCTTTAGTTTGAATTTTTCATGTCTTCATTTGTTTTTCTTGTCTACCAGCCACGGTGGAGGAAATCCCCAGGTTACAGTCTTCTAAAACCTGGGTTCCTCCGATCAAGATCGAGTGGCGAGACTTGGAAGGCAAGAGGCAGGGCATCGTCTTGGACAGGCAAGCTGAAAGCGAAGAAAGGGATGCCCTTGTCAACAGCCTAAACAAGGCGACTCGGATACTCAATGTAAGCCCAGATCTTCTTTTTGTCTTGTATCATTATTTTTTTTCAGTCGGTCAATCCTTGGATTTTGCGTGCAGAAGGAGTATTGCCGCTCCATGGCCAAGTCGGAGGCGCTGGAGAAGCTCGTCCCACACTTAAACTCCCTGGAAGACATCCAGATGAAGTCAAGACCACTCGGGAGGAGGCTGCGTCGAGGGAGGTGGCCCTAAGGAGGGAGATAGCGGTGCTCCGGGAGGAGAACCTCGACCTCCGAGGATCAGTCGGGAGTAAGCTTATCTCTCCGAGTTTCTTTATGATTCTCATGTTGACCTTGGTTGCCGATGATCTTCTTTGCTTGTAGAGAATTGTCGGAGGTGCACTCGCTCCAGTCCACTGGGAGGCGCCACCCGACAAGGCCGAATTGGAGGCCGAGTTTGAAGGTAAGCTTCTTCAAGTAACATTCTTTGCGCCGCTTTATTTCCGAGTGCTCGCGTGATCGATACCTTTGGAGCTTACGAAGTCAAGACCCGGGCTCAATATGACGTCTTGCTCGAGCGGGTCAAAAGGGCCGGAGAAGTCCGGGAGGAGGTCGCCAACGCAGCAACACCGATCTTGCTGTCCCTGTTTCATCAGGGAGTCGGGGCTAGTTCGCTAGAGCCGCTGGAGATCTTTGACAAGCCGCGGAGGGCCCCGACCGCATTTGGCGAATATTACCGAAGCCGCCAACATGGGAGCAGTGTCCGGCTCTCGCACGTACTGTCTCTACCCCCGAGTGGATATCAACTCGGTGGGAGAGGGCTTCGCTGATGGGACCTCAGATGAGCAAGCCTTAGAGATGCTGAGCGAAGCACAGGAGTCAACGAAGAAGATTTCTGTTGATGTAGTGGCTAACTTCCGGATTTGATTTGTCTTGTAAATATTGTCTTGGAAATGTCGTATGATCGTGACGCTCTGACACAAACTTGTGATATATTTAGTTTATTTATGTTAATGCCTTGATCCGAGTTTTTGTGTGAAATTTCTTAAGTAATTTTCGTCTGACTGTCACCAAGCCTAGGCTCGATTAGGTCATCAGAAAAATCTCAGTCCTTAAACACTGAACTCGAATCAGGGAACATTAAACAATGATAAACCAAATCATGCACAGAAGTTGATGAGGAGAACTTATGCTTTATTGACATACGTATAGCCCCCGACTGCTAACTCAAGAAGTCATCTTGCTTGAGGTTGGCAGTCAAGGAAAACATGAAACTTTAGTCAAGTTAAGCATAAAATTGTCAAAGATGCTCGATGTTCCAGGAGTTCTCCACCATAGATCCGTCTTCATGCTTTAGTCGGTATGCGCCGGGCCGAGTCACCTCAGCGATTATGTATGGTCCTTCCCATAAGGGGGATAACTTGTGACGGTCTTTGGTGGTTTGAATCTTGCGTAGAACCAGGTCGCCCACGATGAAAGCTCGTGCTCGAACGTTGCGACTGTGGTATCGTCTGAGCCCTTGAAGATATTTGGCCGACTGGATGAGGGCTGCCTCACGGGCCTCTTCCAGTCGGGTGAGGTCGTCCACTCGGTCGGGGTCGTAGCATTCATCGTTGAAGCTGCGAACTCGAAGGGATTCATACTCCATCTCGTTTGGCAACATGGCTTCTGCACTGTAGACCAAAAAGAAGGGAGTTTGGCCGGTAGCCCGACTGGGTGTGGTCCGCAGAGACCATAGGACCGAGGGAAGCTCTTGGACCCACTTGCCTGCGTAAGGGCTTAGACGATCGAACACGCGGGCCTTGATGCCTTGAAGGACCATGCCGTTAGCCCGTTCGACTTGTCCATTGCATTTGGGGTGGGCGACTGACGCATAGCAAATCTTGATTCCGAAGTCTTCGCAGAATTCCTTGAAGATGCCTCCCATGAATTGAGTCCCATTGTCGGTTATGATTCTGTTTGGGACGCCGAAGCGGTGCACGATGTTGAGGAAGAAATCCCGTGCCTTGTCGCAGTAATTGTGGCAACCGGCCCTGGCTTCAATCCACTTGGAAAACTTGTCGATTGTGACGAAAAGTGTGTAAATCCTCCTGGAGCTTTTTTGAAAGGGCCGACCATGTCCAAGCCCCATACCGCGAACGGCCAGGATAGTGGGATTGTTTGTAGCTCCTGGGCCGGGACATGGCTCTGTCGGGCGAAAAATTGGCAGCCCTCACAGGTTCGTACGACTGTGTCCGCGTCGGAGACCGCGGTAAGCCAGAAGAAACCTTGTCTGTAAGCTTTGCCCACAAGAGTGCGTGCTGCCGCGTGGCTTCCGCATATGCCCGAGTGGATGTCTTGGAGTAGCTGCCTCCCTTCCTCGGGTGTGATGCATCTCATTAGAATTCCGGAGGGACTTCTCTTGTATAAGTCGGAGTCAACCATGACATATGCTTGGCAACGACGTCGGACGCGTTCTGCCTCATTCCGGTCTTCCGACAGCTCTTGCTGAGTTAAGAATTTGATGAGCGGCGTCCTGCAGTCGGCATTAGTCATGGCGACTTCGTTTGCAGCTTGTTCGTTGGAAGTTGTCTTTGCCGTGATGGTTGGCTCATAGAGGTGCTCGACAAAAACATCTGTTGAGGCAGCTTCGCGCTTGGACCCGAACTGTGCCAACTCATCGGCTGCTTCGTTATTATGTCTCAAGACATGTGAGAGTTCGAGCCCGTCAAATTTGTCTTCAAGTTTGCGGACTTCTTGCCGGTAGGCCTCCATGGTGTCGTTTAGACAGGACCAGTCCTTCATTACTTGGTTGACGACCAGTTGGGAGTCGCCTTTCACAAAGAGCCGACGTATTCCGAGTGAAACTGCGAGGCGTAGTCCATGTAGCAGGGCTTTGTACTCGGCAACGTTGTGTGAGGCGGAGAAGTGGAGGTGAAGGACATATCTTAGCCATTCCCCGCCGGGAGATCAAGACAACTCCCGCTCCTAAGCCGGTGATCCTCTTGGATCCGTCGAAGTGCATGATCCAAGTTGTTGGAGGTCTTTCCGAGGTATGTTCTCTTGTCGCTCACCCACTCGGCCAGGAAATCCGCCAGGGCTTGTGATTTTATAGATGTCCTCGCCTTAAAAGTCAAGTCCAATGGCTTCAGCTCTAAGGCCCACTTAGCGATGTGCCCAGTCGCCTCTCGGTTGTGGATGACATCGCCGAGTGGAAAGGAAGTGACGACAAGTGACCGAGTGACCCGAAAATAGTGCGCCAATTCTCCTCGCGGTTATCGGATACCATAAAGCAATTTTTGTATCCGAGGGTAGCGGATTTTGGCTCCCGCCAATACTTCGCCGACAAAGTAAATCGGCCTCCGAATCTTCCGAGCCCGTCCTTCTTCTTCGCGCCGACCACGAGGACCGTACTAACCACTTGGTGAGTGGTGAAACATACAAGCAGCCAGAGGTTCCTAAGGCCGAGGCGAGGCCAGACAGCACGTTGTAAGGAACTCTTTGAAGTCTTCAAAGGCCTTGTTGGCTTCCGCGGTCCACCGGAAGTCGTCCTGTCTTCTTTAACAATCAAGAAGGGCATGCCTCGTTCGCCGAGTTGAGAGATGAAACGGCTTAGCGCCGCCGTGCATCCAAGTGAGCTTCGGACGTCCTTCCGGTTACGGGCTTCATGCTCCGGGTTCAACTTCATTCAAGGCCCGATGTTTGCAAAAGTTTCTTCTAGGTCGCCGATCGGTCTTCTTTTCGCTTGGTCTTGATGACAACGTCGTCGACATAAGCTTCTACGTTCTTGCCGATCCGCGCCTGGGAAGCATCTCCGGATCATGTGTTGGTATGTGGCACCGGCGTTCTTTAGGCCAAAAGGCATGGTGATATAGCAAGTAGGCCCCAAACGGCGTGATGAATGATGTCTTCAGCAAGTCGGATTCTTTCGAGCTGATCCGGTGATAGCCCGAGTAACAATCCCGAAACTTAGGAGTTGGCAATGCACTGTTGAGTCTATGACTTGGTCGATGCGAGGCAGCCCGAATGGATCTTTGGGACAGCTTTGTTGAGGTCGGTATAGTTGACGCACATGCGCCATTGCCCCGTCTTCTTACGATTGACCAGGTTGGCTAACCGTGGGATGAAGGACTTCTTTGATGAAGCCGGCAGCAAAGAGTTTTGCGAGCTCTTCCTTGATAGCGTCTTTTCGGTTCTGCGCGAATCTACGTAATCGTTGTTTTATCGGTTTGGCGTCATCTTTGACGTGCAAAGAGTGCTCGATCACCTCCCTAGGAATTCCAGCATATCGATGGTTTCCAAGCAAAAACATCTTTATTATTTTGGAGGAAGGTGACGAGCGCGCTTTTCTATTTGGGATCTAGTTCGCCACGGACATAAAGAGCGAGGATCCGATGGATCAAGGGAGATCTTCTTGGTCTTGGCGTCGCGGATCCCGATTTGGCCATCTTCTTCACGGGGACTTCGCTCTCGCCGAAGTCGATGCAGCCAATCGGACTTCTTGCTGGCCGCGCAGTCTCTCACGAGATTGGACCATGTCGCAGCTCTCCTTATCGCAGGTGAAGGCTTGCTTCACATCGCTGCGAAGAGTGATGACGCCGTTGGGGCCCGGCATCTTCATGTAGAGGTAGGTATAACGTGGGATCGCCATAAATTTGGCAAGCGCAGGACTTCCGATGATGGCATGGTATGCTGTTTCGAAGTCGGCCACTTCAAAAGTGATGTTCTCCGTTCGAAAGTTCTCTCGAGCCCCGAAGGTGACAGGGAGGGAGATGTGCCCGAGTGGCGTAGATGATAGCCCCGGGATGACTCCGTGGAAGGGGGCTGAGCTTGCCTTCAATTCGGCCCTCGGGATCTGCATCTCATCCATGGTCTTGGCGAAGAGGATGTTGAGGGCGCTGCCCCCATCGATGAGGGAACGCTTGAGCCTGATGTTGCGGACCACGGGGTCTAGGACGAGTGGATAGCGCCCCGGGTGAACCACTCGGTTGGGGTGATCCGAGCGGTCAAAGGTGATGGCCACTTCCGACCATCGCAGATACTGAGGGACTTCGGGATGGGCCGCGTTGACCTCTCGGTCGGTTAGCTTCAGTTTCCTCTTGGATTCATAGGCTAGCGGCCCTCCGAAGATGTGATTGAGCTCTCCCACAGGGTCTTGGAAAGGTTCAGCATTTTCAGCCGCGTTGTCTTTCTTGGCGCCCGATGGACCAGCCTCATCAGTCGGCTTCTTGTTGAGCTGCGCCGCATACTGCTCGGCGAACTGTTTGTAGACAAAGCAGTCCTTAGCCACGTGCTTATGATTGGGATGATGAGTGCATTGGGCGTTCATGATGGCGTCGTAGGCGGCGACTCGGGGGCGGCGTTGAGTGTTGGAGGTCGCGGCTACTAGGTCCTCGATCGGCGCTTGTGATCTTTTGGGCTCGGTTGTTGCTATTGCCGTTATCCTTCTTAGGATTCCAGCTTCCTCCCACCTGCTTGTCTTCCCTCCTGTCGGGCCGGTCTTGACGGGCAGCCTTGATGGCGTCGTTGGATTTGGCGTAGGAGTTCGCCGTCTTGAACATCTGTTTCACCGTCTTCGGTGGTTTGCGCCCGAACTTCCCGATTAACAGCTCATCTCGGACTCCCTTCTGGAAGGCTGCGATGATGATGTCATCGGTGATGTTGGGGATCTTGTTGCGCTTCTCGGAGAAATGGCGGATGTAATCCTTCAGAGGCTCGTCCGGCTTCTGGATGACGTTGTATAGATCGAAGTGCGTGCCGGGCCTCTCTAAGGTGCCCTGGAAATTGGCGATGAAGTGGTCTCTCGCCTTGCTCCACGAGCCGATTGAGCCTCTTGGCAGCTCGTGAGCCGCTTCGGCCGAGTTAGCGAGGGCCACCGGAAGATAATTGGCCATGGCCTTGTTGTCGCCGCCGCCGCGCGGATAGCGAGAGTGTACACGGTGAGCCACGACTGGGCCTCGGTCTTGCCGTCGTACCTTTCTATTCCCGTGGGCTTGAATCCACTCGGCCAGTGCACTCGGCGAAGCTCCCGAGTGAAGGCCAGCACTCCGTCATCGCCGCTATCGGGTGATCCCCTCCGATCTTCCTGGGTGCGTCGGTCTCGCTCCCGGTAGCGGCGATCGAGGACTTCCCGCAGATCACTTGGCGGGGTCTTCTGCTGCCGGTTGGGTAACCGGAGCCGTTGTTGCGGCGGATGCAGTGGTGGACGGGTGGACGTCCGTGTTGTTGGTCGCGAGAGTCGGCTGTTTGATCCTGGTACTTTTGTGTGGACTCGCGGCATGGGCCTCTTGGCCTTGTCGTTGACCGATCTGGTTCGGGCCTCTTATAGTCTCCTGACCTTAGAGGCGGGAGTCGACTTTTGTCGGGTGTTTCAGCCACGGACTCAGTCGGCCTTCGAGCCGAGGTGGTGGGATGGCCGTTGGCTGTGGCCGCGACGATGGTCTTGATCTTGTCGAGTATTGGGGTCACGTCAGCGGGTGCCGTCTCGATGACGGTGTCCAGGAGTGTGAGTGCGGCAACAGCGTTCTGCTGTGGCGTCTGGAAGATGTTGGCGTTGCGGACACGCGTTTGAAGAATGGCCTCCTGAGCGGATCGTCCGACTACGCGTAGATCTTGCTTCCTCTTGTCAGCCTCTTCCCTGCGTTTCTTCTCCTCTTCGGCCATCTTGCGCTCCTGCTCAATCTTGGCTCGCTCTTCCTCAGCAAGCCTCCTAGCCATGGCTGAGTCGGACTCGTCTGGCTTAGCCATGAGGACATTGAAGCACTTTGGCTCGTAGTCCTTGCGGCAGTCGGAGTCGTCAGCTTCATTTGAGGGGATACCATAGAGGTCATCGAAGCCGGCGGAGCTGAGGTATTGATTGAGCTCCGAAGATGAGCATGAGCCGAATGACGGGAGAATGACGACAACTTCCCTCGATCCTGGGTAACCCGGGTCTGGATCATTCCAGTCCGAGTCAGAGCTTGGGGATGTGGATTCCTCCGAGTGGGTCAACCTCGACTCGGGGGGGAGGAGTTTGCCGTAGATCTCGGCGGCGTTTGGTAACCCAAACGGTACCGAGAGGCCTTCGTTTGAGTAGATCGTTTCCGTCGGGGAGACGAGAAGATCAGTGCAGATTTCGGCGGTGTTCGGCAATCCGAACGGTGCCGAGTGACGTCCTTCGTTGGAGCGAGCAGATTGCATCTTGATCTTGAGGATGTCGTCGAAGATCTCGGCGCTATTGGGGAGCCCGAACGGCGCGGAGAGGGTCTTTCCTTCCGACTGGTTTGAATCGAAGGAGGAGTAGTTGGAGAAGTTGGCGGCGAAGTCGCCGAATCCTAAAGGAGATCCCATCACACTTGTCGACGAGATTGTTGAAGAAGTCTCGACGCGCGGGGCTTGTGGGGCGACAGAGACAAAAGAGGAAATGAGCACCAGATCCTTGCGCATATCACGGTGGTGGTGTCGCCGCCGCGATGGTCGAGCGGTGCCGACAAGGTCCACGAGCGGCGACGGCTCCCAAGCTGCGGTGCAAGATAGGCCGTGAGCTCGGTCCGGTCAATTAGATGGGCGCATTTGCCTTGCTAGGGTACTAGGGTGCTTACCTGAGGTTGCGCTCGGGCTCGTGGAGGTTGGATGTCGACGGCGGTGTGAGGGGGTGTCCGTCGGCGGCGAAAAATGACAGGGCAACGGCGGTAGCTCACTCCGGCGTTCAACCTGCAAAGGTGAAGGAAGGGATGGCTCACTGATGCTTTAGGGATGCTTCATGCGTGACGAATCGGGCCGAAACTCACCGAGGCAACGGGAATCAGCGTTGGAGCTCGCTGGCCGGCGTTGGGGAAGATGACCTCGATCCCACTCTCCGGTGTGTTTCACTTTGGGATTTTTGGGGGAAAACGGTGAGGAGGTAGAGGCGAAGGCAGCGGTGCAGTGGCTCGGCTCTGGCTTCCTCAGGATGACAGGAAGGACGACAAAGCTGACGGCGACCATGAAGCCGTGGTCTCTGATCTGTGCAAGTGCGAAAGAAGTGTATGAGGGTGTCAGGCATGGATAGGGGATCACGTTCCCGAGGACGATTTGCAATGAAATTCACCCGAGAGGATGCCGCATGGATCGAACACCTTCAGCCGAGGAGTACACGGGGTTGTTTCAGGGTGATCCCGAGATGATCTCATTGGGTCTCTGCATGGAACACGATGTGGAAGGGGTGCAGAGCTCTGTGGCGAATGTGTTTTTCAAATGGTGAACGCTTGAGCGGCGGTGCATTGCGAGGTGGAAGGAAACGGTGCTGACACGCTCTCCCGCGCTCTGTCCTGGTGTTTCCTGGTCGGCTGGCTTGTTCCAAGCGGTGGAGAACACTTTGCACTGAGTGGGTTTTAGCCTGAGTGGCTGACAGTGGGGCCAGGGTGAAGAGAGCAAGGCCAGGGAGAGAGAGATGGGTACAAACTTGAGTAAAACTAGTCTTTGTCGACTTTCTTCAGTTTACTTCTCTCCTGCTCAATACCTTGATCTGTGGGCATGGTAAATTGATGAGATTTTTACTGGAGGTAGATGGACATACCTATGTTCCATTTTCTTTGGTTCCACTCAAAAATAATAAGTGGTTTGTTCCCAGTAATTCAACAAAGACAGGGTATTTGGAAATTGGTTTGAATTTTTAGGAGGCCTAATTAGAGGAGAAAAATTCTGTACAGATTATATTTAATTAGGTTAATTAACCTAGTATTTTATTAAATTATTTAATGTATATACTTATGTGCACTTTAATGGTATTTTAGGCAAATTATTGTTTCAGCCGATTAATAACATTATTTAACCTAATATTGGGTTGTTTTGTCTAATTTGTTTGGGGTATGAAACATAGTTGTTAA
The DNA here is from genome assembly GCA_019925245.2 of Oryza australiensis. Classification (NCBI taxonomy): domain Eukaryota; kingdom Viridiplantae; phylum Streptophyta; class Magnoliopsida; order Poales; family Poaceae; genus Oryza; species Oryza australiensis. Next base: position 648,398 of record JAIFGZ020000507.1, read on the forward strand.
ATTACCCAAAAATTAGGTTAAGTTCTAAATATTGTTTAGTTCCTTCATAAATTTTTTCATGATTTTATATTATATGGTTTAGTCTAGAAAATTAGGGTAGCCTTCCTAGGTTTAGGCGTCTACGCTAGGTGCACACGACTATTTTATCCTTCGGATTCGTATTAACTTTCCCTTGGGGTTGAGGAGGTGAGCTTTGGATTATGTTTTCAAGCTCTCATATTTTCATCCAAGGCTAGTGTAGGCTTGTTTTGTAAATTTTGTCGTTAAGATATGCTCATATGGGCTATGATGAGATGCGTTTTTGAAAACCCGAACTTACGCAAATGACCTGGGTCAGAGTGGCTTTATGTTAGCATGCATGCTTCTTCATGAGCTTGAAATTTTGTCCTAGGTTGTAAATGAAAAAAATTTAAATCCGTTCCAAAATTTTGTTCATCATTCATAAGTCTAGGTTAGTCCCACCCAGGTTTGTAAAAGAGAATTTTTGGTCCATAAAATTGAGAAACCTTATTTCATTTTTATTCAACAAAAATTTTGTTGACCCTATATTTTGGGTATATGACATTAGTATATATCACAATTGAGATCACAAACCTCAATTCGACCAAAGTCTTCACCTTTTTGTTGTACAGAATCCGCATGTTATAGCGCACATACAATCTACACTGGTTGCGAACTTGTTATTTGATCGGGAAGTCCTTTTTGTGGATGAGGCTTTTCAGTTCTTTCTTATGCAGACCTCCTTTCTCCACATATGAGCCCCACGCTTTATTTATTGCTTCTTGGATCGGGGTCCAGTCATAGTCCTTATTGACTTTGGAGTTCATGTAGTGGCATGTACTCCACTTTGGCGTTATTGCTAGAAGGATCCAATGGGCCCTGTGACATTAATATAGTGAAATTTAAATACTAAAGCTATACGTGTCATGCAATTACATATATTTAGGGTAGACACTTACTATTGATTTTAGGCGCACATAATGTACTCCTTATCTTGACGGGCCCACAAGGTGTCATATATATTGATGGGTTGCCGATATGTATCGGCAAGAGGGTGGCCCGATCTTCATGACAGTAGGTTCACAAACGAAAGATAACTTACTGCAAACAGCGGATAACTAGCTTTATACCTGACCAAGGTTGGATGTGACCAATCGTTGGGGAGAGAGGCACCGAAACCTTGAGGACTTTGACTCGATCTCCGAACGATCACAGAACCACAAGCCAGGACTAATCCACACAATAAGGCGCAGCCGAATAGAAACCGTAGAGCACGAAGTAGGGGACCTCAGAGAGATCTTTTCTCACAAGCTTACGATGAACTAGCAAGAACAAAGGTGAGTAGACACTCAAGCAGCTCGGTTCCAATATACCATTCAGGTTTATCAAATCATCAAAAGTTATTCTTTTGCTTTAGGAGCAAGAAAATATTTATACTAGGAACAACCCTCCTAGATGAGTGCAAGACTGAAAAGAAAATGAAGAGACATAGTATGTGAAAAGGCTTCCACAAAAACTACTCCCGAAGTGGTCTCGGTGGCTTTTGGTATTCTGCGCAGTCTTCACTAATTTGGTTATAACTCTATCTTGGGAACTTCAAATGATGATCCGTTTGTTGAATGTGAAAGTAGACTCAATAAGCTTTCCAGCCATGTGCAGCATGCATTACAAATTATTATAGAATTGGTGCAGTTTTGCTTGGAAAGTGAACAACGCGCGTCTGTTTGGTTTCTGAGCAGTCTCTAGTAAATGACTCATAACTTTTGATTGGAAACTCCAATTGATGAACCGTTTTTGGACGTGAAACTAGACTTGATAAGCTTTCCATCCATAGGTCGCACTCCTCCTAACTCTTCATATTCTGCCTGCAGTGATGGTAAAAAATAATGGTAGGTTCAGACATCCAAACATACCAAACAGTACATCCCAGCTAGGTTCGGACGTCCAAACATGCCCGAACAATAGCTCCCAGTTATGTTCGGACGTCCGAACGTGCTCAGTCAAGTTCGGATATCCGAACATGTTTAATTAAGTTTGGAATTAGGATATCCTCATGTGTGAACCTAAGCAAGGTTAAAACACAAGATTTAGGTAGTAAACAATTCTCATGAGTAGATATATCATGGGTAGTAAGGACGGAATTCACCTGTTGTTGAAGTTGCTTCGTACAACTACACGTGATTGGTCCTTGGGCACGAGCATCATTGGTAGAAGAAGTAGAACTTGGTGCAGACACGACGGGGATGTCCTCATCATCCTCCCCCTCTTAAAAAGGAGTCGTCCTCGACTCTTCAAATCCAAAGAATGGCGACAGATCGGTAACGTTGAAGGTTGTACTTACACCATAAGTGCTCAGAAGATAAATCACATAAGCATTGTCGTTGATCTTTTGAAGCACTTTGAAAGGGCCATCTCCTCGTGGCTGTAGTTTGCACTTGCGCTGTTCAGGAAAACAATCCTTGCGCAAATAAACCCAAACCAAGTCTCCTGGTTCAAATAACATCTTCTTACAACCCTTATTGGCGTGCTTCTCATACATCTTGGTCATCTTTTTAAAGTTTGCTCTAGCTCGATCATGAAGGTTCTTGACAAACTCAGCCCACTTTCTTGCATCAAAGTTCATACGTTCCTGCATATGCAAAGGCAAAATATCGATGGGAGCAGTAGACTTGAAACCATAAACAATTTCAAAAGGACAAAATTTTGTGCTTGAATGTACTGCCCTGTTATATGCAAACTCCACATGAGGCAAGCTTTGTTCCCACAATTTCAGATTCTTCTTTAGGACAGCTCACAGCAATGTTGACAGTGTATGGTTCACTACTTCGGTTTGTCCATCAGTTTGTGGATGACATGTTGTGGAGAATAGCAGTCTCGTTCCAAGTTTTTCCCACAAGGTCTTCAAAAAGTAGCTCAAAAACTTTGTGTCGCGATCATAAACAATAGTCCGTGGCATGCCATGTAAACACACAATTTCCCTAAAAAATAATTCAGCAATATGTGAAGCATCGTCGCTCTTATGACATGGAATAAAATGAGCCATCTTGCTAAACTGATCAACCACAACAAAGATTGAATCCTCCACCTCTTGGTTCGAGGTAAGCCAAGAACAAAGTCCATAGAGATATCTTCCCAGGGTACACTAGGAATAGGTAGAGGAGTATATAAACCATGAGGGTTCAAACGAGACTTAGCTTTGTAGCAGGTTTCGCAGTGAAGAACATGCCTCTCCACATCTCTTCTCATCTTAGGCCAAAAGAAATGATCAGTGAGTACTTGCTCAGTTTTATTGGAACCAAAATGGCCCATAAGTCCACCTACATGAGCTTCCTACACCAGCAAAATGTGAACAGAGCAACTGGAATACATAGTTTATTAACTCGAAACAAAAACCCATCATGCAAATGTAATTTTTCCCAGCCCTTGCCACCACAACACTTGGAAAATGGTTCAGCAAAATATGAATCAGTAGCATATAAGTCCTTTATACTTTCTAGCCCAAAAATTTTAGCATCAAGTTGTGAAAGCATAGTATGACGTCGGGACAAAGCATCAGCTACAACATTATCCTTCCCTTTGTTGTACTTGACAATGTATGGAAAAGATTCAATGAATTCACACCATATTGCATGTCTTCTATTCAATTTTAGTTGACCCTTAAGATGTTTCAAAGATTCATGGTCTGAATGTATCACAAATTCTTTAGGCAAAAGTAGTGTTGCCAAGTTTCCAAACTCCATACAAGAGCATATAATTCTTCATCATAAACTGAATAATTCAGAGCTGGACCACTTAACTTTTCACCGAAGTAGGCAATTGGTCTCCGTTCCTGCATGAGCACACCTCCAATCCCTACATCACTTGCATCATATTTAATTTCAAATGTCTTACCAAAATCTGAGAGTGCAAGGAGTGGGGTTGTTGTTAACTTCATTTTCAGCTCTTCAAATGTCTTCTCTTGTGCTTCTCGCCATTTAAAAGGTACTTCTTTTTTGTCAATTCATTGATTGGAGCAGCATGGTGCTGAAATCTTTAACAAATCGCCGGTAAAAACCAACATGTCCGAGGAAGCTTCGAACTTGGCTCACATTTTGTGGAGGCACCCACTCACGAACAGCTTTGATTTTTTTCTCATCCACCTCCACACCTTGACCTGAAACAACAAAGCCAAGAAACACTACCTTGTCGGTGCAAAAGGTGCACTTCTGTCAAGGTTAGCATACAATTTTTGCTCATGTAGGACAGCGAGCACTCTACGGATATGTTCAACATGTTCATCAATGGATTTGCTATAAATTAATATATCATCAAAGTAAACAACAACAAACCAATGAAAGTTCTAAGCACATGATTCATTAATCTCATGAAGGTACTAGGTGCATTTGTCCACCCAAAAGGCATTACCAACCATTCATATAGCCCAAATTTTGTTTTAAAAGCTGTTTTCCACTCATCTCCTTCTCTCATGCTTATTTGATGATATCCACTTCTCAAGTCAACTTTTGTAAAAAAATAGCACCACTAAGTTCATCAAGCATGTCATCAAGTCTAGGAATGGGATGTCTATACCTTATAGTGATGTTATTAATAGCTCTATAGTCAACACACATTCTCCATGATCCATCTTTTTGGGAACTAAAAGAAAAGGAATAGCACAAGGTGAAAGACTTTGGAAGTGAAGCACCGGGAACAAGGTCAATTTGATGTTCGATCCCTCTCTTAGGTGGCAGCCCGGTGGTACCTCTTCGGGAAATACATCCTCATATTCCCTGTAACACATTGAAAACAACACTTGGTAAAGTAGACGATAAGTCATTAGTGGAAAGCAGATTTTTCTTGTACAGGAGTACAAAGAACATAGCATTCGGTTCACTCAATTCTTTTAAATCCCCCTTCCTAGCTATCATAACTAATCCCTCTTTTCCCTTTGGCTTGGTTCTTTTCAGCTGTGGAGTTTTATTTGGCCTTGGAGATTCCCCCTTACTATGCTTGTGGATCACTCGCAATTGTTTCTCGCTCTCTTGTTGTTTTCTTTTTAGATCATCCTTCAAAATTTCCTCCGATGTCAAAGGAAGCAAAGAAATTCGCTCTCCCTTGTGCATAAAAGATACCTTGTTAGTTCTACCAAAAATCTAAACATCACGATCGTATAACCATGGTCTCCCTAGCAGCAGCTGGCATGCTTGCATAGGCACCACATCGCACTCCACATGGTCATTATACCGCCCGATTGAGAAAGGAACTATCACCACTTGGTTCACACGTAGCGCACCATAGTCATTAAGCCATTGCATCTTGTATGGATTAGGATGGCGTCGCTGTTTAAGCCCCATTCTTTCAACCAATTCTTGACTGGCAATATTGTTGCAGCTGCCATTGTCAACAATAATTATACACAACTTGTCTTTGATCATGCCTCGAGTATGGAAGAGATTGTGCCGCTGTCCATTTTCTTCTTTTACCGCAGTAACACTTAGCGCTCGAAGAGAAATGAAGCAATTATTATCACCTTCATCGGGTTGGATTTCACTCTCATCATTTTTTATTTCTTCATCATAGTTTGGGGCATCTTCTTCAGTATCACTTTCAGATTCCCATTCACCTTGATCGTTCACAATCATGGTCCTCCTACTCGGACATTGAGCAGCAATGTGGCCACGACCTTGGCACTTGTGGCACACAATTTCTCGGCTATGTGAGGATGAAGCAGTAGCTGATGCAATAGAGGTAGCTGCTATTTTTGCAACAGGATGCTGTTGTTGTTGCTAAACGGAAGGTGCAGAGGCAATGGAAACCGTTGTCTTTGCAGTACCAATAGATGGAGTAGGCCTTGTTGTGTTTTAAGACCATCCATTGGCAGCTGACGAACCACCTTGCTGCCTATGGTATGGTGCTAAAAGTGTTTGACTGCCATATGACCTCCGATGACCCTCTTGTTGAATTTTCCTCTCAGTGCGCCTAGCTTGATCAACAAGATCTTGCAGATTATGATATGGAAACATCTCAACAAAGCTTGAAATTTCATCATTGAGACCATGCAAAAATGTGAACCTAAGCGAGGTTAAAACACAAGATTTAGGTAGTAAACAATTCTCATGAGTAGAGATATCATGGGTAGTAAGGACAGAATTCACCTGTTTTTGAAGTTGCTTCACACGACTACGCGTGATCGGTCCTTGGGCACGTGCATCATTGGTGGATGAAGTGGGACTTGGTGCAGACACGACAGGGATGTCCTCATCATATATAAGCTATCCTTCGCTGGTGGTTGCCTTGGAGATTGGAGACGCTGACTATTTATGGATCGAGGAAGGTCACTTCTGGTGCATTTTTCTGACACCAGTTCCAACTTTACCTACACAGAAGACAAACACTCTTATAAGCATGTTATAATGATTACCAAATTGAGAAACACAACAATACTTACAAGGAGTAGCACTTAAGTAGACTTGTGTCCACCGCTCGGAGCTTGTAGAGGTCGAATAGATCCTTGAAGTTAATGAAAATGTAATTTTCTGGCCCAAGAAATGGTTATCGATCGTGATGGCCTATAATGTAATTCCCCCTATTCGTCCTCCTGGTGTTTGATCTCTCCATATAGTAGTGGTGGAGCTCCTTGCAAGCGTCACCCATCATTCCTAGTGCGTCGTTTCCATCCAACAGCATGCCTAGTTGGAACAACGCCGGAGCAATGCTCTTCTTACGTGCTTCCTGCCCCTTGCCCATGTCTAGCTTTTTTGGAGTCAGAAGTGGGGCCTGCACCTTGTCTTTTCCTCTTCTTCTCTCCCTTGCAATAGGTTTTTTGCAAGTTATCTCCAAAGGAGAGGATTGTGCCTTCCTGCTTCTTTTCATCGGTGGGGGATTAGGGATCACCATGCTATCGGCCTCCATATGATCGTACCCAAGATCTGTATCATATTGTAGCTTCACGTTGTCAACTTGTGGAAAACGAGTGGAAGCGGGGGCTAAAGGAGCGAGTGCAGGTAGTGATGGACGAGTGCTCGGTGCGTGGCTGACCTCGAAATCACCTTTATCTCAATGAGGTCCTTGGGCCATTGGATAAAGCTTCCACGTGCACCTCCTAGGGTCAGGATCTCGTCGTTCGGTGGATTCTGCAGTGGCAAATGGGCCCATTCGGTCTTCACCGTGTCCACTTGCACTTTCACGTGGCCAGCCATCAGTTGTGCCCCATGCACTCTTCTATTAGGGGTTGGCTTGAAAGCTAGTCCCTCGGTGGCCAAAACCGTGAAGGAGGGCATGACCCTAACGGTTAGGACACAGTCAGTTGGTTAAGATTGTTATTATATAATTTATGGATTTGTTAAGACTATTACGCATTTTTGCCGAGAGTTTTACCATTATATGGTCGATGGCGGCTAGGACCGGTGGTGGATTTTCCGTCGCCTCAGTTGATGCGCAACTGCTGCACCTTTGCGTGGGAGTTTCACGGTGCGGAGCGCGTTGGGCTCAGCGGTCTGTTGCTTGGCTCGGGATCTGTTGGCTGATCCGTGCCTCCACCTGCACCAGCTTCTCATCGAATTCAGAGCTCAACTCGGCTCTGACCTGCTCCCGGATCCTCTCAGCAAAGCGTGCATCTTTCTCCACATTGGTGAGAGTCCGCTTCTTATACTGCCCCGTGTATTCTGGAAAACAATATTTCTAGGGAATAGTGGAGCCAACGCCCCTTGTCCGTCCGCAGTGTTCATTGGTGCCCAACGCTTGAGTGAGGATGTCATCCTCACATCTATGCGAGCAGGCCTCTTGCAAGGACTGTCTCACAGCAACCAACTCATTCTGCAGTACAAGTGAGTTCGGGTTAAATCGAGATTATGATATGTGTAAAAAAATAAACATATTAAGATGAGACACTTACAATATTTGCGTACACTATTTGATCTTGGGCATCTGGGAAAGTGATTGTTCCATCGCTGTTCTTCACGCCCCTTGCCCTTGCCCAGCTCCTTGCTCGTAGGTGCGGGATATCGGCAAATGGCGGCGGTGTGTTCGATGCCTCTGCCGCTTCATCCTCTTTCTGCCATTGGTCCTGGTTCCCGGCATATCATACGGTTCCAAGCTGGTGTGGGTGCACGTTCTGAGCCTGCAGTGCCCGATAAGCCTCGCTTCTAGCTCAGGATTCGGCGATTGATTTCTTCTCATAGAACTCCTCCCACATGGCTGGCGTGATGAAGGGGAAGTTCCTGAATGGCTCCGGGGTGCTGGGGTTGAAGACGTATTCGGTGACTAGCTTGGACTTAAAGTTTTTCCAAGAAAGTCCCATCATCTTGACAAGGCCATTTGGCAGGAAGACCAGCACAACAAGATGCTCAGAAAGAGAAAAGCAGTGCAGTTCATGTCTCCACAGCAGCAGGGAAATCAGCAGACCGCGTTTCATACCCGAAGGTCAGGGTGGACCTACCACCATGATTGTCCGCCAACATCGACCTTATCACTCAGGAAATTTTCAAGCTGGCAGTAGTGGCAGTGGCAGTGGACAGTAGCAACACAATCCAACTTCGCGTCCCCCAATAGCGCCATCCCAGCAGCAGTCCAAGCCAACACCTCCAAGGAAGGACTCCGGGGGAAAGCCGAGAGTCTGCTTCAACTATGGTGAGCTTGGGCACTTTGCAGACAAGTGTCCGAAGCCGAAGCACATCGGACCAAGATTCATCCAGGCATGTGTCAATCATGCGTCCGCAGAGGAGGCGCAGGCTGCTCCCGAGGTTATACTGGGTATGTTTCCTGTCAATCTCACTCCTCCTATAGTATTATTTGATTCTGGTGCTATGCATTCATTTATTTCCAAACAGTTTGTTGGGGCACATGGGTTATCAGTAGTGGAACTTAAGATACCTATGCGGGTTCAAACCCCTGGAAATCATTTGGACACCACTCACTACTGTCCCTCGGTGGCAATAGAAATCCAAGGATCCCAATTTCTAGCCAATCTTATCCTTCTCAAATCAAAGGTCTAGATGTCATCCTTGGGATGGATTGGTTGTCAAGACATAAGGGAGTGATTGACTGTGCTAGTCGTACGATCACTTTAATCAATGGTAAAGGGGAGGAGATTACTTTCCGTTCTCCCATGCCATCACTGACTGTAGCAAGGTTGAATCAGGCTTCTACCGGGGAATCGTCTGAAGTAGCAGCAAAGACCCCTATGAAATTAGAAGACATCCCCATAGTCAAAGAATACCCTAAAGTTTTTTTGGAAGATCTAACCAAGATGCCACCAGAAAGAGAAATCGAATTTCGGAGCAACCTAGTATCGGGATCTGCCCCAATCCATAAGAGACCGTATAGAATGGGAGCCAAGGAGTTGGTGGAAGTTAAGAAGCAAGTTGATGAACAGTTGCAGAAAGGTTATATCCGCCTGAGCACGTCACCCTGGGGTGCTCTGGTGATGTTTGTAGAGAAGAAAGATAAGACCAATAGAATGTGCGTCGATTATCGCGCACTCAATGAGGTTACTATGAAGAACAAGTACCCTCTACCGCGGATTGATGACTTGTTTGATCAACTCAAGGGGGCAATGTTATTCTGCAAGATAGACCTACGATCAGGCTATCATCAATTGAGGATCCGGGAAGAGGACATTCCGAAGACCACCTTCATCACTCGTTATGGTTTATACGAGTGTACGGTCATGTCTTTTGGACTTACCAATGCACCGGCCTTCTTGATGAACCTGATGAATAAGGTGTTTATGTAATTCTTGGACAAATTTGTCGTGGTCTTCATTGAGGACATTTTGATCTACTCCAAGACTGAGGAGGAACACGAGCATCATCTTCGATTAGTGCTTGAGAAGTTGAGAGATCATCAACTCTACGTGAAGTTTAGCAAGTGTGCCTTCTAGTTAAAGGAAGTGCAGTTTCTCGGCCACATTGTGAATGCCCAAGGAGTAGCCGTGGATCCGTCAAATGTGGAATCAGTTACCAAGTGGACCCCACCAAAGACAGTTACTCAGATTCAAAGTTTTCTTGGACTTGCGAGTTATTTCCGCCGGTTCATTGAGAATTTCTCCATGATTTCCAAGCCAATGACACAATTGTTGAAGAAAGATGAGAAATTCTAGTAGTCAGTAGAATGTAACAAGAGTTTTGAAGAGCTCAAGAATAAGTTGGTGTCTGCGCCAGTCCTGATACTGCCGGATCCAACGAAAGATTTCCAAGTGTATTGTGATGCGTCCCACCAAGGGCTGGAATGTGTGTTGATGCAAGAAGGCAAAGTGGTCGCATACGCCTCTCGTTAGTTGCGTCCACATGAGAACAACTATCCAACCCATGATTTGGAGTTAGCCGTAGTGGTCCATGCCTTGAAGATTTGGTGGCACTACCTAATCGGCAACCGTTGTGAAGTATACACGGATCATAAAAGTTTAAAGTATATCTTCACCCAACCGGATTTAAACCTTCGTCAACGAAGATGGTTGGAATTGATCAAAGATTACAATTTGGGCATACACTACCATCCCGGCAAGGCTAATGTGGTAGCAGATGCTTTGAGCCGAAAAAGTTACTGCAACACCATTAACATAGAAGGAATGTGTAACCAGTTGCAGCAAGAATTTGAGCGCCTGAACCTACAGATTGTGGAATTTGGGTTTGTGGCCGCTCTTGAAGCTCAACCCACTCTCATAGACCAAATTTGGGCTGCTCAGACGTCAGATCATGAGATAGCTGAACTCAAGAAGAAATGAGAGTCGGAAAACTCGTGACTTTACTAAGGATGAGCAAGGAACCATCTGGATGGGAAAGAGATTGTGTGTACCGGAAGATAAAGAATTGAAGAAACTGATTCTTACGGAATCTCATCAAAACAAAATATTCAATCCATCCAGGTAGTACAAAGATGTATCAAGACCTCAAGGAGAAGTTCTGGTGGGTCAGTATGAGGAGAGAAATAGCTGAATTCGTCGCATTCTATGATGTTTGTCAGCGAGTGAAGGCAGAACATCAATGACCCGTAGGACTGTTACAACCCCTCCAAATCCCAAAGTGGAAATGGGAAGAGATTGGAAAGGATTTCATCACCGGTTTGCCCCAGACATCATCAGGACATGATTCAATTTTGGTCATCATAGATCAACTCACGAAGTTGGCTCACTTTATATCGGTACATACCACGTATTCAGGAAAGAAGTTAGTAGAACTTTACCTTGCTGGGTCATGTGTTTACATGGAGTACCTAGGAAAATCGTGTCTGACCGAGCAAGTCAGTTTACTTCCAAGTTTTGGTAGAAGCTGCAAAAAGAGCGTCGTACCCGTTTGAAATTCAGTACAGCCTATCATCCGCATACTGATGATCAAACTGAGAGAGTAAATCAAATTCTGGAAGATATGTTGAGAGCGTGTGCACTTGAGTTTGGAAGAGCATTGGACAAGAGCTTGCCTTATGCAAAATTCTCCTACAACAATAGTTACCAAGCCAGTCTACAAATGGCACTGTATGAGGCATTGTATGGAAGGAAGTGTCGTGCACCCCTCTTCTAGGATCAGATGGGTGAGCGTCAGTGATAAGTGAAGCAGAAGCAAAAGTCCGAACAATTAGGGAAAGATGAAGGATTGCGCAGTCTCGGCAAAAGAGCTACGTAGACAATCGTCTAAGAGACCTCGCTTTTGAAGTAGGAGATTATGTGTATCTTCGGGTCACACCACTTCGGGGAGTACATTGTTTTCAAACCAAAGGCAAGTTGGCACCACGTTTTGTGGGACCATACAGAATTCGGGAACGTCGAGGAGAAGTCGCCTATCAGCTCAAGCTTCCATCCAACATGGCTGGTATTCATGACATATTCAATGTCTCTCAGTTAAACAAATGTTTGAGAGTACTAGAAGAGCAGGCGAGTCCAGACCAAATAGAGTTTCAAGAGGACTTGACCTACGTGGAGAAACCACCTCGTATCCTTGAAACCAGCGAGAGGACTTGAAACAAGGTTACCAGATTTTGCAAAGTTCAGTGGACTCATCACTCAGAACAAGAAGCTACCTGGGAAAGAGAAGATGAGTTGAAGGCTTCGCACCCCCATCTCTTCGTCAGTACCTCCAAATCTCGGGGTCGAGATTCCATTTAAGGGGGGGGGGTAGGTTTGTCACACCCTGAGTTTTGCCCCTTTTAAATCAGTTAAATAATTCCCCAAAAAGAATTTGAATTTTGGAGTTATCCCGGAGCAAATAAGTAATTTTAAAATACAATTAATAAGTAGAAATGGCATGGTAGGATTTTTCCTAAATTGTACATGTCAAAATACATTAACTGCATTTTTAGTGGAATTTTCGAGCACTAGAAATATTTTTAATCAATTAAATGAATTTATGGGAATAAAATTAAATCCTTGGAATTATTTTCCTTTTTTTCCATCAGCCGTGCGTTTCTCGCCCAAACCCATATGGGCTGCCAGCCTATTCCCGCCCGTGCACGCACACGCCTCCTTTCTTTTGCCCGTGTGCCATGGCCCATGAGCCGCTGCTTCCCCGCGCAAGTCCGTGCGCCCTCCCCCGCTCCCTCGGGCCACGATAGGTGGGGCCCACCTGTTGGGCCAGTAACCCCCGTGCCCGACTGGGCCACCGCCGCCACGCCATTTGTGCCACCCATGCCCGCGCGCACCGGTCCGTGTCGCCCGTGCCGCCCCAGCCCGCCGAGTTCGAGCCCAAGCCGCCCCAAACCCTAACCAAATCCGCGGCTGAATCTCTCTCTCTGATTCCGAGTTCAATGGCGAGGAATCCGTGGCCAAATCATGCATGATCTGAACTCCCGAACCCCCTATAAATCTCCCCGCAACCGCCATTGTATTTTTCCGTTTGCGCCGCTCGAAATCGTGCCCTAAGTTGCCAACGCCCAATTTCAGCCGCCGCGCGCTGCCGCCGTCGTCTCCGGCTCCGGTGAGCGTTTCCCTCTCTTTTCCTCCCTCCCGTGTGTGCCCTAGTCGCTCCCATGCGCTATCCCGTGCCATCCCGAGCCACTGCACCGTCCAGCGCCGTTCCCCGCGCTTCGCGCCGCTGTCCGTCGTCACTGCTCGCATCGCCGGTGAGCTGGTCGGCCGCCGCGTGGCCATTGCCGACCAAGCCGAGCGCCGCCGTCGCCGCCGCCTGTGCAAACCCTAACCCTAGCCATCGTCCGACCGTCCGATCTACCGTGAGGTAGATCGGTAGATCGGAGCCGACAGATCCAGCCGGCCCACACCGCCGTTGTGATGCCGCCACGTGGCATGCCGATGCCGCCGTCCATCCGTAGACTCGGTCCACCATGGACCGAGCCTGACGCCCCTTGCGTCAGCCGCTGACGTCAGCTCTCGCGTCAGTCGCCAACGTCAGCACTTGCGCAATGCTGACATCAGCCCTACCGACCCCGCCGCCGCCGCTGCATCGCAGGGACTTAATTGCGCTATAAATTAATTTAGGTTTTTTTAGTTTAAAAACATAATTAAACTTCTAAAATTCATATCTTTTTAATCCGAGCTCCGTTTTAGATATTCAAATTTCATGAAATCAAAAACTAGTTTATTGTGTTGTTTTAGTAGACTTTTAGCATGTTTTGTTGAGTGCTTTGTTTGTCATGTAGATTTCGGTACTTCCGACGATCCCGTTTACTTCAAGTAGTCGCCGAAGTTCCCCAATCTTTGAGCAAGGCAAGTCATACTTTACATTGATTATATTGTACCTATTTTATTTAAATATTTTATTTCTCTCAAATACTGCATATGTTTTAGAATGACATTTCATGGGACTATTATACTTATTGTACTTAGCCATAGGAATTGAATACCTTATACCATTGATAACTTGGGTTTAATATGATTAGATATTAGTTTAGGACATACTTAGCCTGGCTTACATCAATTAGTTCACTTAAGGGAATCACATTATCTAAATATTACAGAGGAGATTATTAATATTCAGGTGATGTCAAGTATGCATTACTAGACTAATAATATTGAAATATGATAATGGTGGGATGTGGGTACAATGGTTTTGGATAGTAGCACCCATGGCAATTAAGGACCGGTTCTTGGGAACCCCTGGAAGAATTACTGTGCATGCCACAAGCCAGCATGGGTAATGGCTGGATCCGTAGTGTAGCTGTCTCTAGCCGACATACCCTAGTGAGGGTGGGTGTGATGGAGTTGGGTCGGCCCTGGTTTTAAGGGTTGATCGGTTTTCGGATTCACCACGGCACGTGGGTGGGCTGCCCATTGCCCTGATGGAAGTGGGGGCGAAACCTTGGTGTGGTACGATTGATTAGAGGGGGTTATGTGAAGGGTCCTGTTACAGTCCCTTTCCAGGGTATCATGGTGGTACATCGACACATGGAAACGTATCGTGGGGCTGTGTCTTGTGGGTACAGTTGTACACCTCTGATCAGAGTAAAACTATTCGAATAGTCGTGCCTGTGGTTATGAGTGATCAACCAGATTCACCGTGATTAGTCTCACTTAAGTAAATAATTTGACTAATGGAACATGACTAGTATAGATTGATGGTTAGGCCTGTTGCAACGTAGGTTTAACTTTGGGCAGTGATTATTTAATATTGCTTAATTATTATTACTGTTTTAGTGCTTTCAACTATTGTTATTTCTGAAATGCTGTTTATGCAAATGAGACCCTATCCTTCCTTGTGAATTATCCTGCATCATACGTTCTCTTCTGGTATGAATTGTTGAGTATAGTGGGTAGTACTCAGTCTTGCCTTATTTTCCCCACCAGAATCAGAGGTTGAAGCAAAGGAAAGTTTTGACGAGGATTAGGCTTGCGTCCGACATCAAGGTTTCCTGTGGTGTGTTGGAGTTTCGTCGCAAGAGTTAGAGTTTCAGTTTAGTTAGTCTTTTCTTTTCCGCTGCATTTATGTAATCTTTTATTGTTTCTAAGAGGTGGATTCTGTAATATCAATAATTGTCAATTTGTGTGCCTCGGCTGATTCCTGGACGAGGGTTGAATGCACAAATTAGCTGCGGAAATTCTGGCTTGAATTTCTGGGCGTGACAAGTTGGTATCAGAGCCAGCCTTTGACCATAGGACAGGCCAACTGGAAAACCCTAAGAGCCCTCTAAAATCCTTTCTTTTGCATAAGTTTGGAAAAATGGCCTTTCTTAAAAAAGGGACGTTTTAAAAAAGGTAAAATCAGTCTAGGGTTTTAGAATTTGTGAAAATGGGTCTGAGGTCTTTTTGGTTTTGAGCATGCATTGATTCCCATTCCTTTGTCTTCCATAGATGGTAGGTTCCCAGCTACGCACTATGGTCAAGATATGGTGGGTTTCATGGCAGAGTTGGCTCGCATGGCCTTGGCAGTTGGGTACACTTATGCTCCGGAGTAACTACCCTTGCACCTTTCAGTGGCGAGCTGCCTCACCGTGTCCTTTTGGAGGTTCACGGTTTTGTGGGTACTTGTATTCGGAACATGGAGGTCACGGCTTCGGAGGTACAACCGAGCATGCATGTCGGAAGCTGCGTATCGATGTTGGCTAGGATGCGGGAGATGCATGATTTTGACCTTCGCATCTCCGATTATCGCTACCATCCCCGTCGTGACAGTTCCTCCCACGTCAGCACTTTCAGGTCTACGGTAGATGAGAATGACTCTACTTTTGGCCGCATGTGCATGGTGATCAAGTGTCACGCCCAGAAATTCACACCAGAATTTCTGCAGCTAATTTGTGCATTACATCCTCGTCCAGGCATCAGCCGAGGTACACAAACCGACGTTATTGATAATACGAATCCTCGTCTTAGAAACAATATAAAAGAGTTACACAAATGCAGCGGAAAGGAAAAAAACCGACTTAAGCTAAACTTGACACGAGCGAGCGGAACACCAACTCCACGGCTAAACCTTGACGAGAACAAGCCTACACCTCCTCGGAGACCTCGATCTCAACCTCTGGCACTGAAGGGGGAAAAAGAAGCAAGACTGAGTACAACCACCATACTCAACAAGTCACACCGGAAAAGGGGACGTGATGCAAGATAAATAACAAGGAAAGGTCAAGGGGCTCAATTTTGCATAAACAACATTTGCAAGTATATAATAATAATATTTAAAGACAAGAAAAACAGTAGTAATATTTAAGCAATATTAAATAAACGCTGTCCAACGCTCAAACCACGTTGCAACAGGCCCATCCATCCACCTGCACTAGTCATACTTTCAACATTTCATTCGAATAAAATAAATGAGACTAATCAAGGTGAATCTGGTCGATCGCCCGTAACCGTGGGCACGGCTATTCGAATAGTTTTTACTCGATCGAGGTGTACAATCGTACCCACAAGACACAATCCCACAACACGTTACGTGCGCCGGTGCACCACCATGGTGCCCCGGAAAGGAATTGTGACAGACCCTTCACATAACCCCTCTAATCAATCGTACCACACCAAGGTTTCGCCCCCATTCCCATCGGGCAATGGGCAGCCCCCTCTAGTGCCGCGGTGAATCCGGAAGCTGATCAACCCTTAAAACAGGGGCCGACCCAACTCCATCACGCCCACCCTCTCTCGGGATACGTCGACTAGAGACGGCTACGCTGCGACCAGCCATTACCCATGCGGCTTGTGGTATGCACGGCATTTCTTCCGTGGTTTCCCGAGAACCGGTCCATAACCGTCATGAGCACGCTAACCAAAGTCCAACCATGTGCTCACGACCCACCTTTTTCATAATTCAATATTATTAAAAACAAGGTCATATCTTAATATCATCGAAAGGTCAACTTTAGCAATAAACTTGATTAGTGTGATTCCCTTAAGTGAGCTAGTTGCGCTAAGCATAACTAAGCAACCTTAAACTATCATCTAGTCACGTTGGACCCCAAGTTATCAATGGTATAAGGTAAACAATCCTATGGTTGAGTACAATAGGTATAAACATCCCATGAAATGACATTCTAAAACATATGCGTATTTGAACGAAAAGAGGTATTTACATAAAATAGGTACAATATGGTCAATGTAAGGTATGACTTGCCTTGCTCGGAGCGAGGAACCTCGGCGACTACTTCAAGAGAACGGTCTCGCGGAAAACTCGGGATCTACACGACAAACAAAGCACTCAACAAACACCCTAAAAAGTCTACTGAAACAGCACTAAAAAGTATTTTTAATGGATTCTTGACATTTTTATGGATTTAATGAAATTTGAATGGACTAAAACGGAGCTCGGATTCAAAAGATATGAATTTTAGAAGTTTAATTGTGATTTTTAAACTAAACGAAAAGATTAAATTATTTATTGCGTAATTAAGTCCCCTGGTGACGTCATCCACGCGCGGCTCGGGGCTGACGTCGCATGACGTCGGCCGGCGCGTTAGCCCTAGGGCGTCGCCAGCACACGGCTGCGCACGCGGAGCCGGGCGCGGCGGCCGGATCGCCGCCACGTGGCGCGATCCGAGCGCCGGATCGGCGGCGATCGGACGGCAGGGGCGAAGGCTAGGTTAGGGTTCCACGGGCGGCGGCGGCGCACGCGGCGGCGACGAGCCCCGGCGAGCGGCGGCACGCGAGCGGAAGGAAACGAAAGGAAACGAACTAAATAAAAAAAGAAACGGGAACGGCGGCGAGCTCACCGACGGTGAAAACGACGGAGACGGCGGCGATTCGGGGCTAGAACCGACGGCCAACAAAGGGGAAACGCGGCGGAGCTCGAGGAGGTTTTAAAGGGGAGAGAAGAGATCGAATCGGGCACGGGATGGCGGGAAAACCTCGCCGTTCGTTTCGGACTCGGAGAGAGAGAGAAAATCGGCGGCGTTTCGGGCGGCGGTGGCCGTTTCGACGTGCGGGAAAAGCGGGCACGGGTGCGACGGCGCGGGCGGAGCCCGGCGTGGGGCCCACGCGGCGCGAGGCGCGCGGAAACGGCGCGAAAAGAGGTAGGGCGGCGCGGCCATGGCGGCGGCGGCGGTTGGGCCGCCGGGTGCGAGGGAGGCGGCTCCGACAGCGGGGCCCACTGCCGGTGGCCGCGCGCGCAAGGAGGGGCCGCAGACTTTGCGCAACGCTGGCCGGCACCGTGGGCCTCGGCCCACGACCGAGGAGGAGCGGCGCGCACGCGGAGGCGGCTTGGGCGGAGCAGTGTCGGCCGACGGCCGCACGGGCGAGGGCGGAACCGTACGGGCGGTACGAAAAAAAAAGAAAAAGAAAAAGAAAAAAAAAAAAGGGAAAAAGGATTTAGGGACTTAATTTAATTCCTGATTTCTTATTTAATTGATTAAAAATACTTAGAGTGCTCTAAAAATTCCAAGTAAAAATCTGTTAGCGTATTTTGACATGCAGAATTCAAGAAAAATCCTACCATGTCATTTCCATTTATTAATTGCATTTTAAAATTATAGGTTGACTCCGGTTAATTTTAAATTCCGATTATTTCGGGTAAATTATTTAAAAGAATTAGGGAAAAACCCGGATGTGACAACCTACCCCCTTAAACGAAATCTCGACCCCGAGATTCGGAGGTACCGCGAAGAGTTGCGGGTGCGCGGCCTTTAGCTCATCTTCTCGTTCCCAAGTAGCTTCTTCCTGGAGTGATGAGTCCATTGAACCTTGCAAAATCGATAACCTTGTTACGCGTCCTTCTTTCACCGACCTCAAGAATACGTCTGGTCTCTCTACATAGGTTAAGTCCTCTTGGATTTCAATCGGTCCGGACTCGCCCGCTCTTCGGTACCCTTAAACACTTCTTTAACTGGGACACATGAAACACGTCGTGAATACCGGTTATGTTGGAGGAAGCTCCGTGATAGGCCACTTCTCCTCGACGTTCCCGAATCCTGTATGGTCCCACGAAACGTGGTGCCAACTTACCTTTGGTTTGGAAACGATGTACTCCTCGGAGTGGTGTAACGCGAAGATACACAAAATCCCCTGCTTCAAAAGCGAGATCTCTTCGACGATTATCCGCATAACTCTTCCGTCGGACTGCGCAATCTTCAACCTTTCCCGAATCACTCGGACCTTTTCCTCTCGCTTCACTTATTACTTCGTGCCAAACAACCGGCGCTCACCCGTCCGATCCTGAATAGGGGTGTGCGGCATTTCCGTCCATACAGTGCTTCATACGGTGCCATTTGAATGCTGGCCTGATAACTGTTGTTGTAAGAGAATTCTGCATAGGGCAAGCTTTTGTCCCACGCTTTTCCAAAATCGAGCGCGCATGCTCTCGGCATGTCTTCCAAAATCTGATTCACTCTCTCGTTTGACCGTCCTGTTTGCGGATGATAGGCCGTGCTAAAATTCAAACGGTACCGAGTTCTTCTTGCAACTTCTTCCAGAATTTGGAAGTAAACTGACTTCCCCTATCGGACACGATCTTCTTAGGCACACCATGCAAACACATGATCCTTGCGAGATAAAGCTCTGCTAGCTTCTTCCCTGAGTAGGTAGTATGTACTGGTATGAAGTGGGCCACCTTGGTGAGTCGGTCCACCACGACCCAAATTGAGTCATATCCTGACGTTGTGCGGGGTAAACCCGTGATGAAATCCATTCCAATTTCTTCCCATTTCCACTCTGGAATCTGAAGTGGTTGCAATAGTCCGGCGGGCCGTTGATGTTCGCCTTCACTCGCCGACAAACATCACAAAGTGCAACAAACTCGGCTATCTCCCTCCTCATGCCGACCCACCAAAACTTTTCTTTAAGATCTTGATACATCTTTGTACGCCGGGTGAATTGAGTATTGGGTTTGGTGAACTTCCGTAAGGATCGTCTTTTTCAAATCCTTGTCTTCTGGCACACACAATCTCTTTCCCATCCATATTGTGCCATGTTCGTCTTCCGTAAAACCACGAGCTTTTCGACTCTCATGTTCTTCTTGAGTTCGGCCATCTCGGGATCCGACGCCTGAGCAGCCCGAATTTGATCAATGAGAGTGGGTTGGGCTTCCAGAGCAGCCACAAAACCAAAATCCACCACTCGTAGATTTAGATACTCGAATTCCTCGCTGCAACTGGTCACACATTCCTTCGACACTAAGAGTGGTGCAGTAACTCTTTCGGCTTAGTGCATCCGCAACCACATTAGCTTTGCCGGAATGGTAATGTATCCCTAAGTCATAATCTTTGATCAGTTCCAACCATCTTCTCTGTCGAAGGTTTAAATCCGGTTGGGTGAAAATGTACTTAAGACTTTTGTGATCCGTATACACTTCACAACGATTACCAATTAGGTAGTGTCGCCAGATCTTCAGTGCATGAACCACTGCGGACAACTCCAGATCATGAGTAGGGTAGTTGTTTTCGTGTGGGCGCAATTGACGAGATGCATATGCTACCACTTTGCCTTCTTGCATCAACACACATCCCAACCCTTGGCGAGATGCGTCACAATAAACTTGGAAGTCCTTTGTCGGCCTGGGCAAGATCAACACCGGTGCGACACCAACTTCCTCTTGAGCTCTTCAAAACTCTTATTGCATTCGCCGACCACTTAAACTTCTCATCTTTCTTCAACAGTTGAGTCATTGGTTTGGCGATTTTGGAGAAGTTCTCAATGAAGCGGCGGTAGTAACCCGCAAGTCCAAGGAAACTTCGGATCTGCGTAACCGTTTTAGGCGGGGTCCACTTGGTAACTGATTCCACATTTGCTGGATCCACGGCTACTCCTTGGGCATTCACAATGTGACCGAGGAACTGTACCTCCTTTAACCAGAAAGCACACTTGCTAAACTTGGCGTAGAGTTGATGGTCTCTCAACTTCTCGAGTACTGTCCGAAGATGTTGCTCATGATCCTCCTCCGACTTAGAGTAGACCAAAATGTCGTCAATGAACACCACCACAAATTTATCCAAGAACTCCATAAACACCTTGTTCATCAGATTCATAAAGAAAGCTGGTGCGTTGGTTAACCCAAAAGACATGACCGTACACTCGCATGCCTATACCAGTGGTGAAGGCGGTCTTGGGAATGTCCTCTTCCCGAATCCTCAACCGATGATAGCCCGATCGTAGGTCTATCTTGGAAAATACCTTGGCCCCTTTGAGTTGATCGAATAAGTCATCAATCCGTGGTAGGGGATACTTGTTCTTGATAGTAACCTCATTGAGGGCGCGATAATCCACACACATTCTCTTGGTCTTGTCTTTCTTTTCCACGAAAATCACCGGAGCACCCCAAGGCGATGTGCTCGGGCGAATATACCCTTTTTGCAACTGTTCATCCACTTGCTTCTTTACTTCGGCCAACTCGTTGGCTCCCATCCTATATGGCCTCTTGTGTATTGGGCGGTCCGGTACTAGGTCAATCCGAATTCAATTTCCCTTTTTGGCGGCATCGAGTTAAATCTTCGGGGAAAACTTCAGGGTATTCTCTGACGATGGGGATATCCTCTAACTTCACAGGGGTCTTGGCCGCCATTTCGGACGATTCCCCGGTGGAAACATGATTCAAACTTACTATAGGCTTGACTTGCATGGGAGAGCGAAAAACAACTCTTTCTCCATTCATGTTGATTAAAGTAATGGTGCGACTAGCGCAGTCAATTACTCCCTTATGTCTGGACAACCAATCCATCCCAAGAATGACATCTATGCCTTTGGACCGAAGGAGGATAAGGTTGGCCGAAACATAGATCCTTGGATTTCTATGGTCACCGAGGGACAATACGAGTGGTCTCCAAGTGGTTTCCGGGGTTTGAACCCGCATAGGTATCTTAAGTCCCACTACGACAACCCATGTGCCCCAACAAATTGCTTTGAGATAAAAGAATGTGTAGCGCCGTAATCAAATAATACCGTGGCGGAGTATAGTTTACGGAAACATACCAGTATAACTTCGGAGCGGTCGTGCTTCCTGGCGGACGCATGGTTGACTCGAGCCTGGATGAACCTTGGCCCAGCACGTCTTGGCTTTGGACACTTGTCTGCAAAATGCCCTGGATCACCACAGTTGAAACAGACTCCTGGCTTTCCTCCAGAGTCCTTCCTTGGAGGTGGTGGCCGTGATATTGCCGGGATGGCGCCGTTGGAGGGCGCGGGGCCGGAGTACGCTGTTGCCGACCACGCCACTACCGCCGCTTGGAAATTCCCGGGTGATAAGGTCGATGCCGACGAACAATCTTGGTGGTAGGTCCATTCGACTTCCGGGCATGAAACGCGGCCTCTGCTGATTTCCCTGCTGTTGAGGAGGTCGTGTCTGGAATACTTTTCTCTTCTTGATCATCTTGTTGCGCTGATCTTCCTGTCGAATGGCCTTGTCAACCAGCTTCTCAAAGTTAGCATATTCTCCGGAGATAAGCTTGTCTGTGAGTTCATCATCCAAACCAGTCAAAAACTTTTCCGCCTCTCGCATCGGTGCGCACATCTTCCGGGGCATAACGGAACTCACGCGACAAGACGATTGAACTCGTGCGGATACTCGAATCGATCCGTTACCCGCTCAAGAGAACGGAACTCACGCTTTTTTCGTGCAACTATTCCCGCAGGAATGTGTGCGGTCCCGAACTGACGAAACTCTTCCCAGGTAACTGCTGCTCCCGCCGGGCGAGTAACCAAATAGTTGTCCCACCAAGCTGAAGCAGGACCCTGTAACTGATGAGTGGCAAACGAGACTTTCTCCTGATCCGTGCACTGCAGCAGATCTAACTTCTTCTCTATGGCATGAAGCCAATCATTAGCCTCCATGGGATTAGTGGTGCTGGAGAAGGTCGGCGGTCGGACACGAAGGAACTCTGGCAGCTTGGACTGGGGTGGTGGGGCGGCAACCGATTGTTCGCTCGCTGTTGCTTGCATTTGTTGCAAGATTCGCCGTTGCATCCGATGGTGTTTTGTTGCATTTGCTGCATCATTGCAGCCATCATCTGTGTCTGTGAAGCGAGCACTTGAGCAATGGTGGGATTCTCGGGTGGCGGTGGAGGAGCATTGCCATTGGCGTCGTGAGCCTCGTTGTTGTCGGCACTGATCGCCCATTGTTGCCGTTCGCCCGCCGGTCCCGGTGTTCACCATCCGAAGGAGACGACCGACCAAAGAGAGAGAAAAGAAGAAAAACAGCATGAGACTTAGAACTAATCTATATTATTTGAATTCAAATGCGTTGTTCGATCTTGACTAAAAACAAGGAAAAGCACCAAACATCCTTAATTGGTCGGTCATATCACACTTGATATCGAATGCCGCTATCCCACACACAAGCAGCCTAACACACGCAACTACCAAGAAGACAAACTAAGTTAAACGGTAAAACTAAGGAGGGCAACTAGAACGATCCACGAGACGAGGAGTCGAAACCGCTTCCTTCGAAGATCCCCATTCTTCCGAACGGCTCCCGGAGTCCTCGGGCGTCACCTCGACTTGGACTCTTCGAATCGGTTGCCGTAGCCCAACCGATCCCGCCTCTTCCCTCCGAGGAATCTCGAGTCTCTTCTGAGTCCATGTCTTCACCGAATTCTTCGAGCTTGAGTCACCGGAGACGGAGATCCAACCATTACGCCACCTCCGCCTTGATTCGCCGAAGCCGGAGCAAAGGTGAGGGCGTAACCGCAGCAGGAGGCTGGAACCGCGCTGGAACTGGAGCGGGTGGTGCTGAAGAAGGCGGTGGAATCCGAGGTGCCACTGGATACGGACAGCACGGTGGTGGTCTTCCGAGGCGTAGTGCGGAGTCTAACCCCAAGCGGTGGCGGGAGTCCCTTCAACTCAGCTACCTCCTTCTTCGGACGAACCACTTCATCCTCCGATCACGCGATCCTCGCATCTTCTTGTCGTTCGGCTCTTTGGTCGCCTTGTGTAGGTCGAGTGCATCCGATCCAGTCCTTTGAGCACGGTGCACATGTGACCGAAGGTAGAGTCATTCTCCTCCGCCGTTGACTTGAATGCATTGACCTCGGAGGAACTACCTCGACGGGGATGGTAGCGGTAGGAGGAGGTGCGAAGGTCGCATCATGCAGCCTCCTCATCTGGCTAACATCGGGTAGGCGGCTTCTTGACAAGCGTGATCGACGTGCCTCCGGAAGCCGTGACCTCCATGTTGGGAAGACACGTTCCCACAAACCCGTGAACCTCCAACCGAACACGGTAGGGCAACTCGCCACCGAGAGGCGCAAGCGTTGTATACTCCGGTGCTTCGGGATATCCAACCGCAAGGGCCATACGCGCCGCTACGCCACGAAGCCTGTCATCCCTTTTCCGCAGTGCGTCGTTGGGGAACCTGCCATCTATAGAAACAAAGGAGTGGGAAAATCAAAACATGCTCAAAAACCCACGACCAACATCCCATTTTCGCAATTCCTAAGCCCTAGACTCGACTCCACTTTTCAAAACACCCCTTTTTTTCAAAACATATGCACATGAAAAGAATTAGAGGGCTCTTAAGGTTTCCACTTGGCTTGTCCTACGTCACGGGAAGGCTCGATACCAACTTGTCACGCCCGAAATTCACACCGAATTTCTGCAGCTAATTTGTGCATTACATCCTCGTCCGGCATCGCCGAGGTACACAAACCGACGTTATTGATAATACGAGAATCCTCGTCTTAGAAACAATATAAAAGAGTTACACAAATGCAGCGGAAAGGAAAAAAACTGACTTAAACTAAACTTGACACGAGCGAGCGGAACACCAACTCCACGCTAAACCTTGACGAGAACAAGCCTACACCTCCTGGAGACCTCGATCTCAACCTCGGCACCGAAGGGGAAAAAGAAGCAAGACTGAGTACAACCACCGTACTCAACAAGTCACACCGAAAAAGGGGACGTGATGCAAGATAAATAACAAGGAAAGGTCAAGGGGCTCAATTTTGCATAAACAGCATTTGCAGTATATAATAATAATATTTAAAGACAAGAAAAAAGTAGTAATATTTAAGCAATATTAAATAAACGCCGTCCAACGCTCAAACCACGTTGCAACAGCCCATCCATCCACCCGCACTAGTCATACTTTCAACATTTCATTCGAATAAAATAAATGAGACTAATCAAGGTGAATCTGGTCGATCGCCCGTAACTGTGGGCACGACTATTCGAATAGTTTTTACTCTGATCAGAGGTGTACAACTGTACCCACAAGACACAATCCCACAACACGTTACCGTGCGCCGGTGCACCACCATGGTGCCCCGAAAAGGAATTGTGACAGGACCCTTCACATAACCCCCTCTAATCAATCGTACCACACCAAGGTTTCGCCCCCATTCCCATCGGGCAATGGGCAGCCCCCTCTAGTGCCGCGGTGAATCCGGAAGCTGATCAACCCTTAAAACAGGGGCCGACCCAACTCCATCACGCCCACCCTCTCGGGATACGTCGACTAGAGACGGCTACGCTACTGACCCGACCATTACCCATGCGGCTTGTGGTATGCACGGCATTTCTTCCAGGGTTTCCCGAGAACCGGTCCTTAATCGTCATGAGCACGCTAACCAAAGTCCAACCATGTGCTCACGACCCACCTTGTTCATAATTCAATATTATTAAAAACAAGGTCATATCTTAATATCATCGGAAGGTCAACTTTAGTAATAAACTTGATTAGTGTGATTCCCTTAAGTGAGCTAGTTGCGCTAAGCATAACTAAGCAACCTTAAACTATCATCTAGTCACGTTGGACCCCAAGTTATCAATGGTATAAGGTAAACAATCCTATGGTTGAGTACAATAGGTATAAACATCCCATGAAATGACATTCTAAAACATATGCGGTATTTGAATGAAAAGATGTATTTACATAAAATAGGTACAATATGGTCAATGTAAGGTATGACTTGCCTTGCTCGGAGACCGAGGAACCTCGGCGACTACTTCAAGAGAACGGGCTCGCAAAACTCGGGATCTACACGACAAACAAAGCACTCAACAAACACCCTAAAAAGTCTACTGAAACAGCACTGAAAAGTATTTTTAATGGATTCTTGACATTTTTCTGGATTTAATGAAATTTGAATGGACTAAAACGGAGCTCGGATTCAAAAGATATGAATTTTAGAAGTTTAATTGCGATTTTAAACTAAATAGAAAAGATTAAATTATTTATTGCGCAATTAAGTCCCCGGTGACGTCATCCACGCGCGCTCGGGCTGACGTCATCATGACGTCGGCGGCGGCGTCGCCTAGGGCGACGTCGCACTAGGGCCGACGCAAGACACCTGCCGCGCACGCGGAGCCGGGCGCGGCGCCGGATCGCGCCACGTGGCGCGATCCGAGCGGCCGGATCGGCGCGCGACGGCGGGGCGAAGGCTAGGGTTAGGGTTAGGGTTAGGGTTCCACGGGCGGCGGCGGCGGGCGGCGGCGGCGGCACGCGGCGGCGACGAGCCCGGCGAGCGGCGGCACGCGAGCGGAAGGGAAACGAAAGGAAGCGAAGTAAATAAAAAAGAAACGGGAACGGCGGCGAGCTCACCGACGGTGAAAACGACGGAGACGGCGGCGATTCGGGGCTAGAACCGACGGCCAACAAAGGGAAACGCGGCGGAGCTCGAGGGGGTTTTAAAGGGGAGAGAAGAGATCGAATCGGGCACGGGATGGCGGAAAACCTCGCCGTTCGTTTCGGACTCGGAGAGAGAGAGAGAAAATCGGCGGCCGTTTCGGGCGGCGGCGGCCGTTTCGGCGTGCGGGAAAAGCGGGCACGGGTGCGACGGCGCGGCCGGAGCCCGCGTGGGCCCACGCGGCGCGGGCGCG
Source organism: Oryza australiensis (assembly GCA_019925245.2). NCBI lineage: Eukaryota > Viridiplantae > Streptophyta > Magnoliopsida > Poales > Poaceae > Oryza > Oryza australiensis. Next base: position 674,988 of record JAIFGZ020000507.1, read on the forward strand.
CGGAAACGCGAAAAAGAGGTAGGCGGCGCGGCCATGGCGGCGGCGGCGGTTGGGCCGGCCGGGTGCGAGGAGGCGGCTCCGACAGCGGGCCCACTCCGGTGGCCGCGGCGCAAGGGAGCGCGCAGACTTTGCGCAACGCGGCCGGCACCGTGGGCCTCGGCCCACAACCGAGGAGGAGCGCGCGCACGCGGAGCGGCTGGGCCGGGAGCAGTGTCGGGCGACGACCGGCACGGGCGAAGGCGGGAACCGTACGGGCGGTACAGAAAAAAAAGAAAAGAAAAAGAAAAAAAAAAAAAGGGAAAAAGGATTTAGGGACTTAATTTAATTCCTGATTTCTTATTTAATTGATTAAAAATACTTAGAGTGCTCTAAAAATTCCAAGTAAAAATCTGTTAGCGTATTTTGACATGCGAGAATTCAAGAAAAATCCTACCATGTCATTTCCATTTATTAATTGCATTTTAAAATTATAGTTTGACTCGAGTTAATTTGAAATTCCGATTATTTCAGGGTAAATTATTTAAATGAATTAGGGAAAAACCCAGGATGTGACATCAATGGACTAGACAATATGCACTCTGACTTGCACAAGGCAGCCAAGGCTCTAAACAACAAGAAGATGCTGAGGATCGTGAGTTTGCAGGACGAGGTGGTTCATCTCAAGAAGGAGGTAGCTGAGTTGAAAGGACTCCTAGCACCAGGTGGCTTAAGGATCCGCACTATGCCCCGGAAGACCACCACTGCACCTGTGCACATCCAGCTGGCGCCTCGGATTCCTCCACCAGCCCCTCCTGCGCCTCCACCAGCTCCTCCCGCTCCATCAGTTCTGGCTCTAACTCCCGCTCACGACCCGTCCTCGCGCCCTCGTTTCAAAGATACCCGCGAGGTGGCAAAGATCGGGTGGATAACCGTTTCAGCTTCTAGTAGCACAATCTTCAAGAGCCAAGTGAAGACATGAAGAAGAAAAACTTTTAAAGTCATTCCGAGGAGGAGAAAGACTCAGAGGAGAGCAGTTTCAACTCCACCGCCCGCAGGAGCCCCTCAGATCGCTCTAGTCACTACCCTTAGACTTTATCGTTTTGTTTAGTTTGTCTTCTTGGTAGTTGCTGTGTGTTACGTTTGCTATGTGTGGGGTAGCTGGAAGTCTATATCAAGTGTGGGTATGGCTGTCCAATTAAGGATGTTGTGTGAGTTTTACATGTTTTAGTTAAGATCAAAACAATGCAGTTAATTCAAATAATAAAGTTTAGCTTCTAAGTCAGTCTATTTTTCTTCTTCTCTCTCTTGGTTCGGTCAACTTCTCCAGATGGTGAACACCAGGACCAGTGGAGCTAATACCAACAATGGGCAGTCAGGGAACAACAACAACAATCATGATGTCAGTGGCAACGCTCCTCCACCACCACCTGAGAACCCCACTATCGCTCAGGTGCTTGTCTCGCAAACTCAGATGATGGTTGCAATGATGCAGCAGATGCAACAACAACACCAGCCAATATAATAGCAGATGTGTCTACAAATGCTGCAACAGCAGCAGCAGTAGGAGTAGCAAAACAATTAGTTTGCACCTCCACCACCTCAATCTAAGTTGCCAGAGTTTCTTCATGTCCGTCCACCAACGTTCTCCAGCACCACTAATCCTATCGAGGTCAATGACTGGCTTCATGCCATTGAGAAGAAGCTAGATCTCCTACAATGCACAGACTAGGAGAAAGTCTCTTTTGCTACACATCAGTTGTAAGGTCCCGCTTCTTCTTGGTGGGACAATTACTTGGTCACTTGCCCAGCTGGAGCAGCAGTCACATGTGAAGAGTTTTCTTGCAGCTTCAGCACAACGCACATTCCTACAGGAATAGTCGTGCAGAACAAATGGGAGTTCCGATCTCTTTAGCAGGGCAATAGGTCGGTTACTCAATACCTGCATGAGTTCAACCATCTTGCACGCTATGCCCCAGAGGATGTGCGCACTGATGCAGAAAGGCAGGAAAAGTTCCTGGCCGGCCTTGACGATGAACTCACAGAAAAGTTGTTCTTTGGAGAATATGCTAACTTTGAAAAGCTAGTTGACAAGGCCATTTGGCAGGAAGACCAGCACAACGAGATGCTCAGAAAGAGAAAAGCAGTGCAGTTCAAGTCTCCACAGCAGCAGGGAAATCAGCAGAGACCGTGTTTCATACCCAGAGATTAGGGTGGACATACCACCATGATTGTCCGCCAGCATCAGCCTTATCGCCCAGGAAATTTTCAAGATGGCAGTAGTGGCAGTGGTAGTGGACAGCAGCAACGCAATCCAACTCTGTGTCCCCCAACAGCGCCATTCTAGCAGCGGTCCAAGCCACCACCTCCAAGGAAGGACTCCGGGGGAAAGTCAGGAGTCTACTTCAACTGTGGTGAGCCTGGGCACTTTGCAAACAACTGTCCGAAGCCGAAGCGCATCGGACCCAGATTCATCCAGGCACATGTCAATCATTCGTCCGCAGAGGAGGTGCAGGCTGCTCCCGAGGTTATACTGGGTACGTTTCCTATGAATCTCACCCCTGCTATAATATTATTTGATTCTGGTGGTACACATTCATTTATTTCCAAACAGTTTGTTGGGGCACATGGGTTATCAGTAGTGGAACTTAAGATACCTATGCGGGTTCTAACCCTTGGAAATCATTTGGACACCGCTCATTACTGTCCCTTGGTGGCAATAGAAATCCAAGGATCCCAATTTCTAGCCAATCTTATCCTTCTTAAATCAAAGGTCTAGATGTCATCCTTGGGATGGATTGGTTGTCAAGACATAAGGAAGTGATTGACTGTGCTAGTCGTATGATCACTTTAATTAATGGTAAAGGAGAGGAGATTACTTTCCGTTCTCCCATGCCATCACAGACTGTAGCAAGGTTGAATCAGGCTTCTACCGGGGAATAGTCTGAAGTAGCAGCAAAGACCCCTATGAAATTAGAAGACATCCCCATAGTCATAGAATACCCTAAAGTTTTTTTGGAAGATCTAACCAAGATGCCACTAGAAAGAGAAATCGAATTTCGGAGCGACCTAGTACCGGGATCTGCCCCAATGCATAAGAGACCGTATAGAATGGGAGCCAACGAGTTGGCGGAAGTTAAGAAGCAAGTTGATGAAGAGTTGCAGAAAGGTTATATCCGCCTGAGCACGTCACCCTGGGGTGCTCTGGTGATGTTTGTAGAGAAGAAAGATAAGACCAAGAGAATGTGCGTCGATTATCGCGCACTCAACGAGGTTACTATGAAGAACAAGTACCCTCTACCGTGGATTGATGACTTGTTTGATCAACTCAAGGGGGCAAAGTTATTCTGCAAGATAGACCTACGATCAGGCTATCATCAATTGAGGATCCGGGAAGAGGACATTCCCAAGACCACCTTCATCACTCGTTATGGTTTGTACGAGTGTACGGTCATGTCTTTTGGACTTACCAATGCACCGGCCTTCTTGATGAACCTGATGAATAAGGTGTTTATGTAATTCTTGGACAAATTTGTCGTGGTCTTCATTGAGGACATTTTGATCTACTCCAAAGACTAAGGAGGAACACGAGCATCATCTTCGATTAGTGCTAGAGAAGTTGAGAGATCATCAACTCTACGCCAAGTTTAGCAAGTGTGCCTTCTGGATAAAGGAAGTGCAATTCCTCGGACACATTGTGAATGCCCAAGGAGTAGGCGTGGATCAATCGAATGTGGAATCAGTTACCAAGTGGACCCCACCAAGTGTATTGTGATGCGTCCCGCCAAGGGCTGGGATGTGTGTTGATGCAAGAAGGCAAACTGGTTGCATACGCCTCTTGTGAGTTGCGTCCGCAGTGGTCCATGCCTTGAAGATCTGGCGACACTACCTAATCGGTAACCGTTGTGAAGTATACATGGATCATAAAAGTTTAAAGTATATTTTCACCCAACCAGATTTAAACCTTCGTCAACAAAGATGGTTGGAATTGATCAAATATTACTATTTGGGCATACACTACCATCCCGGCAAAGCTATTGTGGTAGCAGATGCTTTGAGCCTAAAAAGTTACTGCAACACCATTAACATAGAAGGAATGTGTAACCAGTTGCAGCAAGAATTTGAGCGCCTAAACCTACGGATTGTGGAATTTTGGTTTGTGGCCGCTCTTGAAGCTCAACCCACTCTCATAGACCAAATTCGGGCTGCTCAGGCCAGGTACTGAGATAGCTGAACTCAAGAAGAATATGAGAGTCAGAAAAGCTCGTGACTTTATTGAGGACGAGCATGGAACCATTTGGATGGGAAAGAGATTGTGTGTACCAGAAGATAAAGAATTGAAGAAACTGATTCTTATGGAAGTTCATCAAACCCAATATTCAATCCATTCGAGTAGTACAAAGATGTATCAAGACCTCAGGGAGAAGTTCTGGTGGGTCAATATGAGAAGAGAAATAGATGAATTCATCGCACTCTGTGATGTTTGTCAGCGAGTGAAGGTAGAATATCAATGACCCGCAGGACTGTTATAAACCCTCCAAATCCCGAAGTGGAAATGTGAAGGTATTGGAATGGATTTCATCACCGGTTTACCCCGGACATCGTCAGGACAGATTCAATTTGGGTCATCGTAGATCGACTCACCAAGGTGGCTCGCTTTATACCGGTACATACCACGTATTTGGGAAAGAAGTTAGTAGAGCTTTACCTTGCTAGGATCATGTGTTTACATGGTGTACCTAAGAAAGTCGTGTCTGGCGAGGAAGTTAGTTTACTTCCAAGTTCCGGCAGAAGTTGCAAGAAGAGCTTGGTACCCGTTTGAACTTCAGTACAACCTATCATCCGTAGGCTGATGGTCAAACTGAGAGAGTAAATCAAATTCTGGAAGATATGTTGAGAGCGTGTGCACTTGAGTTTGGAAGAGCATGGGACAAGGGCTTGCCTTATGAAGCAGGAGACCTCGCTTTTGAAGCAGGAGATTATGTGTATCTTTGGGTCACACCACTTTGGGGAGTACATCGTTTTCAAACCAAAGGCAAGTTGGCACCACGTTTTGTGGGACCATACAAAATTCGGGAACGTCGAGGAGAAGTCGCCTATCAGCTTGAGCTTCCATCCAGCATGGCTAGTATTCATGACGTATTCCATGTCTCTTAGTTAAAGAAATGTTTGAGAGTACTAGAAGAGCTTGAGAGTCCAGACCAAATCGAGATTCAAGAGGACTTGACCTATGTGGAGAAACCAGCTCGTATTCTTGAAACCAGCGAGAGAAGTACTCGAAACAAGGTTACCAGATTTTGCAAAGTTCAGTGGACTCCTCACTCGGAACAAGAAGCTACCTGGGAAAGAGAAGATGAGTTGAGGGCCGTGCACCCACATCACCTCGCCAGTACCTCCGAATCTCGGGGTCGAGATTACGTTTAATGGGATAGGTTTGTCACACCCCGAGTTTTGCCCCTTTTAAATCAATTAAGTAATTCCCCAAAAAGAATTGGAATTTTGGAATTATCCTAGAGCAAATAAGTAATTTTAAAATACAATTAGTAAGTGGAAATGGCAAGGTAGGATTTTTCCTAAATTCTACATGTCAAAATACATTAACTGCATTTTTTAGTGGAATTTTATGGGCTCTAGAAATATTTTTAATCAATTAAATGAATTTATCGGAATAAAATTAAGTCCGTGGAATTATTTTTAATTTTTTCCTTCGGGTCGTACGGTTTCCTACCCAAACCCGTATGGGATGCCGGCCCTTCCAACACGTGCACGTGCGCGCCTCCTTCCTTTTGCCCGTGGGCCACGACCCATGAGCCGCTGCTTCCCCGCGCAAGTCCATGTGCCCTCCCCCGCTCCTTCGGGCCGCCGATAGGTGGGGCCCACCTGTCGGGCCCGTCGCCCTCGGGACCGAACGGGCCGTCGCCGTCGCGCCATTCACACCGCCCGTGCCCACGCCGCCCGCGCTTCCCCGCGCCGCACTGGTTCCATGACGCCCCATGCCGGACCCGAGCCGCTATCCCCGCGCCCACACCGCCGAGTCCGAGCCCAAGCCGGCCCCAAAACCCTAACCAAATCTGCGGATGAATCTCTCTCTCTCTCCGATTCCGAGTTCAAGAGTGAGGAATCCACGGCCAAATCGTGCACGATCCAAACTCCCGAGCCCCCTATAAATCTCCCCGCCCGCCACCGTGTTTTTCCGTTTGCGCCGCTCAAAATCGTGCCCTAAATCACCGACGCCCAATTTCGCCGTGTAACACCCTAAAATTCGAAAGCTTAAAAATCAAAATTTAAAATTTAGAATTTATAAAAATCTTTTAACCGATTGCATCGTGCCGTATTTATTGCCTCTTATTTGCAAGACTTTGTTGCCAACTTATAAATAAAATATTACTGATTTAAAAGTGAAATGTCTATAGGGGTTTAAAAACCCTAGAAGAAAGGAAAACTTTCAAAATATATGCTAAGAATAAATCTATGAAAATAAAAATTGGGGAAAATCTAAGATTTAATTAAAAATTACTTTTGGACCAAAATTATATTTAAATTCATGGGTAAAATACAAAAATGGCTATATATATCAAAAAGGAAATTATAAAAATAAAGTTGGGCAAAATTTAAAATTTTATTATATTTACATTTGGGCAGAAATTATATCTAAATTTATGGATGAAATAAAAAAAGGAATAAATAATAATAATTAAAAAAATAAAAAAATCAAAAAATGAGAAAATGGAAAAGTGCACTATTCATTTTCCTACAGGTGTTTGATCTGGTCCCCGAGCCCGGCGCCGCCTTGCACCCCGCGCGCACTGAGCGCGCACTGCGTCACCGACCGCGCTGTGCCCCTTGTGCCCCTCGCGCCCCACGCCGCGTCCCATCCTCATGTCGCCATCGCCGCGTCGATGTCAGGTCGCCATTGCCGCGCCGCGCGCCACTGTGCGCCGTCCCATCTCGCTTCTCCCCTTGACCATGCCTATAAATTTCCCCTCCTCTCCTCTCTTACTCCCCGCGCTCATCCCTCCCCCATTGCTCCCCTTTTTCCCGTCATCCCGCGCCGACGTTGCCGCCACGCCGCGCCAAGCCGAGTGCCGCGCCCTAACCGCCGTGCCGACCGGTGAGTCCCCTCCTCCCCTTCACATCCATGCGCTGGCTCGGCCAAGAGAGAAAAGGAGGAAGAAGAAGGAAAGAAGGGAGCCGAGAGAGGAGGAAAGAAGAGAGAGGGAAGAGAGGAAGGGAGGAAGAAGGAAACAGAGGACGGAGAAGGGAGGAAAAGAAGAGAAAAAGAAAAGAAGAAAAAGAGAAAAGAAAAGAGCAAAAAAGAAAAAGTTTTAAAATAAAAATATATTCTTTTTGTGAAATAAAATTTGTTAGGGTTAATTATAAGATAGATAATAATTATAATATTAGGAAGTTAATTATAATTTAATTTGTTACTAAATCCCAATTTTATCGTATGGGTTTACAAAAATGTAAGTTTTAAATTATTAAATCTAATATTAAGTTTTAGGGTGAATTATTTAGGGTTTAATTAATTTTAGCCCTAGGACTTGTCGGTCCGATAAAATTTGGAATAAAATTTGAGTTAACCATTTCCTTTCCGTATAATATTTTTGAATCGTCGATCACAATTTTTCTAAATTTAAAGTGAATATACTTGAAATAACGTCACCTCATAATTAATCGAATTGGTTTGGATGCGAAATTTCAAATTATGGCAACTTGCTCATCTTAACTCGGATTTTAGCGAAACTTGAACCTAAATTCACCTAGAATCGTAGTCTAGTTTTAGAAGTTACTTTTGCGATTTATTTGGCATCTTGGTTATTTTATTTGAATTCTAATCGAATTCAATCGGATCTCTCGCACGTGTTTATAGAATCTGAGCAAGGCAACATGGTTGCGAGCAAGGCAAGTCATCACTACCTTTGAGCATGTTGAACCCTTTTTGCGAACTTATTTTGTTTTTAAATCAAATATGCATGCTATATACATGAGAACTCTCATACTTGTTATATGTCATGCCATGATATTGAATACTTGTATATTCTTTGTACCCTATACTATCGTGTGTCCGTAGTCAATCTTTGACAATGCCTAGCCCATGCAAAATTCTTATTTATCAAATGCTATATGCTTGAGCAACTACCTTGGGGAAGGTGGTTGACATACGGTATGTGGAGACATGAGCGCCACATTTCCATGACCAGGATGAAATGATTTGTGGATGAAAACTAAACACCAAACAAATGTTTTAGACTGGGGCGACTGGATGATTTGGGTGGAATCCGGTAAAGGCAAGTGTCGTCCTTGGTCAATTAAGGACTGAGCCATGAGATAAACATGAAACGAGATAGTAAAGCCATACTTCTCGATGGGTATAGACCTAGCGGAGTAAATAGACGAACGGAGGTGGTACCCCTGCATAGTGGTTCACTTAAGTGTGTGAATAGGCGGGAAGCCTACAGGTGGAGTAACCATCGGTGGGTAACCGAACTGAAACTGGACTTAAATACAACTTAAAAGAATGAGTGAGTTTTCCCTTCTCGGGAGCGACAGAACTCCTCCCACTGCTAGAAACCGTGAATGGCTAGGGTGCAAGAGGGATCAAGTTCATGGAGCAGGTACTTCCAAAGTAAGGTTATTGAAAGGCTTTATCGTGACGCGTCTCTTTCTTTGGGACTTCGGCTCATGTGTTGGGCAAGTCCCGGAGTACGGGTAAAGTGTACATCCACTACAGTATGAGTAAAACAATCTATTTGAATAGCCATGCTCGTGGATATGGAGCATTGAGACAAGTTTTTCGCTTGGCTAGACTCTAAATTTTAAAATGATGGGATGGGCGTGCATAATGATTTTATGTGCTGGTGGCTCAACTTCTCGGGAAGCGAGAAGGGGTAGACCCCAGAAAATCATGACGATCTAGTGGCGAGAAGCTATCCTTGGGATCTGTTAACGACCGAATTTGGTAAGCAAATCCCCGAGTTTGAAGCAAGGATTGAAGCATAATCAAAGGAGAAGCGCGATCTGCGGAAACAGAGGCCACGTTGGCTAAGTCCGAATCAGCTACAGAGCGCCACGAGTCCAAGTCGAACAAGGACAGCCAATAGCCGATTCCGATTGAAGACCGAAGGTGGAGCCAATCCCAGAAGGAAAACTGAGAGATAATTATTTGATTCGGTTTCCAGAGGATAAAGTCCTATAACAGCAATATTATCTGTAATAGGATATTTTGTAAAGATTCCTTTTGTAACGCGGCATGCGACCCCGTCCCAGGGTATTGTCATATTGTAAATAGTAGATAAGATAGAAACCATGATCTACACGGATGTTGTTGTAACCGGGTATAAATAAGACCTAAGGGCTTGTTATAATCAATCGAACACACATCAATACAACTTGGGCGCATCGCCAACCTTTCTGTTTTTATTTTCTCGATGAGTTCTTGCTTTGCTCTCAGGCTACATTGGTTTCGATCTCCGAACAAGGTAATTTCTTGTTACAAGCAGCTTGTATTATCGGGGTTAGTGCTTCCATCATCATGATACTCTAATTCTGATGCTATAAACTACTTAATCTATCATATGTGACATATAATCTAGATCAATGTCTAGATCTATCTCCCGATCGGCTAATATCTCCTTCCAGGTAGCAGCCGACAGGGCTAGATCTAGAGATTGATTTAGATCATATTGCATATCTACCATCTCAAGGAGTTCTCATTAGTCTAAATAGATCTCATGCTTCTTTTTATATTTAATGCTGCATCAGATTGATCTATTAAATCGCTTTTAGAATCATATAGATCTGTTCGGCTCAATGATTATTATTAGAGATAGTACTGGGGTTTCAGCTGGTCTTACCTATTTTAATTATCTTTATGTATTACTACTACTAGATGTATTAGACTACCTTTTATATTAACATCTTAATCTACTTAAATGTGCTAAGCTCGGTATCAATTTGTTAAATCATATTAACAGCCGATTGATCTTAGTTTAGTGCATTTAGTTCAGATTAATATCTTCATATAAAATATATCAGAGTACTAGCCGATCCCTTCCATTAATGGCGTCTTCAAGCACCCGTTTGATGCAGCTCAGGCAGAGTACCCTGAGGTAAGTTCCATCGGCTGTAGCCCCTTACTCTTTGCGATTTGGCTTTTTACCTTATGTAATATTGTTCTTCTATCCTTTGATTTGTAGCACATTGCTCACCAAGTCGCCATCCCAGACCTTCCTAATCCAAATCAGTTCTTATTAGGGTCGATCGGCAACTTAGACCCCAGTGAATTCATTAATGCCGAAACAAACCGGATCCCCTTTAGGTTTTCCTCCCCTGATCTGGCATATTAGTCAGGCGCCTTCAAGTCTTGGCCTTCAACGGACAAATCCTGGCTGGCTTTGTACCTAAGGATGTCGGCTAGGCAACAAACTCATTGGACCAAGCTAGGTATAAGCCAGTGCCTAGCTTTGACAATAGCCGACATGCCCAAAGATGAGCCCCTCCTATCGGCTGCAACCTACTTCTGGTCGAATACACTGAATGCATTCTTATTTAGATAAGGGCCGGTGACGCCAACTCTCTTGGATGTGGCATTGATCACGGGGCTGGACATAACCTCCACAGTCGACCCAACCAGCCTCAACATCAAATGCACTCATAATTTCAAGACCAAGAGCATAGGAGGCTGGAGTGGCTTTATATCAATGAACATGAAAGACAGCCCGATCTCCGAGAGAGAACATGCAGCTTTCCTCCTGATGTGGCTGGAAAAATTTGTATTCAACGGATCAAGCTGTGGGCTGACTAGCAACTGGCAGCACGTAGCCGAAGCTCTGGTGAGCAAGAAGCAAGTCCCCTTAGGAAAATACCTGCTCGGCTATTTGTACCAGATGTTAAGCAACGCATCGGCTAAGCTGGCTTCCAAGCAGGCCGTCAATACAGGAGGGCCCTGGTGGCTACTGTAGCTGTGGTTAAATCTTCACACCTATCAGGTTGCAGAAAGACCAGCTCCACTAGAAGCCGATTTCCCCCTGATTGAGCCACGGTTCGAAGATGACGAAGAGGTAACCACCACGCCGATGTCTGTCGTTTTGGGAAGCAGCGGCAACTTATCCTGGATCCAAGCTGACAGCCGATCATTTCAAAAATTGGTTTGGCAATCTGTACAGCGGCTTCCCAAGCAGCTCGAGGATATGGTTTGCCTACGGTGATTTTGACAAATTCGAACTCCTGGATGATTTTCGGCTAGATGAGCTCAATTCTGAAGAATACGAAAAGCCGAGGGAGATTTATATATCGGCCATAACACCTTGCACCCTCCCCGTCGGTATCCACCAAGGGTGCAACATCCAAAAGTCATACGAGTTCTATCATCCAATGGTGGCTGCGAGACAACTTGGCATGGGCCAACTGCCGATCAACCTTTATTATTCGGACAAGATCCAGGCCAGAGGCAAAATCGAAGGAGACATCATGATGCATCGGCTGCTCAACTTCCCCGGTCCCCCTCTGGGCAGCATCAACAATATTGACTTGGTGGTGACGAGGACAACTGTCTTCAGCCGATGGTGGAATGAGTGGAAGCTGCACTTGTTTCACCAATCGGCTTCAATGTATCTAACAATCGTCGATCCGGAGATGACCCCATCAGTAAGCGTGTTCTCTTTTTAGTCCCTTTTGGCCATTACTCGCATATTTGACTAACCATGCCTCATTCTTTTGTAGAAAACCGATGCCTCCCCCCACACGCAAGCAACACGGGAGCAGTAATTCTCTATGCTCCTGGCATGCTGTCCGGCGGCTGTGGGCTAGCCCCATCAACCATCGGCTTCCACGCGCCGAAGGTAACAACACTTCTTCATGGCCAAACTCGTGAGTTGTTGCATCAATAGAAGAGGGCAAAGCCGTCGGCTGCTGCTACCCCGGCTGTAGAGAAAAAGAAACGGCCTTCGAAGAAGCCAAAACCAACCCCAGTCGACGACTTGCCTCCAGTCGATCCAGACGTGGATGCAATCCTTGAAGAAGAAGTCAGGGATGAGGAGATGGACCAAGCTATCGATGCTGCCGCAGCCGAGACGAGCTCTTCAAATAAATATGCCCGAACTCCATCGGCTGAACAAACCGTCGAAAAGACTCCCAGCCCTCCGAAACGTGCTCCTTGTTCCCAACCAGTAAACACCTTTAATTACTTGATCTCATCACCTTTTCCATGTTTATGCTTCATCGGCCTTTTGTGTTTGTAGGCGAGGAAACTGGCTGCCAAGAAAAAGAGGGCTCCTCCTCCTCGGTAAATTCTACCATCCTTAACTTTTCTCTTATCAACACAGCCGATTTCTGACTCGTATCTTTTTTTAGCCTCCTCGTGCTCCAACACCTGCACCCCACGTATCGAGCAAACACACGCCAGCGGCTGCAGGTGGTGGTGATGCCGAAGACGTGGCTACCTCAGTCCTAGTTGTCCAAGTAAGTTCTGTCCAACTTCATAAATCGGCTTACTAGTTTTGTCGATTCTTCTAACTGTCTCCTGTCTTGCAGACCATAGCCGATCTTTTGGACTTTGACCTTTCAGAGTTTCTGGACCCTGATGAGGATGCCGACAAGGCTATGGTGCTGTCGGATGAGGACCTACGGGCTACGCTGTCGGACATAGCCAAGCGGCTAGAGTGCTCCCTCGATTTTTTGGTCACCGACTACGGTTCCATCCGAAGTCGGTTTGAAGACGTCCAGGATTGGCTGCCAGATCAGCTGGACGATATCATCGCGCCGACCACCTTCATGGACGTCGATCGACACAAGTTCGAACGAGCCAACAGAGAATAGCCGATCGCCGAGAGAACCAAGCGTTGGAGGCCAACATCAGAGCCAGCCAACAAGAAATCACCGCCGAGAAAGCCAAGTTCGATGCCCTGAAGACTAAGCCGATTGCTGAGCTTGATCGGCTTCACAAGCGTCGGGAAGAACTGGCAGCCGAACTTGCTAAGGTTGAAGCCGACATCCTGGCCAAAGAACAACGTGTGGCCGGCTTGCTGAAAGAGATTGACGACCAACGAGTGAAGATCAAGGCAGCCGTGTCACATTTATCCGATCTGGCCAGTGCGGTGAAGCCGATCATAGGGAGTGATGCAGCCGACGCCAAGGCCATTGAAGAGATAGACGAGATTCATCGTAAGGAGATATCGGCTATCACCAACTTCCTTTCCCGCTGACCTGATTGTAATCGTTGGCTAGGAAATTTTTGTAACTCAAACTCACGGTTCATCTTGTAACCGGCTCAAACTCTTTTGTAATCGGCTTGTTCAATGCCATTCACGTGCATGCTTGCCGATCAATCTGGACTTGAAAACTTCAAAAAGTTTGAAAATTTTGAAAAATTTGCTATGTCCTGATGCGTCCGATTCGATGCGTCCGATTCTTGATATTGCATTGTATGCCCCCTTAATTTTGTTGATGATGTCTTCAGCATTAATAAAATTATCAAACTGAATATCGTACCGCTGTAGGCTAGGCAGAGCCAATGTATAAAAATTAGGGGAAAAACTTAGCACCAAAATGACCTAAAGGCGATGCGTATTCAACTCATCGGCTAATATAAATCGGCAAGACCTTAGCCAAATCATGAGTTGATCTAAACACTGGGGTAATATTTCTTTAGATATTTGCCATTTAGGGCCCGTCCAAACACCTCTCCATTCAAACCTTCCAGCATGTAGGCTCCTTTAGAGATGCATCTGTGGATCTTGAAAGGCCCTTCCCAGTTAGGTGACCACTTGCCGAATTTGTTATCTCTGTATACAATCGGCCATATTAACTTTCAAACGAGTTCTCCCTCCTCAAAAGACTTGGGCACGACTTTCTTGTTATAATGACGGGCGACATGCTCCTTGTCCCTAGTCACTTTTTCCAAGGCATGCATTCTTGACAAAATCAGGTCTTCTGATTCATCCACCATTAAGTTATAATAATCATCGATTGTGAGCTAATCTTGTAACTGAATCCTCCTTGAGCCGATGATATTTTTCCACGGCAGAACTGCTTCATGTCCGTAGACCAGTTTATATGGAGGTACCTAGATTGATCCGTGGAAGGCCATCCGATAGGCCCAAAGTGATTCGGCTAATCGGTTGTGCCATTGCTTCGGATACTCAGCGATCTTTCTCTTTATCAATTTGATTAGACTTTTATTTGAGGCCTCTGCTTGCCCATTAGCCTGAGCATAATACGGCGAAGAATTGAGTAACATGATCCCCATGCCGTCGGCAAACTGAACAAACTCTTCTGAGATAAAGATAGATCCCTGATCCATAATTATAGTCCAAGGGAGGCCGAATCGGTATATAATGTGTTCCTTACCAACTCGATGGCATCCCCAGAGTTAACTTTCTTCAAAGGAATTGCTTCCACCCACTTGGTAAAATAATCGATTGCCACCAATATAAACTTGTGTCCTTTGCTTGAGGGTGGATTGATCTGGCCGATCATGTCCATTCCTCAACTTATGAACGGCCAAGGCTTGATGATATGGTTCATAGCCGATGCTGGTGCTCTTTGGATGGCTCCAAACTTTTGACAGCCTTGGCATCTTCTGTAATGCTTGAAACAATCTTCCAGCATGGTCGGCCAAAAGTATCCTTCTCTTCGAAGTAGCCATTTCATCTTGTGAGTCGATTGATGAGTACCGCAAATCCCTTCGTGCACTTCTCCGATGGCCACCTTGGCTTGATCGGCACACCATCAATCGTCCGATAGTACAGTTCTTTGTCAAGCAAAACGTATCTCAAAGCCTTGTAGCGCAATTTCCTTGAAGCCGACTGGGAAGGATTTTGCAGGTAGTTGTAGACTTCAAACCTCCAGTCGTCAGCTGTCATGGTGGCGATCTCCACTTCAACATCCTTCATCATTGGCCTGTAGCCTGATGCCCCCTGAGCCAGATCATTGGCTTCTGTGTTTTGTTCCCGAGGGATATGCTTCAGCGTCACTAGCCGAAAGCTATCCATCAATTCTTGGCATTTTTGATAATAGACCATCAGCGTGTCGTACTTGCATTCAAATTCTCCTGACAACTGGCCGACGACCAATAGTGAATCTCCCATTATTTCGATGGCGTCAGCTTCAACCTCCTTGAGTAGTTGTAGTCCTTTGAGCACGGCTTCATACTCGGCTTGGTTGTGTGTGGTGTGGGGCGTGATTAAAAAACCAAACTCAAAGCTTGCACCCCTGGAAGAAATTAGTACAAAGCCGATTCCGCAACCATTGGTGCAAACCGAGCCATCAAAAGTTAGAGTCCAAGGCATAATTTCTGCTGAGCCGATTGAATCATCTCTGTGTTCTACTATGAAATCAGCTATAGCTTGTCCTTTCACTGCCTTGGGTGCCTGATAGCATAGATCAAATTCTGTTAAGGCAAATATCTACTTTCCAACCCGTCCTTTTAGCACTGGAGCCGATAGCATATATTTTACCACGTCGGCTTTGCATACTACAGTGCACTCGCTGGATAATAGATAATGCCTTAACTTTGTGCACGAAAAATATAGGCAGAGACATAATTTTTCCAGTGGTGAATACCTTGTTTCGACATCGAGAAGCCGTCGGCTGAGATAAAAGATGGCCTTCTCTTTCCCTTCGACCTCCTGAATCAAAATTGAGCCAATGGATTTTTCGTCAGCTGACAGATATAAACTGAATGGTATCCCTTTTTGTGAAGAAATTAAGACTAGAGGTGAGCTTAGATAGTCATTGATATTGTCCAGTGCTTTCTGTTGCTCTGCCCCCCAGGTGAATGCTTGATCGGCCTTCAACCGAAGCAATGGTGTGAACGGCTCCATCTTTTTTGACAGATTGGCTATGAACCGCCTGATGAAATTGATTTTGCCGATCAGAGACTATAAATCCTTCTTGTTCTTTGGAGGCTGAATTGTCTTGATTGCGTTAACGCTCCTTGGTGTGACTTCAATTCCCCTTTCATGAACAAGAAATCCTAAGGATTGTCCGGCTGATACTCCGAACGAACACTTCAAGGGGTTCATCTTCAGGCCATATTTTCTCGTTCTCTCCAAGACCTGTCTTAGATCGGCTATGTGGTCTTCTGTTTTCCTGGATTTAACGACGATGTCATCAATATAAATTTCTACCAGGGAGCTGATCATATCATGGAAAATGTAGTTCATGGCCCTTTGATACGTAGCTCCAGCGTTTTTCAAGCCTAACGTCATGACGACCCATTCATACAGGCCGATTGCCCCTGGGCATCTGAAAGCTTTCTTGTGAATGTCTTCTTCGGCCATGAATATTTGGTTGTAACTTGTGTTGCCGTCCATGAAACTTGTGATTTTGTGGTCGGAGGCGGCATCCACTAGCAGATCGGCTATAGGCATCGGGTACTTGTCCTTGGGGGGTAGCCTTGTTCAAATCCCTGAAGTCGATACACACCATAAGCTTGCCGTTTTTCTTTAGCACTAGAACTATGTTGGACACCCACTCTGCATATCGGTAGGGCTGAATAAATCCGGCATCGTATAGCCGAGTGATTTCGGCTTTGATCGCATCATACATATCGGCTTTAAACCTCCTAGGAGGCTGCTTGTATTGCCGATATCCAGGATTTATAGGCAGCCGATGCAAACAATGGATGGGCTAAGACCAAGCATCTCACAATAATCCCAAGCAAAATAGTCTTTGTATTCTTTTAATAAATTGATGAGCTTGGATCTACAATGAGAAGACAGATTTTTGCTAATGTATGTCGGCCTAGGCTTATCTCCTGTTCCTATGTCAACTTCTTCTAGCTCGTCGGCCGACTAAAACCTTGCCCAAGTTTGCCGTCGTTGTCGTCCACGGTGTCCTCGCTGTAGACGCTCAATCCCTCCACGACGCCTTCAAAGTAGCAATTGAGACTTGTCATCTCCAATGGGCTGTATATCGGATTCAGACACCTTTAGAAAATCGGCTTGCCAGATTTTGTCGGACAGGCAATCAATACCATCGATTTCCTAGAGTGGCAAATCGGCATTAGCAACGTTGACTAACCTGTCGGCTGGCATGATCTCTATCTTGTCGCCTTGCCACTGGATCAGACTTTGGTGCATTGTAGAAGGGATATAGCAGTTGGCGTGAATCCAATCCCTTCCTAATAGCAGGCTATATGACCCCTTCCCGTCGATGACGAAAAACGTGGTGGGCATGGTCTTGTTGCCGACTGTCAGCTCAACATTTAAAACTCCCTTGGCTTCTGAAGGGTTACCACCGAAGTCTTTGAGAATCATATTTGTCTTGATCAGGTCTTCGGCCCCTTTCCCCAGCTTCCTAAAAGTTGCATAGGGCATTAGGTTGAGAGCATCCCCTCCATCGACTAGCATCTTAGACATCAGCTTGCCATTGATGAATCCTTTCATGTATAGTGGCTTCAGGTGTTGATTCTCAGTCCCATCAGGTTTTTCAAAAATAACTTGTTTTGGGGAGAAAACTAGTCTAGCCATGGTCTCCTCCACTGTGTCGGTGTCGGCCTCGGCAGCCTCAAACTCGGCTGGTAGAATGAAGACCATGTTGACCGATGCTGAGACTACTGCTTTGCCTTTTTCCATCCTTCTGGCTTTGTCGGCTGGGCTTTCGTCGGCCTAGGCCGCTTGTTTCTTGGCGCGCCATCGCTTTGTGCCCTGGCGACATCGTTGCTGTTGGATCATCCGCCGGACTTCTTCCTCCTGTCCCTCGCTCTTGAGCCGCTGAATTTTTCTTTTCCATGTTTTGGTAAAGAGGTCCGAAGGGCACCATTGGGGGTTGGCCGATTGCTTGTCATCGGCCTCTTCTTGATTTTCTTCCCGGAAGAAGTCTTGGTGGATGGGACCGAGCCGATCATGAACAGAGGGTTTACGTTGGTTAAGCTGAACGGCTCGGGGGACAAATCGGCTAGAAATCTCCAATTGTGGTCCCCTGTATTCGTCCTCCCTGTAATCACTGCACGCTGGGCAATTTTCGAGGGTTGGCAACCTCATTTCTTGCTCCCAGCAGAACCAGAAGAACTCGCAATGCCAATGCGGGTCACAACCGTTGTGGCGGCGGTAGTATGCTACGCCCAGTCGATCAGGCGCCCTCTGGTATGGCTTGCCATGCCGGCTCTCTTCTTCCTCCTGGATCCTGCGTTGAAACCGCAGCCGGCTGTCCTGCCTGGGCCGACGATCGGCCGACCGTTCGTTGGTGTGCACCATATTGATTGATGTAGTTATATCTCTAGTGGGCTCTCTGTGGGGTGGCCTTGAGTCGGCGCTAACTGATTTTAGTGTTTCGGCTTTGCTGTACATCATTCGGTGCTGTCGATCAGCTCGCCTGTGGCCGGTTTGGACCATGTTGACCGGGAAAGGGTTGCCATCAACCTTCATCGGCTTAGCCAATTCTTCAAACTTTATCTTCCCGGCTTCGATGGCCGATTGGATTTGTTGCCTGAATACCTTGCAATTGTTTGTGCTGCGGGAGGTGGTGTTGTGCCACTTGCAATAGTTTTTCTTTTTGAGCTCATCGGCTAATGGGATAACGTGGTTGTCTGGCAGCCGAATTTGCTTCTCCTTTAGCAGTAGATCAAAGATCCTGTCGGCTTGATATCAAAGTCATATTTCTCTTCCTTGGCTGACCATTTCAACCATTGACAGGTTATTGCTTTCTTGTTCCTAGTCCACTCGGCTGCTACCACCTTCGCATCGCTGTCGCTTGAGTCTGTGTCCGTTGCGTAGGCGATGTGGGCGACTTTTTTGAAGGCATTCTTAGATTCTTGGAATCTCTGCTCATGGGCCGTCACTTTCTAGGCCAAGTGGGCCAGGCTCTCGAAGTCTTGTGCCAAAAATCTTTCACGAATTTGCGGCAGAAGGCCGTGAAACGACAGATCAGCTAGCTGAGAGTCCAATAAAATTAGACTGTAGCATCGGTTCCTCATTTCTCTAAAACGTTGAATATAATCTTGGACCGATTCTTCGTGCTTCTGTGTGATGCTGGTTAAGTCTGACAGCTTCATCTCATGGTTGCCGGAGTAAAAATAGCTATCGAATTGTTTCTCAAGATCAACCCAACTCTATATCAAGTTTCATGGCAGCAATTAAAACCAGGTGAAGGCCGATCCTGATAATGACAGCGGGAACCGGCGAACCCTGAGTGCGTCTGTAGCCGATGCTTCCCCGCATTGAGCCAGCAATCGGCTGACGTGCTCGTAGGTAGACACATTGTCTTGCCCAGAGAACTTGGAGAAGTCTGGCACTTTGTACCGGTTTGGCAATGGCACCCTCTCCAAGTGCTCTAGATATGGGTACCGGTACATATGGCCGGAGTCCTTTGGCTTGAGTCCGAATTGATCGCGCATCATATTGGCAATCAGATCGGCCTAAGGTCTGTTGTCTTGAGCTTGGGGTATTGGCTCGTATTGTTCATACAATATGGGTCCTTGCCGATATTGAAGTGGTGGTGGCGTCTGTGGCCGATACTGCTAATCATATTGACCTCCCGGATGTTGGTATTGTAGGTGATTCGTAGCAGGGGGTGGCCGAAACATGATCAGCGGTGACTGCTCAGGAAGTACCCGACTGCAGGTACTGCTTAGGAAGTACCATCCGTTTGTAGTTGGCTAGCTGTTCAGCCGAGAGTTGTTCAATCTTCACCGGGATGACGTTTTCCTCATTGATTTCTGGGCTCTTATCGCCAGACATTGTGTTGAACTTGGAAGTCTGCACTTGGTCCCACCGGGCGTGCCAAAAGCGTGTTGATGAGAAATTTGATTACCACGCACTGGCCTGAGAGATTTTCTTTACTCTAGTGTAGGTCCAAATTGGTCGCCTTTGGTGAATTCAGGGCATGCCAGTTAGTTTGATCCTGTAACTAACAAAAACAAGAAATAGGCATTAAGTTGAAATTAGATCCTACCGGATCTGCTGAAGACATCAATAAACATATAATTGTTATTCCAAAGCACATTTATACTAAGTGATTGGGATAGATCGGCAGTATACCGAGACAGTATAAATCACTTAGGCTAAAGGCGCATTAGGATAATAATTATCTGCATTGATAACCTAGCCAATACTGCAGATCTAATGTAAATCGGCTAATACTCTGAGATGTTATAAAAAGATATTAATCTAACCTAAATGCGCTAAACCTAGATCAATTGGCTGTCAGCATAGCTTGACAGATTGCCTAGCCGATATTGCAGATCTAATGTGAATCGGCTAATACTCCGAGACGTTATAAAAAGATATTAATCTAACCTAAATGCGCTAAACCTAGATCAATCGGCTGTCAGCATAGCTTATCAGATTGATATTGGCTTAGGGCACTTAGACAGATTAAGATCTTATTATAAAAGGAGGTTTTAATATATCTAATAGCAATTAAAACTAAAAGATAACTAATACAGATAAGGCTGGCTGAAACTACAGTGCTATCTCTAATGATAAACATTAAACTAAACAAATCTTGATAGTTCTAAGAGTGACTTGTTAGTGATATGCCCTAGAGGCAACATGGAGATGTTGGATATCACGTCAATGTTTATGTATTTATGAATAAAGTGTTATTCAGTTCCATGAAATAGACATCTTGCATTGATCAATAAGTACGTGACTTATTTATGAGACTCTTTATGTATGAATCTATTTCTAAACGATCCCTGATCATATGTCATATTGTTGGAACAAATATGATTCTAAGATCGGCATGTTTATTGATTGATGATCATGTCTCATAGATCATGGGTATGGAGATACCAAATCAATAAACATGGACATATGTGTTGGAGAACACATTGTTGGATAGACCCACCATGAGACACTACAGGAATTAATGTGTCATTAGTTGGTCTCAAGTAGTGTTGGTACAAAGTCCTTAGACCTGAGATCACCATGGATTCCAACATGTGTAGTAGCCTACTTTGGGACTACCAAACGCTATTCCGTAACTGTAGTTATAAAGGTAGTTTTCGGGTTCGCTATGAAACATGGAGTGGGATGTGAGTGATCAAGATGGAATTTGCCCCTCCTTTGGAGAGATATCTCTGGGCCCCTCGAGGTAATGGATTATGGAAATGCATGGCCATTGAAGGGATGGCACACATCTTGCCTATAGCTTAACTGGTATCGTGAGGCAAAGGGATTTGTGTACACATTACAGGTTCAGAGCCGATATTATATTCTTGTATACTATGGTGTCAATATGTGCTGCTAGGCGCCGTTGTTGACGGGTCGGCTGAGTTGGACTCGAGCCGACGATCGGCTAAGTTAGACTATAGCCGAAACCGAGTATGCCCGAACCTACTGTGGTCGCACGCTTAAGGGGATAAGAACAGGCATTCGAGTTGGACTCGAATACGGCTCGATCGGATAGGGATCCGATCGGATAGAGTCCTATGGGCTTACGACGTCTGGGCGGCCAACTCTATGAGATACGGATGAGATCCGATTCAAAATAGAGTCCTAATTAGCTACTAGTCCTAGTCGGCCAACTCTATATAAAGGAGGGAGGGGTGGAGAGCTGCGACAGTCAATTGCATCGCGTGCAACGAAGTCGCCGAGATCAATCTCCACGGAAACCCTCCCCACTTTCGAGCCAAACCCTAGCCTTGCATCGCGTGCTAGCCACACGGGTGTTCGGCGTTCTGTCCCCGGACGTGTGGATACCGGTAGAGGCGCTGCTAAGTTGCACGCTATTGATCGGCTTCGGATCGGCTACAATGGGAGCGATCGGCTGTGGTGGAATTGGCTGCGGTCGGGCGCATCGGAGCTAGGCGTGAGAACGCGGCCGGACGACTCGAATCGGCTGATTGGCGAATCGGCTGTCTCCGGGAATCAGCTACACTGTTCTGGATCGGATTGCCCTGATTGGCTATTCCGCTGCACTCTACTCCAATCGGTAACGATCTATCGACCCTTACTTGCAAGTGTTCCTGGTTTGCGCGGTTAAAATTTTTGTTTTCGGCTAGCGTAGCCTCCGCGCAATCCTTCATGACTTAACAGGTCGATTAGATGCAGCATTAAGTAAAAAAACATATCTGTATGAGTCAATGTGAACCCCTCGAGACGGTAGACACGACAGATATTCTAATTCAACCCCTCGATCTAGCCTCGTCGGCTGCTATCTTCAGAGAGAAACCAGTCGACCATGGGATAGATCTAGGAATTGCGCTAGATTATAGGCCGCGTATGATAAATTGAGTAGTTTATAACATCAAAACTAGAGTGTCATGATGATGGAAGCACTAATTCCGATGATACAAACCACTAATGACAAGGAATTACCTTGTTAGGAGGTCGAACCCGATGCAGCCCGAGCAAGAGCAAGAACTCGTCGAAAATAAAAGGGTGGCGATGCACCGAAGTTGATTGATTGTGTGTTCTTTTTTT
Source organism: Oryza australiensis (assembly GCA_019925245.2). Taxonomy (NCBI): domain Eukaryota; kingdom Viridiplantae; phylum Streptophyta; class Magnoliopsida; order Poales; family Poaceae; genus Oryza; species Oryza australiensis. The sequence goes on from JAIFGZ020000507.1 coordinate 697,334, forward strand.
ACAAAAAGCCTTCGGGTCTTATTTATACCCAGGCATAACGACATCCGTGTAGGACACGGTTTCTACCTTATCTACTATTTACAGTACGACAATATCTTGGGACATAGTCCCATGTCGCATTATAAAAGGAATATCTAATAACTTCCTAATTTACAGATACAATTGTCATTACAGGACCTTATCTATAGATGGCAATATCTTTAACGCACAATTTGGAGATCGAATCCAACACTTTATCTTCAAGTTTCCTCTCAGGACTGGCTCCACTTCTATCTCAACATGGAATCGGCTATCGGCTATTCTGGTCTGATTCGGACTTAGCTAACGGGCTCTTCAGCCGATTTGGACTCAGCCAACACAGCCTCTGTTCTCCGCAAACTGCGTTCATGATCCGATTCCGCTTCAACCTTGGCTCTGAACTCAGGGATTTGGTTACCAAATTTGGTCGTTAATAGAAGTGTTCAGTTGCAGGACGAGTTTACAGTCGATGACTGTTATAATCTGATGGTGGATGAATCCGAAGACCTAGTTTTCTCAAGGATGCATGCCTTGGAAAAGGTGACGAAAGATAAAGAACGTGTGGCTCGTCATTACAACAAAAAAGTTGTGCCTAAGTCTTTTGACGAAGGCGAGCTCGTCTGGAAGTTGATATTGCCAATCGGCTCAAGAGATAGTAAATCGGCAAGTGGTCACCTAACTGGGAAGGGCCTTTCAGGATCTAGAGATGCGTCTCTAAAGGAGCCTACATGTTAAAAGGATTGGACGGAGAAGTATTTGGAAGGGCTCTTAATGGCAAATATTTGAAAAAAATATTACCCCAGTGTTTGGATTAATTCTTGATTCAGCTAAGTCCTTGTCAATCCGTGTTAGCCGATGTGTTATGAGACTATACGCACATCGCCTTTACGACATTTTTACTCAATGTTTTTCCCCTATGATTTTTCAAATTGGCTAAGTTTAGCTGACAGGTGCTGCATTGTTTTCTCTTATAATTTTATCAATGCTGAAGGCAACATTGAGAAAATTAGGGGGGCATATACTATACAAAGTCAAAAATCAGAGTCAGAGGGCTTCAAAATTTTCGGGGCTTCAAGAACTTTTAAGGCATTCAAGATATGGAGACTGAGTGAATCGGCAACAAACATATGATCAATATTTAAAGTACAGTGGGCCGATTACAAGATTTATGTATACAAGTTGACATTAAAAGTTCTGAAGACTAAAGTCCTATTACATGCCGAGGAATTTTTGGATAGCCGACATTGCTTTGTCCTTGATGGTATTGACTTGATCGACTGTTGCAAGGTCCTCTTCCTCGGTGCCTGGGACCACCTTTGCCGACTTATTTAAATCTCCCAAGTGCTTGAGGGTGGAAGTCACCTTAACTCTTTGTTCTTCCGTAACCTTGGGGAGATCGGCTAGCATATGCTTCTCTTTGGTGATTTTTGCCCGCATTGTTCCAGCTTCGCTAGCAAATCAGCTTCTTCTGCTTCAAGTTGGCTGATTTTTGCTTGTGTAGCCGATGGGCCGGCTGTCAGCTCGACCAACTTAGCCTTTTTGGCCACCAAGTTCTTGACGGTGGCATCAATTGTGGCCGCCAAGTCGACTTGGGCTTGTCTGTTAGCCATTCCTTGCATGGCCCGTTCCAACTGGAAGCATTGAAGATCGATGTACGTAGCTTGGGAGAGTTTCTTAGCCAGATCTTTAGGAAGCCGATCTTGAATATCATTGAAACGCGCTCGGATCGTCCCGCATTCCATGACCAATTGGTCTACATTGATGTCAAGCCAACGGTTGATTTCCAATAGTTTCTCTCTAATGTCGTCGGCTATAGCGGCCTGATCCTGGCTGGTGGCTTCTTCTTCTTCGTTGATGAACTCCTTGATATCAAATGGGACTAGATTGGCTAGAGTCTGCAAACAAGTTCAGAGTTGTCAAAATGGAGCACGACGGCCGATTCGAGCTCTTAAGAGGGGAATAAAGCTTACACGAACAATAGGAGTTGGCACAAGCACTTCTTCGGCATGGTGGCTTCCCGTAGCTGATGGAGTTCTCTCACTGGACGCATGGGGGGCAGCCGACGGAGACCGAAGGGGCTAAAAAAAGGACAAGTGTCAGTACAAGTTGGCTAAAGAAAAAATAAGTGAAGAGGGAAGATGAGAATAGAAACTACTGGTGAAGGCAGGTGAGGAGGCTGATTAGCTAGTCTTTTATACTGCAAGAAGAATTTGGTTAGGGTCTGAATGATTTGAAGATCAGATTCAAAAGGGAGAATACATACCGATCGCTTTGGAGGAGAAGGGACTGGTGGAGCTGGATCATTGGCCAGCGGGCTGGTTGAGTTATGGCTTGAACTACTTGATTCTGCCGCCTCTTTGACATCTTGAGAGATTTCCTCGTCCATGACTTCTTTGTTGAGAGCTTCATCGATGCTGGGATCGAGTGAAGGCATGCTGTCGGTCGATGCAGCCGGTTTCAGCTTCTTCTGCTTGTTCATCGGTGCAGCCGATGGGCCTGCGGCCGATCGGGCGGCTCTCTTCTTCCTCATCACGGCTTGGCGAGTTTGGCCGTGAAGAAGGGTCTTCGTCTTCGGCGTGTTGAAGCCGATAGCCGATGGAGCATAGCCGCCACCGTTCGGGATGAGGCCGAGGTGGTATTCAATGGTTATTCCTGAGTTGCTCACTGTTGGGGGATTGGAGTCTGTCGTCTGCAAAAGAGAGGTTTATTAAGCATTAAGAGAAGATGATAGCCGATTTTTCAAGAAGAAATGTTTAAAGATGAAGATAATTACCGAAGGGATTTCGTCCGGCATGATCGTGGTGAGGTACATGGAGGCGTGTTGATGGAAGATATGCTGCTTGATCTCCACCCACCACTTGTCGTAAGCTGCACTCCTTTTGTGAGCCAGCTCTATGATCCCGATGTTGCCGAGGGGTGGGGTCTCTATCTCCATCAGCCTGTTCATCATCAGTCTTGACTCGATCACCCCTCGGGTCTCAATCTTGTCAGCATAGTAATAGCCGATCGGCAGCTGCCCAAGTCCAAATTGCCTTCCAGCCAATGCAGGATAATAAAATTCATAAGTCTTCAGCACATTTCGGCCTTGGTGTATTCCAGTCGGCAGAATGCAAGGGGTGAGCGCTGTAGTGAAAATCTCTCTGCACTTGGGGTGTTGATATGAGTTTATCTCATACAAGTTTAGCTCGACTGGTAATTCAAACTCTGCTCAGCCTTCATAGAAAAACCAAGTCCTATTGTTCTTCGCAAGGCCATCGTATTATATGAACCAATCGGCCAGGAGATCGCTTGATTGTTTCGACCCGGCGTGAGTGGCTGCGGCCTCCCCGAAGGACAGACACCTCCTGGTGGTTATTTCGTTCCCTTCATCATCTTCGATCGGCTCCAACAGGAGGAAACGTGCGTCGGCTAGCCGTGGCTGTCCAGCAATCTTTTGGGTTAGCAGGACGAGCCATAGCTGCAAGAACCACCAGGGGCCTCCAGTGCTAATTGATGTATCGACGGCTATCTTAGCCGATGACTGGTTCCATGTCTGATAACGGTATCCTAGCAAGAATTTGCCCAAAGAAATTTTCTTCTTGTCGACCAGGGCTTCGGCTACTACTTGCCAGTTGGCTGTGGGACCGCAGCTTGATCCGCAGAACACAAATTTCTCTAGCCACATCATCAAGAAGGCGGCGTGCTCTTTGGGAGTAATTGGTCCAGTCCCCATGTCCATGCTAACATATCCGTTCCAGCCGTCGATTGCTTTGGTTTTAAATGAGAACTGGCCCTTGTTATCTAGCCGGTTGGGATTAGCCGACGACATAATGTCGCTAGAGTTGGGGTCATTGGGCCTTGCTGGAAGAGTAAGACATTCAGGGTGTTATTCCGAAAGTAGGTGGCAGCCGACACTAGTGGTTAATCTTTGGGCATGTCGGCTACAGATAAGGCTAGCATTCAGCTATGCCTACTTCTTCCCAATGGGTTTGTTTGCTGGCTACCATTCTTTTGTACCAAGTCGGCCAGGATTTGTCCGTTGAGGGCCAGGACATGAAGGTACCATTCTAGTGAACCAAACTAGGGCTTCTAACTCTATAAGGTCCCCTGTTTGTTTCGGCAATGATAAACTCGGTTGGATCTGTGTTGCCGATGAGCCCTAGGTAATATATTTGATTATTGAGTAAGCTTGGGATGACTATCTGATGGGCAAGGTGCTACAATCGAAAGAAAGGGGCCAAATCAGGATTCTTAAAACTTAGAAGTCCGATTTATGGCTAAAGGCGGAAAAGGAAGGGATTCAGCCGATGGGGACGTACCTCGGGGAACTTGGCGAGAGCAGAATCCGATGGAGCAGCAAGGGCTGCCAATGCCGCGATTGAGGTCACTGGAGAGGGGAGAGGAGAGCTCAAAGAGGATTGCTGGTTAGGGCTCTGTGGATTGTGTTTGACGGCGTGAGTCTGTTCGGCGCGGAAGGGCGTTATTTAAAGAGTTTTGGTAGCGGCCGAAACAAACTCGACCTAGGGTTGCGCTGGGGATAGGATTGCACAAAATCCGCAACATTATCAATATCACGGACTTGGGGGGCATGTGTTAACGACCGAATTTGGTAAGCATATCCTCGAGTTTGAAGTAAAGATTGAAGCGGAATCAAAGGAGAAGTGCAATCTGCGGAAACAGAGGCCGCATCGGCTAAGTCCGAATCGGCTACGGAGCCAGTCGGCTGAGTCCGAGACGGACCAGGACAGCCGATAGCCGATTCCGATTGAAGATCGAAGGTGGAGCCAATCCCGGAAGGAAAACATAGAGATAATTATTGGATTTGTTTTCCAAAGGACGTTAAAAATATTGCCATCTATGGATATGGTCCTATAATGGCAATTGTATCTGTAAAATCGGATATTTTGTAAATATACCTTTGGAAATAGTAGATAAGATAGAAACCGTGATGTACACGGATATTGTCGTATTGTAAATAGTAGATAAGATAGAAACCGTGATGTACACGGATGTTGTTGTAACCGGGTATAAATAAGACCCGAGGGCTTGTTGTAATCAATCGAACACACATCAATACAACTTTGGTGCATCGCCAACCTTTCTATTTTTACTTTCTCGACGAGTTATTGCTTTGCTCTCGGTCTGCATCGGTTTCGATCTCCAAACAAGGTAATTTCTTGTTACAAGCGGCTTGTATTATCGGGTTTGTGCTTCCATCATCATGATTCTCTAATTCTGATGTTATAAATAGCTTAATCTATCATATGCAACATATAATCTAGATCAATGTCTAGATCTATCTCCCGATCGGCTAATATCTCCTTCCGGGTAGCAGCCGACAGGGCTAGATCTACAGATTGATTTAGATTATATGGCGTATCTACCATCTCGAGGAGTTCTCGTTAGTCTAAATAGATCTCATGCTTCTTTTTGTACTTAATGTTGCATCAGAATGATCGATTAAGTCGCTTTTAGAATCATATAGATCTGTTCGGCTCAATGATTATCATTAGAGATAGTACCGGGGTTTCAGCCGGTCTTACCTATTTTAATTATCTTTATGTATTATTACTAGTAGATGTATTAGAATTGTATTTTATATTAAGATTTTAATCTACTTAAATGTGCTAAGCTTGGTATCAATCTGTTAAATCATATTAACAGCCGATTGATCTTAGTTTAGTGCATTTAGTTCAGATCAATATCTTCGTATAAAATATATCGGAGTACTAGCCGATTTATATTAGACATACGACATCGGCTAAGCTATAAATGTATGTAATTAGTATTCTGGTGTGTTTTTAGATATGAGTGATTTATACTGTCTCGATATACTACTGATATCCTAATCACTTAGCCTAAATGCACTTTGGAATGGTAATTATATATTATGAATATCTTTAGCCGATCGAGCAGGATCTAATATTAACTTAATTGTCTATTCTTTATTTCTTGTTGGTTATAGGATCAAACCAACTAGCACGCCCGCGCAATCACCAAAGACGACCAATTTTGGACCTGCACTGGAGTTAAGCAGACCTCCAGGCCAGCGCGTGGGAAAAATTCTCATCAACAGGATCACAATGGATGGTGGACAGAACCATCGCTGACTAAACAAACTATGGAAATAAACATGGGTACCAGACTACTCGATCCAGCAAAATGGTCCTATGAACACGAATGATTCTTGTTACAAAAACATGGGTCCACAGAGCTGGTATATGAGCGTGCAACTATAGGATAAGACCAATGGCGCCCCACCCCTTTATAGTTGGCTAAAGGGAGAAATCCCCATCTAGGATTATTTTGAAAAAAAATTATGTCTACAAAACAAAATGTGTTTTCCCCTATACTCCCGTCTCCTTGTCTCTTTACAAAATTTGTTTTACTTTCTGTCACATACCCAAATCCATGGTGAGGAAAATCTTTATAAAACAAATGAAAATAAAGTTTCTTAATTTTGTGAACCAAAATTTTTCATTTATAGCTTAAGTAGATGACTTCAACTTAATGCATGATTACAATTTGAGAACAAAATAAAACCTTTTCATTTCTAATCTTGAGCATTGGTACATTCATACAAGTGAGCATGCATGTGAAAAAATATGTTTGACAAATGAGTCCTTTGTGCATTCGGATTTTTAACTCGCATTTCATAATAGGTCTCATTAGCAATAACCTAAAATATTCAACTCACTAGTCAAGCCCATAGCTAACCTTGAATGTTAACAGGTGGACATAAAGTTTAAGTCAAAAGAATCATCTCCTTGTAGTCAAATTAGATGTTTTTATGAAGTGGAAACAACTATACCTAGGGAGATTATCCTAATTCTCTAAACTAATCCACAGTAGATAAAATCATGGAAAAATTTATGTAGGTGTCAAACATTATGTACAACTTAACATAGTTTTAGTGCTTTTAATAACTAGATTTGAAGCCCCAAAATTAGACAAAACAGTCAAATATTATGTGAATTGATATTCTTATCGGCTAAAATGATATCTATTCTAAAAGTTAATTAAAATGCACATAAGTATACATGTGAGATAATTTATTCAAATACTAGGTTAATTATCATGAATAAATATATTTTTTCTAGAATTTTTGTTCTCTGCTTAGGCTTTCTAAAAATTAAAATTAGTTTCCAATTAACCCATTTTGTTTATTTCCTGGGAGCAATCTAGAAATGATTTTTGTGTGAAACCAAAGAAAATAGAATCTAGGAATACTCATCTCCCTCCAGTAAAATTTTCAGCAATTTATCATGTCCACAGATTATATTATGGAGCTACAAAGTTTGGGTTGAGAAATAATTTCGAAAATTTAACTAAAAATCAGTTGCACTTGATTTTCTATCCATACCACTCTCATTTGCCTACACCACCACGACTGGGGCCTACCTAGCAGTCACCCTAACTCACTCTCACCCCTGTCCAACCCAGCCAAGCGAGGGAGAGCGCTTTGGCCAGTAATCGACGTGTGTTGAGGACGTGGCGACGACGAGCTCCAGCTCACATCCACCGACACCACACTGCTATACGTTGCAAGTACAACTAGCCCATCTCGGACTATACAAGCTCTCTTCTTCTCTCGCTACTTTCTCTCTCCATCCATGGCCATGAAAGCCTAAATGCCTAAGCAGACAAGCCGATAAGACCGAGAGAGAAAGGTGTTCCTTTCCGTCCCCGCACCCCGCTTGCGGTTTCTGCTCCAGCCATGCCGCCGCCGCCAAGGCTGCTATTTTTGCTCATCATGCTGCTGGTTGCAGCGCCCGGGGCGTCGGTGTTCAGGGCGAACGTGCCGGCGTCGGAGGTGAAGGCGAAGATCGACGCGCTCCTCACATTCCGGAGCTTGCTGCACGTTCCCAAGCCATATCTCGCAAGAGCGCTGGCGGCGCCGGACATCCACCACCCCGACGGAACCACGATGGACGATCACGAGCACCACCATCTCAGCATGAAGCAGCAGCATGTCGTTTTCTTCGACCGCGACGACAGCGGCATCATCTACACGCGGAGACGTGCTGGTCCAACCTCCACTGGCCGAGCTAAGTAGAGGAATGAAATCACGAGAACGTGCTCTTCATTTTCTCTTTTGGCCGTGACCCCATCGGAGGTACCGTTCACCGTCGGCGAGGGCAAACACGACCACTGACCATAGCTCAGCTCGCTAGGGACCACACTATTAAAATTCAATTAAATCCAGGGGTCAATTCACTAAACATTCCTCTCACATACAGCAATCCCTGGACTGCGGATTGATTTCAGTAAAGTCTAGGGTTCTTGTTGAAACATCTCCTGTATGAAATGTGATTAAGATGATTTTCTATTAAACTATTAAACTAAGGATGCTAACTTATAAATTCTATAGTAACTTCATTATAACTCATTTTGGGGTTCACTATAACTCATTTTGGGGTGAGACAAATTTCTGTAAACTCACAAAAAGATTAGCTTTAATTTAAAATCATGAAACTTGACCCTCATTGTACAAATTTTATCTCAAAAATTTAAATAAAAAAACTATCCATAGAGCTTGTATAAACTTATAAAATAAGTAAAAAATTCAAATCAAATCATTTTTAGGCAAACTTAAATCCTATAGAGTCCTGCACTCACTATCTCTGATTAGGGAAAATAAAAGTATGTAATTACCTTGAGCCAAATACTCTTAAAACTATTACTGAGAAAATGATGAGTTTTACATGAGCTGAACTTTAGGGATTTATTTAAAATTCATTTTAATTCCTTTTTGAGTAAACTCAATTTCTGTAGAACATCAAAACATGTAGTTTGAAATTTTAAAATAAAAATATATGCTTACTGCATAGTAATATCACTTAAATATTTATATAAGGAATAAACAACTTAGTGCACACTTCAACATGTAAAATTTGTAGAAAATTCATCCTAAATCCATTTTGAGTGAACTAAGTTTCTATAGGACCAGCAACTAACGAAATTCAACTAGGTAAAATAAAATATGGTCACTCATATGCCAAATATGTCAGTAAAGAGTTTACAAAGAAAAACTAGATACTAATACTAGTAATTAAGCACTATATGTATGTGTATGTATAAATACACCTATGCACATTAGCTCCACATAAACCTAATTAAAACCAATTAGAACCAGAGAAACTATCAGATCATCCTCATACACTAAAAATTGGATATACTTAGCTTATGAGATAAGGTCTAGATTAATACAAGGTATTTTTTGTCTAGACTAAAACACGTCTAGTTGTTAAAGTATGAACCAAGAAAATAAAGACCATGATCATGTGAACTAAAAAATGGTTTAGCTAATCAAAATTTATCCCTACATTCACCTAAGTATAAAAGTGCCCATGCTCTGAACCCATAGTTTTTAAGTTATGCGCATATCGAACGTTATAGGCCTAGAACACGTTATAATCTTGTGAAAAACGTAATAAAATCTTAGTAACTCTAAAAATTATGAAACCAAATGTGTTGGCCTTAGAAAAAACATCTCTTTACCTCTGTGAAGACAAATTAATGAAAATCAAATCCTAGGAACATTGTCCAAACATCACCTAACCCTATGCCGCTACGTCCCGATAAAACTTCTAAAAATCATAACTCCTAAAATGGAATAAGATAAATTAGAAATTCTATCACCTAAAATTATTTTAGATTAGTACCTACTCAAAGTGCACAAATCATGCATTTTAGAGCATTTTGGATTTTCGTCTGTTTTCGGTATTTAATTGCATATCGTGTATTTTGTTTAGATGATTGCATAAACGGTAACGGAGTGGATTAGATGCTAACATTTCTCAAGATCCAGGAAAGTTCCACCTCCCTCTCTCTTTGAACACTTTGAACCGATGTTTCAGAGGTTATTAAAAATGTTTGCAAATCTTGCATGTCGATTGTACACTAATAAATTAAAATTTTGTTAAACCTGTTAGACAACTCCTATTACTTGCATTATCACCTTAACCCCCACATATGTCCATATCCTTCATTCCTAACCTTAAGAAAAATATGACTATACCACCTTATATCATAAGTTTTGATTTCACTAGAGTACTATGATGCTTAGCAATGCTTAAAATGCTCTTCCTCGTCATTATGGGCTCATTACAAACCTAAAAAATTATTTCTAAATAATATGGACAGAACTTAAATACCTGTTATTTTGACAAATAAAATGGTAGAAAACATGGATTTTAGGTTTGGGCCTCAAGTGGCATGCAATTGATGTATTTGTATGCCAATAGGGAGAGAGTGTGCCAAAACCGACCTAAGGACTTCACTCAATGTCAGTTCATTTCATATACAGTACAACCACATATGTTAGTATTGGATGACCTAAGCTGAATAGTCTACTTAGCACCTAGCGTTGCATTATGGTAGGTTGGAGTGTATGGGTTCGGATAACCCAGAGAAACTTCCTATTTATGTTGACGTGGTAGTTTAGGCGACTAAGTCTGTCCAATACAACGATATTGTGTCACGTGGCTGGGTTCCTGTCGTGTCCGCCACCATGGCGTCAAGTTTAAAGCGGGGCCATGCCACTTGACGGTTTTGTGTTATATTTTCTAGTATGACCAGGATGGGGAGAACACAAGTCGTGCTAGTGCAAGGCTAGAGATTAAGTGGTGTAAAGGCTTCGTTGTGACCTCTAGTCTGTACTCAATGTGTAGAGTATGGTGGTACCGATGGGTACCGAGCCAAACTAGAGCGCTTCACTTCATGTGAGCGATTCACATCATGTGGGTAAAGTGTACAAACTCTATAGAGTAAAAAAACTAATTGATTCGCCGTGCTCACGGTCACGAGTGCGTGTGGATATGTATTGAGTATAGATTTATGTTTATTCTTCTGAATGCTGAAATTTACCTTCAAATTATGTTGTTTTTTGTGGAATATCTCCTTGCTGCCATGGATGGCAGTGAGGTGTATACTTATACACGATTAATGACTACTATGATGCCCATTTGCTTAGAACTTGCTTGCTGAAATTTCATTTGAAAGAAAAAATGATTTGGAAGTGTTTTATGCAAATAAAACTTGCTTTATGCTAAAATGAATCATACTATGCCTTCCTTGATTATATGCCCTACATGTAATGTGTTAGGCTTGTCTTGGTGCTTGCCAGTACATTATTTCTAATAATGTACTGACTCTTGCCATTGGAATCTACACTTTGCTTGCAGGTATTGACTTAGTCCTTGAGTGATGGGGGTTTACGATTTGCTTTTTTTAGGATTGAACTTAACGGGGTAAACCCCTAGTCGGTGTGCTTGTGATTGGGTAGCCAAGCTTCTGCAGTTCCCTGATATATATTTATTTGGCCGGTCTACCTATGTAATTATTAAGTTAATATAAGTCTTTATATTCCGTTCATCTTTGATGTGTTTGCGATGAATGCCAATGCTTACGATGAAAGTGGGAATCTAGCGCACATCGTGGGAGCTAGATTCTCATGAGTAAGAGTTAATGATATTTGAGATGTTGTAGATCTTTAGCCATTTTCTCAAGTCTCTTGAATGTGTAACACATTTGGTTACCACCTTCGAGTGGTTTGACAGAAAGATCTCATGCTGAAGTTGACTGGCAAGCTAAAGGCCCAACAATGTCTCCAATATCCTTCCCTCGGAGTGTCGGATGTCTCATTGTGTTTGAAGGAACATATGAGCTATGCTATTCATTCCTTCAAATATAATGAGAGGTTCGGGTGGCTTCTGACACTTTCACTTCTCCCTGACTTTGGTTTTCTTAAAAATAGATGGCAAGAGAATGCCAGAACGGAGCCTGGGAGGATTAGGTTCCACGAGAGGATGGGTACGTTTTGCAGCTATGACAACTGATGTGGTGCTTGAGATACGTTGAGTTACCCACCTTCAGGAGGAGGAGGTTTGGTACTGGAGACCGTCCCGAGTGGGAGGCTATCGTGACAATCAAGTCACGCGTTGCTAGCGAGCCGGAGTTCCGCTTTAGGATGCGCTATCGGTGTGACTCAGCAGAGGCTGCAGTTCAGGATGCTGCCTGTGAGGCATTTCTTCGTCTTAACGCCGTCCACAGAGCTGAGTTGACGAGGACTGAATTTGCACATCATCCGTATCGGGAGGATGGAAACTCCGTCTGCACCGTGCAGGCTACCCTGTGTTGCTACAACCCTATGTTGACCCGTCTGTCCCGATGGGCTGAGGCCGCAGACGACTGCTATGAGGAGGCACTGCTGGAGATCGACGAGCACTAGAGACACTTGGGCGAGCTTGAGGAGGAGCACCACGCCTGTGGCAGCAAGGTCGACTCGCTGAAGACCTAGCTCCAGTTTAACGGCATGCAGTACGAGCATCTCTCGAACCGGTACGTCGCCTGTGGCGAGACCATGGCCACCCTTGAGGATCAGCTGAGGAAGAGCCAGAGGCAAGTCAGTCAACTGGAGGAGCAGCTCCGTACAGTCTTGATTACCACTGCGGCTGCCTCTACTTCCACCGCAGCGCCACCACCCCTGTAGCGGTTCACGACCACTACTACTTCCTTACTCCGTCGTGCCTGGCAACTTTCCATGCTTTACAGGAGGAGGTTGGCATGCTGAGCACAGAGTCTGGACCCTACCTAGTGGATCCTACTGCGACATAGCCTGCTGCTGCAGAGATGGAGCCCACACCGATAGCCATAGCTGCTTCATCCGAGCCCGGTTCCGGAGTTGAGATCCCGATCCAGATCGACACCGACCGAGGGACTGAGACAGAGCCAGAGGAGGTCAAGAGAGAGCCCAGCATCACAGACCCGTTAGAGGACGAGGCTCCTTCTTACCACATCACCTTTGCGGGAGGACACAGCACTCGCAGGACTGCTCGCAACAGCACGCGACCCAGGGGCAAGAAGCCCAAGACTGACCCGGAGGCGACCACTTCTGACCCATGGGGACTTCGGTTCGCGTCCGTCGGGGACCACCCACTTCCTGCACCCGTTCCTACGGCTGGCTGGACGACTAGACTAGAGGTCTGCACTGGCTTTGGTCTTGTTTTGGATGGCTTTTGGGACAGCAAGAACCACACCCGCCCTTTTTTAGTAGATGATGATTGCACGGCAGTAGTTCGATGTTAGCTTTTGCATGTTGTTCTGTTGGACTACGTATGTGCGGTCTGTTGTATCAGCTGATGATATATTGACTAAGGATCTATGTAATGTTCTATGGTTATGTTATGAATGAGTTTATTCCACCATGCTTGTCCCATAAAAGATCACCTTAACCAACCCAAAATAAAAAGAGTAGGATTGTGACCTTAGTAGGTCAAGGCTCTTACTTACCTACGCTCTATAGATGGTTTACCGATGTCGGGCAACGACCACCAATGAAAACCCACTGGAGCCCAACGCCACCACTCTGGCTAAGGTCATGGTTGCACAAACCCAACTGTTGCAAGCAATCGCCAACAATCAAGGAGGCTGTGGAGGCTCAAGCCTTGGCGAGTTTATGAGAGCCAAGCCACCCACCTTCGCTACAGCAGAGGAACCTATGGATGCGGAGGATTCATCATAGAGAAAAAGCTGACTCTTGTGCGTGTGCGCGAAGCCGACAAAGTGATCTTTACCGCGAATCAACTGGAAGGACCTGCTAGTGACTGGTGGGATACATATATGGAAACTCGAGCAGAGGATGCTGCAGAACCCACATGGGAGGAATTCACCGCCGCCTTTCACGAGAACTTCGTGCCTGCAGCAGTGATGCATATAAAGAAGAATGAGTTCAGGAGGCTGCGACAAGGAAACACTACTGTGCAAGAATACCTAAACCGGTTCACCCAGCTTGCCGGCTATGCAACTAGCGATTTAGTGGATGAGGATGAGAAGATCGACAAGTTCATCAAGGGATTGAATGATGAATTGCGGGGGCCTATGATTGGACAAGATCATACCAATTTCCAGAGTTTGATCAACAAGGTTGTGAGGCTGGAGCACAACCAGAAGACGGTGGAGAACAACCGCAAGAGGAGACTCGCTATGAGCCGCCCACTTCAAGGAGCGCCTCAGCGTCCTAAGGGAGCCACTCCGTCTGGATGGAAACCAACTGTCATGGCAACCAGCCATCCTACTGCACCTAGCAATGTCAACAGGCCGACTGCGACTCAGTTTCGTACTCCGACACCAACCCTGGCTGCTCCGGGAAAGAAGAATTTGAACTTCTTCAACTGTGGAGAATTTCGGCACTACGCCAACAACTGCCCCAAGCCACGCAGCACCCCTATTCGTACCGGTGCTAATGCAATGGTTGTATGTGGTACTGCTACCCCTCCTGCTAGACACGGTCTATTCAGGACGCCGCAACCCAATGAGTCTGCTACCGGATTCCGTCATGGACAGGTGAACCATGTGCGCGCCAAAGAGGCACAGGAAGATTAGAATGTGCTAATGGTATGTTTTCTATCAACTCTACCCCAGTTAAAGTCTTATTTGATTCGAGAGCATCACATTCGTTCAAATCATAAAAAAAAGCAAACAACACAACCTACACCGGGTGGAACTTAAGAGACCCATGTTAGTGCATTCACCCGAGGGAGATATAATCGTACCCCATGCATGCATCAACGTGCCCATCCAAATTAGAGACGTGATATTTCTCTCAAATCTTATGGTACTACCGCCACAAACACTTGATATCATACTGGGAATGGACTGGTTAACTAAGAACAAGGGAGTCATAGACTGTGGCCGAAGGGAGGTCACGGTGTCCACCCCATGGGGATCACCGATGAACATAGCCATGGATCGACACCCGATGTTATGTGAGTGAGCTGCGGGAGTATTTACCATGCTACCCATGAGCGGGATGGCAGTAGTACAGGAATACCCAAACGTCTTTCCTGAGGATTTGCCCAGAATGCCCCCTGACCGTGACATAGAATTTATTATTGACCTAATGTCTGGTACTGCCCCCATATCCAAGAGGCCCTATCGGATGCCGGCTAACGAGCTAGAGAAATTCATTAAGCAGATTAGAGAACTATGAGAAAAGGGATTCGTACGCCCTAGTTTTTCTCCTTGAGGAGCCCTAGTATTGTTTGTCAAGAAGAAGGACGGAAGTATGAGGATGTGCGTGGATTATCGGTACTTGAACGAAGTGACCATCAAGAACAAGTACCCATTACCCCGAATCGATGACCTAGTTGATCAACTCAAGGGTGCCAACTGAAGGGTTACGCGCAGGCTAGGATAGCTAATAACAAAAATTTCTACCGTGAAAACCAGGAACCTTGCAAGTAAGGGTCGATAGATCGTTACCGATTGGAGTGAAGTGCAGTGGATATAGCCAATCAGGAGCTATCCGATCCGGAATAGTATTGGCCGATCACAACCGACTTGCTGACCGCAGCCGATTCTCGAGTACAGCCGATTTGCCGATTCCGCAGCCGATCCGCTGCAGCCGATTTGCCGATTTATCTGCCACAGCCAATTTGCCGATTCACCAAACCGTGCTCGCGCCCTCGCTCCGATGTGCCCGACCACAACCGATCTAGCCGATCGCAGATGATTCGCAGCCGCCGAACAGCACCGTAATGTAGCAGTGCCTCTACCGGTATCCACACGTCCAGGGATAGAACGCCTAACACCTGTGTGCTAGCACAAGATGCAAAGCTAGGGTTTGGCTCGGAAGTGGGAGGGTTTCTGTGGAGATCTTGAACTCGCTGACTTCTGAAGCCGCGCGTGTTCTAATCTGTTGCATGATTAGATTGATTCGGTTCAATGCAATGCCGCAGCTCTCCACCCCTTGCCCTTTATATAGAGTTGTCGACTGGGCCTATAGGCCCATCGGGACTCTATCCGATCGGATCCCTATCCGATCGGATCCGCCGTATCCGAGTCAAACTCGAATGCCTGTTCTTATCCCCTTAAGCGTGCGACCCTGTAGGTTCAGGTATACATGGTTTCGACCCGAGTCCAACTTGGCCGACCGTCAATAGCGACGCCTAGCAGCATATATTGACACCATAGTATACAAGAATATAATATCGGCTCTGAACCTGTAATGTGTACACAAATCCTTTTGCCTCACGATACCAATTATGCTATAGGCAAGATGTGTGCCATCCTTTCAATAGCTTAATCATTCACTCGAACCATATTGGATTATCTGTTTGTTGATTGACTCCTCAATCAGCTCGGCATGGCGATGCACTTCCATAATCCATTACCTCGAGGGGCCCAGAGATATCTCTCCAAAGGAGGGGCAAATTCCATCTTGATCACTCACATCCCACTCCATGTTCCATAGCAAACCCGAAGACTACTTTTATAACTACCCAGTTACATAATAGCGTTTGGTAGTCCCAAAGTAGGCTACTACACATGTCAGAATCCATGATGAGCTCAGGTCCAAAGACTTTGCACCAACACTACTTGAGACCAACTAATGGCACATTAATTCCTGTAGTGTCTCATGGTGGGTCTATCCAACAATGTGTTCTCTAACACATGTCCATGTATATTGATTTGGTATCTCCATACCATGATCTATGAGACATGATCATCAATCAATAAACATGCCGATCTTAGAATCATATTTGTTCCAACAATATGACATGTGATCAGGGATCGTTTAGAAATAGATTCATATATAAAGAGTATCATAAATAAGTCATGTACATATTGATCAATACAAGTTGTCTATTTCATGGAACTGAATAACACTTTATTCATAAATACATAAACATTGACCATGATATCCAACATCTTCATGTTGCCTCTAGGGCATATCACTAACACCAGAGTGTTCTCGAAGATTGATCTTTGGTAAGGATACAACCAGTTGAAGATTAGAGCCGGAGATATTCCCAAGACAGCATTCTCAACGCGCTATGGACTATATAAGTTCACAGTAATATCTTTCGGATTGACCAATGCCTCAACATATTTCATGAACCTCATGAACAAGGTATTCATGGAATATTTGGATAAGTTCGTGGTAGTGTTTATCGATGACATTCTTATCTATTCCAAGGACGATGAGGAACATGTAGAGCACCTACGTCTAATGTTGGAGAAGCTACAAGAGCATCAGCTGTATGCAAAATTCAATAAATGTGAGTTCTGGCTTAAGGAAGTTGCCTTTCTTGGTCAAGTAATCTCAGCCGGAGGAGTAGCAGTAGATCCTGCCAAGGTCGAGGCTGTTACGGAATTGAAAGCACCTAAGTCGGTAACAGACGTCCGAAGTTTCTTGGGATTGGCCGGATATTACCGGAGATTTATTGAAGGATTTTCTACAATAGCCAGACCTATGACTCAACTCTTGAAGAAGGAGAAGAAATTCGCTTGGACCGAGGAGTGTCAACGAACTTTTGATCAGCTGAAAGAAAAGTTAACCACCGCCCCATTTCTAGTCCTACCTGACAACCGTAAGGACTTTGTGATATACTGTGATGCGTCCCGACAAGGACTGGGAGGGGTATTGATGCAAGATGGAGAGGTCGTGGCATATGCCTCGAGACAACTACGACCCCACGAGGAAAACTACCCCACACATGATTTAGAATTGGCAGCATTTGTTCATGCGTTAAAAATCTGGAGACACTATCTGATCGGGAATCATTGCGATATATACACTGACCACAAGAGCCTGAAATACATCTTTACATAGACTGACCTCAACCTACGTCAGAGAAGGTGGCTGGAGTTGATCAAGGATTACAATCTAGGAATCCATTACCACCCCGGCAAGGCGAATGTAGTGGCCGACGCCTTAAGCCGCAAAGCCCAATGCAACCATGTGAGACTGGAGGGTATGGCCATTGAGCTCCAAGAAGAAATGGCTCGACTTAACTTGCACCTGATTCCTCGTGGAGAATTAAACTCGCTGGAAATCCAACCTCTTCTGAGGACCCAAATAGAAGAAGCTCAAAAGCATAATGAAGAGATCCAAACGATCAAGAAGCGCATGGCCGCTAGGCACGTGAAGGAATTCTTGACAAATGACAAAGGAATCCTATGGTATAAGAAAAGGATCTACGTGCCTGAGCAGGGTGGTTTGAGAGGGATGATTCTGAAAAAAGCCCACGAATCGACATATTCGCTACGCCTTGGCAACACGAAGATGTACAGGATCTGAAGGAGGAATACTGGTGGCCCAACATGAACAGAGACGTAGCTGAATACGTGGCCATATGTGACTTATGTCAAAGGGTAAAAGCTGAGCATCAACGACCGGCAGGCTTATTGCAACCGCCCAAGAGTCCCGAATGAAAATGAGATGAGATAGGCATGGATTTCATTGTCAGATTACCCAAGACAGTCATAGGATATGACTCTATCTGGGTGATCGTAGATCGACTCACCAAGACTGCCAGATTTATCCCCATCAAGACCAATTATAATAGTGCCAAGCTGGCGGAATTATACATGTTCAGGATCGTGTGCCTTCATGGAGTACCAAAAAGGATTATATCGGATCGTGGCACTCAATTCACGTCCCATTTATGGAGCAAAGTTTATGTGGCGCTTGGGAGTCGCCTTGGCTTTAGTACCGGATACCACCTGCAGACCGACGGGCAGATAGAAAGGACAAATCAAGTTCTTGAGGACATGCTGAGAGCTTGTGCGTTGGAGTTTACCAAGAATTGGGAAAGATGCCTACCCTACGCTGAATTCTCCTACAACAACAACTACCAAGCAAGTCTGAAGATGTCGCCAAATGATGCCCTATTTGGTCGACGATGCCAAACCCCATTGATGTGGTCAGAAACCAGTGAACGGGTTGTGTTTGGACATGACATAATCAAAGAAGTTGAGGAAAAGGTTCATCTGATTCGAGATCGACTAAAGGTAGCCCAATCCCGACAGAAAAGCTATGGGGATACTCGACTAAGGGATTTGGAGTTTAATGTAGACAACTATGTGTACATGAAAGTCTCTCCACTACGAGGAACCCAGAGGTTCAAGGTCAAAGGAAAGCTGTGCCAAGATATGTGGGACCATTCCTGATAAAAGCCAGAAGAGGCGAAGTGGCCTATCAGCTAGAGCTACCAGAAAGTATCTCTGATGTGCAGCCAGTGTTCCATGTGTCACAATTGAAGAAGTGTCTGCGTGTGTCGGAAGAGCAAGCTCCCTTGGAAGATATCCATAACAGTAGTGATCTCACATACCCTGAACATCCGGTAAAGATATTGGACGAGGCAGAGAAGAAAACCTGAACCAAGTCATGATGCATGTATAAAGTGCAATGGAGCAATCACACCGAAGAGGAGGCCACATGGGAGAGCGAAGATTTTCTCAGAACCGAGAGTCCACACCTACTCGACAATCGGTTAGAAATCTTGAGACGAGATTTAGTTAAGCGGGGTAGGTTTGTAACACCCTTAAATTCGAAGGCTTAAAAATCAAAATTTAAAATCTAGAATTTATAAAAATCTTTTGAATGATTGCATTGTGTCGTATTTATTGCCTCTTATTTGCAATACTTTGTTGCCAAGTTATAAATAAAATATTATTCATTTAAAAAGGAAAAAGTCTATAGGGGTTTAAAAACCCTAGAAGAAAGGAAAAATTTAAAAATATATCCTAAGAATAAATATATAAAAATAAAAACTT
Organism: Oryza australiensis; assembly: GCA_019925245.2. NCBI lineage: Eukaryota > Viridiplantae > Streptophyta > Magnoliopsida > Poales > Poaceae > Oryza > Oryza australiensis. The sequence continues at coordinate 716,894 of JAIFGZ020000507.1, forward strand.
GCGAAAAAGCTAAGGTTTAATCAAAATTTACTTTTGGACAAAAATGATATTTAAATTCAAGGGTAAAATACAAAAATGGCTATATATATCAAAAAGGAAATTATAAAAATAAAGTTGGGCAAAATTTAAAATTCAATTAGATTTACATTTGCGCAAAATTATATTTAAATTTATGGATGAAATAAAAAAAGGAATAAATAATAATAATTAAAAATAAAAAAGAGAAAATGGGAAAGTGCACTGTTCATTTCCCGATATGTGTCCGATCCGGCCCAAGCCCCGCGTCGGCCGCACCCCGCGCGCGTCGCGCGCGCGTCACGTCACCGCCCGCGCCGCTCCCCTCGCGCCTCGCGCTGCCTCTGCTCACACCGCGCCACGTCCAGTCCTCGTGTCGCCATCGCCGCGCCGACGTCGCGTCAGCATCACCGCGTCGCGCGCCACTGCCCACCATCCCATCACCGCTTCTCCCCTCGACCATGCCTATAAATTTCTCCCTCCACTCCTCTCTTGCTCCCCGTGCTCATCCTCCCCATTCCTCCCCTTTTTCCCCTCATCCCATGCCGACGTCGCCGCCATGCCACGCCAAGCCGAGTACCGCTGCCGTCCTTGTGCCACCGCGTCACCGCCCTAACCGTCGTGCCGACTGGTGAGTCCCCTCCCTCCCCTTCGCATCCATGCGACGGCTCCGCCAAGAGAGAAAAGGAGGAAGAAGAAGGGAAGAAGGGAACCGAGAGAGAGCAAGGAAAGAGGAGAGACGGAAGAAAGGAAGCGGGAAGAAGGAAACAGAGGGACGAGAAGGAGGAAAAGAAGAGAAAAAAAAAGAAGAATAGAAAAGAAAAGAGGAAAAAAAGAAAAAAGTTTTAAAATAAAAATCTATTCTTTTTGTGAAATAAAATTTGTTAGGGTTAGTTATAAGATAGATAATAATTATAATGTTAGGAAGTTAATTATAATTTAATTTATTAGTAAATCCTAATTTTATCGTATGGGTTTACAAAAATTTAAGTTTTAAATTATTGAATCCAAAATTAAGTTTTAGGGTGAATTATTTAGGGTTTAATTAATTTTAGTCCTAGGACTTTTTGGTCCGATAAAATTTGGAATATAATTTGAGTTAACCATTTCCTTTTAGGTGTAATATTTTTGAATCGTCGATTGCAATTATTCTAAATTTAAAGTGAATTAACTTGAAATAATGCCACCTCATAATTAATCAAATCGGTTTGGATGCGAGAGACTTCAAATTATTGCAACTCACTCATCTTAACTCGGATTTTAGTGAAAGTTGAACCTAAATTCACCTAGAATTGTAGTCTAGTTTTAGAAGTTACTTTTGTGATTTATTTGGCATCTTGGTGATTTTATTTGAATTCTAATCGAATTCATTTAGATCTCTCGCACGTGTTTATAGAGTCCGAGGGAGCAGTTGAGTTTGCCAAAGATCCAGGACAACAAGGTTGCGAGCATGGCAAGTCATCACTACCTTTGAGCATGTTGAACCATTTTTGCGAACTTATGTTGTTTTCCAATCAGATATGCATGTTATATACATGAGAACTCTCATACTTGTTATATCCCATGCCATGATATTGAATACTTGTATATTCTTTGTACCCTATAGTATCTATTGATGAGAAATTTTTCTCACGCGCTGGCCTAGGAGATCTGCTTAACTCCAGTGCAGGTCCTTCTTGGCTACCTATGTTGTACAAGGCGTGCCAGTTGGTTTGATCTGTTAACCAACAAGAAAAATAAAGATATATGCATTAAGTGTTAGGTTAGATCCTACTGGATCGGCTACAAGAGTCAATTTACATATATATGCTATCCCGAAGTGTATTTAAACCATGTGACTAGAATAGATCGGCTGCGCCGAGACAGTATTAACCACTTAATCCAAATATACAATGGGATAATAAATATATGCTTTAAAAATCTAGCCGATGTCGTAAGTCCAACTGTGAATCGACTAATACTCCGATTTATCTTATGAAAAGATATTGATCTGAGCTAAATGCACTAAACCTAGATCAGTCAGTTGTCGGCTGTAGCTGACGAACTGATTCTGGCTTAGGGCATTTAACTAGAGCAAGATCTTAATATAAGAGGCGGTTTTAATAAATCTGATAGCAAATATATCAAAAGAATATTAAAACAGATAAGACCGGCTGAAACCCCGGCACTGTCTCTAAACATATACATCTAGCCGAATAGATCATAAAAGCTCTAAAAATGACTTAATAGATCAATACTGATGCAACTGTAGCTGATGTAAATATCTCGAGACGGTGGATATCGCGTATAATTTAGGCTAACCCTTAGATTTAGCTCTATCGACTGCTGATTCTTGACCGAAACAAGCCGATGTCGAGACAGATCTAAACATTGTTCTAGACTATATGTGATATATGATAACTAGCGCAGCATAAATTATCGAATTTAGAGTGTCATAGCGATGGAAGCACTAAATTCGACGAGATACACCACTAACGACAAACATTTATCTTAACCTGGGGATCGAAACGATGCAGCTCGAAGCCAGATCAGTTGAGGCGATGCGCCGAAAATTGTATTGATTGTGTGTGTATCTTTTCACAAGGATCTCGGGTCCTGTTTATACCCAAGAATAACATTATCTGTACAAACCCTGGACTCTATCTAAACTACTATCTAAAATACGACAATATCTCGGGATAAGGAGGAAGAAGAAGGGAAGAAGGGAACCGAAAGAGAGCAAGGAAAGAAGAGAGAGGGAAGAAAGGAAGCGGGAAGAAGGAAACAGAGGGACGAGAAGGCAGAAAAGAAGAGAAAAAAAAAAAAGAGGAAAAAAAGAAAAAGTTTTAAAATAAAAATCTATTCTTTTTGTGAAATAAAATTTGTTAGGGTTAGTTATAAGATAGATAATAATTATAATATTAGGAAGTTAATTATAATTTAATTTATTAGTAAATCCTAATTTTATCGTATGGGTTTAAAAAATTTAAGTTTTAAATTATTGAATCCAAAATTAAGTTTTAGGGTGAATTATTTAGGGTTTAATTAATTTTACTCCTAGGACTTTTTGGTCCGATAAAATTTGGAATATAATTTGAGTTAACCATTTCCTTTTAGGTGTAATATTTTTAAATCGTCGATTACAATTATTCTAAATTTAAAGTGAATTAACTTGAAATAATGCCACCTCATAATTAATCGAATCGGTTTGGATGCGAGAGATAAACATGAAACGAGCTAGTACAACCGTACTTCTTGATGGGTATAGACTTAACGGAGTAAATAGCCGAACGGAGCGGTACCCCTGCATAGTGGTTCACTTAAGTGTGTGAATAGGCGAGAAGCCTACAGGTGGGGTAACCATCGCTGGGTAGTCGAACTGAAACTGGACTTAAATACAACTTAAAGAATGAGTGAGTTTTCCCTTCTCGGGACTGCCAGAACTCCTCCCACTGCTCATGTGTTGGGCAAGTCATGGAGTACGGGTAAAGCGTACATCCACTGCAGTGTGAGGAAAACAATCTATTCGAATAGCCGTGCTCGCGGATACGGAGCATCGGGACAAGTTTTTCGCTTGGCTAGACTCTAAATTTTAAAATGATGGGATGGGCATGCATAATGATTTTATGTACTGGTGGCTCAACTTCTCGGGAAGCGAGAAGGGGTAGACCCTAGAAAATCATGACGATCAGGTGGCGGAAAGCTATCCTTGGGATCACAATGGATGGTAGACAGAACCATCGTTGATTACACAAACAATGAAAATAAAACTTGACCAGTCTTTGGTCATAGGTTGTGAAAAGAATTGCAAAACTAGGTTTATGCAAAAGAACCACAGCCGTTCCTTGATTATCCCCTATCATATGTGATGGGTTGCCGATATGTATCGGCAAGAGGGTGGCCCGATCTTCACGACTGTAGGTTTACAAACGAAAGATAACTTGCTGCAAATAGCGGATAACTAGCTTTATACCTGACCAAGGTTGGATGTGATCAAGCGTCAGGGAGAGAGGCACCGAAACCTTGAGGACTTCGACTCGATTTCCGAACGATCGCAGAACCACAAGCCAAGACTAATTCATACAATACGGCGCAGCCGAACGGAAACTGTAGAGCACGAAGTAGGGGACCTCAGAGAGATCTTTTCTCACAAACTCATGATGAACTAGCAAGAACAAAGGTGAGTAGACACTCAAGCAGCTCGGCAGCAATATACCATTCAGGTTTATCAAATCATCAAAAGTTCTTCTTTTGCTTTACGAGCAAGGGAATATTTATACTAGGAACAACCCTCCTGGATGGGCGCAAAACTGAAAAGGAAATGAAGAGACATAGTATGTGAAAAGGCTTCCACAAAAACTACTCTCGAAGTGGTCTCGGGTGTCTTTTGATATTCTGTGCAGTCTTCACTAATTTGGTTATAACTCTATCTTGGGAACTCCAAATGATGATCCGTTTGTTGGGTGTGAAACTAGACTCAATAAGATTTTCATCCATGTGCAGCATGCATCACGAATTATTATAGAATTAATGCAGTTTTGCTTGGGAAGTGAAACAACGCGCGTCTGTTTGGTTTCTGAGCAATCTCTAGTAAATGACTCATAACTTTTGATTGGAAACTCCAATTGATGAACCGTTTGTTGGACCTGAAACTAGACTTTACAAGCTTTCCATCCATAGGTCGCGGTCCTCCTAACTCTTCATATTCTGCCTGCAGTGATGGCCAGAATTGACAGTAGGTTCAGATGTCCGAACATACCAAACAGTACAGCCCAGCTAGGTTCGGACGTCCGAACACGCCTGAACAGTAGCTCCCAGTTAGGTTCGGACGTCCAAACGTACTCAGTCAAGTTCGGACATCCGAACATGTCCAATTAAGTTTGGAATTAGAATATCCTCATGTGTGAACCTAAGCAAGGTTAAAACACAAGATTTAGGTAGTAAACAATTCTCATGAGTAGATATATCATGGGTAGTAAGGACGCAATTCACCTTTTGTTGAAGTTGCTTCGCACGACTACACGTGATCGGTCCTTGGACACGTGCATCATTGGTAGATGAAGTATGACTTGGTGCAAACACGATGGGGATGTCCTCATCATCCTCCCCTTCTTGAAAAGGAGTCGTCCTCGACTCTTTAAATCCAAAGAATGGCGACAGATCGGTAACATTGAAGGTTGTACTTACACCACAAGTGCTTGGAAGATCAATCACATAAGCATTGTCGTTGATCTTTTGAAGCACTTTGAAAGGGCCATTTGCTCGTGGCTGTAGTTTGCACTTGCGCTGTTCAGGAAAAAGATCCTTGCACAAATAAACCCAAACCAAGTCTCCTGGTTCAAATAACATCTTCTTACGACCTTTATTGGCGTGCTTCTCATACATCTTGGTCATCTTTTCAATGTTTGTTCTAGCTCGATCATGAAGTTTCTTGACAAACTCAACCCGCTTGCTTGCATCAAAGTTCATACGTTCCTGCATAGGCAAAGGTAAAAGATCGATGGGAACAGTAGGTTTGAAACCATAAACAATTTCAAAAGGACAAAATTTTGTGGTTGAATGTACTGCCCTGTTATATGCAAACTCCACATCAGGCAAGCTTTCTTCCCACAATTTCAGATTCCTCTTTAGGACAGCTCGCAGCAATGTTGACAGTGTACAGTTCACTACTTCGGTTTGTCCATCAGTTTGTGGATGACATGTTGTGGAGAATAGCAGTCTCGTTCCAAGTTTTCTCACAAGGTCTTCCAAAAGTAGCTCAAAAACTTTGTATCGTGATCAGAAACAATAGTCCGTGGCATACCATGTAAATGCACAATTTCCCTGAAAAATAATTCAGCAATATGTGAAGCATCGTCGCTCTTGTGACATGGAATAAAATGAGCCATCTTGCTAAACCAATCAACCACAACAAAGATTGAATCCCTCCCCCTCTTGGTTTGAGGTAAGCCAAGAACAATGTCCACAGAGATATCTTCCCAGTATACACTAGGAATAGGTAGAGGAGTATATAAACCATGAGGGTTTCAAACGGGACTTAGCTTTGTGGCAGGTTCCGCAGCGAAGAACATGCCTCTCCACGTCTCTTCTCATCTTAGACTAAAAGAAATGATCAGCGAGTACTTGCTCAGTTTTCTTGGCACCAAAATGGCCCATAAGTCCACCTGCATGAGCTTCCTGCACCAGCAAAATGCGAACAGAGCAATCTGGAATACATAGTTTATTAGCTTGAAACAAAAACCCATCATGCAAATGGAATTTTTCCTAGCCCTTGCCACCACAACACTTGGAAAATGGTTCAGCAAAATATGACTCAGTAGCATATAAATCCTTTATACTTTCTAGCCCAAAAATTTTAGCATCAAGTTGTGAAAGCAAAGTATGATGTCGGAACAAAGCATCAGCTACAACATTATTCTTCCCTTTCTTGTACTTGACAATGTATGGAAAAGATTCAATGAATTCACACCATTTTGCATGTCTTCGATTCAATTTTAGTTGACTCTTAAGATGTTTCAAAGATTCATGGTCTAAATGAATCACAAATTCTTTAGGCAAAAGGTAGTGTTGCCAAGTTTCCAAACTCCGTACAAGAGCATATAATTCTTCATCATAAACTGCATAATTCAGAGCTGGACCACTTAGCTTTTCACTGAAGGAGACAAATGGTCTCCGTTCCTACATGAGCACACATCCAATCCCTACACCACTTGCATCACATTCAATTTCAAATGTCTTACCAAAATTTGGGAGTGCAAGGAGTGGGGCTGTTGTTAACTTCATTTTCAGCTCTTCAAATGCCTTCTCTTGTGCTTCTCCCCATTTAAAAGGTACTTCTTTCTTTGTCAATTCATTGATTGGAGCAGCAATGGTGCTAAAATCTTTGACAAATCGCCGGTAAAAACCAGCAAGTCCGAGGAAGCTTCGAACTTGGCTCACAATTTGTGGAGGCACCCACTTACGAACATCTTTGATTTTTTTCATCATCCACCTCCACACCGTGACTTGAAATAACAAAGCCAAGAAACACTACCTTGTCGGTGCAAAAGGTGCACTTGTCAAGGTTAGCATACAATTTTCGCTCACGTAGGACAGTGAGCACTCTTCGGATATGTTCAACATGTTCATCAAGGGATTTGCTATAAATTAATATATCATCAAAGTAAACCACAACAAACATGCCAATGAAAGTTCTAAGCACATGATTCATCAATCTCATGAAGGTACTAGGTGCATTTGTCAACCCAAAAGGCATTACCAACCATTCATATAGCCCAAATTTGGTTTTAAAAGTTGTTTTCCACTCATCTCCTTCTCTCATTCTTATTTGATGATATCCACTTCTCAAGTCAAGTTTTGTAAAAAAAATAGCACCACTAAGTTCATCAAGCATGTCATCAAGTCTAGGAATGGGATGTCTATACCTTATTGTGATGTTATTAATAGCTCTACAGTCAACACACATTCTCCATGATCCATCTTTTTTGGGAACTAAAAGAACAGGAATAGCACAAGGTGAAAGACTTTCTTGCACATACCCTTTTTTGATCAATTCTTCCACTTGTTGCTGAATTTTTTTTGTTTCCTTAGGATTGGTGCGGTATGCAGCTTGGTTTGGAAGTGAAGCACCGGGAACAAGGTCAATTTGATGTTCGATCCCTCTCTTAGGTGGCAGCCCCGGTGGTACCTCTTCGGGAAATACATCCTCATATTCATGTAACACATTGAAAACAACACTTGGCAAAGTAGATGATAAGTCATTAGTGGAAAGCAAATTTTCCTTGTACAGGAGTACAAAGAACATAGCATTGGGCTCATTCAATTCTTTTAGATCCCCTTCCTAGCTATCATTACTAATCCCTCTTTTCCCTTTGGCTCGGTTCTTTTCAGCTGTGGAGTTTTATTTGGCCTTGGAGACTCCCCCTTACTATGCTAGTGGATCACTCGCAATTGTTTCTCGCTCTCTCGCTGTTTTCTTTTTAGATCATCCTTCAAAATTTCCTCCGGTGTCAAAGGAAGCAAAGAAATTCGCTCTCCCTTGTACATAAAAGTTAGCTTGTTAGTTATACCAAAAATCTGAACATCACGATCATATAACCATGGTCTCCCTAGCAGCAGCTGGCATGCTTCCATAGGCACCACATCGCACTCCACATGGTCATTATACTGCCCGATTGAGAAAGGAATTGTCACCACTTGGTTGACACGCGGCACACCACAGTCATTAAGCCATTGCATCTTGTATGGATTAGGATAGCGTCGCTATTTAAGCCCCATTCTTTCAACCAATTCTTGACTGGCAATATTGTTGCAGCTGCCATTGTCAACAATAATTCTGCACAACTTGTCTTTGATCATGCCTCGAGTATGGAAGAGATTGTGTCGCTGTCCATTTTCTTCTTTTACCGCAGTAACACTTAGCGCTCGAAGAGAAATGAAGCAATTATTATCACCTTCATCGGGTTGGATTTCACTCTCATAATTTTTGATTTCTTCATCATACTTTGGGGCATCTTCTTTAGGATCACTTTCAGATTCCCATTCACCTTTTCACAATCATGGTCCTCCTACTCGGACATTGAGTAGCAATGTGGCCACGACCTTGGCACTTGTGGCACACAATTTCTCGGCTATGTGAGGATGAAGCAGTAGCTGATGCAACAAAGGGAGATGCTATTTTTGCAGCAGGATGCCGTTTTTGTTGCTGAATGGAAGGTGCAGAGGCAGTGGAAAGGGTTGTCTTTGCAGTACCGATAGATGAAGTAGGCCTCCTTGTGTTTTGAGACCATCCATTGGCAGCAGAAGAACCACCTTGCTGCCTATGCCATGGTGCTGAAAGTGTCTGACTGCCATATGACCTCCGACGACCCTCTTGTTGAATTTTCCTCTCAGTGCGCCTAGCTTGATCAACAAGATTTTGCAGATTATGATATGAAAACATCTCAATAAAGCTTGAAATTTCACCATTGAGACCATGCAGAAATCTTGCCATCTTTGATTCAGCATCTTCTCTAGTTCCCGTGCGGACCAAGAGTAACTCCATCTCCTTATAATAGTCATCAACCGACTTAGATCCTTGCTTCAGGTTTTGCAACCTATTGCGAAGATCACGCTGATAGCTTGATAGCACAAAATGCCTCCTCATCACTCTCTTCATCTCATCCCATATGTTGACATGATCACGTCCCAACACAAGCTGATATTCTTGTATTTGACTCCACCAAGTGAGAGCATAACCCGAGAACTCAACAGAAGCAAGATTGACACATCCCCGATTAGAGAGATTATGTACTCAAAAAATATGGTCACATTGCTCTTCCCACTCAAGATATGCATATGTATCTTCCCGACCAGTAAATTTAGGGACACTCAACTTGACCCGAGCAATGTTTTCCGGATCATCCCTATTGTTCCAACCGCGATGTTGCCCTCCATCATGACCAGCACCTCCATGGCGATCACGGTGCTGCCCATACCTCCTGTGACCAGCAAAGGGATTTTTATTCTTGTCAAAACCTTCATCAGAACCACTATGAACTTCCTCTTCATCATCAAAGCGAACATGACGACTATGTCCATGCTCTCTTCCTGTTTTTCTACCACCACCACCATCTTTGTATCAGCCATGAAAACCATGTCCCGCATCAGACATCTCACCATCAGATTCATCACATTGCTGTTGAGGAGCCCTTCTTTCGTCTGCAGGCATGCGTTCATTGAGCATTTGCTCCATGGCCTCCAAGAGTGAGTTTTCCATTTGCCGCAACTCAGCCCGTGCAACAGGGTGTTCTTCTTCTCCATGACGACCACCATGAATGCTTGAATTGGATCCTAACATGTTAGCTCTAATGCCAAAAAAAGTGGAATAGGATAAAATATGTGGAATCACACAACCTCACCTCCTACTTACCAATGTTCTTACATGTTCATGAGGATTATGAGTGTGCTCAAGTGGCAGTACCGCAACTGTGATTAAGCGATCAAAAGGTTTACAAGACAAGAGGTCTGGTCCGGCTTTTTGTGGAGCTATGGGTGGGCTGTTCAAAGAAGGTTATGGTACTGAAAAATCAAGTGTGTACGCACTCAAAAGATGTGAAATGTTACTGTCACAAGCATCCCAAACTTGCACCTTTGAATCTGAAACTAACAACAACACAATCCGCAATTTAGCCCCTTCCTCTTTTTTTTTGACTTTTTTCTTTGATCCATCTTTTTTTTCTGTTTTCTATATATATATATATATATTTCAACAAACACAAGATAACAAATATTGGGATGCAGAAGATGAACAAAGAAGAACACGGTGCTAGGGAACAATAGTGACTAACAACGAAAAGAATGCAAACGACACGAGATTAACAGTACCAACAAAGGCTAGGATTTTTATTGTGGCTTTTTTAGTGGACTGTATGATAGTAACAGAACACAAATATATGTGATGGATGAAAATGGTAGCGATGGTAAACAACAGGATGGATAAGTGGATGATAACAAAACCTACCGTGACAACGAAAGCTTTGATACCAAATGATGGGTTGCCGATATGTATCGGCAAGAGAGTGGCCCGATCTTCATGACAGTAGGTTTACAAACGAAAGATAACTTGCTGCAAACAATGAATAACTAGATTTATACCTGACCAAGGTTGGATGTGACCAAGCGTCGGGGAGAGAGGCACCGAAACCTTGAGGACTTCGACTCGATCTCCGAACGATCGCAGAACCACGAGCCGGGACTAATCCACACAATATGGTGCAGCTGAACAGAAATCGTAGAGCACGAAGTAGGGGACCTCAGAAAGATCTTTTCTCACAAGCTCACGATGAACTAGTAAGAACAAAGGTGAGTAGACACTCAAATAGCTCGGTTGCAATATACCATTCAAGTTTATCAAATCATCAAAATTTCTTCTTTTGCTTTAGGAGCAAGGGAATATTTATACTAGGAACAACCCTCCTGGATGGGTGCAAAACTGAAAAGGAAATGAAGAGACATAGTATGTTAAAAGGCTTCCACAAAAACTAGTCCCAAAGTGGTCTCGGGTGGTTTTTGGTATTCTGCACAGTCTTTACTAATTTGGTTATAGCTCTATCTTGGCAACTCAAAATGATGATCCGTTTGTTGGGTGTGAAAGTAGAATCAACAAGCTTTCCAGCCATGTGCAGCATGCATCATGAATTATTATATAATTGGTGCAGTTTTGCTTGACAATTGAAACAACACGTGTCTGGTTGGTTTCTTAGCAGTCTCTAGTAAATGACTCATAACTTTTAATTGGAAAGTGCAATTGATGAACCGTTTGTTGGACGTGAATCTAGACTTGATAGGCTTTCAATCCATAAGTTGCACTCCTCCTAACTCTTCATATTCTATCTGCAGTGATGGTTGGAACTGAGGGTAGGTTCGGACGTCTGAACATACCAAACAGTATAGCCCAGCTAGGTTCGGACGTCCGAACATGCCTGAACAGTAGCTCCCAGTCAGGTTCGGACGTCCGAACGTGCTCAGTCAAGTTCGGACATCCGAACATGTCCAATTAAGTTTGGAATTAGGATATCCTCATGTGTGAACCTAAGCAAGGTTAAAACACAAGATTTAGGTAGTAAACAATTCTCATGAGTAGATATATCATGGGTAGTAAGGATGGAATTCACCTGTTATTGAAGTTGCTTCGCAGGCCTATGCGTGATCGGTCCTTGGGCACGTACATCATTGGTAGATGAAGTAGGACTTTGTGCAGACACGACGGAGATGTCCTCATCAATATGCATCGTTCTTGTGGTGGCTTGCTGAGTACGATTGATACTCTCCCTTGCTTTACGCAAAACATTTAGAGATGGGCGATGAAGACTGTAGACCCCCATTTTTGAGGACAGGAATCATTCGTGTTCATAGTACCTTATCCCTGGATCGAGTAGTTTGGTACCCACGAATACAGTTCTGAATTACCAGGTGCAAAGTGCACGAATAGTCTTACAGCAAAATTATTACAATAATAGGCCTGAAGGCAATATCCAATACATATAGGACCTATCGGTCCGGATACAACCAAAAACAGAAATTACATAAGATAGCAGACGGGAAGCAGCGGCATGCCGATTGCCACAGGCAACGACTGGGGACTAAGACCTATTGCGCTCTATTGTCTTCATTCCTCCTGGTAGTATGTATACGGGTCTTCCGCATCTCCTTCATCTGGAGGTTTGTGCGTATAGCAAGGGTGAGTACCCAACGTACTCAGCAAGCCAACACGGAATGATGCACATGATAGGGTCATTCAAAGGATGGCTATGGTTTATTTGCGCAAAGCCAATTTTCACAAATCATTTCACAAACCTAACATCTAGCCAGGTCAAGTTTTAGGTCCATAGTATATTAATTCGGCGACGGTTCTGTCCACCATCCATTGTGATCCCAAGGATAGCTTCCCGCCTCCGATTCGTCATGGTTTTCTGGGGGTGTCTTCCCCCTTCTCTCAAATAGAGAAGTTGGTTTCCCCAGCACATAAAGTCATTATGCAATCCCACCCATCATTTTATAATTTATAAGTCTAGCCACGGGAGAAACTTGTCACGTCGCTCATTAACCGCGAGCACGGCTATTCGAATAGATTGATCCATTCACACTGCAGGGGGTGTACACTTTACCCGTACTCCGTGACTACTCATTGAATGAGCTTACATCCCTCTATATAGGACGGTCACGGCAAAGCCTTTCGATAACCTCACTTTGGCAGTACCCGCTCCATGAACTTAAGCCCTCATGCACTCTAGCCGTCATTTCCTAGCAGTGAGAGGAGTTTTGGCGTTCCCGGGGTAAGAGAAAGAATTGCTCTATCCTTGAACTTTCCATCTTCATGTCCTTATCTTCATGTCTTCATTTCTTCATGTCGATCGCATGCCCGATCTCTGCCCAGGTACCAACTAGCGGTACACCCCCTGCCGGTAGGCCCTTAACTTTCGTCCAGGCACCCACCAGTGGTGCACCCCCACCGGCAAGCCCTTACCTCAACGCCAACACCTGAACCTACTACGCAGGGATACTGCCTCCGCTCGGATATTTAATCAGCTAGGTCTATACCCATTCGAGAAGTACGGTTGTACTAGCTCGTTCTAAGTTGTAGTCTCATGGCTCGGTCCTTAATTGACCAGGGATGGTACTAGCCTTTCCCGGAATCCACCCAAATCCATCCATCCGCCCCAGTCTAAAAACATTGGTTTGTATTTTTATTTTTCATCAAAGCTATTTCCAACATGATCAAGGCAATGTGGCGCTCATGTCTCCACTTGCCGTGCCTCAACCATCCTCCCAAGATAGTTGCCCAAGCACGAGGCTTATTTGTAAAATCATGAGTATGCAAGAATCTAGTATAAGCATGGCTAAGCATTTTACCGAAGATAACCTCCGGTTGTATCACATCGAAGGTTACAAAGAATATTTCTAAGGGTATTCAATATCAAGGCAGGATATATCAAGAATAGGATCAATATGTAATTTGTGTATAGCATGCAATTTGTAATTGAAAACAACATCATTTCACAAAGTAGGATCAATATGTTCAAAGGGAAGTGTTGACTTGCCTTGCTCGCAACCTGGTTGGCTTGAGTCTTCGACGTTTTCAACGGCTCCTTCGGACTCTATCGTACGTGCGAGAAATCCAATTTGAATTCGATTAGAATTCAAATAAAATCCAATAAGATCCAATAAAAGCCAAATGAATCGCGAAAGCGGCTCCTAATACTAGGCTATGACTCTACACGAACCTAGGCTCGAGTTTCGGCGAAATCCGAGTTAGAGCGAAAGAGTTATAAGGACTTGAAGTTTTGTATTGAATCCGATTTTGTTAAGAAGGATGCGATATTTATTTTAATATGCTTAAAGTTTGAGAAATATTAGAGTTGATGATTCAATTAATAAAATAAAGTGGTTATCTTTCAATTTCATCGAATTATTTCTCGGTTCGAGAAGTCCTAGGGTTTATAATAATCTAAATCAAAATTAATTGATAGAAGCTAGACTTGTATATAAGTTGGATTTCTAACTTTTAGAAAATCTGTATGATAAACATTATGTGATGATGAACTAAGTCGTAAACAAAATCCCAAACGAATAAATTATGCGATGATCAATAAGTTTCGGATAATACGACCTAGGGTTAATAGTAATCGATCCCAAAAATAATCTCGAAGCTAAGTATTATACTAATAATCTAGGTTTTAAGTCTAGCAAATATATAGATCAAGAATAATATTTTGAAGATAAGTTTAAGACATTAATAATTTTCTTTGAAGGATAAATGAATGCTATGATTAAATAATTTGGAAAACATGTTTAATAATTGGTCCCGAATTATTTTTGGAAACCAAATTTATTTTGAAGAAAAATATGTAATTTTGCCCAAAGATTTTCCTGAAATATCTTCAAAAAATTTTTTCCTAATTTTTCCAACATTTTTCCCAAATTTTTTTCTATTTTTCTCTTTTTTCTTTCCTATTCTCTTTTCTTTTTATTTTCTCTTCTTCCTTTCCTTCTTTCTTCTCTGTTTCCTCCTTCACCTCCCCTTCTTCCGTTCTCCTCTCCCTTCTCTACCCGGCTCCTCACTCCCTTCTCCCTCTCCTCTCTCGGCCGGCGCAGAACACGGGGACAGCGGCGGTGACACAGGGGACAAGGGGAGGGGCTTACCGGCGTGGCAGCGGCGGCGCAATCCGAGCGGGCCGACGGCGGCCGATTGCAAAACAAGCGGCGACGAAGCGCAGGACGGTTTGGGAGATGGATAGAGTGGATACGACGGAGGAATGGGATGGCGAGGTGGTGGTGAAGCTCTGGCTCCTTGCCCTTTTTATAGAGGCGGCCGTAGAGGGAAAAGAAGAGGGAAAAACGAGGGGGCCCGAACGCGGGCGCACGGCTCGAGGGCAGCGGCGACCGGCGTGCGGCATGGGCGACGCGATGGCGCGCGTGGGAGGCGGCAAGGCAACACGGAAGCGGGAGCGGCGTAGGCGGGTCGCTGGGGGGCCGGGTGGCGAGGACGCATGGGTGCGACGCGCGGGTGGGGGCCGGGCGAAACGGCGACGTGCGCGGCGCGTACAACGCACGACGCGGGCGTGTGCGTGAGTGGGGGACCGGTACGGCGCGGCAACGCGCGCGGCGGTGGCGGCTTTGCACGCACGAGGCGGCGCGAGGCGGTGCGGCGACGTGCGGCATGCGGGGGCATGGGCAGCGCGAGCATGGGGCGCGGCGCGCGGCGCGCGCGCGCGGCGCGAGGGCGGCGGTGGACGGCGCTTGGCACGGCGGCTGCGGATGGAGCGGTGTGTGGGCGACACGCACGCGGGCGGTCGGGCCGACGCGGCGTGCATGCGGGCGGGGCAGGGTGTGGCGCGGCGCGCGGGTGCGACGCGCATCGCTCGCGGCTGGGGGTGTCCGGGTCGAACACGTGGCCGACAATGAACAGTGCTCTTTTCTATTTTCCCGAATTACTTTCCTATTTTCCCAATTCTTTTTCCTTTCATTCTATAAATTCTAGTACTCCCAAAATTAATTTTAAAATACATTTTCAAATTTTTCCCCCACTTTTGAATATTCAAAATTTTCATCCCTAATTTATTCCTTTCTTTTAAAAGTTAGGATTTTTGATTAAAATTACTTTCCCAACTTCATATTTTCTTTTTTAAATATTTTTATTATTCATATTTGGATATTAATTACTTTTCAATCACTATTTTAGGGTTTAGACCAAAATTATATACTTTTCAAATAATTTTTATAGATTCCCAAGTCTTACATATTATTCCCTCGGCTTTTCATTCTTTAAATAAATTTTTATTTTATCTATATCATGCGACAAAACTTATAGATAAGAGGCAATAAAAACGAAGAGATGCAATAATACCAAAAGTTTTTTGTAAGTCCCAAATTTATTTTTCGATTTTTAAATCTCCGATTTTCAGGTTGTTACAAAGACCCTGAAGACCCGTACGAGTACTATCAAGAGTGTATGGAGGTCGATGGTGCTCAATAGGTCTTAGACTCGGTCGTTGCCAGTGACAATGGCGTGTCGCTGCCTTATCTCCGTTGCCTTATCTATATTCTGCTTTTGCTTGTATTCCGGACCGTTTGGTTCTAAGTTCTAGACAATGCCTTCGGCCGCTTTATTCTAATATTTCACGTAAGACAATTGATGTATTTTGCGTGCTTGATGATTCGGTCATGTAATCATGGGTACCAGACTACTCGATCTAGGGAAATGGTGCTATGAACATGAATAATTCTTGTTATAAAAAAGAGGGTCCACAGGCCTACGCGCGCCGCCGTCGTTATCTTTGGCTCCGGTGAGCATTTCCCTCTCTCTTCCTCCCTCCCGCGCGTGCCCTAGTCGCTCCCAAGCACTATCCCGTGCCATCCCGAGCCACCGCACCATCAAGCACCGTTCCTCGTGCTTCACGCCATTGTCCGCCGTCTTTCCGTGGACTCGGTCCACCATGGACCGAGCTTGGCACCCCTTGCATCGCCCGCCGACGTCGATGCGCGTCGGCTCTCACATCGGTCGTCGACGTCGGCGCTTGCACAATGCGCGTCAGCCCTACCCGACCCCGTGCCGGCGCTTGCATCAGCATTGACTTAATCGTGCAATAAATTAATTTATATTTTTTGTATAGTTTTGAAAGTTTTAATTAAATTTCTAAAATTCGTATCTTTTTAATCTAAGCTCCATTTTAGTCCATTCAAATTTTATTAAATCCAGAAAAATGTCAAGAATCTATTAAAAGTAGTTTCTTGTTCTATTTTAGTAGACTTTTAGCATTTTTTGTTGAGTGCTTTGTATGTCGTGTAGATTTTGGTATTTCCAGCAATCCCGTTTACTTCGAAGTAGTCGCCGAAGTTCCCCAATCTTCAGACCAAGGCAAGTCATACTTTACATTGATCATATTGTACCTATTTTATTTAAATATCTCATTTCTCCTAAATACTGCATATGTTTTAGAATGACATTTTATGGGACTATTATACCTATTGTACTCAGCCATAGGAATTGAATACCTTATACCATTGATAATTGGGTTCAATATGATTAGATATTGGTTTAGGACATACTTAAGGAAATCACATTATCTAAATATTACAGAGGAGATTATTAATATTCAGGTGATGTCAAGTATGTGATACTAGACTAATAATATTGAAATATGATAATGGTGGGCTATGGGTGCAATGGTTTTGGATAGTAGCACCCATGGCAATTAAGGACCGGTTCTCGAGAAACCCCTGAAGAATTACTGTGCATACCACAAGCCGACGTACATAGTGAGGGTGGGCGTGGTGGAGTTGGGTCGGCCCGGGTTTTAAGGGTTATCGGCTTCCGGATTCACCGCGACATGCGGGGGGCTGCCCATTGCCCTGATGGGAGTGGATGCGAAACCTTGGTGTGATATGATTGTTTAGAGGGGGTTATGTGAAGGGTCCTATCACAGTCCCTTTCCGAGGTATCATGGTGGTACGCCGGCACGCGGAAACGTGTCGTGGGGCTATGTCTTGTACACCTCTGGGGCTACGTCCCTTTCCGAGGTATTATGGTGGTACACCTCTGATCAGAGTAAAACTATTCGAATAGCCATGCCCGTGGTTATGGGCAATCAACCAGATTCATCGTGATTAGTCTCACTTATGTAAATAATTTGACTAATGGAACATGACTAGTATAGATAGATGGTTGGGACTGTTGCAACGTGGGTTTATCATTGGGCAGTGCTTATTTAATACTGCTTAATTATTGCTTAATTATTATTACTGTTTTACTACTTTCAACTATTGTTATTTCTGAAATGCTGTTTGTGCAAATGAGACCCTATCGTTCCTTGTGAATTATCCTGCATCATACCTTCACTTTCGTTATGACTTGTTGAGTACAGTGGGTAGTACTCAGTCTTGGTTAATTTTCCCCACTAGAACTGAAGGTTGAAGCAGATGAAAGTTTCAACGAGGATTAGGCTTGCGTCCGACGTCAAGGTTGCCTGTGGTGTATTGGAGTTCCGTTGCAAGAGTTAGAGTTTCAGTTTAGTTAGTCTTTTTCTTTTTCGCTGCATTTATGTAATATTTTATACTTTTCTAAGACGTGGATTCTATAATATGAATAATTATCGATTTGTGTACCTCAGTTGATTCCTGAACGAGGGTTGAATGCATAAATTAGCTACGGAAATTCTGGCTTGAATTTCTAGGCATGACATTATGTCTCCAGCAGATCGACCGGAACTTCTTGCACACATTTGGGGGAGCGGTCAGCACTCCTGGGAGGTCCTCCTCTGTTATGATGTACCATTCCTTTGGGATTTTATTTCTGCTCCTAGGGGTTCGTGTCCTCGTGAACCCACTAGTTATCGCTGACATTGGTTCCTCTTGCTAAGACATCGTCTAAATAACTTACAAAATTATAAAATAAAAAAATTAATTAAATCAAGAAGAAAAGGGATTGGAAAGAAATAAAGAAGATGAGGAGGAGAGGAAGAAATTCAAATAACTTTTAACACTAAAAATTAGAAAAAAAGTTATTGTTCTTCAAGAAAGAAAAAAGAAAGAGAGAGAAAGAAAGGGAGGAGAATAAAGGGCTCATTGATAGGTGGGCCTTATATATTTTTTCATTTTCTTTTTCTTTTGAGACTCAAAATTCATGCAAGAATAATCTCATACAAAACAATAAATTTTGTCCAATCTATTCTTTTCAAAACACCACATCGCATAAAAAAATTTAAAAATGTCACATACTGCAATGTGTCATATAGCTTTAAAAAATTATATTTCATACTACCATTATTAACAGTCCCATTAACAATCCCATTATATACAAGACATTATTAACAGTGACTAATATGTATCATCTTAGATCTATACGTTAGCAGTTCCATTATACAACCAACATACAATCAATTATCAACCACAATTATCAACCATTCCATTAGCAGTTCCAGCAATTCAACGTATCGGGGTCGGTGGCAGTAATACAACCCATTGTCCAAATTGACACTAATCTTAACATTACAAGAATAACACTAAAATCCACTATCCAAATAATACAACCCATTGTGCAAAATGACACTAGTCCAAATTATACAAATTAACACTGTCCAAATTAACACTAGTCCAAATTATACAACCCACTGTCCAAAATATTTTGTCCAAATTGACACTATTCTTAACATTACAAGAATATCTCTAAAATCCATTCATCCACGTATCACTAAAATCTACTAAAATACATTCATCCATTCATTGATCTATCAGGGCGCCGGGCGCCGAGCAGTGAGGGAGCTCGGTGGTGGCGAGGGAGGACGATGGTGCTCGGTGGCCAGCCTCCGAGACGACGGCGTGAGGTGGTCGTGCTCAGGAACGATGGCACCGGGCTCGGGTTCAGCGGCCGACGATGGTGGGGCAGAAGACGACGGCGGCACTGACACGAGGGCGCGGGTTCGACGGCCGACAGCGGCGGTGTGCTCCCAAAGGGCGGCGACGGGCTTCGAGAGAGACAGCGGTGGCGCTAGGGTTCTAAGACTAGTGAGCGAGGACTTAGAATTTTTTCGCGCAAATGTGTACATCTGAATTAGCGCCCTAGGCTAAATCATTTCGAAGCACATTCATGACGGGCTTAAGTTTAAGCCCGATGAAGATGACATCATCTCAATTGGTCTTAACCTAACTCCCGTTACGGATGAGATCTGGCTTAAAGTTTAAGCCCGATTGATTCTGTCATCATCTCTATCAGGCTTTACTTAAAGCCCGTCATAGATCATCCGTGATGGGCTTAAAGTTTAAGCCCGATTGAGATGACGTCATCTTTATCAAGCTTGACTTAAGGCCCAACACCGATAAGATTTTTTCAATTTGTACATATAAACAAATTAATTTGTATATTTGTTCGTTCTTTTTTAGTTGACCAGTGTTGAGATGTAGTAAAAATAATTTAGTAAAATACAATAATTTACTAAATAATTCAGTAAAGTACAATAATTCACTAAATAATTTATTTATTTAACTAAATAATTCATCAAATTAACTAGAATCACTATAAAAATTACTATTTTCATATAATTTTCTAAATAATTTATACAAAACGCTTGTTAATACAAAATACTTCATTCATTACAAGAAATGGCAAAACAAATAAGTACTCCAAAGCGTTTATAAAATATAATATGTCATTTCTATACTGTTCGCAATAATGTCGCACAGTTTTCTCATACATCCAACTTCGATCCATCACTGAGATAAAAAAAAGTAAAAAAATATTAGATAAATAGTTTGTAGGTAAGTATTTACTATGTTTATGGGAATTGACTACTATTTTTCAATTACTTTTGCACTTTCTGATTTTCTTGAAAAAAGACAAAAAACGCCACCACTCTTCCTTCCACCAAAATAGTGAACAGTGGGATAACCAATACCCTAGGTGGTTGGGGTATTTATAGCTTAAAATAAATATATGTAATGACCAACAAACTAACAACGATGACGGGTATTTCTTTATCTTTGACGGGGCCAACTAAAAGCCCGTTAAAGATGACACTCATCGATGACGGGCGCCTAATTGTTACATCAACCGGGCCTCAAGTTGTAGCTTCTGTTAGGGTCTGACAAAGATAGAATCGATTATCTTTGTCGGACCTTTATTTGAGCCTGTCACTGATAGGTATCATTTGTGACGGGTTCGAGTTTTATATACATCTAACATGTCTGTGTGAGTAGTTCTTTGTCGGTCTCTTTTTAGACTCATTTAAGATGACTTTGATATGATGGTCCACAAAACTCAGGCATGTGAGAAGCCATCACATATGAGAGGATCTGTATTAGTAATACTTTGCGTCTAAGTTCCCATTGTTATTGACTTATGTAAAAACACTGTTGCAGTAGTCCTGTAGTTGGACAATGCCATAGAGACTAACGTACACATCACAGAAAGGGAATAGCACGCTACGCTACGGAGATGAACTCTCATTGTTTGATAAATTTTGGGATTTTTCAGATCCACGAACGGAAAAAGTAATGGAACCCATCTGTGTGTATGGGGCCTGTGTACGCGTGGTCGGTATAATTGCCGTTCCTGTGAATGCATTTACAGGCGGCCATGTGTGAGGATCCAAATAAATTCAGCTCAAAGAGAATGCAAAATTCAGAGATTTAGCTAGTGTCTACCTAATAGGAATCCTAAATGACAATGAATTTAAGCAGTAATTGGGGAATATAAATGTGCGCAGAAAGAACAGAAATTGGGGACAAAAAGTTACGGTCACTACTAAAAACACCATTTTCCATGTGGTCAAAATCAATTTTTTCTTGCGATTGGACCACCCATCTGTCCGGGAAGGTCTATGAAAATAGTGATTTTCCTAGGCGAGTGGCCTAGCCACATGCGAAAATCCTGCATGCGAGTGCTTATGCCATCTGTATGCAAAAATAAAAATTCAAAAAAATAAAAATATCAAAAAAATGAAACTCTAGCTCCCACGGAGGCTGGTGGCGACGGATCCGGCCGTGTAGGGCTATCGGCGGTGGATCGGGCCATCATGGTGGCGGCGGCAACGACGGATGTTCGGGGCCGACGTGCCGCCGCTCCCGACCGCCTCCTCATCGTCATCGTCCCGACTGTCGCCCGCTCTCGGCCACCTCCTCGTCGGCGGCGGCATCGTCCGAGGTCATCGCTGCTCACCCCGCCCAAAGGAAAGGAAGAGAGAGGAGAGGAGAGGAGAGGAGAGAGAGGAGAGGAAGAGAGAGAGGAGAGAAGGTGAAAAAATTGAAGTGATGAGAAGGAAAAGAGAGTGGAGGGGAGAAAAAGAATCTGTAGAGGAGAGGAGTGCATTTTCAGATGTGGACCAATTAAGAGGCCCGCATGTGAAAATAGATTTTCGCATGTATCCTCTTATGTAGTCTTCATGCAAAAACATGCTTATTTTTTTTGCATGCGACTTCTTAAAGGGTCTGCTTAAAAAATAGATTTTTACATGTGAACCTGTTAAGTAGCCGTATATAAAAATAGATGTCGATTTTTGCAAGTGTGAGTAGTTACAATCTGTTTGCAATATATAGGATCATTGTACAAAAGAATCGTTTCTGTAGTAGTGGGTTTCGATCGAATGAGTCTTCCCATTATAGAATCTGGCTTATATACCCTTTGGTTCAGCAACGTGACAAAATCTGTGATGCAGCACAGTACAGCAAAAATGAAGACTACACCAATTACTGAGTCCATCGTGCGCCCTCTGATCTTCATAACACTCTCCCCTAACAGTTATCCAGCAATCCTGACCGTGCATCTAATTCATCTCCTCTCCTCAGCTAAATGCAGAGTACTCTATCTTCAGCTCTGTCAATACCCCCCTTCCCCCCTCTGAAGAACCCATGTCCCCTTGGAGTGAAAATAGGGAAAACTCTGCAAATGAAAGATGAATATTCCCACGTAGTAGCTGTCGAAGGTAAATTAGCAAAATGTTCATTCCATTGAACAACTGGTTTGTTGCGAGGAATCAGATGGTGTTCCAGAACTGAAACATGTTCAGTTAGTATATTGCCATCTTGATCGATCAAAGTTGAACCAGCTTCAACAACAACTTTAGACCCAATGTGTTTTTTGAATTGGCTTACATGGAAGACTGAGTGAATGTGACAATCTGCTTGTCTCACTTTTTCCAATACTCTGAAGGGACCATAGTATCTGGAGTGGAGCTTTAGAGAGCGGTGCATCCTGAGAGTATTATGCCCGTAAGGTTGCATTTTCAAATAAGCCATATCACCAACTTCCAGATTGTGTTCTCTTCTTTTTTGGTCAGCAAAGTATTTCATTCTTTCTTGAGCCTTGTGGAGGTTGGACTTAATGTTTTCTAGGATGGTTGACTCGACTTGTGCTTTGTTGAGATTTCTGTCAGTAGTGGAAGAAGGAAGCAGGAGTTCAGCTACAATAGGGTTTTTTTTGCCATATATAATGCCTGATAAGGAGACATGCCAAGTGAACCGTGAAAATTGGAGCTGTACCACCATTCAGCATGTGCTAACAATGATTTCCACTTGGTTGGTATTGCAAAGGTCATGCAAGGAAGGTAATTCTCCAAACATTGCTGCACTCTCTCCGATTGGCCGTCTGTTTGTTGGTGATATGTTGTGCTTAAGTGCAATTTAACTCCAGCACTTTCAAAGACCCCTCTTTCAGAATTGATAAAAATTCTATCACGATCACTCCCGATAATTGATGGCAGGCCATGAAACTTGTAAAATTGATCTTTAAACTAAGTCAATACTTGTTCAGCAGTAAAGGGGTGACTTAATGCAACAAAATGGGCATATTTTGTGAATCTATCCATGATAACCCAAATGACTTTGGCAGGCCTTCAATGAAGTTGTTGGAAACTTTTTTGGCAAGAAGACGAACATGATCGGCACACCTAAACACCTTGCGGTGATATGGAGTCGCCAACCACCTCGATCTAGCAAAAAGGCTAAACCAAGATGGGTTTCATAGATTAAACTGGCTACCGAAGACGATTCGAGTAGAACGATGGATAAATACCCGTCTTGTGGACAACGGAAGGTTTTCAGGACAAACCTACAAAGAGATGTCGCACTCTCGCAGCGGCGGCGGACGATTTACAACGCAAATCGACAAAGATGGACTAAACTAGGATAAAGAAAAGTAAAAGAACGATTCAATTGGCTAAAAACTAGAAACTAGATTGATATTGTGTGTTGTGTATCTCTATTGCCAATTGAACCGGCCTTAGCCCTTAAATAGGGTTTGGTCTTGCCTTCTACAGGCTCTCCTCCACGTCCAATTCAGGATAAACACCTTATGAAACCTGAAACATATCTTATGGAGTAAGGAAACCCGAGTACCGATAAAATCGTTTTGGTTTCGGACTCTGCCGGTCAGACCGACCACATGCCTCTAGTCTAACCGGCCCTTAGGCCCGGTCTGACCGGCCCATACATGGCGGTCAGACCGGCCTTCTGGAGGAAACAGACAAATTTTCCAAATATTGGCAATTTTTTCTATTTCTGTCCTAGGTGCCAATTTTGGGTGTAAACATATGTCCCCTGCCTTTTATAATGAACATCGTGAATCTAAAAACATGTATTTCACAAACCCATGTATGCCCCTCCCTAGACGAGGTGGCCTTGTACATATAGTAGAGATCATTTTCCTCTCCAAGTAGAACTCAGAGAGATTAGCCGGGATACGGGCCTAAGGAGATCTTATCTCCTCTGAGTAGGACTTTGATCCCTTCTACTAGGGAAATATAATTTCCTTCTCTATCTGTCATATTTCCTTCAATAAAGGATACCTTCCCGTATACTATTGGGTATATGGTATTGATGTATTTCACAAACCCATGTATAGAAGGTATGCCTTATTAGTAACACTGACAGTAGCCCCCGACTTCACAAATGATTAAACCAATGTTCTCGAACAGAGATATTGAAAAAAAACCTTTGTCGAACTCATCCAACCGTTCTCGGGCAGCCGAGTAGGTGTAGAGTATGTGACAAGGTTATCCTCTTCTCCTGATCCGAGAACCCGACCCAAGTTTGAATTTGGATTCAAGTCAGAAATTCTCAAAAATTCACAAAATTCACAAAAATTCTAGCGACGATTTCTCTTTCTTCCTCGTAACTCGAATCATCGGACTTGACTTATAAATTCCATTTATGAGATTCGTTGTAGTTCTGTTTGCTCAAATAGTGTCTTCACTTTCCCCTTGTGCACCTTTCCTTCACATCGTCAGGTCAAAACCCTAAACCTTAGTCCAGCGATCCCCTCCAACAATCCAGATGGATCTCCCAGAATTAGTCACCAAGAGGGAGGCCCTGTCGAACCTACGGTAGGAAGGGGCGCTCCCAAGCACTCAGGTGCTTGACCATTCAGATGGAGATACCGATCCATTGACCAACCTAGGCGAAATCATTACCTTGTCTTCTTTCATCCAATGCATTTTTCTACCTCTTCCTTCCGAATTCCTTTCGCTTCTTCTTGATTTCTATGGCGTCCATCTCCTTCACTTGAACCCCAAATTCATTATTTTCCTTAGTATCTTCACGCATCTATGCAAGGTGTACCTTGGGGTATAGCCTTTTCAGATTTCTTTAGATACTATTATGAGCTTAGATGGATGGAGGCATCTAGGATTTTTTAATGTTGCGGTCTTCACCTCCGGGACAAGATGAGGGGAGAGTACTTCCCCTTCAACTCTCCGTCCTTGAGAAGAGACAAGAGGAAGAGTTGGTTCTACCTCCACATCAACAAGACTGCTCCTTGCCTTGCTACCCCTAATCAGAAATCAACGCATTCTCCTTCGTGGACCTCCATGCCTTCACTGACACTGACCCTAAAAAGTTTTGTCGATAAGATCCGTGCCCTTTGAGAACATGGTCTGATCGGGTATGAAGTCATTCAAGACTTCGTTCATCATCAGATCCAGCCTCTCTAGGCTCGTGCCCACCCCGCATACGAGTACACGGGGTACAAGACGTGACTCGGATATCATAGCGGGGTAAATTACTCAAAGTTTTTTTTGACTACTAGAGTACCTTGAGTTATTGCTGATCTTGATCGTGTTCTATTACTCGATTGCAATCCTCTCTGAGGCGACCATGACTGCTTGAGTTGGACACGTGGTGGTCGACCCACCATCTGCTGCCACCAATCCCCTGGCACCCATATGTGACCTCCTGCAAACTGAGTGGGATGTCGTGGTAGATGTAAGTGTTTGACTACTTTCCTTGTCAATCGTACCTTTGCCTGTAGGAGTAGTAATCCAAACTTTTGTAGACATTGCCTTTGACAAACATGATCGGCCCACTTGTCGACCACCAGGTGTCTGCTTCCTTGAAGGAGTAGGCGGCCGCTGTCCTCACGCCCGATGGCCGTGGATCCAAAAGGAAATGCTAGCCTTCACGGCGAAACCTACCGCGCGGGGACGCCGGTTAGGACAAGCGCTTACGAGGTGAGGTTCGATCCTAGGTTCGTGTGACAACCGTGGTAGCCTTCTCTATCTCGGCCTTCCTTGCCTGCAAACGACATCCAGCAAGAAGCCCACTTCCCTTAAAAAAGGGTATGCTACTAAAGCGGCAGAAAGTTAGGTAAGTGTCTACTCGGCCTTCCGTAATTACGCTTGATGTCGCATAGTTCTGTGATTGCATGGTGTCCTGGGTGCAGCCCTTCTCTACGGCCTCGAGACAAAGCACTGTGGCTCGCGACAATGTGAGCTCCAAGTCGCTTGCAGCTACTGCTACCACCCTTCCATCCCTCTCTTCATCGTCTAGCCATCCCATCATCTTGGGCTTGTCTTCGGGTTCCGACAAACTGTTACAGGCTTGTCAGTTATTGGAGATGAGTGCCAGGGATGTCTTCACAGAATTTGGGCAACTTGCAACAGTCACTTTTGCGAAAGTCGCTTTTCTTCCGACGATCGTATCACAATGCTGGAGGCCCAGCGGAAAGAACCGCGATCAGACAACACCAAGTTGTGGGAGGTGGTCGCAGGGAACGAGCGGCAACGTCGGGGGGTTGAGCATTCGTTGGCTGAGTCCAAGGGCAACCTGGCTTTCCTCCGATAGGCCATGCACGAGAACTATGAGCACCACGACGTGGTCGCCAAGAGTTTGGGGAAGAACGTTCCTCACCCCGAGTTCCCTGATGAGCCACGACATGCTCGCTAAGTGTTTGGGGAAGAATGTTCCTCACCCATGTTCCCCGATGAGACAAAAGTCTTGATGTCCTTGGGGTTGCTCATCACTGAACTAGAGACTACCACGACCTCCCACGTAGATTAGGTGGCTGAGGGGATGCGGACCATGTCGACGGGATGGTCGGCAGTCCTCCAAGGGGGGCTACCCGAGGAGGTGAAAGAGTGGTCGGGACGTCCTACCAATGGGCTTGATGGTCGACTCGAGAAGAAGATGAGCCAAGATTTTTTAGACAGGTTTGGCCCTCCCGGATGATAACTGAAGGGTTACGCGGAGGCTACGCTAGCCGAAAACAAAAACTTTTAACCGCGCAAACCAGGAACACTTCCAAGTAAGGGCCGATAGATCGTTACCGATTGGAGTATGCAGCGGAAGTAGCCAATCAGGGCTATCCGATCTGGAACTGTGCTGATGACAGCCGATTCCCGCAAGCCGACAGCCGATTCCTGGGGACAGCCGATTCACCAATCAGCCGATTCACGGATGTAGCCGATTCGTCGACTCGTCCGACCGCGTTCTCGCGCCTCGCTCCGATGCGCTCGACCGCAGCCGATTCCTCCACAGCCGATCAACAGCGTGCAACGTAGCAGCGCCTCTACCGGTATCCACACGTCGGGGGACAGAACGCCAAATACCCGTGTGCTAGCACGCGATGCAAGGCTAGGGTTTGGCTCGAAAGTGGGAGGGTTTCCGTGGAGATTGATCTCGGCGACTTCTGTTGCGGATTCGGTTCAATGCGATGCAATTGACGTGCCGCAACTCTCCACCCCTCCCTCCTTTATATAGAGTTGGCCGACTGGGACTAGTGGCCGATCAGGACTCTATTTTGAATCGGATCCTATCCGAATCTCACAGAGTTGGCCACCCATACGTCGTAAGCCCATAGGACTCTATCCGATCGGATCCCTATCCGATCGAGCCATATCCGAGTCCAACTCGAATATCTATTCTATCCCCTTAAGCGTGCGACCCTGTAGGTTCAGGTATACTCGGTCTCGGCTATAGTCTAACTTAGCCGATCGTCGGCTCGAGTCCAACTCAGTCGACCTGTCAACAGCGGCGCCTAGCAGCACATATTGACACCATAGTATATAAGAATATAATATCGGCTCTGAACCTGTAATGTGTACACAAATCCCTTTACCTCACGATACCAATTAAGCTATAGGCAAGATGTGTGCCATCCCTTCAATAGCTTAACCATTTACTCGAACCGTATTGGATTATCTGTCTGTTGATTGACTCCTCAATCAACTTAGCATGGCCATGCATTTCCATAATCCATTACCTCGAGGGGCCCAAAGATATCTCTCCAAAGGAGGGGCAAATTCCATCTTGATCACTCACATCCCACTCCATGTTTCATAGCATACCCAAAAACTACCTTTATAACTACCCAGTTACGGAATAGCGTTTGGTAGTCCCAAAGTAGGCTACTACACATGTTGGAATCCATGGTGATCTCAGGTCTAAGGACTTTGTACCAACACTACCTGAGACCAACTAATGGCATATTAATTCCTGTAGTGTCTCATGGTGGGTCTATCCAACAATGTGTTCTCCAACACATGTGTCCATGTTTATTGGTTTGGTATCTCCATACCCATGATCTATGAGACATGATCATCAATCAATAAACATGCCGATCTTAGAATCATATTTGTTCCAACAATATGACATATGATCAGGGATCGTTTAGAAATAGATTCATACATAAAGAGTCTCATAAATAAGTCACATACTTATTGATCAATACATAATCTCTATTTCATGGAACTGAATAACACTTTATTCATTTGTACATAAACATTGACAATGATATTCAACATCTCCATATTGCCTCTAGGGCATATCACTAACAATAACAAGCCTACTCCTGTGTTCTTTGTTAGGGTGGTGTGACATTAGGGTTTGAGTACAATGGTGAGAGAGAGACAGAGAGTTCTTGGATGTGAATCCAGGATCCTCTCCGTGCGCACCCTGGCCTCCCTTTCATAGTCTAAGGGGGCAGTTACAATGAGCTTGGCACGCAAGAAAGCTTGGTCATAAAGTAAAAAGCAAGTACACACCACGGCTGAAAAGTGCAACAGAATTGCCTCAGGATCCACTCGCCACAAGTATCTTGTGTGTAGTCCTATCAGGTGTTGTCATCCTCTGCTGGCTTGTCCCATCCTTGCTTTATTTGCAAGCCTTGCCGAGGAAGCCTCCTTCCCGATGATGGCCCGCCCCAGTTTCTAGTCGGGGCTGTGTGCGCATGTCGGGCCTAGGGGAACCTTGGTCAAGGCAGTGAGTAGAGGTCGGGTTTGCCGTCTTTGCCTGAGGTCCGGCTTTGGACCCTACCCCAAGGACTCTAGGTCCAACCCATCCGACCTCATTCCCTTGGCGTGGGCTACCCCGGGGTGACATCCCCCATAGACCGGGATTAAGACCGGTGCATGTCATGTTCTTGCCTATCTCAAGCTCAGACACCGAGAGGTCAACATTGAGGAGATGATGACCAAGGGAGGAGCCTATGAGCAGTGCGAGGACATCATGTCAGAGTTGGAGGACGTCGGTTAAGCCGTCATCCCTTTCTTTGAAGAGTAATTTCTTGATTTTTGCTTTATGTATTCTTAAGGCAAAATATTTAGTCTGGTGCCAAAGAACACTTCCCATCTATTTATCCTTTAAGATTTCTATGTTAGCTGCTCCATGTTCTGTAGATGTTTAGAAGTCGAGACCGAGAACGTCCAACAAAGCAGACGCTCTTTGGACTTGGCCACTGATCTTGGTTCGTCCCAAGCCTCGTCAACCCCGAGTGACAATTATCGTGCTCTGGTCATCGATACTCCTAACAGCGCATTGGTTCCACAGGGAATTCAACTTGCTCTTCCTCACGAGCAGTATCAAAGTAAGAAAGCTTTCACATTATAGCTTATTGCCCCTACTTTGTATATATTCTTATGGGTCATGTCTTATTTCGCATGGATAGGAGGATCGAGGATCATAAATAATTGGAGTCTTTATTTTGTGGATGACTAAAGGTGGATGCAAACTCCCAGAGTAGAAATTTGCATATGGTCAGTAATGGAATATATTTTTGGCTAAACCTCTTATGTAGAGGGAGAGCAAATTTTGTATGGTGGATATGCACAAGACTTTGATCATCGAAAACATGAAAAGTTTCTCATGAGGGTCTAACTATTTGACCAAACTCAAAATGACTACAAGTAGCACATATATAAGGTTTAATCATGAGAATCAACATATGGCTCTGGTGGGAATAAAACATCATCGTGGAGTTGCAAAGTTATGATTTTTGAATTTTTCAAAATAAAATACCCAAGCATTTTATGCAGCATGAAACAAAGTATCTTATTACTAGACTATATCTCATTAATCAATTACTTGGATAACATGCTTTCCCTAAATATTTTATTTCACAGATTTCACAGATTAGGAAATAGGGCAATGAAGAGAGTTAGGAATTGCAAACCTTCGCACCGGGAGGAATTGATGACAAGTGGGGCCCTCCATTGTTCGGCCGAACCACTTTGGGTTCCAATCGTGCTAATATTTCTCGTGTTGGCCCGTGCGCTATTGTGCAACATTGTTTGCGGGTGCTCCTTGAGAGAATTTACTTTAATAATCCGAGGGACACCCCCACATTTGTTCTTGTACCTGGACTGCTTATTCAAAAACAGAAACGTGAGAACAAAAGGGACTCCACTGGTTTGAAACGCGGAGTCAAAACCTTTATTTTATTTAATTAAAATAAAACTTACCCGCAAACTTACCTTGAATCCACATGGGGACTTTATGCATGAAGACTGCGTCACCCATGGGCCAATTATGAACAAACAGAAAAGACTAAAAGGGATTCTTACCTCTCTCTTTTTTTAATTATTATTATTATTTTATTTGAATTTTTATTTTATTTTTTTGAAATTTATTTTCACCAACTTTATTATACTCAAACAAGGCTAAATTAGGATTGGCTCAACATAAATACCAGAGGGTTTTGTGCCTCCTTTGTATGTTATGCATCTTTGTCATATATCCAATGCCTTGGGTTATCTCCAGTTTGAATCAACTTAAAGATTTATACAACAAAGATCCATACAAGCATTAACTCTAAGGTTCATTAAGCAAACTCGACACCATGTCTAATTTGATTAAAGAAGACTTTTAACCTAAGCACCATGCTTACTTTAAAGAGTCTATGAATGGACGTTGCATATTCATTCAAACCAGAGCATGCGGGAATAGATAAAGGAAGCATATGATTAAGTTATATTCACATGAATATAAATATGAGTATACGAAGGGTGAAATTCGAGTACTTTCTGACATGGCTTTGTTTAATGTCAAAAGCAGGACGTTTCAGACAACTTTTTTCGATTTTTTTTCCTTTTTAGCAAGGCAAGATACAAGAACTAACATCATCTCTAAACCAAGATGGGATTTTTGCATGAATAGAATTTGTTATGAGATACGTACCGATCTCCCCCACACTTGTATTTTTTGTGTTGCGGGACACCAAAATTAAGGTGTGTGGTGTTCAAGCCTCCTTCAGAACTTGTTCCATCACCAAAAACACAAAGGTGCTATAGCTGATGCAGCTCTCATGTTCTTGTGCATCGCATGACCATCGTTCTTTTTAATCTTAACCTGAAATGCTTAGTGACAAAAAATACCTGAGGGCTAACTTATCCCT
The DNA here is from genome assembly GCA_019925245.2 of Oryza australiensis. Taxonomy (NCBI): domain Eukaryota; kingdom Viridiplantae; phylum Streptophyta; class Magnoliopsida; order Poales; family Poaceae; genus Oryza; species Oryza australiensis. Next base: position 748,299 of record JAIFGZ020000507.1, read on the forward strand.
AAAACATGTTCTTGCTTTTTATTGATGAAGGGAAATGATAGTCCGGGCTACCTCCCGGCAGTGCTTTGTTTATGGTCAAAAGCTCGACCATGGGGAATCTTTACGTTGCAACCACCACTGGCGATGTAGTCCCCAGCTTCATCACCAATTGTTGATTTATCGTTGAAGTTGTAGCTGCAAGGTTAGTGCCAAAGGAGCAACCATGAAATTTGCAATGTTTATGGTAAACAAATGCATTTACAACCAACCTTCTAAATATTTTTTCAGTGAGGACCTCAAGGTGGTTGTGTGTGCTCGTGGAACAAAATGTGACAGGTTCTAAAGATACCTTAAGAGAGCAAGGTTCCTTATATTCAAGAAAGAAACTTTCAAGCTCGTCTTATAGGCAATCATTGATGGGTAGTTCTTGCACGTAATGCACATGAGACAATTGGTCTGCTACAGGATTTTCTGCTCTCTTTTTATCTTTTATTTCAATGTCAAATTCTTGGAGGAAGAGAATCCATCATATTAACCTATGTTTAGCATCTTTCTTAGTGAGCAAGTATTTTAAGGCAGCATGCTCAGTGTAAATTATTACCATAGCTCCTACTAATTAAGATCTAAACTTATTTATAGCAAAAACAACAGCAAGAAGCTCTTTTTCAGTGGTAGCATAGTTAAGTTGAGCTCCTGTTAGAGTTTTGCTAGCATAGGCTATGGCACTATGTTTCTTGTCCTTGGTTTGACCAAAAACTGCTCCTACAGCAAAACCGCTAGTATCGCACATGATTTCAAAGGGTAGCGACCAATCGGACAATTGAATTATAGGAGCAGAGATGTGTGCAAGCCCTATCATCAAAGTCAAATGTGACATCTTAGGTAAAACGTTGGTGAGGGTCTAGTTATTTGAGAAAAATCTTTAATGAACAATCGATAAAGCCCCGCATGACCTAAGAAGATACGGGTTCCCTTCACATTGACTGGAGGTTGAGGTTTTTCGATAACATCAATTTTGGCTTTGTCCACCACTATCCCTCTTTCGGACACAAGGTGTCCAAGGACGATTCCTTCACGGACCATGAAATGACACTTCTCCCAATTAAGTACCAGGTCCTTCTCTTTGCACCTTTGTATGACCTTGTTTAAATTCTCGAGACAATGATCAAAAGTTTTTCCATAGATGGAGAAATCGTCCAAGAAAACTTCCATAATTTGCTCAATCATGTCTGAGAAGATAGACATCATGCACCTTTGGAATGATGCGGGTGCTTTACACCACCCGAAAGATATCCTACAATAAGCATATGTTCCATAGGGGCATGTGAAGGTGGTCTTACTTTTGTCGTCGGGATGGATGGGGATTGATGATAGCCAAAATACCCATCAAGGAAACAGAAGAATGAATGATTGGCAAACCGTTCTAACATCTCATTGATGAAAGGAAGCGGAAAGTGATCCATCTTAGTTGCCTTGTTGAGATTCCGGTAGTCTGCACATTCTCCATCATGTGACAGTTCGTTGTGGAATTAATTCATTTTAAGAATTTACAACGACCGTCATACCTATTGACGGTCGCTAAGTAACCATTCCGACCGTCATAGACCATGGAAATAAAAGGGAACTAGCGTCCACTACCAGCATTTAGGATTAGAATTAATAAAGTTCCACTTGTCTTGGGCTTTAGTTGATTGCAAGAACATTTATCACATAATTGAAGCAAAGTCGAGCTCACGTGGTGAAGAAACACAACTCCAACCTATCGGCGATCGCCACGTGGATTCCCAAGGACCGTAGGGCCCACAAGTCGAGTGAAACCGACTTCGGATGGGACCAAACCACCGGGAACCGCCTAAAGGGCCCACATGTCAGCCTCAGGAGAAAGATGGTGGAGTATGGCAGTTATGGGGGTTCAGCCAAACTCTGGTTCGGCCGAACCACCCTTGCAGCCCACTCCACCGACCTTTGACGTGGCAACACATTAGTGGATCGCAATTACGGTTGAGGGGTTATGGCGGTTAATAACCGCCATAACAACCACCATTAGAAGGCTATAAAAGAGGAGACTCACTTCACTTCAACACACCACAAGGAGTTCCTACAAGTTATAACTTAGTCATCTACGCTAGTAGAGTTAGGAAGTAGTTTAGAGTTCTTTTCGGTTCCCGAGTTGCCCTAGAAATTCAGGTATGTCTTTAGTACTCTTATTCCTTTGTACGACTTTGAGCTTATTAAATATTATATTTTCTAGTTCATATGAGTGTGGTACTTCTTATGCTTTAGTAGATAAGAGTTTCATTATTAGTTTAGTTCATAGTCTTGTTGTGTTTAGACGAGTAACTCTACTGCCACGGACATGGTCCAATGAGCAATTAGAATGTAGGTTTGCTTCTATCTTATCCCCGAATGGTATAAGTATTTATGGTAATGTAAGCATGGTGCCTAGATTATTTAATAGACATTGTTTATGGCCACTTTCCACGGGTGAGAGGTAGGCGGCAGGTGGTGATAGCCCTATCCGTCCTTTGTATTCCTCCACGTTTGGATTTGGTGTAGGGCGAACAGTAAGAGATCGCTTCGTGGTGGCAGGCCGGGCCACTGGGTGGCGGTACCCCCGTAGTCCTAGGAGCATAGAATCGGGTTTAGGCATGGCTAGAATAATTAATCAAACTATGTACTTTGGGTTTAGGCATATGAACCTGACTTTAATTACTACTCTCCACTTAGAACTAGTGTATTAATTATCTAGGACTCTTCTGTGTGTGTCACACTACCTTTTGTCATATGATTATCTTACCCCTGTCTGGACTTAGGTATCTCATCTATAGCTTTTGAATATTCATGGCACCTTAGTATTCTCTTCCAGACCATAGTCTTCCTTTGGGATAAAATAAATAACGATACCCTTGGAATACTCCATGGGTTAAATGCTACAACGGTATATCTGTGCGCTTGCGGATTTATCTGTGAACGTAAGAAATACCAACAAACATTTCTGGTGTCGTTGCCTGGGAAGACAATGGTCTAGGGAGAAATAATAAGTGCTTGGATATCAATATAGTTATATTTGCCTTATCTTTGCTCTAGCAGGCTTATCTTGGTCTGTTTTCTCTTTTATATGAAAACAGGGTAGTGGATGACCGGTTTCAACTTGCCGGATAATTACAATCCAAATCCAGAGGCCCTTGTGAGAAGAGTTCGACCTCATGTCGTTCCTCCTCAAATTTTCCTCTCCGCAGTTAAACCAAAGGTCATGGCATGATCGGGATCAAAGACTCTCCATGATTTCTCAGCACCCTCAGCTGAAAATGTCCGTACTGGACCAACAATCAACACTGGGGAGGCCAATTTTGAGATCAAGACGGATCTTATAACCATGGTGTAGGCCAATCCCTTCTGTGGGAAGGCGAACGAGGACGCCAACGCACATCTCCAAACTTTCCTGGAGATCTGCAACACTTTCACCATCAAAGGAGTCACACAAGATACCATCCGACTCCGGTTGTTTCTGTTCTCCCTCATCGGGAGAGTGAAGCAGTGGTTCTACGCGAACCGAAGTGTTGTGGCCACCTGGGACAAGTGTTCCAACACCTTCCTTGTGAAGTTTTTGCCGATGGGGAAAACCAATGCTATTCATGGAAAGATTTCAAGTTTTCAGCAAGCATCAGACGAGTCAATCCCGAAAGCATGGGAGAGGTTCTAGGAGTACATCCTGGCATGTCCTCACCATGGTATGGATGATTGGCTTCTTATCTAGAATTTCTACAACGAGCTAACTTCGGCAGCCCATGATCATATTGATGTTGCTGCGGGAGGTGCTTTCTTCTCGTTAACGGTCGGAAGTTCAACCGATTTAATTGAGAAGATGGTATCCAACCGATGATGAAGTGACGATTGTCTCTAGTCCCAAAAGCGTGGTATGCATATGGGAGACGGATATGCTGGCCGCCAAATTGGACCTCCTAGTAAAGAAGTTCGAGGACAAGGCCAAACGAGTTCAAGGGGTGGATGCTCGCATGACGTGCGAGACGTGTGGCAACACTGGCCATTCGGGGAATAACTGCCCCAAGACCAGCGCGGACGTCTGCTACCTGAAGAACAACGGCTACCGTCCTCAAGGAGGTCAAGGGTGGAACCAACAATGCCTGTACTATCAAGGAGGTAACAACTCTGCTCATCCTTTCAATCCTAACCAACCCTCCTTGAAAGATCTTGTGTTTGGCCAAGCTAAAATTAATGAGAATATTTCTAAGAAGCTAGTGGCCAATGAGAAATCGTTGGAAAGTCTCAATGCTAAAATGGAAGGCTTTTCCTCTGCTATTAAGAACCAGCTGAGCTTTAACAAAATGCTAGAAACTCAGTTAGCTCAGCTGGTTGCTGCCATCCCTTCATCTGAGGCAGGGAAGATCCCGGGGCAACCCGAGGCTTCCCTTGAAAATATGAGTGCGATGACAACACGAGGGGGTAAAAGCACTCGTGATCTGTCATATCCTAACAATTGCAGGGAAGGCAAAGGAGAAAGAGGGTGACCCGTCCAACATTCAGAGCCAAGTTCATGAGGGAACACCGGCACCGGAGGAATTCCACGATACCACATTTTTGTCGTTCCCTCATCGCAATAGGAAACCAATCATGGACGAACAGTTTGCTCGTTTTGTTGAGGTCATTAGGAAGATCCACATGAACGTTCCTTTCATGGAAGCAATGCAAGTACCCATGTACGCTCGCTACCTCAAGGACATCCTCAACAACAAGAGGCCGATGCCTACCGCAGAAGTTATCAACTGACAGAAGAGTGTAGAGTTGCTATACTCAACCAACTTCCTGAGAAGAAGAAGTATCCGGGATGTCCCACGATCACCTGCTCAATCGGGACACAACAATTCGACCATGCCTTGTGCGACCTTGGAGCAAGCGTCAGCGTCATGCCCAAGGAGGCCGGCTGAACTTCACCACATTGGCTTCAACGCCGATGCGGCTATAGCTAGCTGATTTGTCACTCTGTTATTCAGTGAGAATTGCAGAAGACATACCGATGAAGATCCGGGGATGTTTTATTCTCGTGGATTCCGTGGTACTCAACATGGATATCGACAAGAGGATGCCGCTCATTCTTGGGCGCCCGTTCCTCAGCACCGCGGATGCCCGCATTGACGTGGGAGCTAGAGAAATCTGACTCCACATTAATCGAAAGGAGGAGAAATTCAACTTCCAGCGAAGAGTGGAGTAGTGTTTGATGGTCAAGATCAAGTACGGACCCAATACCAAGAACATTAAGGAGGTCGAAGTTAAGCCCCGAAGATGGACAACCTTATTAAATTCATGAAGGATTTCTTGGAGAAGGAATCACCATCTCCAAGGAGAATCAAGAAAGAAAGGCGGGCAGTGTCATTCCAGCCACCACCAAAGTCCAAAATTCCTTCTACCACACCAGACGAACAAAACAAAATCAAGAAGGTGTGGCAAGTGAAGTCTTCCACGTCCGCTTCTCCGAGACCGGATAATGCACAAGCTTAATTGAGTGGAGAAAGTCCGGCTCATCGACTTTAAACGAGGAGCCCAGCCGAGTGTAAAATCGGTATGTATCCCATATTTAATTTTCCAAATACATGTTTACTTCCCTTAATTTTGATTCTTGCATAATCAAGCATGGCATGTTTAGTTTTCCTCTCATGCATAGAAAAAATATATAAAACTTGAAATTAGGATTTTTATATTGAAAAATTATAGTGCTCATTATAGCAAAACTTTAGCCTTGGATTCCACTCATCAAACATACACTAGGCTGATTACTTTAGTAAGAGCAAGCATTGGATCCTTGAGTGGGGGCCAAATCCCATAAAGTTGGTTTGGCCAAACCATCATGGAGCCCAATGGTGCTCAAACTTTTAGGTGTAGTAGAAGATGATGTGGAGATAAGGAATTCAAAGTTTAGAGAAGATAGGAGCTCATCTTGGTTCGGTCGAACCAAGGGAGAGCCCCCTCTATAAAAGGGAAGGTGGGGAGGTTCCTCTCCTTGCACCAACTTGAGTTGCCATAGTGTGCCCTCAAGTTCCCTTCTCCTCTCTATAGTTCTTTCAATGTGTTCTTCCTAAGTTCATAAAAAAATATTTCCCGAGTTTTTCTTGCATTAGGAGTTACCTCCTTGGGTTGTCACGCAAGAACGATTTGTGGTGCTGACCAAGCTCCACAAGAACAACTGACTCTTGGATGGCTAACATAACGTTGTCCTAACACTTAACCCATCCCGAGTATTCTTGTGTGCTATGTTCTTTTTCAGCTGCAGATGAAGAAAAGTGTCAAGCAGTTGTTCGGCGCGATGTTCAAGGGATCAGGATCGAGCTCGGGCCATTCAAGCTCAGCTCCGTCCCCCAGTCATGTGCATAGCCTGACAATGAAGGACGATCCGCAAGCCGCTCCTTGAAGAGGAGAAGGAAGTCATCATGCTTTCTCTCTCATCCATGACACTAAGCTCGATTTGAAAGATGAGCGAGATAGACAGTGTACATCCTCCTCAAGGACTAGATATTCGCTCCTACGTGAGCGTATGATCCGGGAATGCTCAGTAAGACAGGTATGGACTCTGAGTTTCATCTTGTTTGGCAATCAATAGGATAGCAAAATTTTGCTCATGTGGTGGAAGAAGGTTCACACCTTCTAACCATCCAATTTCTATGCACTTTGAAAAAAATTGGGGGTGGTATTTCTTTCCGATTATTCGGGAGGGAATATTACTACACATGGAAGGAATTTAGTCTCTTAGTTTGTTTCGCTCATCAGTGTTTTGTTGAGTGGGAATCAAAATTGTTAAATTTTGATAAACATAGTTTTTGACAAAGTATATCAGGGGAATCCTTTTGTACTAAGCCTATAACTAATGATATTCATAATCCTACTTTAAGACTGATGCATAAATGGTTAGCATTTACCTTTTTCCTAGAGATGATGTCCGACCTGTTAGAATAGATGAGTTGATGATCTCATATGCCATGGTGAAAAAGATTAAAATCTCTCCTGTTAAGGCAATGATTAAACAATGGCTAGAACAATTTAGGATGAAGGGGGTCTATATAATGCACTCCATTAATTACTCACATTGCTCGTCATGTCGGAGCTTTGGGGAATGTAGAAGTTTTGTCCATCATCGAGCCTCGTGAACTTATAGATGCAGAGTATTTAGTGAAGGGTCACACTTTGAAGCATGGCCCTGATGGATCCCTTATTTTCTTCTTCCCCGGATATACAAATGAAATTCTGCTTCCTAGCCTGGAATATGATTGTATAAGTGTCGGGCGCTAACCATTGCTCTCTGTCCAAGAGAGATTGCCCGCAGGAGTAGTATTTCAGGCAGGATCATAAGGAGCAGGTCTAGAAGAGCTACTATGGAGGAAGAACCACAACCTTCTCCACAACAAGTGCCAGAGACGGGGTGGGTTCCAACTAGGTATTATGAGGCAGGAGGCTCTTCATGGCAGTCAGCTAGCAGTGCTCAATGGGCACACGGACCTGGCTGGCACCATGAACAAGCCACGGAGTCCTCAAGCTCCATTGGTTTGCCTCCATCGTACGGTGTTCCACGCTCATTCTCGGCACGAGGTTTTCGTAGCCAAAAATACACGAAGGTCACCGAACGACTAGGAACATTGGACATGAGGATTGCAAAGATGCAAGGTGAACTTCACCAACTTCATCAGCATGTCCAAGAAACCCAACAATGGCAGGACCAAGCATATCAGTGGCAGCAGCAGACCGCTGATCAACTCCAGGAGATCAACTCCAATCGGCAGCAGAGTCAGTCTGACATGCTGGCGTACTTTCGGTTGCAGGGATTTAATCCCTATCGTGGTCCGTAAGTAAAAGGACAAGCTTGGGGGAGGACCCCCATGAGGTACCCCGTATCCCTTTGTTTTATTTCTTTCCTGCTATTGCATTAATATATATATATATATAATCTGAAATTAAAATGCAAAAATATAATAATGTAGACATGCTTGGTAAAGATGTTAATTTCTCATCTTTGGATATGATGAATAGTTGCTCTGTTTTATTTCTCTTCTATGCCTAGTTTACAACTTAGCATTCTCCAAGTTTTGAGTTTGTTGGCTTAGGTATGACACCATGAACTTGAAAACTTGTGGGTAGCAACTACATCATCTAAGTCTAGGTTGTTATGAAATTTGAGATGGTAAGAGTAGAGTACCTATGATCATATTCCAAATGAAACCAAAGTCTCGAGAATTTTATTTTCGAAAATCCAAAAAAATGATTGAGTTCCTCAAATGATGATACATTCCTACCAGAGCCATATGTCGATCATAATTGAAATATCCCCTACATATGTTGCTTGTTATCAGTTTGAGTTTGGTCAAGTAGTTAGACCGTTGCTAGAATCTTTTCATGCTTTCGTGGTCTAAGTCTTGTGCATATCCACCATAAAAAAATGCTCTCCCTCTACATTAGAGGTTTAGCCACAAAAATATTCCATCCCAGTCCATATGCCGACTTCTATCCCGGAAGTTCGCATCCACCAAATAAAGACTCCAAAAATTATTATGGCCTTCTATCCTCATATCCTTGCCAAAAGAGACATGAGCCAAAAAAAGAGTGCACGCAAAAAAATTCAAAAATTTCATGATGCTTACAAAAGGATAAACAATTCTTCTTTAGCATGATGACAAAAAAAGAGAAAAAGTGTGTTCATGGCCATGATCTCCAAATAAAATAAGATAGGGAGGAGGACCATACAACAAAGAGTCATTCATTTTCCTTTATACCATTCATATTTCCACCAAATAGATATGCACAAGCTTGGTCCTGATTGCATGATTAGTGTGCTACTAGGATCTGATTTTTGACTTTACAAAATAATTGATGCAAGTATGCCTTATGATTTTCCCCTACCTTGAGCTCCACATAAGCTTAGTAGAAGTAGGTGGAAAGAAGGAACTCTCCCACATTTGAGGAACTCAGAGTCCGTACCTGTCTTACTGAGCATTCCCACATACAATAGGCAATGCAGCAAGTAGGTCACATCTACCATACCCAAGTTTTAAAATACCGAAATAGTCAATTTTGCAAACAAATAATTTCATCCCTCAAAACATGAGATTCAATGTGTTCAAAGGAAATGAGGGGAAGAACTTGCCTTGGTTGTTATAAATCTTCCTGGGATGAGTTAGTATACAAGTCTTCACACTGTCGCGAAATTATTCACTATGAGAAAATATAGGTAACGAATAAATACCAAAACATGTAAAAATTTAAAATGCCCTAAAATGCATGAGTTCACTAGAGTAGTTAGGTGCTTTGTGGATATGATTTATGGTGAAGGAATTTCTATTTTATCTCTTTTATTTTGGAAGTTATTAATTTTTGAAACTTGCTCGGTGTAGGTTAGGATTTAATTAAGTATTGGTCCAAACTGTTTTTACCTAATGATTTATATTAACCTTGACCTTCCAGAGGCGAATGAAAATGTTTTCTAGGTCTAATGCAATGTATTTCACAATTTTTAGAGATATAATGAATTTATTAGGTGTTTTGAGCCTATAGTATTCTATAAATGTGGCCCTGGGGTTTTAGGTCCAGATCTTGTTATTTTCTTATGGGGATGGAAAGTGGATGGTTGAGCTAATAAAATTTATCCTAATTGCAAAGGATTCTTGTGGTCTAAATTGCTTCTCTAAATATATCTTCTATACTAAGAAAAGTCACAATGGTACGTGTCTAACATATTAATATATGTCTTGCCTCTAGGGATAATGGTGCTAGGTCTTGGTAAACTTGGAATGGAAATGGAGTCTCACTGGTCCTCATATCCTATTTCTAATATACCTAGAGCTAGGATTCAATTTATGTTGAGACAATCATATATGTTTGTGTATGCACACTTGCTAGCCTATTTACGACTATTAGCTCCTAGGTTATCTATTTAGAGTTTTTCTTACATATTTAGTTTATGAGTTCACACTTTTTGTTTTTCCTAATTGAAGTCTATTCCTTGCTGGTCCTAAAGAAACTTAGTATTTCCTTAAAATGGATTTAAAATAAATTTTATATGTAAATATTGTAAGGTGAGGGGTGCAGTAATCCAGTAGTTTCATTCATAATTACCTTAAGGGATTATACTACAAAGAAGGCATATGGTTTTATTTTACGTTTTGAAAGTACAGGTTTGGGTGATTCTACAGGATTTAAGTTTACTCAAAAATATGGTAAATTGAATTTTTAATAAATCCCTAAAGATTGACTGTCCTAAAGTGTATCATTTTCCCAACACTAGTTTTACAAGCATTTGACCTAAGGAATGTATACATTTTTATGTACCCAGCTCAGAGAGGGTGAGGTGAGGTATCAATAGAATTTGGGTTTGCTCAAATTGATGCTAATTTTAATTTTCTAGAGATTTTACAAGTTTTCACATGGTGTATGTGTGGTCTACGCTATTTGAATTTTTGGGACAAATCTAGTTCAGTAATGTCCATGTTTTATGGTCCTACATTAAAGCTCAATACTTAGGGAATCTACAAAAATTTGTCCCATTCAAAAATGTGTTCAAATGAATTTTACATGGATTGTATAATTGAGGTTTTGCTCCCTATGAAAAATTTCCAACTTCTGCCATTTTTTCTTGTCTCTTCTGTACGTGGGGCCCACAGGTTAGTCACTGCTGGTTTGAGAGGGAGGCCTTCACACCCGAAGGGTGGGGCCTTGTTGCGAGAGAGACAAGGTGTGAAGGGTTACGCGGAGGCTATACTAGCCGAAAACAAAAACTTTTTACCGCGCAAACCAGGAACACTTGCAAGTAAGGGCCGATAGATCGTTACCGATTGGAGTATGTAGCGGAAATAGCCAATGAGGGCTATCCGATCTAGAACAGTGCAGCCGATTCCCGTAATCCGACAGCCGATTCCTGGGGACAGCCGATTCACCAATCAGCCGACTCGCAGATACCGCAGCCGATCCAAGTCGTCCGACCGCGTTCTCGTGCCTCGCTCCGATGCAGCCGATTCTTAGCCGATCAACAGCGCCGCAACGTAGCAGCGCCTCTACCGGTATCCACACGTCTGGGAACAGAATGCCTAACACCCGTGTGCTAGCACGCGATGCAAGGCTAGGGTTTGGCTCGAAGGTGGGGAGGGTTTCCGTGGAGATTGATCTCGCCGAGTTCTATTGCGCCAAATCAGATTGATTCGGTTCAATTTTGATACAATTGACGTACTGCAGGTCTCCACCCCTCACCCCTTTATATAGAGTTGCCGGTTGGGCCTAGAGGCCCATCGGGACTCTATTTTGAATCGGATCTCATAGAGTTGGCCGGCTGGACTTCGTAAGCCCATAGGACTCTATCCGATCGGATCCCTATCCGATCGAGCCATATCCGAGTCCAACTCGAATGCCTGTTCTTATCCTCTTAAGCGTGCGACCCTGTAGGTTCAGGTATACTTGGTTTCAGCTATAGTCTAACTTAGCCGACCGTCGGCTCGAGTCCAACCCAGCCGATCTGTCAACAGCGGCGCCTAGCAGCACATATTGACACCATAGAATACAAGAATATAATATCGGCTCTGAACCTGTAATGTGTACACAAGTCCCTTTGCCTCACGGTACCAATTAAGCTATAGGTAAGATGTGTGCCATCTCTTCAATAGCTTAACCATTCACTCGAACCGTATTGGATTATCCGTCTGTTGATTGACTCCTCAATCAACTTAGCATGGCCATGCATTTCCATAATCGATTACCTCGAGGGGCCGAGAGATATCTCTCCAAAGGAGGGGCAAATTCCATCCTGATCACTCACATCCCACTCCATGTTTCATAGCAAACCCGAAAACTACCTTTATAACTACCCAGTTACAGAATAACGTTTGGTAGTCCCAAAGTAGGCTACTACACATGTTGGAATCCATGGTGATCTCAAGTCTAAGGACTTTGTACCAACACTACCTAAGACCAACTAATGGCACATTAATTCATGTAGTTTCTCATGGTGGGTCTATCCAACAATGTGTTCTCTAACACATGTGTCCATGTTTATTGATTTGGTATCTCCATACCCATGATCCATGAGACATGATCATCAATCAATAAACATGCCGATCGTAAAGTCATATTTGTTCCAATAATATGACATGTGATCAGGGATCATTTAGAAATAGATTCATGCATAAAGAGTCTCATAAATAAGTCATGTACTTATTGATCAATACAAGATGTCTATTTCATGGAACTGAATAACACTTTATTCATTTATACATAAACATTGACCATGATATCCAACATCTCCATGTTGCTTCTAGGGTATATCACTAACAAGGGGGAGAAGAGAGCAGGGCTCCGGCGACCGAAGTCCCTTCTCGGCCTCGCCAGCGACGAACGGCTACTCGGCCGAGGAAACGCCCAAAAACAAAAACATAGAGGAGGAGATGGCAAAGCAAATGGTGGCATTCTCGTCGGCTGTGGTGGTCGGTGTCGAGCTAGTGACGAGCGTGAGCAGCAGTGCGTATTCGGGTCCTGGGTACAATTAAGCTAGAGACCAAATGGTGCCGAAACAATGCATGTATAAGCATCCATGAGTGGCATGGAAGCTTACCCGAGGGTGTAGGCGGCTTGGCAAAGCTCGGGTGGTCCTGACGACATTAAGAACCGTTGGCGGCGGTGGCCGAAACGGCAGAGCGTCGACGACAGCTCAACCCGGTCGATGTTTCGCTGAGAAAAGATGGCCGTGAGTTAACTGTGGTTCCCAAGATGGTTCATGAGTAAGTAATCAGACAATGGCTCACCGGAGAGGCAGGATTCGATGGCGGTGGTTCTCGGCTGGACTTGGGGAAGATGATGCCGATCTCCTGTTGCACGGTACCTCGGCTCAATTCCTTCGGGGTGGTGGCTCCTGGAGTCGTGGCGATGACAGTGGTGCAAGGGTTCGGCCGGTCTAGGCCTACATTGTCCGAAACAACGACGACGGCGTGGCGGCGATGCTTGGTTGGTGCTCTCGACTCCGGTGGGATGCGACGGCGTTCCCGTAGCTACAATGAACGAAAGGGAACGGTGTCCACAGTGAAATTTCTCGGCATTGCGTGGAGATTAAGGAACGTGAAAAAGAGAGGGATGACCATGGCTCCTTGGCGACGGCGGCCTTCGTCTTCCTCACGGCCGGCGATGAAGGAGTGGGGTAAATGGTGAGACTGGCTTTCTCCCTTGGTTTGCTTGGCTCCGGCGTGAGTCGTGGTGTTGGGCGATCGAGGTGGGGAGGTCTTTGTGCGACGGAGAGGAAGGAAGCGGCGTCGACACCTCACGGCCACGCGTCGGCGAGCTTCTGAGCGCGGTCGGCTCGGGCTCCCGCGGCCTTCGGCGGTGGAGAGGAGAGGTACCGAGTGAAGGCTAGCTGCAGGTGGTGACAGTGGGTCCAACCCCATGGTAGCCTAGGCAGAGAAGTGGAGGATGGGTAGACAAACAGATATGATTGGTTTGTAGTTGAATTTTTCGAATTTCTTTACACCTCCAACTTGACAGCTTCATAACTTGTGTTGTGGGTTTGGTAAATTCCTGAAAATTTTTCTGTGGTTAGGGAAGCATATATAGAATCCATTTTCTTTGGTTTCACTTAAAGACCACTCATAGTTTGCTCACAGAAATTCAGCAAAGTTTGGGTATTTTAAATGTTGCTTGAATTTTTAGGAGGTCCAACAGTCAAGAAAAATTCTAGAAAAATTATATTTCATTATGGTAGTTAACCCAATATTTGAATAAATTATTTCCTATATTACCTTATGTGCATTTCAATTAACTTTTGGGTGAGACATGGTTTTAGCCGATTAAGGGTATTTACATGCCCCTTGCATTACTGTCTAGTTTTATCTGTTTGGGGCATCAAGGTTATTTATCAAATTGAGCTAAAATCATACTGGGTTGAATATAATGTGGGGCACCTACATGGATTTTTCCCATGATTTTATCCTATGTGGATTAGTCCAGAAAAATTAGGGTAACCCTTCTTTGTTTAGGCGTTCCCTCCTTGTTTATGTACTTAATTTGGCTAAAGGGTTCTCCATAGATTTTACTTGAGCTGAGGAGATGAAGCAATAATGAGATGAGGGTTCAATGTCCAGGTGCACAAAAGACTCATTTACCAAAAGAGGTTTTGTGCATATGCTAGCTTTCATGTATAAATGGATGCATGTTTAGATCCGAAATGGTTTTGTGTTATTCCTAAACTTTGATTCTGCTTTGGGTTTTAAAACACTTCACCTAAGTTAGAAATGAAAGTTTTTTGTCAGGAAATTGGACATCCTCGCTCCTAGTTTTTGCGTTGACAGGTTTTATTTAACCCTAGGATCTGGGTATGTGACAGTTGTATCCCCCTTAAAAGAAATCTTTCCCTCGAGATTTGGGTTTGGATATGGTTGGATGCTTCGCCAGGTCATAGGGTTTTGTCCATTCCAGGCTTTGACATCAGTCGGACGGTGTATAATACTTGTTTAGGATGGCGAGTACCATCACTAGGTTTCTAAACGAAGGTTTACCTATTGTCTTTGCAATTCTTTGTTTCTGATAACATCATTATGTTTTGTTTCCTGTAAAACCTGTCTAGATACCCTAGGCTTGGTAGTCTCTATACTCTGATGCTCACGCGAGGGAATCTTTGGGCGGAGTCGCTTCGTTGCTTAAAAGGGGAAAAGGTGAGGGAGATGGCTTGTCCTTCACACTTGCTCCGTCTAGCGGGCCCGAGAAAGGTGATGTCCACGTAGCTTTAGAGGAAAAGAATGGAGGGTGACTCCAGCAATGGAGATGGAGCAAAACAAGGGGATGCCAACAAAAGCGGTCTTCGTCGACGATGCGGTCTTGCAGTCACAGATCCTCGGCTGGAAAAGAAGGTCTCTTCATCGCTTCAGCGGATGGATGGGTCCGGCGCTGGAGATGCGGCTCAGGTAATGATGAGGTCGAAGTGCTTCGGCTTGGAAAAGGGCTTTTTGGTGGGAATATTTGCTGCTTGGCGATGGGTATGGGAAAAGGTATGGTATGTCGGAATGGCATTTCGTACTTTACTGGCTTGGGTACTATATCCTTTGATTTTTGTTTGGAGGTTGTGGCGGGATGCGATAGAGGACGGTTACCAGGATTATATTTGTGAGGCAGTTTGTCTTCTCATTATTTTGGCGCCTCTTGTCTTCCTTTCTTTCCTGGGGCTGCTGATATATTAGGTAGTCTGTGGCTGGTCCCTGGAATCTGTACTTTTGTATGTAAATCTGGTGGGTGTCAACCAGATTCTTCTGTTCCCTTTTGTACTGTGAGCACAACAAGTTTTTTGTAGGGATGGGTGCTCAGGTGGTTTGGATTTGTTCTTTTGTCGGTTGGGTGGTTTGTTGTACGCTAACCGGTTTATTCCTGTAAAGCCTTGAGATATAATGATGATGGAGAAAAGTTCCGGATCTGTTTGTGTGGGGATGTTGATGCTTGGCTTGGATGTTCTATGTTTTGATACGTCTTATGTACAAGAGGGTTTCTATGTATGGTAGAGAGTACTAATGTAGTGGAACACTGGGACTCCCAGTCTCTACTGGCTTCTTTCGTTTGAAACCTTTCAAACATACAAGATTTAATTTCCTTATCTTTAAACCCTTCTTAAGTTGTATGATAGACTTGCTTAATTAAGGTTAGGAAAAACCTTTACTGAGGAGGTGAGTGGAGTGAGTACGATGACTGTCCGGTGCTTTAATCAATGTTGGGAAAATTTGATTCAAAGTGGTTTGGTCGCTAGGTAGTATCATGTCATGCAGTGGTAGCAAAACCGGAGTCGAGCTCTAGCTTGATGATTCTGTCGCCTACTAGGCTTAGATCTATATGGTTAACGAGCGATTTAACTGCTTAGTTTTAACCAAACAAATGTTGGATTATTATTACATACAACCCCTTGGTCCTCTTATATGAGACACTACAGGATACATATATTACATCTATTACACAGCTAGGTCTACTCCTAAGTAGAGTTACGGATACAACATGAGGCTTACATACTTGATCACCCATGGCCTTCCCATAACTACTTTCTTAGGCATCCATCTTCAACCAGAAGACGCGTCCATACCATTGAACATACTCTGGAAGCAGGTGTACTCTGGTTGTTGCCAGTGGAGGATAGGTGCGTCTGACATTGACATAAGGTGGCGGAGTCTGCTCGATGTAGTTTTCGACTGGCGGCGGTAAGTCTTCGGTAGGGGCATACATGGCGTCTTCTCCATACATAAACTCTGGTGTATAGTGTACCTGATGTAACCTAGGCATGATACTTCTTTCTAGGGTGGCCACTCGCGTGCGGGCGTTTAGCAACTCAGCAAAAGTTGCACGGTAAAGCATGTCGAGAGAGCGGACAAAACCTGCTAGTTGGAGATATGGAGTGCGCAAACCTATCTCTAGCTTAGACAGCCCTGGGTAGGTAGCTTCTTTAGCTCCCTCAGCTAAAGATGGTATATAGTAGTAGAATTCCTCCCATTCGGGTAGTTCACTACGTAGGCGAGTAATGGCAACATAAGCGTAGTTTTGCATGGCAGAGTTACTATCCCATCCATAACCGGCATACTGGTGATCTCTCTCACATGGGGTTCTGCCCTTAATGCTTACGCGAGCCATAACAGCTGTTTGAGAAGTCCCGATCGTTTTGTTGAGGATATGGTATTCCGGTGGATAGGTGAATCGAGCACGTTGCAGCATGATCCATAGCATGTGCTGGGTAGAGTTCTGGGTGTATCCGCGGCTGTAGTAAAACGGAGTGTACATGGTAGCCATCTACAAGAAATAAGTAGAACATAGATTATTAGGAAAAGCCATACAGGATACCATCCATAGTTTTTCGAAGTTTCGGGTAGCCCTAAAAATTCCTTATTCTCCACAAACCTTAAGACATAGATTATAGGTCTTGGTCCCATTAGGAAACTTGTGGTGGTTTTCAACATTCTTTTAGGTTATCTAATAGGGCCGTGCTATCCCCTTAAAATTTTAAGGCTCTTGGTTAGGAAAACTTGTGAAAAGGAGATTAAACCGGCTTAATGGCTTTAGTTAGGGTTATAGGTCGTCCTGGCAGGTACTGAGCTGAGCAGTCGATATGAAAAGTTGGCAAGTTGATTCAACATCCATCCTAGGCTCTCTATAATGTATCCTTTGGCTGGAAAAGCTTTTATGATTTTTGTGACGGCTGTGTTGCCCAAAAGGGAATGATTTGGTTGAGCGTTGAAGGGCTGGTAAACATGATCTTACCATATCTATGGGTCTCCTTGGGTTATATCCCAGAGGTGCAAAATTCAGGCAACAATCATGGTGATAGATAAAATGAGTTTGTGATCTACCTTATGAAAATCAGAATTTTACCACCTATGGTTTTGTCTGTACAAATTTAACAGCCTACGGTATACCGGGTCTCAGCTCTTTGTTTTCCTGATATACACGAATTTTTAGGACACGTTGCAGGGATTTAAAAATTCTAACAAAATTCCTGGGGCTTCCTGGGCATATCCAGGAGTTACTAGTAAAAGTTGAACATTTTTGATGGTACGGTTTGATCTATAAAAAAAGAGGAAGGGTGCTGTCTACAGCTTCCAGAACAGGACTGGGCTGACTAATCAGGGCATTTCTCCATGTTGTGAAAGTTTAAAAATATTTCCAAAATTCGTGAGGACTGCTGGGTTAGTCTACATGCTCCTGGTAAAATTTCTTAGGTTTACCATCTACGGATTAGTCTATGCAAATTTCGCAAATGGTCTGACTCAAAATTCCAGCATGCATGTAATCAGCACAAAATAAGACAGTTTTCAAATTTTTGTTTGCCTAGGCTCATCATCTTTTATTCTCATTATGTTAGGATGTTCTAGAGTCTAGATGATATTTTGGGGAGGTCATCTAAGCAAACAAGCTAAGGCTTAAGCATGCAAATTTCTAGTCTATTTTTAACTACTTGCTCTATGTTTAATCGGTGAAATCTTGAAAAGTTGAGAATAAGAAGCTCAAAGCCATCCCAAATTAGTTTTGGTGCAGAGTTAACATGAGAAGATATAAGTTCTATGATGTTTATAAATTTTTAAATTTTGTTCACCCATTTTCAGAACCCATTTACTAGAGGCTAGTTCTAACCCGATATTTTGTAAATCTGAGCTAGTACATAGGGATAGTTTGCAAAGGAATTTCAAAACTTTCCAAAAGCTCTTTGGTACTGATTTGTTATGGTTAGTAAGTGTTTTCAAACTTCTTTCCACAAAAACACAAATTTTTAGAAGATTTCGATCCTATAGAGCAAGATAAGAGTTTTAAACTTAAAATGGAGATATAGAGATGAATAATCTTCAGAGAGGGACGATATATAAGATTGAATAGGTTTTCACAAATAATTAATAGCTGAGAGCAAAGCCCTCAAAACAATTTTTAAGAATCCATTCTAAACGACCAATTTAAGGGGCTCCTATAGTCGGTATTTGCTCTGATACCATGCCTTGTCGGAGACACCCCGGACCTTCCATTATATTTGCTAGATGAATTGAAACGCTTCAGCCCATCTAACAAGTATAACGAAACATCCGATGTCCCGAGAGAGGGATAAGTGCAACATTGTTGGGTCTTTAGCCTGCCAGTCAACTTCAGCTTGAAGTGTGCCCGTCAAACCACTCAAAGGTGGTGACCAGATGTGTTACACACTCAGGAGACTTGACAAAATGGCTAAAGATCTACAATATCTCAATTATTCCTAACTCATACTCATGTGAATCTAGCTCCCAGGATGTGTGCTAGATTCACACTTTCTTCTCTAGCATGAGCATACAAAGGAAATACATATAAGCGAGAAGTAATGGATTACATCAATATTAGTATTATTACATAGGCCGACCGGCCAAATACCTATACAAATCAGAGTACAGCGAACAGCGGTGGCTTTAGTACCCACCCACCTGCACACCGACTAGGGGTTTACCCCGTTAAGTTTAATTCCTAAAATAAAGCAAATCGGCAAAACTCGCATCGTCCCTGAACTAAGTCTAAGACCTGCAAACAAAATGGATATTTCAGTGGCAAGAGTCAGTAGATTAAACAAGTTAATATACTGACAAGCGCACAATCAAACCTAACATACTACATGTGAGGTTTATATTTCAAAGAAGGCTATATAGGTGGCTCATTTTTAGCATAAAGCAAGTTTTGTTTCGCAATTCTTTTACAAAGGAGTTGATGCTTCAATTAACAAAAACAAGTTTTAGGTTTCATCATTAATTTAAGTGTGGTTCCATCATAACATTACCTTGTCATCCTCCATGACAACAAGTCTCAATATATATATATATATAAACATCATCACTCGTACACGACTCAACACATTTTGTTGAAAATACATGAACTTATTTTTAAAACAATTGAGTCTATACTCATGACACTTCACCAAAGCGCTCATGACTGTGAGCATGGCTAATCGATTAGTTTTATTAACTCTGCAGAGTCTGTATGCCTTAAACTTAACGCCATGGCGGCGGACGCGACAGGAACCCACCCACGTGACACAATATCGTTGTATCGGACAGACTTAGTCGCCTAAACTACCACATCGATGGTAAATAGAAAGTTCCTCTGGGTTATCCGAACCCATCACTTCGGCCTACCGTAATGCAAGGCTAGGTGCTAAATAGGTTACTTGGCTAAGGCTATCCCATACTAGCACATGTGGATGTACGGTAAACTTTACGTTGGTGACACAAGTTCGGTCCTTACGGACTCGGGCAAACACTCCCCCTATCGGCAATGCAAATACATCAATTGCATGTCACTTGCCGCCCAAGTCAAAACCACATTTTCACACACTTTAGTTCACAAATAATCATCAAATGCAAGCCATTCCAGCAAGGGTTCATTTTAACAAAATTCAAGTATTACATATATATTGATGGAACAAATATTGCAAAAATTCTAGGCGAGGTTAAGAAAGTAGCTGCAAACTGAATATATAATCCCATTTGATCACAAAGAAAGTACTCTATCCATTCCTAGGGATACAATGATCACAAATAAAGTACTCTATCCATTCCTAGGGATACAATCAGCAAGGATTTCAATTATCAAGATAGGCAATGCAGCAAGTAGGTCACATCTACCATACCCAAGTTTTAAAATACCGAAATAGTCAATTTTGCAAACAAATAATTTCATCCCTCAAAACATGAGATTCAATGTGTTCAAAGGAAATGAGGGGAAGAACTTGCCTTGGTGGTTATAAATCTTCCTGGGATGAGTTAGAATACAAGTCTTCTCACCGTCGCGAAATTATTCACTAAGAGAAAATATCGGTAACGAATAAATACCAAAACGTGTAAAAATTTAAAATGCCCTAAAATGCATGAGTTCACTAGAGTAGTTAGGTGCTTTGCAGATATGATTTATGGTGAAGGAATTTCTATTTTATCTCTTTTATTTTGGAAGTTATTAATTTTTGAATCTTGCTCGGTGTAGGGTAGGATTTAATTAAGTATTGGTCCAAACTGTTTTTACCTAATGATTTATATTAACCTTGACCTTCCAGAGGCGGAGGAAAATGTTTTCTAGGTCTAGTGCAATTTATTTCACAACTTTTAGAGCTATAATGAATTTATTAGGTGTTTTACAAACCTATAACGTGTTTTGCGCCTATAGTATTCTATAAATGTGGCCCTGGGGTTTTAGGTCCAGATCTTGTTATTTTGCTTATGGGGATGGAAATTGGATGATTTTGCTAATAAAATTTATCCTAATTGCAAAGGATTCTTGTGGTCTAAATTGCTTCTCTAAATATATCTTCTATACTAAGAAAAGTCACTATGGTAAGTGTCTAACATATTAATTTATGTCTTGCCTCTAGGGCTAATGGTGCTATGTCTTGGTAAACATGGAATGGAAATGGAGTCTCACTGGTCCTCATATCCTATTTCTAATATACCTAGAGCTAGGATTCAATTTATGCTGAGACAATCATATGTGTGTGTGTATGCACACTCGCTAGCCTATTTATGACAATTAGCTCCTAGGTTATCTATTTAGAGTTTTTCTTACATATTTAGTATATGAGTTGACACATTTTGTTTTTCCTAATTGAAGTCTATTCCTTTTTGGTCCTAAAGAAACTTAGTTTTCCTTAAAACGGATTTAAAATAAATTTTATATATAAATCTTGTAACGTGAGGGTGCAGTAATCCATTAGTTTCATTCATAATTACCTTAAGGGATTATACTACAAATAAGGCATATGGTTTATTTTACATTTTAAAAGTACCAGTTTGGGTGATTCTACAGGATTTAAATTTACTCAAAAATATGGTAAATTGAATTTGAATAAATCCCTAAAGATTGACTGTCCTAAAGTGTATAATTTTCCCAACACTAGTTTTACAAGTATTTGACCTAAGGAATGTATACATTTTTATGTACCCAGGTCAGAGAGGGTGAGGTGAGGTATCTATAGAAATTGGGTTTGCTCAAATTGATGCTAATTTGAATTTTCTAGAGAATTTACAATTTTTAACATTGTGTATGTGTGGTCTGCACTATTTGAATTTTTGGGACAAATCTTGTGCAGTAAGGTCCATGTTTTATGGTCCTACATTAAAGTTCAATACTTATGCAGAAATTTGTCCCATTCAAAAATGTGTTCAAATGAATTTTACATGGATTTTATAATTGAGGTTTTGCTCCCTGTGAAAAATTTCCAACTTCTGCCATTTTTTTCTTGTCCCTTCTGTACGTGGGGCCCACATGTCAGTCACTACTGGTTTGAGAGGGAGGCCTTTGTGCCCGAAGGGTGGGGCCCGGTTGCCAGAGAGACAAGGAGGAGAAGAGAGCAGGTCTCCGGCGACCGGTGTCCCTTCTCGGCCTCGCCGGCGACAAACAGCGACTCGGCCAAGGAAACGCCCAAAAACAAAAACGTAGAGGAGGAGATGGCGAAGCAAATGGTGGCATTCTCGTCGGCTGTGGTGGTCAGTGCGTGTTCGGGTGCTGGGTACAATTAAGCTAGAGACCAAATGGTGCAGAAACAATGCATGTATAAGCATCTATGAGTGGCATGGAAGCTTACCCGAGGGTGCAGGTGGCTTGGCGAAGCTCGGGTGGTCCTGACGACGTGAAGAACCATCGGCGGTGGTGGAGAAAACGGTAGGGCGTCGGCGGCAGCTCAACCCGATCAATGTTTCGCTGAGAAAAGATGGTCGTGAGGTCACTGTGGTTCCCAAGATGGTTTACGAGCAAGTAATCGGACAATGGCTCATAGGAGAGACGGGATTTGATGGCGGTGGTTCTCGGATGGACTTGGGGAAGATGATGTCGATCTCCCGTTGCTGGGCTTTCTCCCTTGGTTTGCTTGGCTCCGGGGTGAGTCGCGGTGTTGGGCGATCTAGGCGGGGAGGTCTTTGTGCAACGGAGAGGAAGGACGTGGCGTCGACACCTCACGGCCACGCATCGGCGAGCTTTTGAGCGCGGTCGGCTTGGGCTCCCGCGGCCTTCGGGGGTGGAGAGGAGAGGGACCGAGTGGAGGCTAGCTGCAGGTGCTGACAGTGGGTCCAACCCCTTGGTAGCCTAGGCAGAGAAGTGGAGGATGGGTAGACAAACGGGTACAATTGGTTTGTAGTTGAATTTTTCGAATTTCTTTACACCTCCAACTTGACAGCTTCATAACTTGTGGTGTGGGTTTGGTAAATTCCTGAAAAATTTTCTGTGGTTAGGGAAGCAAACATAGAATCCATTTTCTTTGGTTTTACTCAAAAATAAATCATAGTTCGCTCACAGAAATTCAGCAAAATTTGGGTATTTTAAATATTGTTTGAATTTTTAGGAGGTTCAAACAGTCAAGAAAATTTCTAGAAAATTATATTTCGGTATGGTATTTAACCCAGCATTTGAATAAATTATTTCTTATATTACCTTATGTGCATTTTAATTCACTTTTGGGTGAGACATGGTTTTAGCCGATTAAGGGTATTTATATGCCCCTTGCATTACTGTCTTGTTTTATCTGTTTAGGGCATCAAGGTTATTTATCAAATTAAGCTAAAATCATACTGGGTTCTCCATAGATTTTACTTGGGCTGAGGAGATGAACCAATAATGAGATGAGGGTTCAATGTCCAGGTGCACAAAAGACTCATTTACCAAAAGAGGTTTTGTGCATATCCTTGCTTTCATGTATAAATGGATCCATGTTTAGATCCGAAAAGGTTTGGTTTTATTCCTAAACTTTGATTATGCTTTGGGTTTTAAAACACTTCACCTAAGTTAGAAATGAAAGTTTTTGGTCAGGAAATTGGCGATCCTCACTCCTAGTTTTTGCATTGGCAGGTTTTATTTAACCCTAGGATCTGGGTATGTGACAGAGGCACAGGAGGAGTAACTGGAACTGGTGATCTCTTTTTGCAATAGAAATTCAAGGTATTTCCATAATCTTCAAAAAGATCATCCTCGAATAAGAATTTCTTCTTCCTTCAGTGTTTCTGGTTTGGGCGAGGGTTCTACAGCCAAATATTTGGATGTATAAGGTGTTGATGAGAAATTTCTCTCACGCGCTAGCCTGGGGGATCTGCTTAGCTCTAGTGCAGGTCCTTCTCGGCTACCTGTGTTGTGCAGGGCATGCCAATTGGTTTGATCTGTTAACCAACAAGAAAAATAAAGATATATGCATTAAGTGTTAGGTTAGATCCTACCGGATCAGCTGTAGGAGTCAATTTACATATATATGCTATCCCGAAGTGTATTTAAACCAAGTGACTAGAATAGATCGGCCATGCCGAGACAGTATTAACCACTTAGTCCAAATATACAATGGGATAATAAATATATGTTTCAACAGCCTAGCCAATACCGTAAGTCTAACTGTGAATCGGCTAATACTTCGACTCATCTTATGAAAAGATATTGATCTAAGCTAAATGCGCTAAACCTAGATCAGTCGGCTGTCGGATGTGGCTAACAGGCTGATTCTGGCTTAGGGCATTTAACTAGAGCAAGATCTTAATATAAGAGGCGGCTTTAATAAACCTGATAGTAAATATATCAAAAAGCATTTTAAAATAGATAAGGCCGGCTGAAACTCCGGCACTGTCTCTAAACATATACATCTAGCCGAATGGATCATAAAAGCTCTAAAAATGACTTAATAGATCAATATTGATGTAGCATTAAGTATAAAAAGAACGACCAGATCTACTCTAGCTGATGTAAATGCCTCGAGATGGTGGATATCGCATATAACCTAGGCCAACCCTTAGATCTAGCTCTATCGGCTACTAATTCTTGACAGGAACGAGCCGATGTCGAGACAGATCTAAACATTGTTCTAGATTATATGTGATATATGATAACTAGCACAGCATAAATCATCGAATTTAGAGTGTCATAGAGATGGAAGCACTAAATTCGACGAGATACACCACTAATGACAAACATTTACCTTAATTCTGGGATCAAAACAATGCAGCCTGAAGCCGGATCAGTTGTTCGTCTGAAGAAAAAGGAGGCGATGCGCCGAAAATTGTATTGATTGTGTGAATGATTATTCATTTACAGGGATCTCGGGTCCTATTTATACCGAAGAATAACATTATCAGTGCGAACCATGGTCTCTATCTAATCTACTATTTAAAATATGACAATATCCCGGGATAAGGTCCCATGCCGCATTACAACAATCAATCTAAACAAACTCCTAATTTACAGATACAATTGTCGTTTCAGGACTCTATCGGTAGATGGCAATATCTTTTAATGCGCAAATTGGGAACCGAATCCTCTATTTATCTTTAAGCACTTTCGTCAGAAACGGTCTTATCCTCTCCTCTGACTCAGCATCGGCTATCGGCTATCCTTGCCCGACTCAACCTCAGCCGATTGACCTCGTAGCCGATCACACCACAACCGACTCTACCTCTGTTCTTCCGATCCGATTCCGTTTATATCTCGGCAGAGACTTAGGGATTTGGTTACCAAATTTAGCTGTTAACACATGCCCCCCAAGTCCGTGATAAGATAATATCGCAGATTTGCCTCTTTTCGAAATTCCCGCTCTTTTCGACCTAAACCGTTTCGGCTGCCAAAAAATATTCTTTAAATACCGCCTTCACGGCCACCGCACGTGTCACATTACCACAAACCAACAGCCACCTCAGCAATTCTTCGATTTCTCTGGTGACCTCCTCGGCAACCTCAGCGACCTCGGCGACCTTGGAGCCCTCATCTTCCCCGGCAAACTCTGAGAGGCAACAGCCCCCAGCAATGGCTTCCCCAAGCACTCCTTCCACCGTATCGCAGCAGCCATCTTATCCCAAGGTAAGTCCGTCGGCTTCATTCCCTTTTCCTTTCTGCGATTTAGCTCCTGCCTCTTCATAATTCCTTGTTCCTTTCCTAATTCTGAGCACTTAACCCACCAAATCATAATCCCCAATCTAGCTCATCAGAACCAATACTACCTAGGGATCGGCAATTTGGACCCAAGTGAAATAATAAATGCAGAAACCGATCGGATCCCTTTTAGGTTTTCCACCCCCAACCTGTCATACTGGACCAGCGCCTTCAAATCATGGCCATCAACTGACAAGTCTTGGCAAGCCTAGTTTTTAAGGATGTCGGCTAGGAAAAGGACACACTGGACCGAGCTTGGAATAGCTCAATGCTTAGAACTGACAATAGCCGCCATGCCCAAAAATGAATCCCTTCTATCGGCTGCTTATTATTTCTGGTTCGACACAATCAATGCTTTCTTATTCAGACAAGGGCCGATGACCCCCACCCTGATGGATGTGGTAATGATAACCGGCTTGGACATTACTTCCATCGTCAGCCCAAGTGATCTTCAGCGCAAGTGCCAACATAACTTCAAGACCAAAAGCATCGGCGGCTGGAGCGGTTTTATCTCTATGAACATGAAAGATGGGCCAATCTCTGACAGGGAACACACCGCCTTTCTCCTTATGTGGTTAGAGAAATTTGTATTCTGTGGATCTAACTGCGGCCCAACTAGCAACTGGCAACACATAGCCGAAGCCCTTGTAGAGAAAAGGAACATCCCTTTAGGCAAGTACCTATTGGGTTATCTATACGAAGTGTTGGGCTCGGCTTCGGCTCGGCTGGTCATCAAGCAATCTGTCGGCACTGGGGGTCCAAGGTGGTTGCTACAGCTCTGGCTCAACTTACATTTGTACAAAATAGCCGAACTGTCTACCCCCCTTCAAACTGAGTTCCCATTGATAGAGCCGAGAATCGTGGATGACAAAGAAAAAACCACTCGGCGGCCGACGTCCTACAGTGAAGCTGCTTCAACCTACCCGGGCTCAAAACTGACAGCCGAAGACTTCACAGAATGGTTTGATCGGCTGTACAGCGGTTTTCCAAATACCTCCAAAGTCTGGTTCGCATATGAAGACTTCATCGAACTTGAACAGCCAAACAATCTTTGGCTAGATGAACTCAACTCAGAAGAATACACGGCGCCAAAGGAAATTTTTGTCACTGCTATCACCCCTTGCATCCTTCCCGTCGGCATTCATCAAGGCTGCAACGTCACAAAAACTTATGAGTTTTATAACCCCATGGTGGCGGCGAGGCAATTTGGAAAGGGCCAGCCGCCCATCGGCTTATGGTTTGCCGGTAAGATCCAGCCGAGGGGAAGGATCAAAGGCAACGTAATGATGCTTCGGCTGCTTCAACTCCCAACTCCTCCTCTTGGCAGCATGAACAAAATCAACCTGGCGATAACCAGATCGCCGATCTTCAACCAGTGGTGGGGCGAGTGGAAACAACACTTGTTCCACCAATCGGCTACGAAGTTTCTGACCATCATCGACCCTGACAGAGTTCCATCGGTAAGCACATCTCCAAGCTCTTGTTTATTCACCGGTCATTACTCATATCATCGGCTAACCATAATTTTCTTCTGTTGTAGACAAACGACGATTCCCCTCCCCAAGTTAGCCGAAGCAGGGTGGTGATCAACTACGTGCCCAAAGATCCCGCCGAACGGGTGTGGGGCGCCATCCCCAATTGGCTTCAACGCGCCGAAGGTAGGCACATACTTCACGGCCAAACCCATGAGCCGCTTCATCGGACAAAGAGGGCCAAACCATCGGCTGCTGCTACTCCGGTCGCCGAAGCAAGAAAAAGGGCAGCCAAGAAGGCGAAGCGAGCCCCAGCCGACGACGACTTGTCTCTGGTTGATCTGGTCGTGGACGCCTTCTTTGCTCAAGAAGTGGAGGACGAAGAAGTTGCAGAAGCTATTGATGAAGTCGACGCCGATTCCAGCTCGGAAAAATCTATGCAACTCCATCGGCCGACGAGAGCAGCGTCCAAAAAACTCCAAGCCCTCCGAGGCGTCCTGCTCGACCGATAACGGAAAATAGCTTCACTCCTTTCCCCTCTTTAAACCACTCATCCGTATTTGCCCACGCCTTCTCTGAACACGTGACCATGAAGAAATCGGCTCCCCTGCAATCAGTAAGTCCCCATCTTTTCACTTCGTGCATCATTCAGCCGATTCCCAACTAACTCTCTCTACAGCCACCATGCGCGCCAACACCTGCCCACCAGGAATCAAGTGAGCGCACCCGGTCAGCTGCGGGCAGTGGTCATGTTGACGAAGAAGTTATTTCGGCTGCAGGTGGTGACCAAGTCGATGCAGAACCTACTCCGGCTCCGATTCCCACGGTAAGCATACCTCACTCAACCTCATCATTCGATTTGATAAGTTCGTTACTTTTCTAAACTGTTACTTTCTTTTTGCAGAATATAGCCGATCTCCTGGTCTTTGATTTGTCGGAGTTTGAAGACCCTAACGAAGGAGGCGAAAGGGCACTGGTGCCGCTCGACGCATGTCACGCTCCGCTTTTCTCTCTAAGTTAAAAATTACCGGTGAAAAATCGTAAAGAAGAAATTGCCGGAAAATCTAAAGAAAATCAAAATCCTAAAAAAAATCCATTTAATAATTGGAAAAGGCTTGGTGGAATTTTTCTTAAATTCCTCGTGTCAAAATACGCTAACAGGATTTTTATCGGAATTTTGAGCATCGGAAGCAATTTTAAAAATTAAATTAGGCTAACTGGAATTAATTTTCTTAAGAAAAAGGGGTTTTTCTTTTTCCTCCCTTTTTCCTATTTTTTCTTTTTCTCCCCGTGGCCTCCGGCCACTTCTCTTTCTCTCTTTTTCCTCCTTCCCGCCGGCCCTGGCGTGGCCCTAATCGCCGATCGGCCCAAGTCCCCTTCTCCTCTTTTTTTTTCAATTGGGCCGGCCCAACACTATTCCTTTCGCATGCGCTAAGTCCATTTGACCCCCTTCCGGTCTGGGACGATGACAAGCGGGGCCCGCTTGTCATCCCCAAGCTTGAGCTTCCCCAAGCCGCAGCTGCGCATGCCGTGCAAGCCCGCGCATCCCGGCCACGTTCCCGTGCATCTCGGCCACGTTCCAACTCAATTAACCGCGTCATTATGTGTTCCCGATTTTTCTCCACCGTTTCCCCCACTTTCCCCACTCCGCCATTCATCATGTGCGTCGGAACGGCCGAGTTAAACTCCATCACTCGCAGCCGCCATTAATGCTGAGCTCCGACGGTTTTCGTCCGTTCCCCGCTTCTCCCGGCCATGCCCGAGCTCCCTTGCCGGCCTATAAGTTTCCTCGCACTCCGGAACACGTCTCACATTCGCACTCATTCGCGTTCACTCACTCCCGTGCTCCCGCATCGTGCGACGTCCTTTTTCCGTTGCCGTGTTCACGGTTTCCGCCGTTCCCATCGAACCGCTACTCTTTTCGCCGAACCACCACCACCTCCACCTTCGCAATCACCGAGAACACACTCTCGTTGTTGTTTCCCAATTTTGAGTCGTCGAACCGCATCATTTGCCGCCTTCCTCCCGAGTTCGGCCGACGGTGAGAAAACCACCCTTTCCTCTCTTTCTCTCCCATGCCGAGCCGGCCTCGCCTCCTCCGCTCGTGCCGCCGCCGGCGCAAGCCACCGCCGCCGCCGGCGCAAGCCGCCACCGCCGGCGCAGCGCCGCCGCCGCCGCCCGCCAAGCGGGTGTCCCCCGTGTGGCCGACCCGACCCGCCACTCAGTGCCGCCACGTGGCGCGCCCAAGCCGGTGGACTCGGTCCACCGTGCACCCGTGGCTTCTCTCTCCTGCGTCACTGTTCTGTGGGTCCCGCAGTGATGTCAGCCCTTGAGGCGCTTGCGTCATAAATCGTTTTTTTCTTTTTCTTAACTAGTAAAAAGGCTGAAACTTGTAAAATTCGCAGAAAATTCATCCGAACTCCGTTTGGGTCCGTTCAACTTGCAGCGGATTTGTAAAAATGCCAAGAATATATTAAAAATAGTTTAATTGTCTGTTTTAGCTGTCTAATAGCCTGTTTTGCTGTGCTTTGTTTGTCGGTAGAATCTGGTTCCGAGGACGCTCCGGTTTATTTTGAGGTTGTCGCTGAGGTTCCGTTGGATCAAGATCAAGGCAAGTCATTTCCCTTTGAACATATTGTACCTAATTTGCAAATTCCTATTGTTTTATCTGTTGCATTAATTTATTTTATAATGCAATCGGGATGGGACCTATAGTTTTAAGCCTAGGTTGTTTAACCTGTTTATTTGATCACTGGGAATTAATTTGACTAGAAACAGGGCTAGGACATGCTTATTATGCTTAGTACAACTAGATCATAAAAGGGAAAACTAATTTATTAGAATTATTTCACATGAAATGTTGGTCTCCGACCGGATGGACCGTTGGTACCGTTAATCGATAAATTAAAACTTGACTTTTATGGTGGGCTATGGGTGCCGGGTTTTGCAAGTCGCACCCATGGCGCTTAAGGACCGGTTCGCGGGAAACCCCGGAGGAATTTTTAGTGCGTACCACAAGCCGCATGGGCAACGGCTGGGCTTGTAGTATAGCTTTTCCGGCCGACGCATCCGGCGAGGGTGAGCGTGATGGAGTGCGGACGGACCGGGAAAGGTCTATGCGGCTACCGGATTCACCTAGGCACGAGGGGGTTGCCTACCCCGGATTCCGGGTAGGGGCGAAACCCGAGGTGTGATGTCTCTTGGTCGGGAAGGGTTATGCGAATGGTCCCGTCACGGACTCCTTTTCGATATGCCATGGTGGTATGTCGACGCACGAACACGTGTTGTGGGGCCGTGTCTTGTGGGTATAGACGTACACCTCTGGCCGAGAGAGAAAAACTATTCGAATAGCCGTGCCCACGGTTATGGGCGATCATCCGATTCACCGTGATTAGTCTCATTAAAGTAATAATTTGATTAGGTGGAAATGAGGTAGAATAGTTGGAAGGATTGGGCCCGACTCAACGTGGTGTAGCGTTGAGCAGTGTATTAAAATATTATTTAATTACCTTATATTACTATTTTTGCTTTCAACTTAATGTTGTGAAATGCCCGTTTTATGCAAAAGTCAAACCTAGCCTATCCTTGAAATTTAACCCCGCACACATACCTTCTTTCGGTATGACTTGCTGAGTACGTGGTTGTACTCAGACTTGCTTCCCTTTTTCCCACCTCAGAGTTAGAGGATGAAGCTGTCGATGAGTATGCTGCCGAGTAGGCTCGTCACTGCCGTCAAGGGTTGCCTGTGGAATGGAGTCGCTGTCCCGCCAGAATCGAAGTCTAGCTCATAAGTTTATTTTTGTCTTTCCGCTGCATATGTAAGACTTTTTAATGTTTTTAAGACGTGGTTCTGTAAATACAATTTATCGTTTGTGTATCCTGGCTGGTCCTGGACAGGGTATTTTTAAATACACATTCAGCTTCGGAAATTCTGGTGGGAATTTCTGGGCGTGACAAGTTGGTATCAGAGCCGACCTTGACTGTAGGATAAGCCCACCGGTTAACCCTAAGAGCCTTCTGAAACTATTTCATCTGCATATCTCTCTTGCGTTTGGAACGGTTTCGAGAAAATTTGGGAATTCCCATTTAAAAAAAATGAATGACCTTCTGAATTGGATTTTCCGAGTATGGTTAGACTAGGGTTTTAGAAATTTTTACAGTCAGAGTGGGAATCGAATTGACTTTTAATTGACTGTCGTTTGGGAATAGTCAGGATTATGCATTAAGTCGCGTCTAGAATTTGCGGGTTACAATATTTCATGCGTCTTACTATTAATATGTAATTATCTTACTCATTAATTCATTGGAGTCTGTAGTATTTTATTTGCTCTCATGTAAAACTATTTTATGCATAAAAATATGCTTTTTATTTGATTATTCCTTTGAGTCATTTTTGGATTTTATTTAATCTGGTCCGAGCATACATTGATTTCCCCTCCTTTGTCTTCTATAGATGGCGGACCTTCCCCGACGCACTACGGCCGAAGCGGGTGACTTTGTGGCGAACCGAGTAAGATGACGTTTTTGGTTGGATACCCCGTCTTCCGGAGTACACGAAGATTCGCCACCTCAACGGCGAGTTCCCGCACCGAGTTCGCTTGGAGGTGCATGGCATTCCTACCGTGTTGCCCAACATGTTGGTGGAGTCTTGGAGGCACCTTTGAACATGCTTGTCAAGAAGCACCTACCCGATGCTTACGGACTTCGGGAGCGTCACGACGTCGATTTCCGTCGCACCGCCTACCGTTACCACCCCCGTGGTGACTACGACGACACCGGCTCCTTTCGCTCGGCAGTGTCGAAGATGACACAACCTTCGGGCGAATGACCGCATCATGCAGGGGTGGACACCTTGCATGCTAATGCGCAGGGCGGCCAAGGCCACGAACGACCGAAGTTGGTGGAGATCAACGGGTTGAAGAGTGAGGTGGCCCGCCTCAAGAGGGAGAATGCCATTCTCCGGGCCGTTCGCCTCCTAGGGGTGCCCGAATCCGCATCACTCCGAGGAAGACCACCACCGCTCCCGTGCGTATCCGGCTTGCGCATCGGAACCCTCCTCCGGCTCCGAGCCGTTTCCGGTGTTCGTGCCGCTGCGCCTCCACCGTCTCCCGTTCGGTTTCGCTTTTGACCTCCGCACTGCCGCAGCAGCCATGGGCAGAGTAGTGGAGGATGGCTGTCTGTGACGTCCGGCTCCTCCGATGAGACCCTCGGCCCTCTCCAGCGGCTCGAGCGCAGCAGCTCGGCGGCGGTTCGAGCGGTGGCGGTGAACCTAGCGGTGGTGGGACATACCTGCGGAACTCCCTGCGCCGATCGAGGAGGTTGGAGATGAGGCGAGACGACTTCGACTCCACCGACCGCAGAGCCGTTCCGAGCACTAGACCGTTTCCCCTAGTTCTTCGTGGTCTAGTCTTTGTATGGTAGTTGTGTGTTCAGTGTGTTGCTTGGGGTAGTGGCGGACCATACCCTGGTTGTGGTATGGATGTCCTTAATTAGGAGTTGAACCGTTTACTTTTCGTAATGTCAACTATCGATCGGTTAATTAATAATAAATTCGAGTTTCGAGCAACCTGTTTTTCTTCTTGTCTTTGTTTCTTTCGTTCGCTCCCTCAAGATGATGAACACCGGGCCATCCAGTCGGGACAACGGTGATGGAAACAACACACCAATCGAATCGGAAACCATTCCCAATACAGCTGCAGGCCGTGGTCCCCCTCCGCCGCCAGAGAATCAGACACTCGCCCAAGTCTTGACGAGTCAAACTCAGATGATGGCTGCAATGATGCAGCAAATGCAGCAGCAGCACCAGCAGATGCAACAACAAATGCTTCAGCAGTTGCAACAAGCACAGCTTCATGCCGCAGCTGGTCCAGTCCCACCAGTTCAGTCCAAGCTGCCAGAATTCCTACGCGTTCGCCCTCCCACCTTTTCAAGCACCACCAATCCCATGGAGGCAAACGACTGGCTCCATGCAATCGAAAAGAAACTCAACCTTCTGCAGTGCAATGACCAGGAAAAGGTGGCGTTCGCCACTCATCAGCTCCCTTCGGCATGGTGAGACAATTTCTTGGTGACCCGTCTGGCAGGGACAGAAGTTTCTTGGGCAGAATTCTGCTACAACTTTCGCAAGGCACAAGTTCCTGATGGCATTGTGGCACAGAAGAAGAGGGAGTTCCGAGCTCTGGAACAGGGCAACAAGACTGTTATTGAATACCTCCACGAGTTCAACCGCCTCGCGCGCTACGCACCGGAGGATGTGCGCACTGATTCCGAAAGGCAGGACAAATTCTTGGCTGGCCTTGATGATGAACTCACTAATCAGCTGATCTCAGGAGATTATGCCGATTTCGAGAAGCTGGTAGATAAAGCCATTCGCCAGGAGGATCAGAGGAACAAGATGGTCCGTAAGAGAAAGGCGGCCCAGTTCCGGATGAATCAGGGGAATGTCCAAAGACCTCGCTTCATGTCGGGACAACAAGGTGGACCCTCCACTATGGTTGTCCGACAGCACCGTCCCTTTCACCCTGGGAATTCCAACTCGCGTCCCAACCCCAACTTTAACCGTGGCAACATCAACAACAACAGTGGGCGTCTCATCGCAATCTGTTCCGCGCCGCGATGGCACCGGCTCGATCTGTTCAACCCAAGAAAGACGCTTTAGGGAAACCATTGGTTTGTTTCAACCGCAACGAGCTCGGTCACTTCGCGATAAGTGTCCGAAGCCTAAGCGCAACGCACCCGCATTTGTACGGGCCGGGTCAACCATGCATCGTTGAAGAGGCTCGGGATGCACCGGACGTCATTCAGGTACGTTCCTCGTAAACTCGCCCCTACGTTTTGTTTGATTCGGTGCAACTCATTCGTTCATATCAAAAAGATTTGTTGGGGAACATGGGTTAAGAAGAGAGAAACTTGTCACACCGATGCGGGTTTATACCCCGGAAATAGTCGACGTCGCCGCTATAGTCCTTCGGTGACAATAGAAATTCAAAGATCACGATTTCTAGCAAATCTCATTCTTCTTGAATCCAAAGACTTAGATGTCATCCTAGGAATGGATTGGTTGACCGGACACAAAGGAGTGATAAACGTGCAAGCACGCACCATCGGCCTAACTAGTATGGAAGGAGAAGTGGTTATTTTCCAGTCTCCTTTGTCTCGTAAAGCAAGGGGTTAGTTTGAATCAAATTACCGGTCAGGTTGAGTCAATGTCGAAAAATCAAAATCTAAGAAACTTGAGGATATACCTATAGTTCGGGAGTACCGGAAGTTTTTCCGAGATGATCTCACAACCATGCCACCCAAGAGAGAGATTGAGTTCCGGATCGATTTGGTACTGGAACCGCTCCGATCTACAAGAGACCTTACGAATGGCAGCTAAAGAGATGGCGAGGTCAAGAAGCGGAGTTGATGAGCAATTACGAAGGGATACGTTCGCCCGAGCACGTCGCCTTGGGGTGCCCAAGTGATATTTGTGGAGAAGAAAGATAAGACAAAGAGGATGTGTGTGGACTACCGCGCACTCAACGAGGTCACTATCAAGAATAAGTACCCGTTACCTCGAATTGACGACTGTTTGATCAACTTAAAGGAGCTAAGGTGTTCTCCAAGATAGACTGTGGTCGAGCTATCATCGTTAAGAATCGAGAAGAAGATATTCCAAAGACAGCATTCACTACTCGATACGGATTGTTTGAGTGCACCGTCATGTCCTTCGGACTTACTAATGCACTCGCTTTCTTCATGAACCCGATGAACAAGGTGTTCATGGATTTTTGGATAAGTTTGTTGTGGTCTTCATAGATGACATTCTTATCTATTCAAAGTCTCGAAGAAGAGCATGAACAACATCTTCGTCAAGTACTTGAAAGATTGAAGGAACACCGGTTGTACGCCAAGTTTAGTAAATGTGATTTCGGCTCAAGAAAGTTCAGTTTCTTGGTCATATTATAACCGCTCGGGTGTAGTGTTGATCCGTCAAATGTGGAGTCGGTTACTAAGTGGACCCCA
The DNA here is from genome assembly GCA_019925245.2 of Oryza australiensis. NCBI lineage: Eukaryota > Viridiplantae > Streptophyta > Magnoliopsida > Poales > Poaceae > Oryza > Oryza australiensis. The sequence goes on from JAIFGZ020000507.1 coordinate 783,140, forward strand.
CCGTTTCTCGCGATACGAAGTTTCCTTGGACTCGCGGGTTATTACCGCCGGTTCATCGAGAATTTCTCCCGAATCGCAAGGCCAATGACACGCTTGTTAAAAAAGAGGAAAAGTTTAAGTGGTCTCGCTGAGTGCAACGAAGCTTTGAAGAACTCAAGCGAAATTGGTAATCGCACCGGTCTTAATCTTGCCGGATCGGACCAAGGATTTTCAAGTTTACTTGTGATGCTTCTCGTCACGGGTTAGGATGTGTGCGATGCAAGATGGAAAAGTGGTTGCATATGCTTCACGCCGATTGCGACCTCATGAGACTAATTATCCTACCCATGACTTAGAACTAGCAAAGACTGGTTCATGCCCCGAAGATTTGGCGACATTATCTCATCGGTAACCGTTGTGAAGTTTACACGATCACAAGAGTCCAAGTATATCTTCACCCAGCCAGATCTAAACCTTCGTCGCGAAGATGGTTAGAGTTGATCAAAGACTATGACATGGGGATACACTATCATCCCGGCAAAGCCAATGTGGTAGCAGATGCTTTGAGTCGGAAGAACTACTGCAACGCCACTCATACTAAAGAACTATGCAGTGAATTACAACGAGAGCTTGAATGTCTGAACTTGGGAATTGTCAATCATGGTTATGTGGCTGCTCTCGAGACACAGCCGACACTCGTGGAGCAAGTCCGTCGGCTCAAGCTAATGACCCCGACATGGCCGAGTTAAAGAAAAACATGAGAATCGGCGAGCCAAGGATTTCTCGAAGACGAACATGGAACCATCTGGATGAGAGAAAGATTGTGTATACCCGAGAACAAGGAGTTGAAAGATCTGATTCTTAGCGAAGCTCATCAATCCCAGTACTCAATACATCCTGGAAGCACGAAAATGTATCAAGATCTCAAGGAAAAATTCTGGTGGGTTAGCATGAGGAGAGAAATCGCCGAGTTCATTGCTTTGTGTGATGTCTGTCAGCGCGTTAAGGCAGAACATCAGCGACCCGCAGGATTGTTACAACCTCTCAGGATTCCGGAATGGAAATGGGAAGAAATTGGAATGGACTTTATCACTGGTCTGCCCAGAACTTCCACTGGTCATGATTCTGTTTGGGTAATTGTGGACCGACTTACAAAAGTTGCTCATTTCATACCCGTGCATACAACTTACTCGGGAAAGAAACTGGCAGAGCTCTATTTGGCAAGGATCATGTGTTTACATGGGATACCGAAAAAGATTGTATCAGATCGAGGAAATCAGTTTACCTCAAAATTCTAGCAGAAACTGCAAGAAGAATTGGGAACTCGTTTGAACTTTAGCACCGCGTACCATCCTCAGACCGATGGTCAGACAGAAAGAGTTAATCAGATCTTGGAAGATATGTTGAGAGCTTGTGCACTTGATTTCGGTGGAGCTTGGGATAAGAGTCTACCTTATGCCGAGTTTTCATACAACAATAGTTATCGGCGAGTCTTCAAATGGCTCCATTCGAAGCATTGTATGGCAAAAAGTGCCGCACGCCACTTTTTCGGGATCGACCGGAGAACGCCGGTTGTTTGGGACTCGATGTCTTGAATGAAGCCGAAGAAAAGTCGGGCTGATCCGTGAAAGATTGAAACCGCTCGTCTCGTCGAAAAGTTATGCGACAACCGTCGAAGGGAGTTGAGCTTCGAGGTTGGAGATTATGTGTACCTTCGCGTCACTCCACTTCGGGAGTGCATCGTTTCCGACAAAAGGGAAGTTGGCACCACGTTTTGTGGGACCATACAAAATTCAGGAACGCCGCGGAGAGGTTGCCTATCGATTGGAACTTCCTCCTTCTATGGCAAGCATTCATGATGTGTTTCATGTATCTCGCTAAAGAAATGCTTAAGAGTGCCGGAGGAACAAGCAAGTCCCGATCACCTTAACATTCAAGAGGACTTGACCTATGTTGAGAAACCAGTTCGTATCCTCGACACCGGTGAAAGGAGAACCGGGAACCGAATTACCAAGTTTTGTCGTGTGCGGTGGAGTCACCACTCGGAAGAAGAGGCAACTTGGGAAAGAGAAGATGAGCCGAAAGCCGATCACCCGCATCTCTTCGCGGAACCTCCGAATCTCGGGGTCGAGATTCCGTTTAAGGAGGGTAGGTTTGTCACGCTCCGCTTTTCTCTCTAAGTTAAAAATTACCGGTGAAAAATCGTAAAGAAGAAATTGCCGGAAAATCTAAAGAAAATCAAAATCCTAAAAAAATCCATTTAATAATTGGAAAAGGCTTGGTGGAATTTTTCTTAAATTCCTCGTGTCAAAATACGCTAACAGGATTTTTATCGGAATTTTTGAGCATCGGAAGCAATTTTAAAAATTAAATTAGGCTAAGCTGAATTAATTTTCTTAAGAAAAAGGGGTTTTTCTTTTTCCTCCCTTTTTCCTATTTTTTTTTTTTTCTCCCGTGGCCTCCACCCACTTCTCTTCTCTCTCTTTTCCTCCTTCCCGCCGCCCACTGGGTGGCCCAATCGGCCGATCGGCCCAAGTCCCCTTCTCCCTTTTTTTTTCAATTGGGCCGGCCCAACACTATTCCTTTCGCATGCGCTAAGTCCATTTGACCCCTTCCGGTGCGGGACGATGACAAGCGGGGCCCGCTTGTCATCCCAAGCTTGAGCTTCCCTAAGCGCGCTGCGCATGCCGTGCAAGCCCGCGCATCCCGGCCACGTTCCCGTGCATCTCGGCCACGTTCCAACTCAATTAACCGCGTCATTATGTGTTCCCGATTTTTCTCCACCGTTTCCCCCACTTTCCCCACTCCGCCATTCATCATGTGCGTCGGAACGGCCGAGTTAAACTCCATCACTCGCAGCCGCCATTAATGCTGAGCTCCGACGGTTTTCGTCCGTTCCCGCTTCTCCCGGCCATGCCCGAGCTCCCTTGCCGGCCTATAAGTTTCCTCGCACTCCGGAACACGTCTCACATTCGCACTCATTCGCGTTCACTCACTCCCGTGCTCCCGCATCGTGCGACGTCCTTTTTCCTTTGCCGTGTTCACGGTTTCCGCCGTTCCCATCGAACCGCTACTCTTTTCGCCGAACCACCACCACCTCCACCTTCGCAATCACCGGGAACACACTCTCGTTGTTGTTTCCCCAATTTTGAGTCGTCGAACCGCATCATTTGCCGCCTTCCTCCCGAGTTCGGCCGACGGTGAGAAAACCACCCTTTCCTCTCTTTTCTCTCCCTTGCCGAGCCGGCCTCGCCTCCTCCGCTCGTGCCGCCGCTGGCGCAAGCCACCGCCGCCGCCGGCGCAAGCCGCCACCGCTGCCGGCGCAAGCCGCCGCCGCCGCCCGGCCAAGCCGGGGTGTCCCCCGTGTGGCCGACCCGACCCGGCCACTCAGGTGCCGCCACGTGGCGCGCCCAAGCCGGTGGACTCGGTCCACCGTGCACCCGTGGCTTCTCTCTCCTGCGTCACTGTTCTGTGGGTCCCGCAGTGATGTCAGCCCTAGAGGCGCTTGCGTCATAAATCGTTTTTTTCTTTTTCTTAACTAGTAAAAAGGCTGAAACTTGTAAAATTGCAGAAAATTCATCCGAACTCCGTTTGGGTCCGTTCAACTTGCAGCGGATTTGTAAAAATGCCAAGAATATATTAAAAATAGTTTAATTGTCTGTTTTAGCTGTCTAATAGCCTGTTTTTGCTGTGCTTTGTTTGTCGGTAGAATCGGTTCCGAGGACGCTCCGGTTTATTTTGTGGTTGTCAAGCGAGGTTCCGTTGGATCAAGATCAAGGCAAGTCATTTCCTTTGAACATATTGTACCTAATTTGCAAATTCCTATTGTTTTATCTGTTGCATTAATTTATTTTATAATGCAATCGGGATGGGACCTATAGTTTTAAGCCTAGGTTGTTTAACTGTTTATTTGATCACCGGGAATTAATTTGACTAGAAACAGGGCTAGGACATGCTTATTATGCTTAGTACAACTAGATCATAAAAGGGAAAACTAATTTATTAGAATTATTTCACATGAAATGTTGGTCTCCGACCGGATGGACCGTTGGTACCGTTAATCGATAAATTAAAACTTGACTTTTATGGTGGGCTATGGGTGCCCGGTTTTGCAAGTCGCACCCATGGCGTTAAGGACCGGTTCGCGGAAACCCGGAGGAATTTTTAGTGCGTACCACAAGCCGCATGGGCAACGGTGGGCTTGTAGTATAGCTTTTCTGGCCGACGCATCCGGGCGAGGTGAGCGTGATGGAGTGCGGATGGACCGGAAAGGTCTATGCGGCTACCGGATTCACCTAGGCACGAGAGGGGCTGCCTACGGATTCGGGTAGGGGCGAAACCCGAGGTGTGATGTCGCTTGGTCGGGAAGGGTTATGCGAATGGTCCGTCACGAGACTCCTTTTCGATATGCCATGGTGGTATGTCGACGCACGAACACGTGTTGTGGGGCCGTGTCTTGTGGGTACGAGACGTACACCTCGCCGAGAGAGAAAACTATTCGAATAGCCGTGCCCACGGTTATGGGCGATCATCCAGATTCACCGTGATTAGTCTCATTAAAGTAATAATTTGATTAGGTGGAAATGAGGTAGAATAGTTGGAAGGATTGGGCCGACTCAACGTGGTGTAGCGTTGAGCGTGTATTAAAATATTATTTAATTACCTTATATTACTATTTTTTGCTTTCAACTTAATCTTTGTGAAATGCCCGTTTTATGCAAAAGTCAAACCTAGCCTATCCTTGAAATTTAACCCTGCACACATACCTTCTTTCGGTATGACTTGCTGAGTACGTGGTTGTACTCGGACTTGCTTCCCTTTTTCCCACCTCGAGTTAGAGGATGAAGCGTCGATGAGTATCTTTGCCGAGTAGGCTCGTCACTGCCGTCAAGGGTTGCTGTGGAATGGAGTCGCTGTCCCGCCGAATCGAAGTCTAGCTCATAAGTTTATTTTTGTCTTTCCGCTGCATATGTAAGACTTTTTAATGTTTTTAAGACGTGGTTCTGTAAATACAATTTGTCGTTTGTGTATCCCTGGCTGGTCCTGGACAGGGTATTTTTAAATACACATTCAACTTCGGAAATTCTGGTGGGAATTTCTGGGCGTGACAACGCAGACCTTAAAGCGGTTCTAGCCGATATCGGCAATCGTCTAGAGGTCCCTCTAGAGGCGCTGGTAGCCGACTGCGGCCCAATCTGTGCTCGGTTCAAAGAAATTCAGAGCCAGTTGCCAGACATCGTGGTCGACGCGATCGTCCCGGCCACCTTTCTAAAGGCACACCAAGTGAAGTACGAGCGAGCCTAGCAGCGCCTTGCCGATCATCGAGAGAACCAGTCACTGATGGCAGCAATCAAATCAAGTCAAGAAGATATCAAGGCCAAGAAAGCCGACTTCGACGCCTTGAAGACGGAGCCGGCCACCAAACTTGAACAGCTTCGGACGCGAAGGGATCAAATAATAGCCGACTTCACCCAAATCACTACGGAGATCCAAGTGAAAGAAGAATACATGGCCGACCTGCCTAAAGAGATCGAAGACAGGATTTGACCAAGGCGGTCGTGTCTCATCTGAAGGATTTGACCAGGGCGGTGAGGCCAGTGAATGGGTCCGATGCCGATGATTCTAAGGCCATTGAAGAAGTAGATCAAATCAGGTGCAAGGTGTTGTCGGCCATAGCTAACTTTTTAAAGCAATGAGCCGATTGTAATGGCTTAGAAATTCAAACTTTTGTAATCGGCTTCGGCCTTCTGGAACTATCCTGTGATCAGCTTCTGTAAAATCTTGTCCGACATTATGACTCTATAAAAAAATTTGACGTCCACCTTTCTGTAATCGGCTTAGGTGTTGTGTATATATATGCCCCCTAATTTTTTTTTGTCTTCAACATTGACAAAATTAGGACCTTAGCACAATCGCGCATCGTTGTTATCGCGGTCGGCTAATACTGGCCGATTGCAGAAACTAGGGAAAAACTTTGCATAAAAATGACCTTAAGGCGATGTTCGCTTTAATACAGAACATCGGCTAACATAAATCGACTGAACAAACAGAGCCGAATCATGAGTTGATCCAAACGCTTGGGTAGTATTTTTTCAAATATTTTCCATTTAGAGCCCTCCCAAATACTTCTCCATTCAAACCCTCTAGCATATAAGTTCCTTTAGAGATGCATTTGTGGATCTTGAAAGGCCCTTCCTAATTTGGTGACCACTTGCCAAATTTATTGTCTCTCGTTCCAATCGGCAGTATCAATTTCCAAATGAGTTCGCCCTCTTCAAAAGACTTAGGCACAACTTTCTTATTATAATGACGGGCTACTCATTCCTTATCCCTTGTTACATTTTCCAAGGCCCTCATCCTTGATAAAACTAGGTCTTCTGATTCGTCCACCATCAGGTGATAGTAATCATCGGCTGTGAGCTGATCTTGTAGCTGAACCCGTCTTGAGCCAATGATATTCTCCCAAGGCAATACTGCTTCGTGCCCATAGACCAGCTTGTATGAAGGGACTTGGATAGATCTGTGGCATGCCATCCGATATGCCCAAAGTGACTCGGCTAATCGGCTATGCCATTGCTTAGGGTACTCAGAAATCTTCCTCTTTATTAGTTTGATCAAACTTTTGTTTGAAGCCTCTGCTTGCCCGTTGACCTGTGCATAGTATGGTGAAGAATTAAGTAATTTGATCCCCATGCCGTCGACAAACTGAACAAACTCGTCCGATATGAAGATAGATCCCTGGTCTGTTGTTATTGTTTGTGGGATGCCAAATCGGTAGATAATATGCTCTTTAACAAACTCGATTGCGTCCCTAGAATCAACCTTTTTCAAAGGAATTGCCTCCACCCATTTAGTAAAATAATCTGTTGCTACCAGAATAAATTTATGCCCTTTGCTTGAGGGTGGATTGATCTTGCCGATCATGTTGATACCCCATCCCCTGAACGGCCAAGGCTTTATGATTGAGTTCATAGCCGATGCTAGTGCTCTTTGCATGCCAAATTTTTGACAATCCTGGCAGCCTTTATAATACTTGAAACAATCCTCCAGCATCGTCGGCCAAAAATATCCTGTTCTCCGAAACAACCACTTCATCTTGTGAGTCGATTGATGCGTGCCGCATATCCCTTCATGTACTTCTCCGATAGCCACCTTAGCTTGATCGGCACTAAGACACTTGAGCAGCACACCATCAATTGTCCGATAGTAGAGATCTTCGTCAAGCAAAACATATCTTAAAGCCTTGTATCACAATTTCCTTGAAGCCCATTGAGAGGGGTTCTATAAATAGTTGTGAACTTCAGACCTCCAATCATCGGCTGTCATGGCAGCGACTTCTATCCCAACTTCTTTTATCATCGGCCTGTAGCTTGATTCCCCTTGAGCCAAATCATTGGCTTCTGTATTCTGCTCTCTGGGTATGTGTTTTAGTGTAACTAGCCGAAAGCTATCCATCAATTCTCGGCATTGTTGGTAGTAGACCATCAGCGCATCGTTCCTGCATTCATATTCTCCTGACAACTGGCTGATAACCAAAAGTGAATCCCCCATTATTTCTATGGCGTCGGCTTTGACTTCTTTGAGAAGATGCAATCCCATGAGCGCTGCTTCGTATTCGGTTTGATTGTTTGTAGCATGGGGGTCGATAGAAAAAGCAAATTCAAAGCTTGCCCCCTAGGCGAAATAATGACCAATCTGATACTGCAGCCGTTGGTGCACACCGAGCCATCAAATGTCAATGTCCAAGGCATAATCTCGATTGAGCCGATTGAGTCATCTCTGTGCTCCACGATAAAATCGGCTATAGATTGTCCTTTAACTGCCCTGGGTGCTTGATACCTCAGATCAAATTCTGTCAAGGCAAAAATCCACTTTCCAATCCGCCCTTTTAAAACTGGAGCCGATAGCATGTATTTGACAACATTGGCTTTACATATTATTGTGCATTCATTGGATAGCAGATAATGCCTTAACTTCGTACATGAAAAATATAGGCACATGCATAGCTTCTCCACTGGTAAAAAATCTTGTTTCTGCGCCCAACAACTGTCGGCTGAGATAGAAGATAGCTTTTGCTCTGCCCTCAATCTCTTGGATTAGAACTGAGCCGATTGACTTGTCATCGGCTGACAGGTACAGCTTGAACGGTATTCCCTTCCGTGGAGACATTAAAACAGGAGGCAAGCTTAAATAACTCTTGATATTATCCAAGGCCTTCTGCTGCTCTGCCCCCCACGTGAATGCTTGATCGGCTTTAAGCGAAAGCAGTGGTGTGAACGGCTCCATCTTCTTTGAAAGATTGGCTATGAACCTCCTGATGAAGTTGATCTTGCCGATCAGTGATTGAAGCTGCTTCTTGTCCTTCGGAGGTTGATGCTTCTTTGTGTAACCTCAATTCCTCTTTCATGAACAAGAAACCCTAGGAACTGCCTGGCTGACACGCCGAACGCGCACTTCAACGGAAACCCTAGGAACTGCCTGGCTGACACGCCGAACGCGCACTTCAACGGATTCATCTTCAGGCCATATTTTCTTGTCCGTTCCAAAACCTGCTTTAGATCGGCTATGTTGTCCTCTATCTCCCTGGACTTGACAACAACATCGTCGATGTAGATCTCCACCAGAGAGCCGATCATGTCATGGAAGATATAATTCATGGCCCGTTGATATGTTGCCCTAGCATTTTTCAGCCCAAACGTCATAACGACCCATTCATATAAGCCGATTGCTCGAGGACATCAAAAAGCAGTTTTGTGAACGTCCTCTTCGGCCATGAAAATTTGATTGTAGCCTGCATTGCCATCCATAAAGCTGATGATTTTGTGGCCTGATGCAGCGTCTATGAGCAAATCGGCTATAGGCATTGGGTATTCGTCTTTGCGGTAGCCTTATTTAAGTCTCTGAAATCGATGCACATCCTAAGTTTGCCATTCTTTTTTAATACTGGGACAATGTTTGGGACCCACTGGGCATATCGGCAAGGCCGAATGAATCCAGCATCATATAGCCGAGTTATTTCGGCTTTGATTGCATCATACATATCTGCTTTGAACCTCCTAGGAGGTTATTTGAATGGCCGATAGCATGCCTTGATTGGTAGTTGATTGACGACTATAGATCGGCTAAGACCAGGCATCTCGAAGTACTCCCAAGCAAAACAATCTTCATATTCTTTTAACAAATCAATAAGCTGGGATCTACAATGAGAAGATAAATTTCTGCTAATATACGTCGGCCTAGGCCTGTCTCCAGAGCCTATGTCTATTTCTTCTAACTCGTCGGCCGACGTAAAACCTTGCCCTAGCTTGCCACCGTCTTCGTCCGTGATGTCCATGCCGTAGACGTTCGAGCCCTCCACGACGTCTTGCTCAAAGCAGCAGCTGTGGCTAATCGTCTCCAATCGGCTGTATGGTAGAATCAGACACTTTTAGAAAATCAGCTTGCCAGATTTTCCCGGACAAACAATCAATGCCATCGATTTCCCAGAGTGGCAAATCAGCATTGGCGATGCTTACTGACCTGTCGACTGGTACGATCTCTATCTTGTCGCCATCCCATTGAAGTAGACACTGGTGCATAGTGGAAGGGACACAACAGTTGGCATGTATCTAGTTCCTCCCGAGCAGCAGCCTGTAAGACCCCTTCCCGTCGATGACAAAAAAGGTTGTGGGCACGGTCTTGTTACCGACGGTCAGCTCGACGTTCAATATGCCCTTGGTCTTTGATGGGTTGCTGCTGAACTCCTTTAGCACCATGTTGGTTTTGATCAGGTCTTCGGCTCCCCTTCCCAATTTCCTGAATGTTGCATAAGGCATAAGGTTTACTACGGCTCCCCCATCCACTAGCATTTTTGACATCGGCTTGCCGTTGACGAAACCTTTTACATACAACAGCTTGAGATGTCGATTTTCGGTCCCCTCTGGCTTGTCGAAAATTGCTTGATCCGGGGATAGTGCTAGTTTGACCAAGGCATCTTCGATATTGTCTGCATCGGCTTCAGGGGCACCGAATTCGGCTGGCAATATGAATACCATATTGACCGATGCAGAGACTTTGTCTTTCCATTTGGCTGCCCTTCTGGCTTGATCGGCTGAACTCTCTCTGGTCTATTCCTCGTTGGCTGTGGCGATTTTCTTTTTGGGGATCCATCGCCTCTTGATCTTACCCAGTCGACGGCGTTGTTCTTCGATCATTAGCCAAACTTCTTCTTCCCTTCCTTCATGATTTAGCCTTTGAATTCTTCGTTTCTGCGTTTTGGTGAAAAGGTCAGAGGGGCACCATTGGGGGTTGGCCGATTCTTCATCATCGGCCTCTCCTTCGTCGTAGTGGTCATCGTTCTCGTCTTCGTCGATGAAGTCTTGATGGATCGGCCCTAGCCGATCGTGAATGGGCTGCCGGTGCCGATTGAGCTGTATGGTCCACGGGACGAACTGAGTTGGACTGGTGATAGGCTGGTTTCTGTGTTCGTCCTCGCGGTATTCGTTGCAGGCCGGGCAATTATCTAGCGTTGGCAATCTCATCCTGGTTTCCCAGCAGTGCCTGAAAAATTCGCAATGCCAATGAGGATCGGCACCGATGTGATTCTCATCGTACCGACGGCCTCGCGTTTCTGGCTTCACCGATAAAACCTTTCAAACCGAGCCTCTTCCCACAAAGATTGCTATTGAGAGCGGCAACAGGGTGCAACATGTTGATCGGCGCGGCTTGGCTTCCAGTCGGCTTACCCTTTGCCTCGACCCCTTCTAATGTTTCGGCTAAGCTGTACGTCATTCTGCGCTGCCGATCAGCTTGCCTGGGGCCGGCTTGAACCATATTGATTGGGAAGGGGTTGCCATCTACCTTCATCGGCCGAGAAGAATCGGCAAACTTGAGTTTCTCGGCCTCTATTGCCGACTGGATCTATTGCTTGAAGACTTTGCAGTCGTTAGTGGCATGGGATGTAGAGTTGTGCCACTTCCAGTACTTCTTCTTCTTTAGTTCTTTAGCCGATGGGATCACATGGTTCTCAGGAAGCTGGATCTGCTACTCTTTGAGTAATAGGTCGAAGATCCTATCGGCCTTGGTGATGTCGAAATCATATTTTTCCTCTTTGGCTGTCTTCAGCAGCCATTGACAGACGATGGTCTTTTTATTCTTGGCCCATTCGGCTGCCGCCACCTCTGCATCATCGTTGCTGGAATCAAGCCTGACTCAACAATGACTTGAGTTTTGTTTTTGACGGCCTTCCTGGTGTCTTGAAACCTTTGCTCATGGGCTGTAACCTTCTGCGCCAGATGCGCCATGCTGTCGAAGTCTTGAGCGGAGAAGCGCTCGCGGATCGGCGCGATCAAGCCATGGAAGGCCAAATCGGCTAGCTGGGCGTCCAACAGCACCAGGCTGTAGCATCGGTTCCTCATCTCTCTGAAGCGTTGGATGTAGTCCTAAACCGATACGTTGTGTTTTTGCCTGATACTGGTGAGGTCCGACAACTTCATTTCATGGTTGCCGGTGTAGAAGTAGCTATGGAATTGTTTTTCGAGTTCGGCCCAGCTCTTAATTGAGTTGTAAGGCAATGAAGAGAACCAGGTGAAAGCCGATCCCGAAAGAGACAAGGGGAACAGTCGAACTCTCAGGACGTCTGTAGCCGATGCTTCATCGCACTGCGCCAAGAATCGGCTAACATGCTGGTAGGTTGATATGTTGTCCTGCCCTGAGAATTTTGAGAAGTCTGGGACTTTGTACCGGTTGAGCAATGGAATTTGCTCAAAATGCTCCGGATAAGGATACCGATACATGTTTCCTGAGTCCTTTGGTTTGAGGACAAATTGATCGCGCATGACGTCTCCAATCAAATCGGCCCACGTCCGATTGTCCTGCTGTATCGGCTCATATTGATCATATGGTGCGGGTGCTTGCCGATATGGCGGTGGTGGCATCTGACGCCTGTAGTGATGATCTTGACGGCCTCCTTGATACTGGTACTGGAACGGATGATCAGTGGGAGGCGGCCGATTTGCCGAAGGTGGCGTTGGTGGTCCCGGAACAGTTGTCGGCCACCAGCGTTGTACTGTCTATCCAGGCCGATCTGGGCAACCGGCTCTAATTGCCGATTGTCATTGAACATGTTGACGATCTGATCCTAGGGAAGTGGTTGTTGTCGGTTCAACATGGTGACCACCGGTCTCGCAGCCGACCCAGACGGATTTGGCTGGTTGAGGACCCCTCCTGGTGGCCCTTGTTGTGCTGATGGTGGAATCGGCCGATTCTGGGTGGCCAGCGTCCTATAACCCGGAAACTGACCGTCTGTGAAGTAAGTCGGCCCCCGTTGGAGTTGATCAGCTATCTTGGCATCGACCACAGTGGCGATCATATTGTTGAGGGTATTGACAAGAATGCTACTCTGGTTGACCAGCGCATGGTGGACGGCTGAATCGATTCGGTCTTGCAAAGTATGCAGGCCCGAGTCATCTTGTTCTTGAATCGGCTCCTCCACCTTCTGTTTGCCCTTTGATCCGCTGGAGGAGGACGCCTTGAGTTCGTCCATGCTGAATTTGTACTTTTGGTGCACAGCCCCAGACCTTGTCTGGGTGAACGACTCTAGGTAGTTGGCTTGAAACTCTTCTACCATCTTTTTGTAGTCGCCTTTTTCTTCAGCTGACAATTGTTCCATCTTCACAGGCACGACGTTGTCCTGTGAAACGCTGGGGCTCTTGAGGTCGACCATCTTGTCAGTTGCGTCGATGAGTCCTAGTCGAGTTGACAAAGATAGTCTCACTCGACGTGCCAAGAAGCGTGTTGATGAGAAATTTCTCTCACGCGCTGGCCTGGGAGATTTCCTTAGCTCCAGTGCAGGTCCTTCCCGGCTACCTGTGCTGCGCAGGGCGTGCCAGTTGGTTTGATCTGTTAACCAACAAGAAAAATAAAGATATATGCGTTAAGTGTTAGGTTAGATCCTATCGGATCGGCTGTAGGAGTCAATTTACATATATATGCTATCCCGAAGTGTATTTAAACCAAGTGACTAGAATAGATCGACCACGCCGAGACAGTATTAACCACTTAATCCAAGTATAAAATGGGATAATAAATATATGTTTCAACAGCCTAGCCGATACCGTAAGTCTACTGTGAATCGGCTAATACTCCGACTCATCTTATGAAAAGATATTGATCTAAGCTAAATGCGCTAAACCTAGATCAGGCGGCTGTCGGATGTGGCTGACAGACTGATTCTGGCTTAGGGCATTTAACTAGAGCAAGATCTTAATATAAGATGCAGCTTTAATAAACCTGATAGTAAATATATCAAAAAGCATATTAAAACACATAAGGTCGGCTGAAACTCCGGCACTGTCTCTAAACATATACATCTAGCCAAATAGATCATAAAAGCTTTAAAAACGACTTAACAGATCAATATTGATGCAGCATTAAGTATAAAAAGAATGACCAGATCTACTGTAGCTGATGTAAATACCTCGAGATGGTGGATATCACATATAACCTAGGCCAACCCTTAGATCTAGCTCTATCGGCTGTTGATTCTTGACAGAAACGAGCCAATGTCGAGACAGATCTAAACATTGTTCTAGATTATATGTGATATATGATAACTAGTGCAGCATAAATCATCGAATTTAGAGTGGCATAGCGATGGAAGCACTAAATTCGATGAGATACACCACTAATGACAAACATTTACCTTAATTCGGGGATCGAAACGATGCAGCCCAAAGCCGGATCAGTTGTTCGTCTAAAGAAAAAGGAGGCGATGCGCCGAAAGTTGTATTGATTGTGTGAATGATTATTCATTTACAGGGATCTCGGGTCCTATTTATACCCAAGAATAACATTATCCGTGCAAACCACGGTCTCTATCTAATCTACTATTTAAAATACGACAATATCCCGGGATATGGTCCCATGCCGCATTACAACAATCAATCTAAACAAACTCCTAATTTACAGATACAATTGCCATTACAGGACTCTATCCGTAGATGGCAATATCTTTAACGTGCAAATTGGGAACCGAATCCTCTATTTATCTTTAAGCACTTTTGTCAGAAACGGTCTTATCCTCTCCTCTGACTCAGCATCGGCTATCGGCTATCCTTGCCCGACTCAACCTCAGCCGATTGACCTCGTAGCCGATCACACCACAGCCGACTCGACCTCTGTTCTTCCGATCCGATTTCGTTTATATCTCGGCAGAGACTTAGGGATTTGGTTACCAAATTTAGCTGTTAACATAAGGTAAAGGATCAGATATTCGACTTGTGAATGGTACTTGTCTCTCGCCTTGACTTCTTTGGATGGAGGTTCATGGTATTCTTCGACGAGGGAAGTGTTTTCTAAAATATGATTCAGAATTTTCCTTCCTTCCGTCGATGTTTTATGTGAGAAAGAATCGCCTGCTGAGATGTCAAGGTATTGGGCAAATTCTTTGCCAAGACCTAACCAAAAATGTTGAAACACCACATGGTCGAGTAAAGACAAGTCACGGCCGAATTGGATTAGAGTTAAGAATCTAGCCCAGGCTGCACCTATGGTCTCCTTCTCATTCTGCCGAAAGTTGAGAACTACTCGCAGAGATGTGATACGGGTTAGCGGGAAGAAAGCAAGACATAATCTATCTCTAAGTTCCTCCCACTCAATGTTTGCTTTCTCTACGGTGAGAGTATACCATTGTTTTGCCCTTCTGGTAAGCAAAAAGGGAAACAATTTCCACTTCAAAGTTCTTTGTGTCATGCCTAAACTCATTAAGCATGAACACAATTGTTCAAACTCTTGCATATGATGGTATGGGTTTTCATGGTCATGCCCAAAGAAGGATTGCTCTCGAAACATGGCTATAAAGCTATGGCAGAGTTCGCCAGATGAAACAATTGACTCAGAAGATGATGGTGGCTCATAGAACTCACCCATCGGAGCGGATAGGCTTTCGATAGATTGCTCCATAATCTAAAAGGAAAAAAGATAAAAGATATGAGGATGACCTAGGCTCTAGGATAAAATAGCAACCGTTCCTCGGCTACGGCACCAGAAATGCTTGTTGGTATTTCTTACGACCACAGATAAAATTCACAAGTGCACGGAATACCATTGTAGCACTTCACCCGGGAGTACTCCAAGGGTATCGAATTCACGAGGAACGCTATGGATTATCTAAGAGTCAGGTTCAACCAAGGTCACCAAGAATAGGTAGGTGGAGGTATGGAGAGGATTTCTATGATTGTGGCTCTAGATAGTTGGTAATCACTTACTTTAATTACTTACTTCGAGTGTCGGCTTACACTCGGTCTACTGAATGACTCTGGCCTACAAGCTCTACGACGTACCCGAACATGGAGGCTTACAAAGGATGGACAGGGCTATCACCATTTGCCACCTACCTCTACAACCCGTGGAGTACATGGCAAAAAAAAGGGTAAACTATAGCCTAGACACCACATCTACGCTATCAAATACTATTCTAGTCTTGGCCAATAACACCTATCTTAGATTAGAGAATCTATGAATGGACGATGATCCTGTAAGTAAATGCAGTAAAGAAATCACTCAATGTGAAGTAATGCAACCATAGTAAATTGTGAACACTTACTTTATTAGAAGAAGCATCCACCGAGGTACAAAATCGAGGTCGGTGCCGAGATACCCGGCACTCTTCCGAACTACCCCTCACTCTCTACCCTATTTTATAATCACTACATACCTAACACTATGCCTTTGGAGTGGAGCTTTGATCTTCTTGAGGTGTGTTGATTGAAGTGAAGTTCCCTCCTTAAATAGCCTCCAATGGCGATTGTAATGGTGGTTTGTAACCTCCATACCTGCCTAACTGCCATTGTGGAGGGTTGTAAGTGTGCCACATGGTCGGTGGAGGGGAGAGGAGGCAACCATGGTTTGGGCGAACCCTAGTCAGCCCTTCTCTCCACCGCCTTTCACTGGTCTCTTACATATAGGCCCTTAAGGTGGTACCCAGATGTTTGGCCCCACTTTAAGTCGGTTTCACTTGACCTGTGGGCCCTCCGATCCACGGGAAGCTAACGTGGCGAGCATCGATTGGTCGGAGTTGTATTTCTTCGCCACGGGAGCATACTTTCACTTCATTTTGACGTGTTATTGACCTGCGTACGAATATCACCAACACTCATGGAAATAGTTAGTAAATAACCCTACCGCTACATTGATGTGCATCGTTTGTTTAGTTTATGCAGGAGTTGACGGTCGAATTTTGGTAGTTAAGAACCGTCAACAGTTGACAACCTAAACAACATCCTTTGGTAAGCATACATTACGTAAGGGTACGTGAAT
Source organism: Oryza australiensis (assembly GCA_019925245.2). Lineage (NCBI taxonomy): Eukaryota > Viridiplantae > Streptophyta > Magnoliopsida > Poales > Poaceae > Oryza > Oryza australiensis. Next base: position 799,415 of record JAIFGZ020000507.1, read on the forward strand.
GTGGTCTTGCTTCGATCATCTAGATGAATGGGAATTTGATGATAGCTGAAATAGCCATCAAGGAAACAGAAGGAGTGGTTTGCAAGCCGCTCCAGCAATTCATCAATGAAGGGCAGCGAGAAATGGTCCTTCTCGTGGCCTTGTTAAGCTTTCTATAGTCTATGCAAATCTCCATCCCATGATGGTTTGTTGTGGGATCAACTTATTTTTAGAGCTTTCAACGACTGTCATGCCTCCCTTCTTAAGCACAACCTAGACTGCGTGACCTACTGACTATAAGGAATGGGATAGATTATCCCAGCATGAAAGAGTTTCATGACCTCTTTTTTTATAGACCTCTCTCATAGCATTATTTGGCCTCCTTTGAGTCTCCTTAGATGGTGTACAAGACGGGTCTATAGGAATGCGATGGGTACACAGGACCAAACTAATTCCTCTAATGTCACGCCCAGAAATTCCAACCTAGAATTTCCGAAGCTTTATGTGTATTAAAAATCCTTGTCCAGGACCAACCAGGGTACACATACAATAATGTTGATATTACAGAATCCACGTCTTAAAAACAATATAAAAAATTAGGTCTTGATGCTTGCAGCGTGGCACCACCACTCCACAGGTATCTTGGGTGTCAGACGAAGCTTTCTCCTCCTCATAGTCTTCAATTGCCTCGAAGACCGGCTCTGGTGTGCAGAAGACAGATCAAGATTGAGTACTTCCCACGGTACTCAGCAAGTCATACCAGAAGAGGAGGTATGAATGCAAGGGGAGTAACTCAAGGATAAGCTAGGGTTTTAATTTGCACAAAGCAGCACTTCACAATAATAGTTGAAGGCAGAAAAAAAGTTGTAATAACCAAGTAATATTAAATCAATCACTGCACAACATTACACCACATTGTCACATGCCCAACCATCCACCTGAACTAGTCATGTTCCATAAAATCAAGCTATTAAAGGGTGAGACTAATCACGGTAAATCTGGTTGATCGCCCATAACCGCGGACACGACTATTCAGATAGTTTTACTCTGAATAGAGGTGTACATCTGTACCCACAAGATACAGCCCCACGATACGTTTCCATGTGCCGGTATACCACCATGGTACACCGGAAAGGGACTGTGACAGGACCCTTCACATAACCCCCTCTAACCAATCGCACCACACCTCGGGTTTCACCCTCACTCCTCTAACCAATCGCACCACACCTCGGGTTTCACCCTCACTCCTCTACCCTCGTGTCTCGATGAATCTAGCAGTCGATCAACCGATACACCCAGCCGACTCGACTCCATCACGCCCACCCTAACCTGGGTACGTCAGCTAGAGAAAAGCTACACTACAAGCCCAGCCGTTGCCCATGCTGGCTTGTGGTACGCACGATAATTCTTTTAGGGTTTCTCGTGAACTGGACCTTAATTTCCATGGGCGCGTCTATCAAAACCATTGCGCCCACAGACCACCATTGCCATATTTTAGTTTATTATCACTTCCATAGTGTCTCGTGATTGAATTCACCATTATAGAGTCTATACTAGAATAATTAAGTGAAATGATCACTTTAGTGAGCTAGTTGGTCTGAGCAGGGCTAAGCATATCCTAGACCAATTAACTAAACATATTAGTACGCAAGTTATCAAAGATTCAGGATAATCAAGTCATATGGCTAAGTACAATAGGTAAAATAACCCCATGAAATGACATTCTAAAATACATGTAATATTTAAGGAAATCGAGATATTTTGATAAACTAAGTACAATATGATCAAAAGTGGAGCACGACTTGTCTTGCTCAAGCTTGGGTGATCTCTCGCAACGACCTCAAAATAAACGGGTCGCCGAAATGCCGAAATCCACACAACAAACAAGGCACTCAACAAAAAACATGCTATAAATCTATTGAAACAGGAACAAAACCATTTTAATGGATTCTTGACATTTTTATGAATTTAATGAAATTTGAATGGGCTAAAATGGAGCTCGGATTAAAATGATATGAATTTTAGAAGATTTTATTTGTGTTTATTACTAAAAAATCCTTAATTAATTATTGCACAATAAATCCCTGTTGATGATGTCAGCGGCTAGGGCAGACGTCAGTGGCCGAGCGCTCACGTCAGCGGTCGCGGGATTACCGATCCACGGTGGACCGGGTCCACGGGCCGAAGGGGAGCGGTGCACCACATGGCGCCGACGTGGTGCTGACGCGATGGCCACGTGGCTGTCACACGGAGGGGGTGATCAGGTGGTCCTGATCTACCAAGGCAGATCGGACGGCCGAGATTACGGATGGGCGATGCGACACGGAGGCACGGGAGGCGCGACGCAGCGCGCGCGCGGCGGACTCAGCGTGCTCCGGCATGCGGCCCGGCCATGGCGCACAATGGATGGCGGTCGGCCGATGCCAGCGAGCAGCGGCGCAAGGTGGCGGGGAGGCGCATCATGGCGTCACACGCACGAGGGTGGCGGCACACATGAGGGCGAGGGCGAAATGGGGAAAGTGGCTTACCGGGGGCAGCCAAAGCAGAAGACGACGGTGGCGAGCAGTGGCCCAACGCGGCGGGGAGGTTTTTGGGCACGGGGAACGACGGCGGGATATGGGAAAAGAGGGGAGGCGCGACGACTTATATAGGGGCTCGTCGGGGAGAAAACGGCTAGGGGCGGTGAGATTTGCGCCGGCGTTAAGAGGGGGAAATGACCTACGTGGCCTTGGATCCAGCCATTAATGGTGTGGGCGCGACGCAGGCAGGGACGGCATGCGCGGGCCGAGTTAAGGTGGAGAAAATGCGCGCGTGGGTCGGGCGGGGGAACGACGGGTGGCGCACGGCACGGCGACAGCGCAGCGGGAAGGAAGATAGGCCCGACAGGTGGGCCCTACCCGTCGTGTCTTGGGGTGCTAGGGAGGGAGGATAGACTTTCGCGGGTGCGTGTGAAAGCGATAACAGGCCACGGCCATTGGGCCAGCCCGAGGGAAGGAGAGAGAGGGAGGGGCGCGTGCGTGGGGAGAGAGGGGTCGGCGGGTTGGGTCGTCGGCCTAGGATGAAAGAAAAGGGTGGGAAAATTAATAAAAGGGGAAATATTTCCAGGGATTTATTTAATTCTAAGAATTGATTTAATTGGTTAAAAATTATTTCTATTGCTCAAAATTCTACTAAAAATCCTTTTATTGTATTTTGACATGTAGAACTCAAGAAAAATTCCACCATGCCATTTCCACTTATACTTTGCATTTTAAAATTATTTCTTTACTCTAGGTTAATTTCAAATTTAATTTCTTTTGGAGAATTTCTTAAATGATTTTTAAAAGGAGAAACCTCTAGGGTGTGACATCTAAGGTCTTGGAGCAAGTAGCCTAGAATGGAGCGATGTTTTTCTAACATGGCAATGAGTTTGGAGATCTCGTCATTGGAAAGCTTGTCGCTTATGATGATGGGTGACTCCGCGTCGTCGTACAGGAAAGCATAGCGAAGTCCTGAAGGCAAAGGCTTAAGCTCAATCGAAGGTCGTACAGGCGGATCGGCTTTGGGCAACTCGATCGTTTCTCCCAGATCCTCCTCCTCCTTGATGTATGATTCAACATTGTTTTCAAGAATGGATTCTGGAGGCTCAAAGGGAAATACAGCCAACACTATGGAATGCTTAGGTTAGAGAGGATTCCTATGGATTAATTAACTAGACTTGAGGTAAAACTCTATTAATTGCTTCGAGCACACGCTCTTCCTGGTCTGTCAAACTGAGTCCGGCTTGTAGCTTTATGATGTACCTGAATGTGGAGGGATACAAGGGACCAACAGAGCTGTCACCACCTGCCGCCTACCTCACATTCCGTGGATGTAACATCCTCGCCCAATTAGAATTAGGCCTATGTGGCCCATGAGAGCTGTGAGCAAGGGTGGAACCAAACTTATAAAGTCTTGTCCCTCCAACCATGTCACTCCCCGGTTAACCCTTTTACACGAAGTAAAGACAAAATTGTAAGTGGGGTAGTATGTGTAAGTGGGCCCACTCATCTGATGCGCTGCGTTGTGTGGTTCCGGAGGGCGGGTTGTTACAAATGGTATCAAGAGCCGACCCTTGCGGTTGCGTGTATGTTTGCGGGCATATAGCACATGACGCATGTGGGCTCTGTGTGAGGTACATGGCATGGCATATGGCGCCGGCACTGGACGTACGGACGTGCGTGAAGAAAGGGCATGTTCCTAGACATTTGCCTATATTCCTGTGTGTGTACATGTGTAAGTTGGACCGACGGGGATGCCCTGTGCTTTGAGAGGGGCTGTATGTAACATCCTGGCCCAATTAGAAATGTGTGGCCCATGAGAGCTATGAGCAAGGGTGAAACCAACTTATAAAGTCTTGTCCCTCCAGCCATGTCACTCTCTGGTTAAACCTTTAACACGAAGCGAGGACGAAAGTGTAAGTGGGGTGGTATGTGTAAGTAGGCTCGCCCGTCTGATGGGCTGGGCTATGCGGTTCTGGAGGGCAGGTTGTTACAGTGGAACACACAACAAATTAAGGTAATAGCTAACCTAGACATCACGTCTAAGCTATTGATTACTACTCTTGCCTCATGCAAAAACTTACATCTTTATCTAGAGTCATAGTACTAAAGCACTTAATATAAATATTAAGCGATGAACCCGCAATGATGAGAATATATCTTACTTAAACAAGAAAATTAAATAACAAAAACAAATCTCGAATGCTTACTTTTATAAAAGAAGCATCCATCGAGATACAAGAGAGGAGAGAATGTCGACAACCATGACACTTCTCGGAACTTCCCATCACTTTGCCATATTTTCTGACACTCTACCTTAGAGTAGCCTTGAATGATATTGAGAGTTCTCCACTTGAGTTGTGTGTTGTGAAATGAGAGCATCCCGTACTTTTATAATGTTCAATGATGGTTGTGAATGGGTTCTCACCCAAAACTATCATTGGGAGCCAATGGGAGCTCTCCACATGGAAGATGAGGGCGAGAAGGGCCAGGCCTAGTTTAGTCAAACTAGGGCAACCGCCTCTCTCCACTGCCTTTCTTTGTGAGCTTGATATGTGGGCCTTGTGTCGATGCATGATGAATTAGTCTCAATCATCTTAATTTGCTCTTATTTGTGGGCCCTTCAATCCATATACTCACGTTTGATTGGCTAGAGGTGTGTTTCTTCACATGGCATGTGTATTTTCATCCATAATCTCCTGCATACAAATATTTCACCAAACTTGTGAAAATGGTTAGTAATAAACTCTACCACTATGTTTGTTGTTTTATTTTTTTTATTTTACATAGGAATTGACGGTCAGATTCAGCATTTAAGAGCCATCAACAATGGAGAGGATTGGTGAGCTCAGCCCTGTGACAATCCGGCCCGCAGGCACAGGTCGGCGGAGTCAACGGCGCGTTAGGGGGTGGGTGGGTGTCCTCGACCCTTGCAATGGTTGGGTCCTACGGTGACGACCCTGGGAGGCGATGTGGTCAAGTGGGGTTGAGGCTAGCCCGCAGGTGGGTGTCGGCGAGTGGTGTCTACACATTGGTGGTAGTTGAGGATGGTGGGCAATGCAGACACGACTGCAGGGAGTGGCTAGGCAACAGGTGAAAGCCTAGCCTATTGGCTTGCTGGTGGGCTAGTACTGGTGACACTTTCGAGTGCCATGGTCCCTCTTGAGGGCAATGTCGAGTTGTCTCGCTTTCCCCTTGGCAAGACACTCCGGGTAAAAACCTTGTTCAGCCTTCCTAGATGGGCGACGAACAATGCTTTCGTATCGCATCCTCGCTGGAGCCGTCGTCTAGGTGGTCCTGTTTCCGTCTTCCGCCTTCACACGAGTGTGCCAACGCTTCTATATAACAACGGGTCTTTACGAGGGAGAGTGGAACCTTCTTCTCTCTCGCCCTCTTCCTTTGCAACCCCTCTCGATTGTCCAGTAGCCATGGCTTCAGTTGTTTGTAGATGTTGTTGGGCAGTTCAATTGTGACTGTGTTGTGGCTCTAGTGGCGCCCGATCTTGTGTAGCGACGGTTAGCATGCTGCTAGTACGTCCTTTGGCTCGTGTAGGCACTGTCGGCGTGTGGTGGTGGTTTTGTTTTCTTTCCTGGTTATAGCTTTTCAAGGTTGTAGTCTTATTTTTTTCCGCTATCGAATTAATCAAACATCGTACCGTTTGGTGTTGTTTGTTTCAATAAAACCTCAAATACCTGTAGCTCATAACGATAACATGAACACATGTTCTAAGCACTGAGGGTTCAATTTTTATACGTTGCAAAGAAAACATAAAGATTGCACACAATGATTTTTCTGTGTTTAAAAAAAGTGTCGTCATGCTTGCTGGTTGGTGCTATCTCGGCCATTCATGTGTTGTTCTCACGTACGTATAACTATAACCATCGTTAGTCGCATAATGTTTTTCTTATTTAGTAGGACATAGATATAGAGAGAGTATGTTAGATCAATGGACGTAGCTAATTAACTATAGAGGGAGTATATTAGATCAATGTTTTTCGTAAATGAAGAATTACCGGTATGCTATAACGGGTAAAGATAATTTTTAAAATTTATTAAATTATGTTCGTTGATGTCTCTGATGGCTCTTGTGGAGATTATGGCAATCGGGTATCTACATGGCAAGTTTATCTGACTAAAGGTAGGGATAGAATGTGCCTGCCATATCTGTAAACCAAATATGACTTGGGTGTTACGTTGCCGATTGAGATAAGGCAACGACCCATAGTCACGGTTTGGTAAGATTAAGGAAACCGACTTAGAGTAAGATAGGGTTTCCGATCTGTAAGCCCGCCTCCCAAGACTATATAAGGGGAGTAAGGGGCATCCCTTGAGGGATATGCGAGATCAGAGTTGATAAGCAAGAGTTTTAGACTTTAGGAGCCTTAGATCTTGAGATCAATATACACTCGGCGGATCGAATCCCCGAAACAGGAGTAGGGTATTACCTCATGAGAGGGCCTGAACCTGTCTAATCCCGTTTTCCGTCTAACCCACTGTGCTTGGCGATCTTGACTGCACCCCCAAAATTCTATTGCCGAAACCAAGTTTCGACAGTTGGTGCTCCAGGTAGGGGATCCGCGCGTCAAGACTTCTTCAACAATCTCGCCGACGAGCGTGATGGGATCTTCTTCAGGATTCGGCGACTTCGTCGCCAACGACTTCGACAAGTTCTCCTCCTCCGACTCGGACTCGAACCAGTCGGAAGGAGAGACCCACTCGGCGCCGTTTGGGCTCCCACACAGCGCCAAGATCTACGACGACATCTTGAAGTCCAAGATGCAGTCCGCCCACTCCGACGAAGGAATTCACTCGGACCGTTCGGACTACCGAACGCCGCCGAAATCTGCACCGATCTTCTCGTCCCCCCAACAGAGACGATTTACTCGGAAGAAGACCTCTCGGCGCCGTTTGGATTACCAAACGCCACTGAGATCTACGGTAAGCTCCTCTCCCCCGAGTCGAGGTCGACCTACTCGGAGGAGTCCGCTTCCTCAAGCTCGACTGACCGGAACGATCCGCATCCGAGCAACCCAGATCGAGGAGGTCGCCATCATCCTCCAGCCATTCGGCTCATGCTCATCTTCGGAGCTCAACGAGTATCTCAGCTCCACAGGCTTTGATGACCTCTATGGCATCCCCTCGGACGAAGCCGACGACTTCGACTGCAATAAGGACTACGAGCCGAAGTGCTTCGATGTCCTCATGGCTGAGGTGGCCGAGTCCGACTCAGCCATGGCCCGCAGGCTCATGGAAGAAGAGCGAGCCAGGATCGAGCAGGAGCGCAAGCTGGCAGAAGAGGAGAAGAAACGCAAAGAAGAAGCCGACAAGAGAAAGCAGGATCTACAGCAGCCGGACGGTCCGCTCAAGAGGCTATTCTTCAAACGCGAGTTCGCAACACTAATATCTTCCAGACGCCACAGCAGAACGCTGTTGCTGCCCTCACACTCCTGGACATCGTCATCGAGACGACACCCCCCGACGTGACTCCAATACTAGACAAGATCAAGACCATCGTCGCAACCACAGCCAACGGTCATCCCTCCACCTCAGCACGAAGGCCGACTGAGTCTGTGGCTGAAACGCCCGACAAAAGCCAGCTCCCGCCGCTAAGGTCAAGAGACTACAAGAGGCCCGAGCCAGACTGGTCGACAACTAGGCCAAGAGGCCCACGCCACGAGTCCACGCAGAAGCATCAGGAGCAAACGGCCGACTCCCGCGAAAAGCGACATGGACGTCCACCCGTCCACCACCGCGTCCGCCGCAACAACAGCTCCGGCTACCGAACCAGCCAACCGAGGACCTCGCCGAGCGATCTGCGGGAAATCCTCGATCGCCGCTACCAAGAGCGAGATCAACGCACTCGGGAAGATTGGAGGGGATCACCCAATAGCAATGACAATGGAGTGCCAGCTTTCACTCGGGAGCTTCGTCGAGTGCACTGGCCGAATGGATTCAAGCCAACCGGAATCGAGAAATATGACGGCAAGACCGACCCCGAGTCATGGCTTACCGTGTACACTCTCGCCATCCGCGAAGCAGGCGGCGACAACAAGGCTATGGACAATTACCTGCCCGTGGCCCTCGCCAACTCAGCCAGGAATTGGCTCACGAGCCTGCCAAGAGGCTCAATCGGCTCGTGGAGTGAGCTGAGGGACCACTTCATCGCCAACTTTCAGGGCACCTTCGAGAGACCCGGCACCCACTTCGACTTGTACAACGTCATCCGGCCGGACGAACCTCGAAGGACTACATCCGGCGCTTCTTCGAAAACGCAACAAGATCCCCAACATCACCGACGACATCATCATCGCCGCCTTCCAGAAGGGAGTTCGTGATGAGCTGCTAATCGGGAAGTTCGGGCGCAAGCCACCGAAGACGGTGAAGCATATGTTTGAAACGGCAAACTCCTACGCCAAATCCAATGATGCCATCAAAGCAGCGCGCCAAGACCGGCCCGACAGGAGGGATGACAAGCAGGCGGGAGGAAGCCGGAATCCTAAGAAGGATAACAGCAACAACAACAATCAGGACCAAAAGGACCGCAAGCGCCGATCCGAAGATCTGGTTGCCGCAACCTCCAACTCTCAACGCCGCCCCCGAGTCACGGCCTACGACGCCATCATGAATGCTCAATGCACTCATCATCCCAATCACAAGCACGCTACTAAGGACTGCTTTATTTATAAACAGTTCGCCGAGCAGTATGCAGCGCAACTCAACAAGAAGCCGACTGATGAAGCCGGTCCATCGGGTGCCAAGAAAAACAACGCGGCTGAGAATGCCGAGCCTTTCCAAGACCCCATGGGAGAGCTCAATCACATCTTCGGGGGGCCGTTAGCCTATGAATCCAAAAGAAAACAGAAGCTAAACGACCGAGAGGTCAACGCGGCGCAGCCCGAGGTCCCTTAGTACCTACGATGGTCGGAGGTGGCCATCACTTTTGACCGATCAGATCACCCCGACCGAGTGGTTCACCCGGGGCGCTATCCACTCGTCTTGGACTCGGTGGTCCGCAACATCAAGCTTAAGCGTGTCCTCATCGATGGGGGCAGTGCCCTCAACATTTTGTTCGCCAAGACCATGGACGAGATGCAGATCCCGAGGGCCGAACTGAAGGCAAGCTCAGTCCCCTTCCATGGAGTTATCCGGGGCTGTCATCTACACCACTCGGGCACATCGCCCTCCCGATCACCTTCGGAGTTCGAGAAAACTTCCGGACGGAGAACGTCACTTTCGAGGTGGCCGACTCGAAACGGCCTACCACGCCATCATCGGAAGGCTGCGCTCGCCAAATTCATGGCGATACCCCATTACACCAACCCTCGCATGAAGATGCCGGGTCCCAACGGCATCATCACTCTTTGCAGCGACGTGAAGCAAGCCTTCACCGCGACAAGGAGAGCCGTGACATGGCCCAATCTCGCGAGAGATCACGTGGCCAGCAAGAAATCCGATTGGCTGCATCGACTTCGGCAGAGGGTGAAATCCCCACGAAGAAGATAGCCAAATCAGGATCCGGTGACGCCAAGACCAAGAAGATCTCCCTTGATCCATCGGATCCCTCGAAAACTGCTGTAATCGGCGCTGAACTAGATCCCAAATAGGAAAGTGCGCTCGTCACCTTCCTCCAAAATAATAAAGATGTTTTTGCTTGGAAACCATCCGATATGCCCGGAATTCCTAGGGAGGTGATCGAGCACTCTTGCACATCAAAGATGACGCAAAGCCGATAAAACAACGATTACGCAGATTCTACAGATCGAAAAGATGCCATCAAGGAAGAGCTCACAAAGCTCTTGGCTGCCAGCTTTATCAAAGAAGTCCTACACCCCGACTGGTTAGCCAACCCAGTTCTGGTCCGCAAGAAGACGAGGCAATGGCGCATGTGTGTTGACTATACCGACCTCAACAAAGCCTGCCCCAAAGATCCATTCGGGCTGCCTCGCATCGACCAAGTCGTAGATTCAACACCGCGCCAACTCCCGAGCTTTTGGACTTACTCGGGCTACCACCGATCAGTTTGAAAGAGTCCGATCGCCCGAAGACATCGCTCATCACTCCGTTTGGGGCCTACTGCTACATCACCATGCCTTTCGGCCTGAAGAACGCCGGCGCCACATACCAACGCATGATCCAGAGATGTTTCCAAACGCAGATCGGCAAGAACGTGGAAGCTTATATCGACGATGTCGTCATCAAGACCAAGCAGAAAGAAGACCTGATCGCTGACCTAGAAGAAACCTTCGCGAATATCCGGCCCTTCAGAATGAAGTTGAACCCGGAGAAGTGCACTTTCGGCGTCCCATCAGTCGGCTTCATGGTGTCACATCGCGGCATTGAAGCCAATCCAGAGAAGATCAATGCTATCTTGAACATGAAGCCCTCGAGTAACCAGAAGGATGTCCAGAAGCTCACTGGCTGCATGGCGGCGCTAAGCCATTTCATCTCTCGACTCGACGAACGAGGCATGCCCTTCTTCAGATTGCTAAAGAAAACGGACGACTTCCAATGGACCACGGAAGCCCACAAGGCCTTTGAAGATTTTAAAGAATTCCTTACAACGCCGCCCGTCCTAGCCTCACTCCGACCCAGGAGCCCCTGCTGCTGTACGTATCAACCACTCACCAAGTGGTTAGTACGGTCCTCGTGGTCGAGCGCGAAGAAGAAGGGCGGGTCCAGAAGATTCAGAGGCCGATCTACTTTGTTAGCGAAGTGCTGGCAGGAGCCAAAACTCGCTACCCGTAGGTACAAAAATTGCTTTATGGTGTCCTGATAACCGCGAGGAAATTGGCGCACTATTTTCAGGGTCACTCGGTCACCGTCGTCACCACATCCATAGCCGGGAGGCAACTGGGCGCATCGCGAAGTGGGCCCTGGAGCTGATGCCGCTGGACTTAACGTTTAAGGCGAGGACGTCTGTCAAGTCACAGGCCCTGGCGGACTTCTTGGCCGAGTGGACCGAACAACAAGAAGATGTACCTCGGGAAGATCTCCAATATTGGACCATGCACTTTGACGGATCCAAGAGGATCACCGGCTTAGGAGCAGGAGTTGTGTTGATCTCCCCGACTGGGGAAAAGCTAAGATACGTCCTCCACCTCCACTTCTACGCCTCACATAACGTCGCCGAGTACGAAGCTCTGCTGCATGGACTGCGGCTCGCGGTTTCACTCGGGATACGTCGGCTCGTCGTGAAGGGGGACTCCCAGCTGGTCGTAAACCAAGTGATGAAAGACTGGTCCTGTCTAAACGACACCATGGAGGCCTACTGACAAGAGGTCCACAAACATGAAGACAAGTTTGACAGACTCGAACTATCACATGTCTTAAGACACAACAACGAAGCAGCTAACGAGTTGGCGCAATTCGGGTCCAAACGCGAAGCCGCCCCAACAGACGTTTTTGTCGAGCACCTCTATGAACCAACCATTGCGGCAAAGCCAACCCCCGACGAACAAGCTGCAAACGAAGTCGTCATGATTGACGCTGACTGGAGGACACCACTCATCAAATTTTTAACTCAGCAAGAGCTACTGGAAGACCGGGATGAGGCAGAACGTGTCCGACGTCGTTCCTAAGCTTATGTCATGGTTGACTCTGACTTATACAAGAGAAGCCCCTCCGGAGTCCTGATGAGATGCATCACACCAGTGGAAGGACGACAGCTGCTCCAGGACATCCACTCGGGCATATGCGGAAACCATGCGGCAAAGACGCACCTTGGTGGGCAAAGCCTACAGACAGGTTTTTCTGCTTACCGCGGTCTCCGACGCGGACAAAGTGGTATGAAACTGTGAAGGCTGCCAATTTTTCGCCGACAGAGCCATGTCCCACCCAAGAGCTACAAACAATCCCACTATCCTGGCCGTTTGCGGTATGGGGCTTAGACATGGTCGGCCCTTTCAAGAAGGCTCCAGAAGATTCACACACTTATTCGTCGCAATCAACAAGTTCTCCAAGTAGATTGAAGCTAAGCCGGCCGCCACAATTACTGCCGACAAAGCACGGGACTTCATCCTCAACATCGTGCACCGCTTCAGCGTCCCAAACAGGATCATAACCGACAACGGGACACAATTCACAGGAGGCATCTTCAAGGAATTCTGCGAAGACATTGGAATCAAGATCTGCTATGCGTCAGTTGCACATCCCAAAAGCAACGGACAAGTCGAGCGGGCCAACGGCATGGTCCTTCAAGGCATCAAGGCCCGCGTGTTCGATCGCCTAAGTCCTTACGCAGGCAAGTGGGTTCAAGAGCTCCCCTCGGTTCTATCGTCTCTGCGGACCACACCCAGTCGGGCTACCGGCCAAACTCCTTTCTTTCTGGTCTATGGCGCAGAAGCCATGCTGCCAAACGAGATGGAGTATGAATCCCTCCGAGTCCGTAGCTTCAACGATGAACGCTATGACCCAGACCGAGTGGACGACCTCACCCGACTGGAAGAAGCCCGAGAGGCAGCCCTCATCCAGTCAGCGAATTATCTTCAAGGGCTCAGACGATACCACAGTTGCAACATTCGAGCACGAGCTTTTATCGTTGGCGATTTGGTTCTACGCAAGGTTCAGACCACCAAGGACCGCCACAAATTATCCCCCTTATGGGAAGGACCATACATAATCGCTGAGGTGACTCGGCCAGGTGCATACCGATTAAAGCGAGAAGACGGATCTATGGTGGAGAATTCCTGGAACATCGAGCATCTTCGACGATTCTATGCTTAAACTGACTTAAGTTTCATGTTTTTCTTGACTGCCAACCTCAAGCAAGATGACTTCTTGAGTTAGCAGTCGGGGGTTGTACATATGTCAATAAAGCATAGTTTTTCTCATCAACTTTTGCGCCTGATTTGGTTTATCGTTGGTTAGCGATCCTTGATTCGAGTTCAGTGCATAAGGACTGAGAATTTTTCGATGACCTAATCAGGCTTAGGCTTGGTGACAGTCGGACGGAAATTACTTAAGAAAATGTACATGAAAACTCGGATCAAAGCATTAACATAAATAGACTGAATATTTACAGGAAGCATCAGAACGTCACAATCATACAATGTCTACAAGACAGTGATTACAAGACAATTAAGGCCGGAAATTGTTCACTACATCAATGGCAATCCTCTTAGCCAAATCCTGCGCCTCACTGATCATGTCCAGGGCTTGCTCGTCCGAGGTGCCATCGGCAAAGCCTTTCCCGACTGAGTTGACATCCACTCGGGGGTAGAGAGATTTGGTCTGCGCAAGAGCAAGGCCAGCCCCCATGGTAGCAGCCTCGGTGATGTTCGCCAAGTATTGGTCAGGGGCTCTCCACAGTTTATCGAAGATTTCGACTGGATCCAGTGAGCTAGCCCCGACTCCCTGATGAAACAAAGATAACAGGATTGGCGTTGCAGCGTTGGCGACATCTTCTCGAACCCTTCCAGCTTGTTTGACCCTCTCAAGTAAGACGTCGTATTGAGCTCGGGTCTTGACTTTGTAAACTGCCAAAAGAACATGATCACGCAAAGTACTCGTAGACAAAGCAGCACAAAGAATGTTACTTCAAAAGAAGCTCACCTTCGAACTTGGCCTCCAACTTGGTCTTTCCGAGGCTGATTGCCTCCAGCTGGACCTGGAGCGAGTGGACCTCTAACGAATTTTCTACAAACAAGAAAGTCTATCAACAGCCAGGATCAACATGGAAACCATAAGGAGACTGGGAGGGTTAAGCTTACTCCCGACTGATCCCCGGAGGTTGAGGTTTTCCTCCCGGAGTTCAGCTATTTCCCTCCTCGCCGCCTCTCTCGATGCGGCCTCTTCCCGAGTGGTCTTCGACTTTGGCCGGATATCCTCCAAAGAGTTTAAATGCGGGACCAACTTCTCTAGTGCCTCGGACTTGGCCATGGATCGACAATACTCCTTCGTAGGCAAGATCCAAAGTTGACGACCGAAAAGAAATGATGATACAATAATAGAAAAGATCAAGGCTTACGTTGAGTAGCCGAGTCGCCTCATTCAGCCGTTGATGAGGGCATCCCTTTCCTCGCTTTCGCTTGCTTATCTAGGATGATGCCCGCCTCGGCCTTTAGAATCTCGCCACTCGATCTTAATCGGGGAACCTGTGTTTCGTAAGATCGTAACTGGGATCTCCTCTACCGTGGCCTGATCGGAAGAACAGATGAAGACACGAAAGATTTGAACTAAAGATTAAAGACAAGTCGATTCAAGACTTACCGGCTTCGGCGGCTGAACTCTTGACTCGGAGCAGCCCGGTGGTCTTTTCCTTCGGCTTTTCACCGACGGTCTTCGCTGGGGCTCTCTCGAGCCGCACTGGGGCTTCTCCGTGGCCGATTGGTTTCCATCGGGATGTCCCTACCGGCGGTCGGGGGCTCCTTCCTCGGGATATCTTTCTTTGGAGGTGAGGGCTTTTTGCCCGGAGCGCTCTCTCTCGGGAGAGGGCTCGGGGTCTTGGTTCCGCAGGCTTGGATGCCTCGGATGCAGCAACCGGAGTTGGCCTTTCGCTCTTCCCCGGCCGGGTCTATATCTTGGGGCCTCCTGCCAAACAAACGACAAATGTAGTTGGAATAATGACAGAGAAATTTTCGAAGAGCTTAGCCTCGTCATGAGGTGTACCGGACGACCGACGGATCTTCGGCGCCGCTTTCGGCGACGGCCTTGGAGGGTTGTTTCGACCGGAGGAGCCGGTGTTAGTGATATGCCCTAGAGGCAACATGGAGATGTTGGATATCACGTCAATGTTTATGTATAAATGAATAAAGTGTTATTCGGTTCCATGAAATAGACATCTTGTATTGATCAATAAGTACGTGACTTATTTATGAGACTCTATATGTATGAATCTATTTCTAAACGATCCACGATCATATGACATATTGTTGGAACAAATATGATTCTAAGATCGGCATGTTTATTGATTGATGATCATGTCTCATAGATCATGGGTATGGAGATACTAAATCAATAAACATGGACATATGTGTTGGAGAACACATTGTTGGATAGACCTACCATGAGACACTACAGAATTAATGTGCCATTAGTTGGTCTCGGGTAGTGTTGGTACAAAGTCCTTAGACTGAGATCACCATGGATTCCAACATGTGTAGTAGCCTACTTTGGGACTACCAAACGCTATTCCGTAACGGGTAGTTATAAAGGTAGTTTTCGGGTTTGCTATGAAACATGGAGTGGGATGTGAGTGATCAAGATGGAATTTGCCCCTCCTTTGGAGAGATATCTCGGGCCTCGAGGTAATGGATTATGGAAATGCATGGCCATGCTAAGTTGATTGAGGAGTTAATCATGTACGAGATAATCCAATACGGTTCGAGTGAATGGTTAAGCTATTGAAGGGATGGCACACATCTTGCCTATAGCTTAACCGGTATCGTGAGGCAAAGGGATTTTTGTACACATTACAGGTTCGAGCCGATATTATTCTTGTATACTATGGTGTCAATATGTGCTGCTAGGCGCCGCTGTTGACAGTCGGCTGAGTTAGACTCGAGCCGACGATCGGCTAAGTTAGACTATAGCCGAAACCGAGTATACCTGAACCTATAGGGTCGCACGCTTAAGGGGATAAGAACAGCATTCGAGTTGGACTCGGATACGGCTCGATCGGATAGGGATCCGATCGGATAGAGTCCTATGGGCTTACGACGTGTGGGCGGCCAACTCTATGAGATACGGATGAGATCCGATTCAAAATAGAGTCCTAATCGGCCACTAGTCCCGTCGGCCAAGTCTATATAAAGGAGGGAGGGGTGGAGAGTTGCGGCATGTCAATTGCATCGCGTGCAACGAAGTCGCCGAGATCAATCTCCACGGAAACCTTCCCCACTTTCGAGCCAAACCCTAGCCTTGCATCGCGTGCTAGCACACGGGTGTACGGCGTTTTGTCCCCGGACGTGTGGATACCGGTAGAGGCGCTGCTACGTTGCGCGCCGTTGATCGCCGTCGGCTTGCGAGAATCGGCTGCACGTTCCGGATCGGATAGCCCCGATTGGTTTTCGCCGCACACTCCAATCGGTAACGATCTATCGGCCCTTACTTGCAAGTGTTCCTGGTTTGCGCGGTAGAAAATTTTTGTTTTCGGCTAGCGTAGCTTCCGCGTAACCCTTCGATGGTATCGAGCTAATCTTGCTTAGTTCGGGTTTTAGATTGGATCCGGAACAAGTTTTGCGCACGGGTTGATTAGATCAATCGGTTTTATGGGATCGTTGAGGAGAGTTAATGGTAATTGCGTTCCTTGATAGTGTATCGGAACGGCGTAATGTGATTACGTCGAAGCAATTTCCATATAACTCGGTTTGAGTCGGCTTCGAGATAGCGTTCCTTGATAGTGTATCGGAACGGTATAATGTGATTATGTCGAAGCTATC
This sequence comes from Oryza australiensis, assembly GCA_019925245.2. NCBI lineage: Eukaryota > Viridiplantae > Streptophyta > Magnoliopsida > Poales > Poaceae > Oryza > Oryza australiensis. The sequence continues at coordinate 816,291 of JAIFGZ020000507.1, forward strand.
TCGTAGTCCGATCTTGTTAGTGCCTCGCGCTGCGCGCAAACCATCTCCCTTGATAGTGTATCGGGACGGCATAATATGATTATGCCGACATGGTTTCCGTAAGCGATTTCATAGATTGGATCTATGAATTTCGTGTGGTGTTCCGGGCGCCGCCGTGTGCGTACCCCCTTATAGGTCGTCTCGATGCCGTAGCTCGCGATAAGTAGAAAACGTTTCTACGCCTAACTTGTTTTTGCAGAGAATGCTTTGAGATGGTATGGCCCTATTGTATGTATGAGATGTATGAGATGCATGTGATGCATGTAATATTATTTCATATGTGCAATCCATGTAATATTCTTTCATACGTGCAATGCTTGTAATATTCTTTCACGACCTGCGAGTCGATGTAATCTTCAATTAGAGCTTCTATAGTAGTAGCTTAGTTTGAAGAAATCAAGCATTCGGCACTCGAAAGAACGGTGATGAAGATGGAGATCCTCAGACACCGCATGGAGATGGAGATCACCATGTGAAGGGGGCCATACTATTTCACTATATGCTATTCTTCTTGCTTTCATATGTGATATGTTTGTTTGATAGGATAGCATCCCTCGCAAAATTAAGTAGTAATGATGCCCTTCCAAATGTTGCACCGTCACCGTTATGCTCATCAATGGTGGGTCGCAAAGCGAGTGCCATTCTCTATCATAACACGAGGGGGTATATGTCGACATATACATGCGGGAGCATTTGGTTTACTTAACAAGGCTATCAAAACAGTTTTGGGCCTTGGGGCATAGGTTGGCGCCGGGGCATGGAGATACCACACCAACAACAAGAGTCACATAGAGATGTGATTAGCAAGGTGTTGCTTACCGATGTTACTAATTTTCTAGCAAAGTGATGCCAAAGCTCACTAGAAAATTAATTAACATGTGGATCTTAACCCAATACGTAACCTAGAGGAAGGTGGAAAATACGTAATGGGAGTCTAATGTTAAATTGTTTAACAATAGACATAGCATAAACATTGTGCTAAACTTTGCTTTTTCTTTGTAGAATAAATGGCGGCTAATACTACACCCGGTACCTTTAATTTGCGATCTATTCTCGAAAAGGAAAAATTAAATGGAACAAACTTTATGGATTGGTATCGCAACTTGAGAATTGTTCTCAAGCAAGAGCGTAAGGAGTACGTTCTTGAAGTACCCTATCCCGAGGATTTGCCAAATAATGCCACTTGCAAGCGCACGGAGGGCTTATGAGAAGCACACTAATGATGCCCTAGATATAAGCTGTCTCATGCTTGCTACAATGTCCCCGAGCTTCGAAGCAATATGAGAGCAGCGATGCTCACACTATTATTCGGTGGATCGCGTGGCATGTTTGAGAACCAAGCTCGGGCCGAGAGGTTCAACACCTCAAAGTCCTTGTTTGCGTGCAGCAGCTTGTTGAGGGGAATCCCGTCGATCCGCATGTGATAAAGATGATTGGCTACATTGAGAGTCTGGAAAACTAGGTTTTCCCCTTAGCCAAGAGTTGGCTACCGATGTGATTCTCCGTCGCTCCCTCCGAGCTTCGAGCCATTCATATTAAATTATCACATGAACAATATGGATAGGACCTTGGCTGAATTGCATGGGATGCTAAAGACTGAGGAGAGTATCCAGAAAAACGGTCATCATGTGATGATGATGCAGTAAGGCTAAGCGCAAACCACTGTCAAGAAACTTTGCACCAAGAGGAAGTTAACTCCCGATGAGATCGCGAGTGCCTCTAATGCAAAGAAGGGCAAGAAGGGTCGGCGGCATCGATGCCGTTTGCTTCTCTTGCAAGGAGACGCCTTGGAAAAGGAACCGCAAGAAGTACATGGAGGATCTCAAGAAGAAGCAAAGTACGACTTCGCTTCGGTATTAATGTTATAGACATTAATCTTGCTACTTCACCTACCGACCCTTGGGTATTTGATACCGGATCGTAGCTCATATTTGCAAATCGTTGTGGAATGAGAAGAAGTAGAAGATTGAGAAGGGGCGAGGTGAACCCGCGCTGGGCTCGGCAATGGAGCAAGCGTTGCTAGAGTTGCTTCGTGGCATAGTACCACTTCATGTACCTTCGTGGATTAGTTTTGGAATTAAATAATTGTTATTGTGTTCCAACACTATGTCAAAACGTTATTTTCGCTTCATGTTTGCAAGCGGAAGGATATGATTTTAGATCAATGAACAATGGTTGTTCAATATATCTCGTAGATATGTTCTATTTTCATGCTCCATTGGTGAATGGATTATACGCTTTGAATCTTGAAGCGTCTCCCATCTATAACATTAATACAGTAAAGGCAACTCTCTAATGATATAAACCCCACGTTTATCGGCATTGCCGCTTAGGCCATATAAATAAGAAACGCATGGAGAAGCTCCATAAGGATGGATTGCTTCACTCTTTTGATTTTGAATCATTTGAGACATGTGAGTCTTGTTTACTTGGTAAGATGACAAAGTCACCTTTCACGGGACACAAGTGAAAGAACAAGTGACTTGTTGGCACTCATACAACCGATGTATGTGGACCAATGAGCTCAACGGCCAGAGGTGGTTATCAATACTTCATTACCTTTACCGATGACTTTAGTAGATATGGTTATATCTACTTAATGAGGCATAAGTCCGAATCCTTTGAAAAGTTCAAAGAATTCCGAATGAAGTACGTAATCATTTAGGGAAAACAATCAAGTTTCTACGATCAGATCGTGGAGGGGAATACTTGAGCCAAGAGTTTGGTAATCATCCGAAAGATTGTGGAATTGTTCCACGGTTGACTCCGCCAGAACTTCGCAATGGAACGGAGTGTCCGAACGGAGAAATTGCACCTTGTTGGACATGGTGCGGTCGATGATGAGCCAAAGTGATCTTCCGTTATCCTTCGGGGATATGCTCTTGAAACACTTGTGCTCACACTAAATAGAGTTCCATCTAAGTCATTGAAAAGACACCATATGAGATATGGATAGGGCAACCCCTAGTTTGTCTTTTCTCAAAATTTGGGGATGTGAGGCTTATGTAAAACGTTTACAATCGACAAGCTCACACCCAAATCGACAAGTGCTTCTTTGTGGGATATCCTAAGGAAACTAAGGGATATTACTTTTATAATCGGGAACAAGGCAAAGTGTTTGTCGCCCGACATGGTGTCTTCTTGGAGAAAGAGTTTCTTTCAAGAAGGGTTAGTGGGAGCAGGGTGCATCTTGAAGAAGTTCAAGAAACACCGTAAAACGTTTTAGTGACCACGTAACCACAACAGGAGGAGCAAAGTGTTGCGTCACGGATTGTAGACACCACCCCCACTGAGGTCCGAAAGATCACGTCGTGCACCGAGCAGTACACAGTGCGGAACAACGTGATATATTGTTGTTGGACAACGATGAACCTAAGACCTATGAGGAAGCGATGGTGGGACCCGATTCCAACAAGTGGCTTGGAGCCATGAAATCCGAAATAGAATCCATGTACAATAATCAAGTTTGGAACTTGGTTGATCCACCCGATGGTGTCAAAACCATTGAGTGTAAGTGGGTTTTTAAGAAAAGGCCGATATGGATGGAAATGTTCACATCTATAAGGCGCGATTGGTGGCGAAAGGTTTTAAACGGATTCAAGGAGTTGATTATGATGAAACCTTTCTCGCCCGTCGCAATGCTTAAATCTATTCGGATTATCCTAGCGATTGCTGCATATTTCGATTATGAGATATGGCGGATGGATGTCAAAACGGCTTTCCTAAATGGAAACCTAAGCGAGGATGTATACATGATACAACCTCGGGGTTTTGTCGATCCGAATCGCTGGAAAGATATGCAAGCTACGAAATCTATTTATGGATTGAAGCAAGCATCTCGGAGTTGGAATATTCGTTTTGATGAAGTAATCAAAGGGTTTGGTTTCATCAAAAATGAAGAAGAGGCTGTGTTTACAAAAAGGTCAGTGGGAGCGCAATTGTATTTCTAATCTTATATGTGGATGACATATTATTGATTGGAAATGATATCCCTATGCTAGAATCCGTCAAGTCTTCATTGAAAAATAGTTTTTCCATGAAAGACTTAGGGGAGGCAGGATACATATTGGGCATTCGGATCTATAGAGATAGATCCAAGAGGCTAATTGGATTAAGCCAAAGTACATACATTGACAAGGTGTTGAAAAGGTTCAACATGCATGATTCCAAGAAAGGTTTCTTGCCCATGTCACATGGCATTAATCTTAGCAAGAATCGGTGCCCTCGACACATGATGAGCGGAATAAGATGGGTATGGTTCCATATGCTTCGGCAATTGGATCCATCATGTATGCCATGCTTTGTACACGCCGCATGTCTCGTACGCTTTGAGTGCTACGAGCAGATACCGCCGATCCAGTGAAGGTCACTGGATGCCATCAAGAATATCCTTAAGTACTTGAGAAGAACTAAGGATATGTTCCTAGTCTATGGAGGTGAAGAAGAGCTCGTTGTAAGTGGTTACACCGATGCTAGCTTCCAAACAGGACAAGGATGATTATAGATCGCAATCGGGTTCGTGTCTCGCCCGAACGGAGGCGTAGTCGTGGAAGAGTTCCAAGTAGGATACCGTTGCTGATTCTACAACGGAGGCCGAGTACATTGCTGCTTCTAAGCCGCAAAGGAGGCTGTTTGGATCAAGAAATTCGTTTCGAGCTTGGTGTGATGACTAGTACGATCGGTCCAATGTCTCTCTATTGTGACAATAGTGGAGCCATTGCGCAAGCCAAGGAGCCGAGGTCACATCGAAGTCCAAACACATACTTCGGCGATATCATCTCATCCGCGAGATTGTGGACAGAGGTGATGTCAAGATATGCAAAGTGCACACGGATCTCAACATAGCCGATCCGCCGACAAAACCTCTCCCTCGGCCGAAGCATGAGGCGCACACAAGAGCAATGGGTATTAGATACTTACATGATTGACTCTAGTGCAAGTGGGAGATTGTTAGTGATATGCCCTAGAGGCAACATGGAGATGTTGGATATCACGTCAATGTTTATGTATAAATGAATAAAGTGTTATTCAGTTCCATGAAATAGACATCTTGTATTGATCAATAAGTACGTGACTTATTTATGAGACTCTATATGTATGAATCTATTTCTAAACGATCCTCGATCATATGTCATATTGTTGGAACAAATATGATTCTAAGATCGGCATGTTTATTGATTGATGATCATGTCTCATAGATCATGGGTATGGAGATACCAAATCAATAAACATGGACATATGTGTTGGAGAACACATTGTTGGATAGACCCACCATGAGACACTACGGGAATTAATGTGCCACTAGTTGGTCTCGGGTAGTGTTGGTACAAAGTCCTTAGACCTGAGATCACCATGGATTCCAACATGTGTAGTAGCCTACTTTGGGACTACCAAACGCTATTCCGTAATCGGGTAGTTATAAAGGTAGTTTTCGGGTTTGCTATGAAACATGGAGTGGGATGTGAGTGATCAAGATGGAATTTGCCCCTCCTTTGGAGAGATATCTGGGCCCTCGAGGTAATGGATTATGGAAATGCATGGCCATGCTAAGTTGATTGAGGAGTCAATCAACGGGCGGATAATCCAATACGGTTCGAGTGAATGGTTAAGCTATTGAAGGGATGACACACATCTTGCCTATAGCTTAACCGGTATCGTGAGGCAAAGGGATTTGTGTACACATTACAGGTTCGAGCCGATATTATTCTTGTATACTATGGTGTCAGTATGTGCTGCTAGGCGCCGCTATTGACAGGTCGGCTGAGTTGGACTCGAGCCGACGATCGGCTAAGTTAGACTATAGCCGAAACCGAGTATACCTGAACCTGCAGGGTCGCACGCTTAAGGGGATAAGAACAGGCATTCGAGTTGGACTCGGATACGGCTCGATCGGATAGGGATCCGATCGGATAGAGTCCTATGGGCTTACGACGTGTGGGCGGCCAACTCTATGAGATACGGATGAGATCCGATTCAAAATAGAGTCCTAATCGGCCACTAGTCCCGTCGGCCAACTCTATATAAAGGAGGGAGGGGTGGAGAGTTGCGGCATGTCAATTGCATCGCGTGCAACGTAAGTCGCCGAGATCAATCTCCACGGAAACCTTCCCCACTTTCGAGCCAAACCCTAGCCTTGCATCGCGTGCTAGCACACGGGTGTACGGCGTTTTGTCCCCGGACGTGTGGATACCGGTAGAGGCGCTGCTACGTTGCGCGCTGTTGATCGGCTGTCGGCTTGCGAGAATCGGCTACACTGTTCCGGATCGGATAACCCTGATTGGCTGTTTCCGCTGCACACTCCAATCGGTAACGATCTATCGGCCCTTACTTGCAAGTGTTCCTGGTTTGCGCGGTAGAAAATTTTTGTTTTCGGCTAGCGTAGCTTCCGCGTAACCCTTCACCCGGGACATCATCGTCCGAGTCGTCTATGACGAGCCTCCTTTTGCTCGCCCGTTTGTTGGTGTCCTCACCCGGGGCCGCCCGTTTCCCGACTGGATCACTTTGGATTTTCACTCCACCGGTCGGCTTCTTGGCAGGGCGAAGCGGCACGTCATCATGAGGAACTTTGTACGGTTTCAAAATAATGGAGGCATTTTTCTGCAAGATAAATTCACACAATACTAAGAGGTATGACATCAAGATTGCAAGACAGTACAAAGAGGTCAGTCGGCTTACCGGAGGAGGAGGCCGGTAGAGACTGAAGGGAAGAACCGGCAGCACGAGGGCGCGCTCGACTGCAACTCCAGTCGAGAAGATCTTGTACATCCGGATCTTTAGGATCTCGAAACTAAGGGGATCCCGGTCTTCCCGATTGGGGTCCTTTCCGCCTTCGTACTCGAAGGCTGGCTTCGATCGTTCTTTGATTGGTGCCAGTCGGCTCCTGATGAAGTGCCAAGTGATCTGTTCGCCGCGAAGGCCTTTCTGCTTCATCTCCAAGATCTTCACTAGCAATTTGTTGGCTTCATCCCAATCTTGGGCTACCGGCACAGTACTCCAAGTATGCTTAGGCACAGGGGGAAGGCCGACAAATGCTGGCAGGCTGGGTTCGAGGTTGCTGATATAGAACCAGATTGCATGCCAGCCCTTGTTGGAGGATTTCAAGGGAAGAGAGAAGTACTCCTTGCGGAGAGATCCGCGGAGTTGAAAACCCGCTCCACCAACAACGCATGGATGGTCCTTATTCGGATGCGGTTTGAGGTAAAACATGCGGCAAAAAAGTTGGAAGTGGGGGAGGATGCCAAGGAAAGCTTCACATACGTGGATGAAAAGAGCGATGTGAAGCATGGAGTTGGGGTTCAGATGATAGAGTCGAAGACCATAATAATCCAGAAGCCCCCTAAAGAACTCGGAAGTGGGGAGGCTGAACCCGCAGTAAAAGAAAGATGTGAACACAACGAGCTCACCAGTGTTTGGTGTTGGGAAATCTTCACCCGCCGCCGGGCGCCAACCCACAATCTCCTTGGGAGAAGCACGCCGTGCTTCACCATCTCCTTGAGGGTGGACTCCCTCACATCCGAAGTGGCCCACTGCTCAAAGGGGATTTTCTTTTCGTCCACCATGAGCGTGGTTTGGATGAGTGACAGATCTGGCTAAAAGGTTGGGGATTTGAGATGGGGATCTTGGGAGCTGGATGCGGAGGCAATTTGTGGCGAAGGATGAGCTCCTGGGTCGATGGATTCTGGTGCGCGCAAGTCTAGGGTTTTCCGCAGGGAGCTGGTGAACAGTGCTGCGAAAAGAGGAAATTTTTGGGAAGACGAAGTGGCGGGGATGACCTCGAGGCTTTGTAAAGAGATTTGAGGGTTGTGCTAGGTTTTCTCGTGATTGGGCCAAGCCCATGAGAGACCTGCGGCCCAGTTAAGGTGTGGCCCGACGCGTGTCCTTAGGGATTTAAGTGGATGAGCTTAAGAAAATTTGACTTGGCAATATGCACGTGTCCGAATGCCCTATACCTTTGTAAATCCTTTCATACCGCGGTTTGCTTGACTTCGTGAGAAGCTAGCACGATGCAATTTGAAAGGTGACCAACAGCTAAGATTTTTTATAGTTGCCTTCATAACAAGGGTTGTTTGGTTCTTTAGCATTTGATTGGATGATTATATCAATGCTATTTTTCCACCTTGGTGAAAATCTTTATAGATTGAGACCAATATTATGGCAAGAGCTATTTAATAACTTGGTCATATTTTTCAGACGACTGAAAAACTTATTTACCCATGAGGGATGATTAAAATATTTGTTCCGAGATGACTCGGGCAGATCCACTCAGACAAGGATGAGTTTACCGAGTGCTTTCCACTTATAAGGATTGATTAAGTTATTTGTCTTGAGGCGACTCAGGCAAATTCACTCGGATAAGCATGAGCTTGCTGAGTGATAAGATTTTTTATATTTGCTTTAGCATGAGTTAAGCATTTACATGAGTATGTGCTTAGATATTAATTTTGAGAATTTTTTAGATATTTTCCAGCCCTTCACAGTCTTCGGAGCCACTCGGGAGATTCAGGCAGAGATGATGGAATCACTTGGCGTAAGAAGCACTCGGCCAAAGAGGTTTTTGGCTGTGTGGTGTCTTGGTTTGAAGCTGAGTTGTCTCGTCGACTGAAAAGGACTCGGGGGCTACTGTAGAGATTATGGCAATCGGGTATCTACATGGCAAGTTTATCCGACTAAAGGTAGGGATAGAATGCGCCTACCATATCTGTAAACCAAATATGAATTGGGTGTTACGTTGCCGATTGAGATAAGGCAACGGCCCATAGTCACGGTTTGGTAAGATTAAGGAAACCGACTTAGAGTAAGATAGGGTTTCCGATCTGTAAGCCCACCTCCCAAGACTATATAAGGTGGGTAAGGGGCGTCCCTTGAGGGATATGCGAGATCAGAGTTGATAAGCAAGAGTTTTAGACTTTAGGAGCCTTAGGTCTTGAGATCAATATACACTCGGCGGATCGAATCCCCGAAACAGAAGTAGGGTATTACCTCACGAGAGGGCCTGAACCTGTCTAAATCTCGTTTTCCGTCTAACCCATTGTGCTTGGCGATCTTGACTGCACCCCCAAAATTCTATTGCCGAAACCAAGTTTCGACAGTTGGTGCTCCAGGTAGGGGATCCGCGACATCTTGCAGAACATGTTTCTCACCATTCAGTTGTTCTGTTTTCGTACTTGTTTTTTTAGAGAAGTGATGAAAATTTAGCCATCGTCATCTCCATGCCTTCCGGCTTGATACACGCTTAGCCATGTTATCTGCCCTCGTCTGATAAGCAACGGGGGAGATGTGCTGACCACGACCACGATAAAGATTGATACACGCCACATAATTAACCTCTGCCTTCTTTCTCTGACACGTGTTGCAGATATGACTACAACGATGAGAAGGAAGGGTATGGGATTAGGCTGGTTTGGACAGCACAAATCGGAAAGGAACCAGGGAGAAGGATCAGATGTCATGTGCCACGAGGATAAGAACACGGAACCGAATAGAATAGGGTATCGCGCGGTAAAAAAATCCTAAGATTTAAAACATTTTTAGCTCATCTTTTTTTTCACGTGCCAACCCACTTCTCTCCTTTCCCTTTTTCCCATCCATTTGAGCCACTCCTCCTTTCTTTTCCTCCTCGGCCCAACAGATGGCCGGCCCATCAAGCTAGCCCAGGTTGCCTCCTCCCTTTCTATATGGCGCGTCGGGCCCATTGGCCAGCGTCATCGTCTTCCTCCAGACCATACCGAAGTCCTGTTGCTGCACAGTGTCGAAGTTGATCTCCTTCTCAAATCCAGCTTCTCCACCGCTTGTCCTTTCAAATTGGATGAAAAAACAAAATCCCCTCGATCTCCTCTCCATAAATCCATCGGATTTCGGACCGTTTATATCCTTCACGTGGACAACGTCACCAAGAATCGGATTAGTGAATCGCATGACGGACGAAAAACCCACACTAGAAAATATACGCGTGCATTATAGCGAACGTCATTTTATTTTATCATAATTATTTCAAATTTAAAGTCTCATCTAATTTTAATTTATATTTTTTTATGTTTTCACCTGAGGTCTATTGTTCGGCACACTTGAAATACTTAAATATACTTACGCGAGTGATTTAGATTTAATTTAATTTAATTTGAATATGAAAGGTGAGTATGTTTTTTCTATTGCAAAATATAAACTAAAGCTAGCATCAAAATATAAACACTCAAGTGATTTTTTTTAAAATAGCTAGGCGAACTACGGGTTAATTTTATAAATACTCAAAGGGTTTTATGCAAAATAGTCAGACGAACGAAATTTGTTTTATAAATAGTTATAGATATAGAAATAAACAAATAACCGTCCGTCATGTAAACGAGCATCGTATCCGAGAAAGCCTTATAAATTTAGCATCAAGGCCTCCAATACGTAGGTCAGGTGATTCGTTAAAATTGGTGAGTCATCTTCTTTTATTCCTTTTTCAAGAAATAGCATACCCTTATCGACGTGTCAATATTTATGAATTGGACCGTCATATTTATTAAAAGGTTTTCTTGGCAGCGCTGTAACAATTAATAGGGGTTCGTAACAAGAAGTGGTGATGACACCTTGTTATCATCATTGTCGATCGGTTCATAAGTATCGCCGGCCGGCCAGGAAAGTCCATTGTATGATATTCTACAGTATTATTGTATTAACAATGGTGTGGTCATGTTAGGAGGCAGGCGTGATGCTGCATGGCACACGCATATATGTGGCTGCGAGCACTGGATAAAGAAGATTAGTTGTCCAATCCAACAATAAAATTATCCCTACCTAATTGCGATCAAGCAATGCAAATCACGAGGCATTTCATTACAAGTTTGGAATCACTACTACACAAATGAAATAAAAGGGCAATATAAATGCCCACTTTAACCAACACCTGTAATACTTTTTCAGCCCAAGTATATACTCATAAAACATTGTTTAACATAACCGACATCTATGTGATAACATAGTGTTTTGATTCCCAATAAAAACCGACACCTATAAAATTACGTTATAATTTTTTAAAAAAAACCAATATTATTCCTATATTACATGTCGGTTTTATCACACCACTACAACAAAGTTGGCGCCTGGCCAGCGGCCTGTGTGCCTGTGCGGCTCTGTTTGATGGGCTGCCTAGGCTGTGTATGTTGGGTCGGTTGGCTAAAATATGGAAATATCTCGACCAAATACAGGATTTTGAAAATACGGAAAAAATACTCTTCTGTTTCTATCTCTTTTTCGAATAGGCTCATTCCGCATCCCGTCCCTTTTTAAATTTTTTCACGAATGCGAAAACGGTCGGGTCAAATGTAAAAAACAGACGGTACGGGATGAGATTTTTTCCGTCCGTTTTCAACCCTAACAGTGGAGCATCCCCGGCACAGCAGGGGCCTCATCTCCCTGCCGTGGTGGACAAGGCCAAATCCAGAGCATCGGTGGCCTCCTGCTTCCTCCTGGCATGGCAGCGACCACTGGCGCAATGGCGCCGCATGTGTTGCATCTTCCCAGCGTGGCGGTAGAGGCCAAATCAGGAGAGCAGCAGCCTCCCGATTCTCCCCGATGTTGCAGCGGCCATTGGCGCAGCGGCACTGTGTGGGCCATGTCTTCTCAATGCAGCGGCAGTCACCGGCACAATGGCATCTCCCCAGCGTGGCGGCGGCGGCCAAATCCATAGCAGCCGCCCCTCCCGCTCTCCCTTTCACCTCTCGTGATTATTTTGTGATCATTCCGATTGAATTGGGATTTAGTTTTTTTGTTAGATTTTTGATGCTTTTGTGATGATTCTGAGATCGGGTTTCAAATCTTAGCTCGAAGCATCGGCTTTATTCCGAGCAGATGCATCGAGTCGTCTGTTTTTTATTCCTAAAACCCTAAATGCGTCGGTTCTTAAAGTGACATTTTTTATTTTCATATCTGTCTCGCCTGCAATGTGTTGGTTGGAAAATTCAACACTATGTGTCTATAAGGGTTTCAATAGTAATGAATTAAAGTATATAATTACCTTTGGAAATTCTTTTCAACAGAAGCTCATAATTAAGAGATAAATGTGAAATAATCTTGCAAGCAGGGTAGTTGCTGATATACTGGATGTCGAAACTTGGTTTCCGCAATAGAATTTTTGGGGGTGCAGTCAAGATCGCCAAGCACAATGGGTTAGACGAAAAACGGGATTTAGACAGGTTCAGGCCCTCTCGTGAGGTAATACCCTACTTCTGTTTCGGGGATTCGATCCTTCGAGTGTCTTTATTGATCTCGTGATCTAAGGCTGAAAGCTAAAGGCTCATGAAGCATACGATATGATCTATCATATCCCTCAAGGGACGCCCCTTACCCCCCTTATATAGTCTTGGGAGGCGGGCTTACAGATCGGAAACCCTATCTTACTCTAAGTCGGATTTCTCAATCTTACCAAACCATGACTATGGGCCATTGCCTTATCTCAATCGGCAACGTAACACCCAAGTCATATTTGGTTTACAGATATGGCAGGCGTAATCTATCCCTACCTTCAGTCGGATAAACTTGCCATGTAGATACCCGATTGCCATAATCTCCACAGTAGCCCCTGTGTCCTTTTCAGTCGACGAGACAACTCAACATCAAACCAAGACAGTATATAGCCAAAAAACTCTTTGGCTAAGTGCTTCTGGCGCCGAGTGATTCCATTATCTCTGCCTGAATCTCCCGAGTGACTACAAAGACTGTGAAGGGCTGGAAAATATCCAAAAAAATAAATACCTAGATGCACCTCTTGATACACCTAATTAAGTGTAGCCCCCGGCTGTATGATTAGCCAAAAATAGACAAAACATATGAGCAAGGACTATAAAGAATCATACTCATGTAAATGCTTAACTCATGTCAAAGCATATATAAAAAATCTCATCACTCAGCAAGCTCGTGCTCATCCGAGTGAATTTGCCCGAGTCACCTCAAGACAAATAACTTAATTAATCCTTATAAGTGGATCTGTCCGAGTCATCTCGGAACAAATATTTTAACCATCCCTCATGGGTAAATAAGTTTTTCAGTCGTCTGAAAAATATGACCAAGTTATTAAATAGCTCTTGCCATAATACTGGTCTCAATCTATAAAGATCTTCACCAAGGTGAAAAAATAGCATTGATATAATCATCTAATCAAATGTTAGAAAACCAAACAGCCCTTGTCATCAAGGCAACTATAAAAAGCTTAGCTGTTGGTCACCTTTCAAATTGCATCGTGCTAGCTTCTCATGAAGTCCAGCAAACCGCGGTATGAAAGGATTTTCAAAGGTATAGGGCATTCGGAAACGTGCATATTGCCAAGGCAAATCTACTTAAGCTCATCCACTTAAGTCCCTAAGGACACGCGTCGGGCCACACCTTAGCTGGCCACAGGTCTCTCATGGGCTCGGCCAAATCACGAGAAAACCTAGCGCAACCCTCAAATCTCTTTACAAAGCCTCGAGGTCATCCCCGCCACTTCGTCTTCCCGAAAAATTCCTCTTTTCGCAGCATTGTTCACCAGCTTCTTGCGGAAAACCCTAGACTCGCGCGCACCCGAATCCATCGATCCAAGAGCTCGTCCTTCGCCACAAACCAGCCTCCGCATCCAGCTTCCAAGACCCCCATCTCAAACCTCCATCCTTTTAGCCAGATTTGCTTCCCACCCTAACCACACTCATGGCGGATGAGAAGAAAATCCCCTTCGAGCAGTGGGCCACTTCGGATGTGAGGGAATCCATCCTCAAGGATATGGTGAAGCACGGTGTGCTTCCCCCCAAGGAGATCGTGGGCTTGCGCCCGGCGGCGGGTGAAGACTTCCCCACCCCGAACACCGGTGAGCTGGTTGTGTTCACATCTTTCTTTTACTGCGGGTTCAGCCTCCCCACTTTCGAGTTCTTTAGGGGGCTTCTGGATTATTATGGTCTTCAGCTCTATCATCTGAACCCCAACTCCATGCTTCACATCGCTCTTTTCATCAACGTATGTGAACTCCTTGGCATCCTCCCCCACTTCCAACTTTTTCCCCGCATGTTTTACCTCAAACCACATCCGAATAAGGACCATCCATGCGTTGTTGGTGGAGCGGGTTTTCAACTCCGCGGATCTCTCCGCAAGGAGTACTTCTCTCTTCCCTTGAAATCCTCCAACAAGGGCTGGCATGCAAACTAGTTCTATATCAGCAACCTCGAACCCAGCCTGCCGACCTTTGTCGGCCTTCCCCCTGTGCCTAAGCATACTTGGAGTACTGTGCTGGTAGCCCAAGATTGGGATGAAGCCAACAAACTGCTAGCGAAGATCTTGGAGATGAAGCAAAAAGGTCTTCGCGGCGAACAAATCACTCGACACTTCATCAGGAGCCGACTAGCACCAATCAAAGAACGATCGAAGCCAGCCTTCGAGTACGAAGGCGGGAAGGACCCCAATCGGGAAGACCGGATCCCCTTAGTTTCGAGAACGTGAAGATCCGGATGTACAAGATCTTCTCAACTGGAATTGCGTCGAGCGCGCCTCGTGTTGCCGGTTCTTCCCTTCGCCTCTACCGGCCTCCTCCTCCGGTAAGCCGACTGACCTCTTTGTACTTTCTTGCAATCTTGATGTCATACCTCTTAGTATTGTGAGAATTTCTCTTGCAGGAAAATGCCTCTATTATTTCGAAACCGTACAAAGTTCCTCATGATGACGTGCCGCTTCGCCCTGTCAAGAAGCCAACCGGTGGAGTGAAAATCCAAAGTGATCCAGTCGGAAAACGGGCGGCCCCGAGTGAGGACACCAACAAACGGGCAAGCAAGAGGAGGCAAGTCATTGACGACTCGGACGATGATGTCCCAGTCCCTCCAGCCGAAGCGACCCCTCCAAGGTCGTCACCGAAGGCGGCGCCGAAGATCCACCGGTTATCGAGGTACGCCTTATGACTGACGTCCGGCATTACATTGAAAATCCCTTTGTCTTCATTCCAACTGAGCGCGTCGTTGGATTAGCAGGAGGCCCCAGGATATAGATCCTGCCGGGAAGAGTGAAGGGCCAACTCCAGCCGCCGCGTCCGAGGCGCCCAAGCCTGCGGAGCCAAAACCCCGGAGCTCTCTCCCGAGCGAGAGTGCTCCGGGCAGAAAGCCCTCGCCTCCAAAAGAAGATATCCCGAGGAAAAAGCCCCGACCGCGGCCGGGACGTCCCGACCGGAAACCGCCGGCCGCGGAGAAGCCCAGCTGCCGCAGATCGAGAGCCCCGATCAAGACCGCCGGTGAAAAGCCGAAGGAAAAGACCAGCGGGCTGCTCCGGTCGAGTTCAGCGCGGCCGGTAAGTCTTGAATCAAAATCTTGTCTTTAACCTTCCGTTCAAACCTTTCGTGTCTTCATCCTGTTCTTCCCGATCGCGCCCACGGTAGAGGAGATCCCTAGGTTACGTCTTCGAAACCCGGGTTCCCCAATTAAGATCGAGTGGCGAGATTCGAAGGCCGAGGCGGGCATCATCCCTAATAAGCAAGCGGAAAGCGAGGATAGGGATGCCCTCGTCAACGCTGAATGAGGCGACTCGGCTACTCAACGTAAGCCTTGATCTTTTTCTGTTGTCGTATTATCATTTCTTTTCAGTCGGTCAACTTCGGATCTTGCGTGCAGAAGGAGTATTGTCGATCCATGGCCAAGTCCGAGGCGCTCGAGAAATTGGTCCCACATCTGAACTCCCTGGAGGACATCCAGCAGAAGCTGAAGACCACTCGAGAAGAGGTCGCGTCGAGGGAGGTAGCGCTAAGGAGGGAGATAGCTGAACTCCAGGAAGAAAACCTCGACCTTCGAGGTTCAGTCGGGAGTAAGCTTAACCCTCCCAGTTTCTTTATGGCTTCCGCGTTGATCCTAGTTGCTGATAGACTTTCTTTTTTGTAGAAAATTCGTCGGAGGTCCACTCGCTCCAGGTCCAGCTGGAGGAAATCAGCCTCGGGAAGACCGAGTTGGAGGCCGAGTTCAAAGGTAAGCTTCTTTGAAGTAACATTCTTTGTGTTGCTTTGTCTTCGAGTACTTTGCGTGATCATGTTATTTTGGCAGCTTACAAAGTTAAGACCCGAGCTCAATACGACGTTCTTCTTGAGAGGGTCAAACGAGCCGGACAGGTCTGGGAAGATGTTGCCAACGCAGCGACACCAATCCTGCTGTCATTGTTTCATCATGGAGTTGGGACCAGCTCTCTGGACCCAGTTGAAGTCTTCGACAAGCTTAGGCGAGCCCCTGACCAGTGTCTAGCCAACATTTCTGAGGCGGCTGTGATGGGAGCGGGCTTCGCCCATGCACAAACGAAGTCACTCTACCCTCGAGTGGAGGTGGATTCGGTCGGGGAGGGCTTCGCTGAGGGAACTTCAGATGAGCAGGCTCTTGATTTGATTAGCGAGGCACAGGAGTCGGCTAAAAAGGTGGCTGCCGATGTAGTAAACCATTTCTGGCCTTGACTTGACTTGTAAGGATTGTCTTGTAAACATTGGATGCTTGTGACATTCTGATGTAGAGTTGTGAATATTTAGTTTTTTTATGCTAATGCCCTGATCCGAGTTTTTATGTGAAATTTCTTAAGTAATTTTCGTCCGACTGTCACCGAGCCTAAGCTCGATTAAGTCATCAGAAAATTCTCAATCCTTAAACACTGAACTCGAATCAAGGAACATTAAACAATGATAAACCAAATTATGCACAAAGGTTGATGCGGAAAACTATGCTTTATTGACATATGTACAGCCCCCGACTGCTAACTCAAGAAGTCATCTTGCTTGAGGTTGGCAGTCAAGAAAAACATGAAACTTAAGTCAATTTAAGCATAGAATCATCGAAGATGCTCGATGTTCCAGGAGTTCTCTATCATAGACCCGTCTTCACGTTTTAACCGATATGCACCTGGCCGAGTCACCTCAGCGATTATGTATGGTCCTTCCCATAAGGGGGATAGCTTGTGACGGTCCTTGGTGGCTTGAATCTTGCGCAAAACCAGATCGCCAACGATAAAAGCTCGTGCTCGAACATTGCGACTGTGGTAGCGTCTGAGCCCTTGAAGATATTTTGCCGACTGGATGAGGGCTGCCTCACGGGCCTCTTCCAGTCGGGTGAGGTCGTCCACTCGGTCTGGGTCGTAGCGTTCATCATTGAAACTGAGGACTCGGAGGGATTCATACTCCATTTCGTTTGGCAACATGGCTTCTGCGCCATAAACCAGAAAGAAAGGAGTTTGGCCGGTAGCCCGACTGGGTGTGGTCCGCAGAGACGATAGAACCGAGGGGAGCTCTTGAACCCACTTTCCTGCGTAAGGACTTAGGCGATCGAACACGCGGGCCTTGATGCCTTGAAGGACCATGCCGTTGGCACGCTCGACTTGTCCGTTGCTTTTGGGATGGGCAACTGACGCATAGCAAATCTTGATTCCGAAGTCTTCGCAGAATTCCTTGAAGATGCCTCCTGTGCATTGAGTCCCGTTGTCGGTTATGATCCTGTTTGGGACGCCGAAGCGGTGCACGATGTTGAGGATGAAGTCCCGTGCTTTGTTAGCAGTAATTGTGGCGACCGGCTTAGCTTCAATCTACTTGGAGAACTTGTCGATTGCGACGAATAAGTGTGTGAATCCTCCTGGGGCCTTCTTGAAAGGGCCGACCATGTCTAAGCCCCATACCGCAAACGGCCAGGATAGTGGTATTGTTTGTAGCTCTTGAGCTGGGACATGGCTCTGTCGGGCGAAAAACTGGCAGCCTTCACAGGTTCGTACCACTTTGTCCGCGTCGGAGACCGCGGTGAGCCAGAAAAAACCTTGTATGTAGGCTTTGCCCACCAAGGTACGTGCTGCCGCGTGGCTTCCGCATATGCCCGAGTGGATGTCTTGGAGCAGCTGTCGTCCTTCCTCGGGTGTGATGCATCTCATCAGGATTCCGGAGGGGCTTCTCTTGTATAAGTCGGAGTCAACCATGACATAAGCTTGGCAACGACGTCGGACACGTTCTGCCTCATCCCGGTCTTCCGGCAGCTCTTGCTGAGTTAAAAATTTGATGAGTGGTGTCCTCCAGTCGGCGTCAATCATGGCGACTTCGTTTGCAGCTTGTTTGTCAGGAGTTGGCTTTGCCGCAATAGTTGGTTCATAGAGGTGCTCGACAAAAACGTCTGTTGGGGCGGCTTCGCGTTTGGACCCGAATTGCGCCAACTCGTCAGTTGCTTCGTTGTTGTGTCTTAAGACATGTGATAGTTCGAGTCCGTCAAACTTGTCTTCAAGTTTGCGGACCTCTTGTCGGTAGGCCTCCATGGTGTCGTTTAGACAGGACCAGTCTTTCATCACTTGGTTTACGACCAGCTGGGAGTCCCCCTTCACAACGAGCCGACGTATCCCAAGTGAAACTGCGAGCCGCAGTCCATGCAGCAGAGCTTCGTACTCGGCGACGTTATGTGAGGCGGAGAAGTGGAGGTGGAGGACGTATCTTAGCTTTTCACCAGTCGAGGAGATCAGCACGACTCCTGCTCCCAAGCCGGTGATCCTCTTGAATCCGTCGAAGTGCATAGTCCAATATTGGAGATCTTCCCGAGGTACATCTTCTTGTTGTTCGGTCCACTCGGCCAAGAAGTCCGCCAGGGCCGGTGACTTGACAGACGTCCTCGCTTTAAACGTTAAGTCCAGCAGCATCAGCTCCAGGGCCCACTTCGCGATGCGCCCAATTGCCTCCCGGTTGTGGATGACATCGCCGAGTGGAAAGGAGGTGACGACGGTGACCGAGTGACCCTGAAAATAGTGCGCCAATTTCCTCGCGGTTATCAGGACACCATAAAGCAATTTTTGTACCTGCGGGTAGCGAGTTTTGGCTCCTGCCAGCACTTCGCTAACAAAGTAGATTGGCCTCTGAATCTTCTGGACCACCCTTCTTCTTCGCGCTCGACCATGAGGGCCGTACTAACCACTTGGTGAGTGGCTGATACATACAGCAGCAGGGGCTCCTGGGGTCGGGGTGAGGCTAGGACGGGCGGCGTCGTAAGGAATTCTTTAAAATCTTCAAAGGCCTTCTGGGCTTCTGTGGTCCATTGGAAGTCGTTCGTTTTCTTTAGCAGTCTAAAGAAGGGCATGCCTCGTTCGCCGAGTCGAGAGATGAAACGGCTCAACGCCGCCATGCAGCCAGTGAGCTTCTGGACATCCTTCTGGTTACTCGGGGGTTTCATGTTCAGGATAGCATTGATCTTCTCTGGATTGGCTTCAATGCCGTGATGTGACACCATGAAGCCGAGCAGTTTGCCTGATGGGACGCCGAAAGTGCACTTCTCCGGGTTCAACTTTATTTTGAAGGCCTGGATATTCGCGAAGGTTTCTTCTAGGTCAGCGAACAGGTCTTCTTTGTACTTGGTCTTGATGACGACATCATCGACATAAGCTTCCATGTTCTTGCCGATCTGCGTCTGGAAGCATCTCTGGATCATGCGTTGATATGTGGCGCCGGCGTTCTTCAGGCCGAAAGGCATGGTGATGTAGCAGTAGGCCCCAAACGGTGTGATGAACGATGTCTTCAGGCAGTCGGATTCTTTCAAACTAATCAGGTGGTAGCCCGAGTAGCAGTCCAAAAAGCTCAGAAGTTGGCAGCCGGCTGTTGAATCTACGACTTGGTCGATGCGAGGTAGCCCAAAAGTATCTTTAGGGCAGGCTTTATTGAGGTTGGTATAGTCAACGCACATGCGCCATTGCCCCGTCTTTTTCCGGACCAGAACTGGGTTGGCTAACCAGTCGGGATGTAGGACTTCTTTGATAAAACCGGCGGCCAAGAGCTTTGTGAGCTCTTCCTTGATGGCATCTTTTCGATCCTGCGCGAATCTGCGTAATCGTTGTTTTATCGGCTTTGCGTTATCTTTGACATGCAAAGAGTGCTCGATCACCTCCCTAGGAATTCCAGGCATATCAGATGGTTTCCAAGCAAAAATATCTTTATTATTTTGGAGGAAGGTGACGAGCGTGCTTTCCTATTTGGGATCTAGTTCAGCGCCGATTACAGCAGTTTCGAGGGATCCGATGAATCAAGGGAGATCTTCTTGGTCTTGGCGTCGCCGGATCCTGATTTGGCTATCTTCTTCGCGGGGGATTTCACCCTCTGCCGAAGTCGATGCAGCTAATCGGATTTCTTGCTGGCCACGTGATCTCTCGCGAGATTGGGCCATGTCGCAGCTCTCCTTGTCGCAGGTGAAGGCTTGCTTCATGTCGCTGCGAAGAGTGATAACGCCGTTAGGACCCAGCATCTTCATGCAGAGGTAGGTGTAATGGGGTATCGCCATGAATTTGGCGAGTGCAGGCCTTTTGATGATGGCGTGGTAGGCCGTTTCGAAGTCGGCCACCTCGAAAGTGACGTTCTCCGTCTGGAAGTTCTCTCGAACTCCGAAGGTGACCGGGAGGGCGATGTGCCCGAGTGGTGTAGATGACAGCCGGGATAACTCCATGGAAGGGGCTGAGCTTGCCTTCGCCCGCCTCGGGATCTCGCATCTCGTCCATGGTCTTGGCGAATAAGATGTTGAGGGCGCTGCCCCATCGATGAGGACACGCTTAAGCTTGATGTTGCGGACCACCGGGTCCAAGACGAGTGGATAGCGCCCGGGTGAACCACTCGGTCGGGGTGATCCGACGGTCAAAAGTGATGGCCACCTCCGACCATCGTAGGTACCGAGGGACCTCGGGCTGCGCCGCGTTGACCTCTCGGTCGGTTAGCTTCTGTTTCCTTTTGGATTCCTAGGCTAACGGCCCCCCGAAGATGTGATTGAGCTCCCCCACGGGGTCTTGGAAAGGCTCGGCATTCTCAGCCGTGTTCTTTTTCTTGGCGCCCGATGGACCGGCTTCATCAGTCGGCTTCTTGTTGAGTTGCGCCGCATACTGCTCGGCGAACTGTTTATAAATAAAGCAGTCCTTAGCCGCATGCTTATGATTGGCATGATGAGTGCATTGAGCGTTCATGATGGCGTCGTAGGCGGTGACTCGGGGGCGGCGTTGAGAGTTGGAGGTTGCGGCAACCAGATCTTCGGATCGGCGCTTGCGGTCCTTTTGGGCCTGATTGTTGTTGTTGCCGTTATCCTTCTTAGGATTCCGGCTTCCTCCCGCCTGCTTGTCATCCCTCCTGTCAGGCCGGTCTTGGCGCGCTGCTTTGATGGCATCATTGGATTTAACGTAGGAGTTTGCCATCTCAAACATCTGTTTCACCGTCTTCGGTGGCTTACGCCCGAACTTCCCGATTAGCAGCTCATCACGGACTCCCTTCTGGAAGGCGGCGATGATGATGTCGTCGGTGATGTTGGGGATCTTGTTGTGCTTTTCGGAGAAGCGCCGGATGTAGTCCTTCAGAGGTTCGTTCGGCTTCTAGATGACGTTGTATAAGTCGAAGTGGGTCCCGGGTCTCTCGAAGGTGCCCTGAAAGTTTGCGATGAAGTGGTCCCTCAGCTCGCTCCACAAGCCGATTGAGCCTCTCGGCAGGCTCGTGAGCCAGTTCCTGGCTGAGTTGGCGAGGGCCACGGGCAAGTAATTGGCCATAGCCTTTTTGTCACCGCCTGCTGCGCGAATGGCGAGAGTGTATACGGTAAGCCACGACTCGGGGTCGGTCTTGCCGTCATACTTCTCTATTCCGGTTGGCTTGAATCCATTCGGCCAGTGCACTCGGCGAAGCTCCCGAGTGAAAGCTGGCACTCCATCGTCGTTGCTGTCGAGTGATCCCCTCCGATCCTCCCGAGTGTGTTGGTCTCGCTCTTGGTAGCGGCGATCGAGGACTTCCCACAGATCGCTCTGCGGGGTCCTCGGTTGGCTGGTTCGGTAGCTGGAGCTGTTGTTGCGGCGGACGCGGTGGTGGACGGGTGGACGTCCATGTCGCTTCTCGCGGGAGTCGGCCGTTTGCTCCTGATGCTTCTGCGTGGACTCGTGGCGTGGGCCTCTTGGCCTAGTTGTCGACCGGTCTGGCTCGGGCCTTTTGTAGTCTCGTGACCTTAGTGGCAGGAGCCGGCTTTTGTCGGGCGTTTCGGCCACAGACTCAGTCGGCCTTCGTGCCGAGGTGGAGGGATGACCGTTGGCTATGGCTGCGACGATGGTCTTGATCTTGTCTAGTATTGGAGTCACGTCGGGGGGTGCCGTCTCGATGACGGTGTCCAAGAGTGTGAGGGCAGCAACAACGTTCTGCTGTGGCGTCTGGAAGATATTGGTGTTGCGGACTCGCGTTTGAAGAATAGCCTCCTGAGCGGACCGTCCGGCTGCCCGTAGACCCTGCTTCCTCTTGTCGGCTTCTTCTTTGCGTTTCTTCTCCTCTTCTCCCAGCTTGCACTCCTGCTCGATCTTGGCTCGCTCTCCTTCCGCGAGCCTGCGGGCCATGGCTGAGTCGGACTCGGCCACCTCAGCCATGAGGACATAGAAGCACTTCGGCTCGTATTCCTTGTTGCAGTCGGAGTCATCGGCTTCGTCCGAGGGGATGCCATAGAGGTCGTCAAAGCCTGCGGAGCTGAGATACTCGTTGAGCTCCGAAGATGAGCATGAGCCGAATGGCTAGAGGATGACGGCGACCTCCCTCGATCCTGGGTTGCTCGGATCTGGATCGTTCCAGTCCAAGTCAGAGCTTGAGGACGCGGACTCCTCCGAGTGGGTCGACCTCGACTCGGGGGAGAGGAGCTTCCCGTAGATCTCAGCGGCGTTTGGTAATCCAAACGGCGCCGAGAGGTCTTCTTCCGAGTAGATCGTCTCTGTTGGGGGGACGAGAAGATCAGAGCAGATTTCGCCAGCGTTTGGTAGTCCGAACGGTATCGAGTGAATTCCTTCGTCGGAGTGGGCGGACTGCATCTTGGACTTCAAGATGTCGTCGTAGATCTCGGCGCTGTTCGGGAGCCCGAATGGCGCCGAGTGGGTCTCTCCTTCCGACTGGTGCGAGTCCGAGTCGAAGGAGGAGAACTTGTCCAAGTCGTTGGTGGCGAAGTCGTCGAATCCTGAAGAAGATCCCATCACGCTTGTCGGCGAGATTGTCGAAGAAGTCTTGACGCGCGGATCCCCTACCTGGCGCGCCAACTGTCGAAACTTGGTTTCGGCAATAGAATTTTTGGGGGTGCAGTCAAGATCGCCAAGCACAATGGGTTAGACTGAAAACGGGATTTAGACAGGTTCAAGCCCTCTCGTGAGGTAATACCCTACTTCTGTTTCGGGGATTCGATCCTCCGAGTGTCTTTATTGATCTCGTGATTTAAGGCTGAAAGCTAAAGGCTCATGAAGCATACGATATGATTTCTCATATCCCTCAAGGGACGCCCCATACCCCCTTATATAGTCTTAGGAGGCGGGCTTACAGATCGGAAACCCTATCTTACTCTAAGTCGGTTTCCTCAATCTTACCAAACCATGACTATGGGTCGTTGCCTTATCTCAAGCGGCAACGTAACACCCAAGTCATATTTGGTTTACAGATATGACAGGCGTAATTTATCTCTATCTCCAGTCGGATAAACTTACCATATAGATACCCGATTGTCATAATCTCCACACTGGAGTTATTAATTGGTCTCTAGTTAGGTAGTTGCTTCCTTCCCTGTGGAAGTGGATGGGTTTTTCAACTATGCCATCCAAACAAGCCACGATGATCCACTGCACTGTATAAAAATTCAAAGTCAATTGCTTCCAACTTCACTCAACATCACCTATATATACTAATTAAATTTGTGGAACTTGGATAATGCAATCTGCATATTCAAAATTATACACAAGGAGTCTTGGACTAGAAAAATGCAGGCAATTACCCAATAGTAGCAAGCAACTCGCAAATTTTCGCATTTTTCTTTGTCGCCATCACACCTAACCGACTCATTTTCCATACAAACAGATTATAAATATGCACCATATTTTCATCTCCGTTCATCTCACGACACAACACGAGACAGAAATGGCAGCTTCCAAGGTCAGCATCGCTGCCGTGGTCGCCGTGGCCATCTCCATGGCCATGGCGGCCACCACCACCTCCGCGCAGAACACGCCGCAGGACTTCGTCAACCTGCACAACCGCGCGCGGCGCGCCGACGGCGTCGGCCCGGTGACCTGGGACACCAAGGTCGCCAGGTTCGCACAGAGCTACGCGGCGAAGCGCGCCGGCGACTGCCGGCTGCAGCACTCCGGTGGGCCGTACGGCGAGAACATCTTCTGGGGCTCGTCGGGCCGGGCATGGAGCGCCGCCGACGCGGTGGCTTCGTGGGTGGACGAGAAGAAGAACTACCACTACAGCAGCAACACGTGCGACGCCGGCAAGGTGTGCGGCCACTACACCCAGGTGGTGTGGCGCAAGTCGGTCCGCATCGGATGCGCCCGCGTCGTGTGCGCGGCGAACCGCGGCGTGTTCATCACCTGCAACTACGACCCTCCGGGCAACTTCAACGGCGAGCGGCCGTTCCTCACTCTCGACGCCGCGGCGAAGTAGTCGATCACTCAACTCGTACAGTCCTGTTGAACTGCATGTTATGTCGCTTCCGCAGTACATGATCGATGTTTGTGACTCTGGATCGCCGTCCATGAACAATAAAGAGTGAAAGGTAGTGATCATAATAAGTAATAATTTCTTGGCTATATATCCACATCAACGGTTGGTGCATAAGCCCGCAATTTATATATATATATATATATATATATATATATATATATATAACAGAAAAGAGAACAGGTGTCGGTTGGAAACCCGACATATGTGTCCGTTTCACAGCCGGCACCCATCCTCAATTAAAAAAAAGAAGCTGGCTCGAAGCATCGGCTCGATGAGCCGATGCTTTCGAGCTGCCCTCCTCAAGCCGCCCTAATCCCATCTTCATTCAACAGAACATCAACAATCACAGAACAAGAACAAGAATGAAACAACAATCACATAAATGAAGTCGCTGATGTCATCAATCAACAACAACAATCAATAACAATAATCTTCATTCCATCCATCATAGATCAACAACAACAATCAAAAACAGAACTACACAAGTAAGATGAAGAACTGCACAAGCAGGAATCAGTGTGGAGTCACTGACGCCGTCGGAGAAGCGAGGTCGCCGCGGGGGTCCCTCTCCACGCTGTCGGGGTCTCTCCGTGCCTAGGTCGCCGCCGGGTCCCTCTCCACGCTGATGTTGTCGCCGGGGTCTCTTTCTGCCGAGATCGTTGCTGGATCCCTCTCCACCGCCAGATCCGGTTGCACGCGAGCTTCAAGCGGCCGGATGCAGCGATGGGGCACAACCGCCAGATCCGGCTGCACGCGAGCTTCAAGCGGTCGGATGCGGCGATGGGGCGGCAGAGGAAGGAGAGGACGATGGGCGGCGGCGCCGAATGCGGGGAGGCGGCGGCGCCGATGCGGGGATGGGGTGGCGAGGAAGGAGAGGGCGACGGGCGGCGGTGCCGGATGCGGGAGGCGGCGGCGCCGGGTCGGGGAGGGTACGGTGCGCCGAGGTGTATGTGAGAGAGAGAGAGATAAGGGGTGCACCGAATGGAACTCTCCAAGCTCGTGTGGCTCGGCTCGGATGGATAAGGATTGGGGTGGCGATAGAGGACTGGCCGGTCTTTTTCTATAAGTGTCGGTTTTTTAAAACCAACACCTATAATATATTATAGGTGTCGGTTTTTTAAAAAACTGACATCTAAAATATGCTATAGGTGTCGATTTTTTTAAAACGAGTACTAATATTATAGGTATTTGTTTTGTAGTTAGAACCGACATCTATTGTCTTATTATAGGTGTCGGTTTTTTCAAATACCGCTATCAATAGTATAGGTGGTGGTCTTGTATTAGAATCGATACCTATTATATCAATAGGTGTCGGTTTTGAATAAACCGACACCTATAAACCGGTCTTTATGAGGATTTTTTGTAATATATATAATCCAAGGGAGGTTTAGGCTCATTTATGGAGGTGGAATTAGCAAAAGTTAGAAATCTATCTTCCGCACAGAAAACGATGTTATCTTTTAACACATAATTAATTAAATATTAGCTAATCTATAACTATCTATAAAATAAGTAGTGTTTTCATCCAAAATTTATTTTGCCTGTCTATTTTACAGAAAAACCCTTGAGTTTTTCCAAAATTAACCCGCGGTCCGCCTGGCTATTTTAAAAAACCAGTTAAAGAAAAAAAGAGATTATTTTGCATAAAACCCCTTAAGTGTTTATAAAATTAATCCGCAGTCCTAATGCTGAAAAGAAAGGGAGAGCTTGGATGAAAATAGACCTCCTGCGTTCCTCTCTTTCGTCCCCATCCACGCCGCGCCTATGCCCCTCCCTCCCATTGCCGCTCGGAGCTCCCCGTCGCCGCCTAGGCCTTCGACCTCCGTCTGCTTCTCTCTCTGTGTCGTCGTCCCATTACAATGTAGGGGTATTTTGCTAGAACTTAAAAAATAGAGACGGCGAGGTTGCAACAACGCATGCCAGAAAAGAGAGAAGGCGAGCCGGCGCGTGTGACAGCGTGACAAAGGAGGGCGATGCTGCGTGTGAGGGGCTAGGGTTTTGTGCGGGCTGCTGAAGTCTGCGCCGTTTATTTCTGATCTGATGATTGCACGGGTGCGAAAGCGCCGTTGTAGCGGGACATGTGGACAACTAGAACGATCGACCCTAGCATGACATGGGGTAGTGGACCGTAGAGGGATCGATGCGTAAATAATTCAAAGCACAGAACATTTTTTCTAAAAGAAGGGCAGACGTGGCACGGTGAATTCTCAACAATCCTAATTAAGCGGTCTAAAGAGGATAGTGTCATGGATGAAATACGATTTTTTATCATAATTATCGAAGGCACAAACAAATAAATTTAATATAGATAGTTGCAAAAATTCAAAAAATATATTGGTGAAATAATTTTTGAAGAAATCAAATCGTGGAATTGATAAAATGCGTCAAATTTCTGCTATCAAAAAACCATTATTTTTTGGAAATTGAGATTTAAATGCAAGTAGTTGGTTTTTTAGCAAACCGAGCGTGCATGAATTAGGACCAATATTAATCAAATCCTCACAAAGTTTTTATAAAAAACACCGAGAGAAGGCGTGCTACATGTTTTACGGAAAAAAATAATTCTCTTCCTTTTCAATATTATAAATTTGCATGTTATACTCTGATGTTTAAAAGGAAGAGAATTATATATAGAATCCAACTATAATACTCTTTTATGATACATTTACTTTGTTTTTATTTTTTTCAGCAAGTAATCCAACAATCAGCAATTAATTAATTACTAGTAAAAAATTCTGCTCATTGTGGCGTCTGTACGGATTGATGGGTTGGGTGAGTTTTATCAAACGGTATGCTAATTTTTTTTCTGGTTAACTTTTCGCCCGATTGAACGGTAGCGTAACAAAAAGTTTTTCAGGCCATTGATTGACATGTGGCCCCAACTACCATCTGGTCCGTTAGAGCATCTTGAATATTATCTTTAAATGAATTTCTTATTTGGTTTTGAAGATTCGTTTTTAAAAATTGGCTCCAATAAAGACTCTATGTGGATCTCGTGTTCAAAACTATAGCTCCTGTCATCACGAGGATTGTTTTACCGTGAGGCATACGCGAAAAAAATAGATTTGCACCGCCTACCACCTGTCGCCATCCTGCATCTCGCCGAAAAAGCTTGTCGTTGCATCTTGGCGCTTGCTGCCATCTACATCAGTCGGCTACTCGGTTTAGTCATCTGTGTATGTAAAAAATCGATGTTGCTCCTACTCGAGCATACTGAAATCTCCAAACCTATTTATCTTTCAGCTGCTGTTGATGCAGAATACGATGCAAACACCAATTTTATGATCGAAAAGGGAAAATAATTTAAAATCACTGCCTCTCACTTTATATTTCGACAAATTTTAGAGTTCAGACCAGCAACGGCTAAAATTTTCAGAGCAGCAACATTTTTCAGCTCAGCAATATTTTTTAGACCAGCAATAGTTCTCACATCAGCACCAGGTTTTATACCTGCACCAGCTGCACCTTGCGTCGTCTGCATCAGCACATGCATCTGCTGTCGTGCCTTGAAAGAAAATACCCTAGAGGTTGATGGGTCCCGGTTAGTTAAAATATAAAGAATCAGTTTTGAGAATCTGTCATATCAAAAAATTCTCCAAATGAGTTTTTTTAAATTGTTTTTTATAATGTGTTGGGCATGCTGTTACATAGTTAGAATTATCGGGTGCATGTACCCAAACACACACTAAACTTTAGATCCCGTTATGTTTGGCCAAAATTTTGCATTCGCGGCACCGCGAATGTGTTGGCGCCTAAACGCATTTCTGTTCGCGCCAATGAAAATTATTCCGCTGATGGCTGTGGGCTCCAAGTTCCCGGGTTTATTAGCAAGGCACTATGTAATCTGCTAATGCTACGTAGTTTTACCCTGCGCACTCCGTAAGAAAATCAGTTAACCGGTGTCTCTAGAAAACACTCCGTAATTTACCGAGTGCCAAATCAAACACAGGGTAACTTTGTGCTCCCACCCGGGAGAGACTTCCCATCCTGGTAGTGTGGTGGGGACTTTACCATTTGGTTCTGATAATAGTATATCTCAGTGTGTGTTTGTGTCAGCGTGTCTCTTCAGTTTTTAGTCAACATGACATACCATGGTGTAGGAATGGTCAATCGGTTTTAACCGTATATTCGGTTCAGTTTTTTTTACGAAAAGTTCAGTTTGGGACATATGAGAAACCGATCGGTTTTTCAAATACCAGAAACCGCATACTTCGGGTTCGGTTTATCGGTTCGTTTCTCGGTTTTTATTGAAAAAACCGAAGCTGAGATCAAAGAATCAATCGATGGAGCGAGCTGGGCAGAGGCGGCACGGCGGAGGCGGCGCGCCAGCAGCGGCGGCGATGGAGCAGAGGCGGCGTGGCGGGGCGGCGCCACCGCGTGCGGAGGAGCGCGCCGGCCGGCCAGGGGGAGGCGGCGCGCCAGCCACGACGGTGGCTTGGGTTTCCGCAAGGCGCGCGTGCGCGTCTAGGCTAGGGTTTTAGGTTCGGCTAGAATTCGGTTTTTTATAGTTCGTTTCTCCAACGATAAAAATCGAAGCCGAACTGAATTTATCGGTTTACATGAAACCACGAACCGAAACCGAAAACCGAAAAACCGTAGATTTCGGTTCGGTTCGATGCGGTTCGATTTTTTTGTTTTCAATTTAAAAATGCCCACCCCTACCATGGTGGATCATTGGTGGTCTCAACGACGGTAAGGTCCAACTGATAAGTGGGATCCCTTCGAAAAGCTTCTTCTTCTCTTTTTCTTTCTTTCTTTTTCTTCTCTTGGCATCTCCTGGCCTCTTATTTTTATAGGTGGACTTTTTATTAGGGTGGTTTTTTTACACAAAATATGAATATTTAAACCGTTAAAAAATCTCAAATAGAAACACTTTCAACAGAAAAGTAATAGACCTCGTAGAGAGTCATAGTGTTCGTATAAAGTTTATCATTACGTGACTTTGTATAATGAAGTTACTTTCTTATGTAGAACCATCTCTACAATTAATATTTATTGGCTGATTTTGTAAGGACCTGCCCATAAAAATAGACATGTTTTTACGAGCACATTTCTTATAGATTCACCTGCAAAAATAGGTTTTCACAGATGATGATTGACTTGAGCCGGCCTTAAGTATCTAAGCAGGGCCTTAAGTATCTAAGCAAACGCTTTTCTTTTAAGAACTACATGTGAAAAAAATGTGGCATGCGAAAAAATAGTTTTTCTAGGAGTGTAAATTTGAAGTAACATTATTCGGGAGCACCTATAGTTTGAATTTCAAAATTATGTTACTTCAAATTAACATAATTTTGGAAATTTCAAAATGAGCTTCTACACAAAGCACCTATCTCCTTTTGTAGCCACTTCTCTGGATCCCTCGATTTCACTCAGAAACATGCATGCCGAATTTTCCTCAAACCACCTACAATATATATATTGGACATAATGCATGATTGGACATAAACCTCAAATCATGCTGACTTGGGAACTCAGTACTATCTCTTAAAGATTTGAAATTATGGATATGTATTTTAATAATGCATGATTGGACATAAACAAAGCTTCAACAACACCTTGTTAGCTTATTTGTCGTTCGGTAGTGACATCAGGCAGATACACATAATCAAGCTCGTTAGCCAGCTACACTACTCGAGAACCCCATAATAGCTCCGGTTCGTAATCTCCTGTTGTCCCGGTTCTCAAATCAGGACTACGAAACCGGGATAAAAAATCGGTATCTTTAGTTTCAGGTGAAATAACCAGAACTAAAGATGGATTTTAGTCCCGGTTGGACAACATCTGAGACTACAGATGACGGTGCCACGTGGTCGGCTCCGCAATTTTAGTCCCGGTTGATGTCACCAACCGGGACTAAAGATAATTCGTCGCTATTTCTAATTCATCTTTAGTCCCGCTTGATGTCACTAACCGGGACTAAAGATAATTTCCCGTTATTTCTAATTCATACTTAGTCCCGGTTGATGTCACCAACCGAGACTAAAGATAATTCGTCGCTATTTCTAATTCATCTTTAGTCTCGCTTGATGTCACTAACCGGAACTAAAGATAATTTCTTGCTATTTTCAATTCATCTTTAGTTCCGTTTTAGCCATAAACCGGGACTAAAGATAATTTCCCGCTATTTCGAAATTTTTTTCCCGGGTAGGGATAACAAACGAGACTAAAAATTAAACAATCCATTAAATCAGACTAAATTAATTTCATTACATATAGATTTAAAACTATAAAAAGTAATGCATTAAAATTTAATCAAATCACAATCTTAATGAGAAAACATTTAAAGTATTATAAAACTGTTATTAAATTATAATAATCATATATAATTAACATATATATAATTAACATATGCATGATATAAAATAGTTTTAAATTGTAATAGTCATATATAATTAACATATTTCTTTGAAGCTCGAGTTTACATTGCAACATTGCACATCTATATGTGCTCCTCTAGATATTGTTCCTTTTTGTCCTTCTCTGTTTTTCCTTTTCATCTACCGTTGACCAAGACAGAAAACTTAACTTTTATTTTTATTTTTTAATATTTTTCTTCACTTAGGATCACATGAGAGGTAACCATAAAAATTTTAAGCCTAATCAAGCGAAAGACGTCGCCGATGAAAAATTCAGAAGACGCACTCACAATCGATAAAAAGCTTCGGGCTCGAAAAGGCAACCTTCTTTGTCAATTTTGGGCAAAATAAAATCGCCGAACGTGGAGTTCGTATAGAACGTGTTGATCGGAGTTTGTATGTGAAAGTTATGACCGTTTTAAAAACCGACTTCGAATTAGAGGATGAAACGGGAACAATACGCATAAACTTGTTACACACACAAACTGGACGCGACAGCTAGGGTTTGAATATTCTTATCAATATTGTATAGATCCCTCCGATTTGTATATTATCACCAAAATAATTTAAAAAAAAATTTATATTGAGAATCATTAATAATAATATGGCGATTTGTAATTATAATGTAATGATTAAATTAAAACTTCCTTCTATCTTCAATCACCCATCGCACAGAACACCACCTCTTTAAAATTATAGATCCTCTCAAATTAATTTCAGGTCATTTGAATCATGTAACAAAATTTATATATTTTTATTAGGTTCAGTGAAAAAAATAAGCACCTTCACTTTAGTCCCGGTTGGTGTTACCAACCAGGATTAAAGATCATTTAGATCTGCCTTTTAAACTGGAACATCTTTTAGTCTTGAATACAATTACAATTAGGACTATTATGGATTTTAGCATATCAATAAAAAATCCAGTAGTGCTAGTTTAGCCGCCGGGACAACGTGATGAATATCCTGAAGTATATCGTTAGCTAGCTAATTTAGCCTTTTGAATTTCGACACTGCTAGTTAATACTAACTCCGTCCATCCCAAATTACAAAGAAGATAGCCATCTCGTCATTTGTAAAAGAAGATGTTGGACTAAAATTGACATTTTCTTAAGTAATATATCGTATCACTACTGAATAAATAATTTTTGATTTTTTGGTTCACTTGCCAAAAACCCAGCTACAAAAATAACCAAAACAGAAAATATTTTTAGTTTCGGTTAAAAAAGACAATAGCTTTTTAGGATCTATAGATCCGGTTGAACTAAAGGTAATCTTTAATCTCGGTTAAATTTCTATCAAAATCTGTCAGGACAATAGAGATCTTTTGTGGCACTAAAGATCCTATTTTTCTATAACCAGTCGTTCGACGATTAATTCAAATCTATAATTGATGTTTCTATGCATTAATTTGTGTTCAGGTTTTTATTTCAGCGCAGCTACAAATTAATATGAATCCATGAATGTTTCGCTAAAACATCTCCCAATCACTTCGCTTTTTCTGACTATACGTGCTTAATGAAGTTTGGAAGAGTCAATCAAAAAAGCTTTAGCAGTCGCCGTGCTACAGTCTCAAAAGCGCCAAGTGACCTACTCTCTTGACATGCCCACCGAAGGCAGCTGGACGCCATGACGTACGACAAAAAGGATAATTGTAGTAGACCATGTGTTATGTGACCAGACCAACAAATTATGCTAGTTTAGTCATCATATTGAGGTACCAAAACAACGTTTTCCAAATGGACATTAATTTAGACAAAATTCTTAGAAGCGGTACACAGTATGATAATAATCAGCCCCAGTGCATACTTAGCTTGGGGAGACAGGTAGTGACATACGATGATTATATCATGTGCTATGACTATAAATTTATAAAAATTCGTTCCATAACTAATTATTGATTCATAATATAAATAAACTTATTTATGAGTCTCTCTTTACATGATATTTTATTATTTCTAAATAATCTTAGATTACATGTCATACGTGAAATAAATATAACTATCACATGAGCACATTTATTGATTATAGACTGATCATGTATAGATATACCAACTAAATAATGGAGACCCGTGCTGTGAACATTTTGTTGGATGGACCAATCAGGGGCGTAGCCAGAGGAAAGAGGTGCCTAGCTTTCATCGTTGGGCTCGGTTTGTAACCCTCTTTAGTCTCGGGTTATAAATTAGGAAAACCAAATCAAGACTAAAGATGTCTTTCTTTAGTCTTGGTTGAAATAGCCGAAAATAAAGATCCATCTTTAGTCCTGACGGCACCACATAGTTGGTTTCACCATCTTTAGTCCGGTTGATAATACCAACCGGGTCTAAAGATTGTGGCGTCACGTGGCCGGCTCCGCTATCTTTAGTCTCGGTTTGTGTTACCAGCTAGGACTAAAGGCTTCTTTTTTAAAAAAAAATATTGATCCTGCTGTTTGCTGCTTGTTTATATATTATGCATATATATTTGTAAATGCATACATATATATGCATAGTATATATATAGACTATGGATGGTTTTTATTTGCTGCCTATTTATATATTATGTATATATGTGTAAATACATATATATGCACAATATATATATTTATACATATATATATATATATGCAGTATGCATATATATGTATAAATACATATTTTACACACATGTAAGCACTTAATTAAGTAAATATATACATGTATTACCAAAATATATACGCACATATAAATATACACATATATTACATTTCTAATTAATTTGTAATATTTTATATCATATATTACAAAATCTAATCTATGATGTGGAACCAGGGTTAGCACCCCAATCCCAGTAGAACTCTTCCATGAGATCAATAATCTGTTCGTTGATAAATCCCATCAGTTCTTCTTGAACAACATTTATGAATTCACTGTGGGGGAGTTTGTCTCATAAATAACGTGTCATTTGAATAAACGAGAAATAAATTTATGAAATCAAAAAGAAATCGACACAAAATGTATGAATGACTGTTATACGTATTTTTAGATCCTGAGGAAATGTGACTTGGTGAACTAGGCGATGAATATAGTCGCAGATGTAGTAGCCGCACAAGTTCATCCCCTGCGTCTGTTTTGCACACTAAAGGAGAAACAATGACAGATTTAATATATATTTCTATTTTAGAATAAATTAATGATTCAATATAACTTCGGAGCATATTTACTCACCGGAAATTTCATTCTCACGCAAGCTTTTTTTCCACGTCCCGCGAACCTTCTCACGGAGCCGTGCCCATGCTCTATGTGCGGTTGCAAGCTAGTGAGTAATTATCTGAGAACCGCATATATGCAATAGCAACAAAGATGATATTACCTGTTTAACACTTCAAAAATATTTATGAAGGTAGACTCTGTTTTATTCATTGAGTCGTAGACATGGATCCACGAGTAGCCAATGTCAAGTAGGAAAAGGACCCAATGGAATATGCAAATTACGTGAGATGATATATATAAAATTGTATATGCATACGGCATAAAAATTGGTATGGGAGGTAGTAAAAACTCACGCTGTGTTCTACGGCAGAACTATCCAGGACTTGTAATGCTGCTGCACCAGCACATGGATGAAATTGTCCTCTGTTTCCGCTGGATATTGAACTAACATCTACGTGTTAATTATGAGAGGGGTCCATGAATCCTGTTTTCATCCATCCCTGTTTCTTGCACTAGTGGATCCCCATTCTATAATGGATAAAAGAGTTTTAGTCAGCTACGTACAAGGAGCTAAGGAACGAAATAAATTTAACTGAACGATACTTACAAAACCCACGTGGTTATAAGAGAGACGTCGAGGGTCGTCCTGCTGGTATAGGTCAAAGATGTCCTCAAAGCGGAGCCACATGAGGTCACCTCCATCGAACAAATAGTTGTTTGTATACCACGCCGTGATCATCTCTGTACCATTGTTTGACACTTCCATGTACCACTTATGGAAGCGGTACATCTGTGTAGGTAGATTCTTGAGCGGGTCAGGCTTGACAAGAGGTCGCCCGAGTGTAAACTTGTATTTCAGCTCAGCCTTATCGATTTCGGCGCCTCCTAGCATTTGGTCCCTCGTTATTCCCGCATCTTCCATAAATTTTCTTAAGTCAGCTTAAGCAGATTGTAGCAAGGGCCCAAGGGATTTTTGAGGTTGTTCCCTGTGAACGACCAAATTTGGTAACCAAATCCCCGAGTCTGAAGCGGAATTGAAGCAGAGATTGGAGCGGAATCAAGAAGAACATGCAATTTGAGGAAACAGAGGTTGTGTCAGCTGAGTCCGAATTGGCTATGGAGCCAGTCGGCTGAGTCTGAGTCATTACAGGATAACCGATAGCCGATTCCGAGTGAAGGCAAAAGTGGAGCCAATCCCGGAAGGAAAGGTTAAAGATAAAGTATTGAATTCGGTTTCTAAAGTGCGTTAAATCTACGGATGAGGTCCTACAACGGCAATTGTATCTTCAAGTTAGGATATTTTGTATAGTTTCCTTTATAGATAATGTTGGTTTATTTAGGGATTCAATCTGTAACAGGAATCGGGTCTGTTACGGACTCATTATATATTCGGTTATGACCCAAGACCTTGTAAAAAGAACAACACACATCAATACAACCTTCGGCGCATCACCAAACTTTTCTGTTTTTACTTTTCTCGACGAGTTCTTGCTCTGTTCTTGGGCTGCATCGACTTCGATCTCCAAGAAAGGTAATTTCTTGTTACAAGCGGATTGTGGTATCGGGACCAGTGCTTTCATCATTATGATACTCTGATTCTGATGTTGCAACCTGCTTAATTTACCATATGCGATATATAATTTATATCAATGTCTAGATTTGTCTCTCTATCGACTAGCGTATCTTTCAAGATAACAACCGATAGAGCTAGATCTAGGGGTTGATTCAAATTATATAGCGTATCTACCATATCGAGGGGTTTTCATCGGCCTAGGTAGATCTAGTACTTCTTTTTTACTTAATTCTATCAAATTGATCTATTAAGTCGCTTTTAGACTTATATAGATCTATTCGGCTTGATGTCTACTTTTAGAGGTAGTACCGAGGTTTCAGTCGGTCTTACCTGTTTTAATCGTCTTTGAGTATTATTACTACTAGATGCATTAGAACCATCTTTTATATTAAGATCTTAATCTACTTAAATGTCCTAAGCCCGATATCAATCTCTTAAGTCGACTTAATAGCCGATTGATCTTGGTTTAGCATATTTAATTTAGATTAATATCTTTTTATAAAACAAATCGGAGTCCTAGCCGATTTACATTAGATCTGCGATATCGGCTAGGTTATGAATATATATAATTGTGGTCCTAATGTACCTTTGGATCTAAGTGATTATACTGTCTTGGTATACTACCGATCTATCCTAATCACTTAATCTAAATGTGCTTTGGGATAGCAATTGTATATTTATTAATGTCCATAGCCGATCGAGTAGGATCTAACCTTAACCAAACGCTTATTCTATGTTTTCTTGTTGGTTACAGGATCAAACCAACTGGCACGCTCGCTCTATCACCAAAGGCGACCAATTTGGACCTACACTCGAGTTAAGCAGATCTCCCAGACCAGTGCGTGTAAAAAAATCACACCAACACGCTTTTGGCACGCCCGGTGGGACCACATCTTACGGATCCGGTGCAATGGTGAACGTCATATCGGCTGATCTCGACCAGGAAAACGTCATCCCGGTGACTATGGACAAGCTTTCGACTGAAGAAAATGCCGAATATCAGCAGATGGTTGAGCGGCTGCAAGCACATTATCTGCAATCTTTCATCCAAACCAGATCTAGGGTAATCCTCCAGAAATTCAAGTTTAGGATTGAAGACTTTGTGTAACACCTTGAAAATCTGGAGTTTTAAAAATCGAGACAAAAAATCGGAACTTGCAAAAATCTTTTGATTGATTGCACCTTGTCTTATCTATTTGCCTTTTATTCACGAGTCTCGATGCCAAGTTGAAATAAATGAATAATTATTTTGAAAAGGATAAGGTTGAGAGCAATTTCAAAACCCTCGAGAAGAAAAAGAGTAGTTGCAAGAATAAAATAATTAAAATAAAATTCTAAGAAAAATAAATTAGCGAGAGGTATGATCTAATAAAACTTGCTTTTGGAACAATATTAAAATATTACGATAAAATGCCAAGAATTTCTAAATATAATTAAAAAGGAAAATATACATGTGAATATATATATATATACATACATATATATATATATATATATATATGGATATATATATATATATATGTGTGTGTGTATATATATATAAATAATAAAGTGGGTGAAAAGGATGAAAATATATTTTTAAAACATATTTCTGGGAGTGTTATATTTTATTTGGAATTTTAGGAGATAAAGGAAATACAATTGGGAAATTAGGAATTAAAATCGGGAAATTCAGA
Organism: Oryza australiensis; assembly: GCA_019925245.2. NCBI lineage: Eukaryota > Viridiplantae > Streptophyta > Magnoliopsida > Poales > Poaceae > Oryza > Oryza australiensis. Next base: position 853,553 of record JAIFGZ020000507.1, read on the forward strand.
ACGTCCACTATTCATTGCACGCCACCTGTTCGACGCCGTACCTCGGACCCCGGACCGCCTCGCCACCACGTGCCGCGCGTCGCGCCCACAGCACCGCGCCCCACCCCGCCGTACCATGCCCATGCCGCGTCGTACCGCGCCATCGCGTCGCTCGCACTGTTCCACGTCACGCCGTGCGTCGGCCACGCCCGCGCCCGCGCCGCCCGCGCCCGGACCTCGCACCGAGCGCAACCACCCGCCGCTCGCCACGCCCGGCCCCCTCCCGAGCGCCACCATGCGTCGCCTTTCACCCCAGGCCCCCTCCCCGTGCGTGCCCGCTTTTCCCGTGCCGCACCGCCATTGCCGCCGAGCTCAAGCTGAAACATCCGGCTATAAATAGCGCTCCTTGGTCAAAATTCGAAACACGAAAGTTGTGCCTAATCGCCTCATCTAGCTCCTCTCAAAATTTCCCCAAAAACCATGCAGTGTGCGGGTCGAATTTTGAAGAACACCGAAGAACCCTAGCGCCGGCCGCCCGAAGCAAAAATCCCAAATTCGTCGCCCTCGGTCAAGTTCTTCCCAAATTGAAGGTACTTCCACGATCTCCGTGCTCTAAACTTTATTTCCCCCATGTTTTCCGAGCCGAATAGCCACCGGGAGTCGTCGGCGACGAGCCCGCCGTGCCTCCCCTGCTTCGGCCGCCGCCGTGCGCACGGTGCCGGCTCGCCGTAGCGTTTCCCCGGCCGAACAAATCCCCTAGCTAGCTTTCCCGTACCCCGTTGATGGTCCCGGTCCCCTCTCCGTGGCCGTTCCGTCGCCGGTTAGCCGCCACGACATGCGCCACCGCTGCCGTAAGCCTGCCGCCGCCGCGCACGGTGCCAAACCAACCCAAACCCTACCCGAGCCAACTAACCGCATAGGAGTGATCCTTGTAGTCCCCAGAAACTCTCAAGCGGGAAGAATTGACTTAGATATGGCCGGAGGACCCCAGCGACAAGCGCCGCCATCGCCATGGCCGCCTCGCCATCGCCGGCCCACCCCACCGCCTCCCCGGACCGGTCGTGCCTCGAAATAGGGTCCCCGTGGTTCGAGGATGGTGCTTGGCCCTTTAGTTCCCGAGCTCCGGTCTCCCCCTTGCCATCGTTCAGCTGTGCCGCGCCGTCGGCTTCGCGGAGAAGAAGGGAGTGAAGAAGGGAAGAAAAAGAGAGAAAGGAGAGAACGAAATGAGAAGAGGGCGTTGGCCTAGTGGAGAAGGTTGAGCTGAGTGAGAGTGAGGGTGTGGGTTCGATTCCTGGTCAAAGAAAATTTTTGAAAATTTTTATTTTAATTTTTCTAAGGGATTAAAAATAAGAATAAGTTTGGTAAAAATCCTAGAAAAATATTTAAATTTTTTAAACTCTTCTAAAACTCTATTCACAAAGATTTTGCATCTTTCAAAAGAGATTATTTATTTACTTTTAAATTGCTTTACAAATAATTATGAAGTTTATATTTACCTAAACTTTGAACTTTTAATCAAATAAATTTTCAAAATGTTTATATATCTTGGAGGGGCCCATTCATTCCTTTAGGTTATATTCATAAAACAAGAATATTTTTAAAGAATTATAAACTATCTTCATAATTTTCGATCGACCCTTTTTCTACATATATGTTTTATGTTAAATCCTTCCCAACCCATTTTTGGTAGACCGCGACACCAATTAATTTTGATTTAAATTATTATCAAACCCTAGGACTTCTCGACCCAGTATATATTTTGATAAAAATTGAGGATAACCACTTCCTTTTTATTAATTGAATCATCAACCCTAATATTTCTCAAACTTTAAACATATTAACTTAAAATAAATATCACATCATATTTAATTAAATTGGATTGGATACAAAACTTCAAATCCTTATAACCCTTTCGCTCTAACTCCGACCTTGCCAAGATTCGAACCTAAGCTCACGTACCACCGAAGCCTAGAGTTAGGAGCCGCTTTTCGCGATTCATTTGGCTTTTATTGGATCTTATTGGATTTTATTTGAATTCTAATCGAATTCGAATTGGATTTCTCGCACGTATGATAGAGTCCGAGGGAACCGTTGAGAACGTTGAAGACTCAAGCCAACGAGGTCACGAGCAAGGCAAGTCAACACTTCCCTTTGAACATATTGATCCTACTTGCGAAATGATGTTGATTTCAATTACAAATTGCATGCTATACAAGAATGAGTACCTATACCTTATATACCTTGCCTTGATGTTGATTACCATTAGAATTATTCTTTGTAACCTTTGATGTGATATGACCGGAGGCTAACTTCGGTAAAATGCTTAGCCCTGCTTATATTAGATTCTTGCATACTCATGATTTTATAAAGAAGCCTCGTGCTTGGGCAACTATCTTTTGGAAGGTAGTTGGAATACGGCATGTGGAGACATGAGCGCCACATTGCCTAAAACATGATGAAATGAGTTTTTATGAAAACCAAAAAGGAAAAACCAACGTTTTTAGACTGGGGCGGATGGTTGGATTTGGGTGGATTCCGGGAAAGGCTAGTACCGTCCCTGATCAATTAAGGACCGAGCCATGAGACTACAACTTAGAACGAGCTAGTACAACCATACTTCTCGAATGGGTATAGACCTAGCGAAGTAGATAACCGAGCAGAGGCAGTATCCCTACGTAGTGGTTCAGGTGTAGGCGTTGAGGTAAGGGCCTACCAGTGGGGACTCACCACTGGGGGTGCCTGGACGAAAGTTAAGGACCTTCGGTAGGGTGCACCTGGTTGGTACTGGGCGAAATCGGGCATACGACCAACATGAAGAAATGAAGACATGAAGGCTGAAAGAACAAAGATGGAGCAAGTCTTTCTCCTACCCCGGGAACGCCAGAACTCATCTCACTGCTAGGAAATGACGGCTAGAGTGCATGAGGACTTAAGTTCATGTAGCGGGTACTGCCAAAGTGAGGTTATCGAAAGGCTTTGCCGTGACTGTCCCATATAGAGGGATGTAAGCTCATCCAATGAGTAGTTGCGGAGTACGGGTAAAGTGTACATCCACTGCAGTGTGAATGAATCAATCTATTCAAATAGCCGTGCTCGCGGTTAATGAGCGATGTGACAAGTTTCTCCCGTGGCTAGACTCATAAATTTTAAAATGATGGGTGGGATTGCATAATGATTTTATGTGCTAGGAAACCAACTTCTCTATCTGAGAGTAGGGGGAAGACACCCCCAGAAAACCATGACGAATCAAAGGCGGGGAGCTATCCTTGGGATCACAATGGATGGTGGACAGAACCGTCGCCGACTTAATATACTATGGACCTAAAACTTGACCTAGCTAGATGTTAGGTTTGTGAAATGATTTGTGAAAATTGGCTTTGCGCAAACAAACCATAGCCATCCTTTGAATGACCCTATCATGTGCATCATTCCGTGTTGGCTTGCTCAGTACGTTGGGTACTCACCCTTGCTATACGCACAAACCTCCAGATGAAGGAGATGAGGAAGACCCCTATGCTTACTACCAGGAGGAATGAAGACAATGGAGCGCAATAGGTCTTAGTCCCCAGTCACTGCCTGTGGCAATCGACATGCCGCTGCCTTCCGTTTGCTATCTTATCTAATTTCTGCTTTTGGTCGTATCCGGACCAGTAGGTCTTATATGTATTGGATATTGCCTTCGGGCCTATTATTGTAATAGTTTCGATGTAAGACTATTCGTGCACTTTGCACCTAGTAATTTAGAACTGTATTCGTGGGTACCAAACTACTCGATCCAGAGATATGGTACTATGAACATGAATGATTCCCGTCCTCAAAAACGGGGGTCGACAGGGCTGGTATCAGAGTAGTGCGACTGTAGGATAAGACCAACGTGAGCCCTACCCCTGAATAGCTGGTTAAAGGGAAATATCCCTACGTAGGATTATTTTGAAAATACAGACTATTTTTACAAAACAAATATGTTTTTCCTTACACCCTTGACCCCCAATTCTCTACAAACATTTGATTTTTACCACTACTTTTCTCTAACCCTAATCTATCTTCAAAAATAGATGTCAGACTATGACCATGTTGGAACTTGGGAGATTGTTTAACCCACTGAAACAAGGAGAGTACACAGAATAAGGCCCCATCCTTAGCTTAACCTTTACTTTTCTCTTTCTCTCTGACAATAGATGGGAAAAGCCAAGGGCAGTAAATCAAGATACCAACAGTCTCATGGATTGACCCAGAGCGACCCTGTTGACACTCCACCTCCTTTCCCTGTGAACCCGACCTTAGCCCAGGTAGTGGCTAACCAGACACAGTTAATGGTCATGATGATGCAACAAATGCAACTACTATTCCAACAGCAGCAAATGCAAACTCAGGGTTGGTACCCAGAGCAACGTCAGTACGTTCCGTCACAAACCCTGATGACTCCCGCAAGTATACTGTCAAGCCCACAGAGAGCGGTAACACCAAACCCACCATTGGGATGGAAGGAAACACTTGACACCCACTACGGTTTCATGGAACTAGGACATGGAGTAAGGAACAGTACATGGGACAAATACGCTAGGACCTCGATCAAGGGAGAGATACAGTGCGGAAGAAAAGATGAGGAATCCAATCAAACAACCGGCCAAGATTTCAGTTCGCCACCATCTAACCCCAAGAAGAGGAAGTCACCGAAATGGAATACAGGTGGTACTGGCAGGATGCTCATCACCAGCACAATGTGTACCCCTGAAGATACTGAGGAGATTCCCCGACGTCTAAAGAGGAATGTGCACTGCTTCAACTATGGAGAGTTAGGGCACTATGCCAATGACTGCCCTAGGACAACTACCGCACCGTTTCACACTCCAACACCTATCCTGGCAGCCCCAAGGAAAAGGAATGTGACTTGCTTCAACTGTGAAGAATTTGGACACTATGTCAACCAATGCCCCAAGCCACACCGCACCCCTCCTTTTATCAGTGCCAATGCAACAGCCATAGGTGGCAACCCCAGATTGGGCGGCAGCCCAAACAACTAGACAAGAAGTTTGCATCAACTCTGGTCTTGCTTTGGATGGAATTAAGACAGCAATGACCATGCCCCTTCCCCTTTATATATGAAAACCCTAGATCAATATTAATAATGTTGTATCGTGTTGTATGGGACTACACATGTCCAATGTATCCCCATGATGTAACATCTATGAACTGATATGAAGTTCCATGTTACGTCTTAAATGAGTTTATTCCACCATGCTTGTTGTGTGCAAAAGATCACTTAAAAACAACTTGAAGATCACTGAATCGATTAGAACCATGACCTTAGTCGATCCAATCTCTTACCCCATCTAAAATTCCTCAGATGGCGCACCGTCGCAGAGCCTCATCAACCAACGAAAACCCGTCGGAGCCTAACCTCTCCACCCTAGCAGAGGTCATGGCTTTACAGACCCAACTACTTCAAGACATTGCCCACAACCAGGGGAATCGTGGAAGTTCAAGTTTAGGAGAGTTTATGAGAGCATAGCCGCCTACCTTCTCCACGACGGAAGAACCCATGGATGCTGAAGATTAGTTGAGAGTAATAGAGAAAAAGCTAACCCTCGTCCGAGTACGAGAAGCAGATAGAGTCATCTTCGCCACTAACTAGCTGGAAGGTCCTGCAAGTGACTGGTGGGACACTTACAAAGAGACTCGGGCTGAAGATGCCGGAGAAACAACCTGGGAGGAATTTACGGCCGCCTTCCGTGAAAATTTTGTACCCACCGCGGTTATGAGAATGAAGAAGAATGAATTTAGGAGGTTGCGCCAAGGCAACACCTTGGTTTAAGAATATCTTAACAAGTTCACGCAGCTTGCACATTACGCCACAAGCGAACTGGTAGACGAAGAAGAGAAGATGGATAAATTTATCGAAGGATTGAACGATGAGCTGAGAGGACCAATGATCGGTTAGGACCATGCCAGCTTCCAAAGCCTCATCAACAAGGTCGTGAGGCTTGAGCATGACCAGAGGACGGTTGAAAATAACCGAAAGAGAAGGCTTGCTCTGGTCCGTCCAACACAAGGGATATCTCAGCGACCCAAGGAAGCAACATCGTCAAGTTGGAAGCCAGCTATCACGGCAACCAATCGCCCCTCTACACCCGGCAACACAAGCAGACTACCTGCCACCCCTTTCCGCACCCCGGCACCTACCTTGGCGACCCCAAGACTTAAGAATGTAAACTGCTTCAACTGTGGGGACTTTGCCAATCACTGCCCTAAGTCGTGTAACACCCCCATCCGTACTGGAGCCAACGACATTGCTATGAGAGGAACCCCTGCCCCGGCACCTGGACGCAGACTATTCGGAATGCCCCAACTGAAGGAGGCTACCATCGGAATCTGCCGTGGCCAAGTGAACCACGTGCGTGCAGAAGAAGCTCAGGAGGACCAGGTCGTGCTAATGGGTATGTTCCCTATCCATTCTGCACCGATTAAAGTTTTGTTTGGTTTTGGAAATCCGCATTCTTTCATAACCTCAGAAACAAGCACAGAACATAACCTATGTCAGGTAAACCCTAGGAAACCCATAATAGTACATCAACGGGAAGAGTTATAGTTGTGCCCCATATCGGCATCGATATGCCCATCAGAAGTAGAGACATAGTATTTTCTTCAAATGACACGATACCGCCACAGACCCTCGGTATCACTCTAGCATGGACCAGTTGACTGGGAACAAGATAACCTATGACCAAGAGGTAGCCACCATGACCACCCCAAGGATTTCACCGGTTAGCATAACCATAGACCAAGATACAATGAGGTATGAGAAAACCACAAGGAAAATCACCGTACCCAAGGGCGAAGGAATCGCAAACAATGACTCAGAAAATCCAGCCCCGGATATGACACGAAGGACCCAACCTAGTGAATCATTCCTACCCAAGGATTGAAAGTAAGCTTGTGAGACCGACGGATAGACCAAAAAGGCAAGCCAAGATCTTGAAGACATGTTAGGGACTTGTGCATTGGACTCTATCCAAGAATGATGAAGATGCCAACCAAACCTGAACATGCCGATATAGCCCTTACCCTAAAAGCCAAGCTTGAACTTATTGTTAGGGGGGTAGAGTGACATAACCCTGGACCCTCGGATTGGACACTATATTGAAGCTAGGTAAAACTGATAGATAACCTCTTGTCGCCCACCAAAATCATACGACTGCAATCCTACCAGGATCACTACCCGTCTGCAGCTAAAGGTTCCAATAGTTTAGAACAGCAAGTCTATTATACAACTTAAGGAAATTAGAGACCTACTGAATCCTGCATGCTTGAAGGATGCCCCGAGGATCCAGAGCTGACAACATCATGTTATCTGAAACAAAGAATCGAAGTGGACCACCCTTAGAAACTCAGTGATAGATTCGAGCGTCACCCGGAGCAGCCAATCGATTCATCGACCTGCTGAGGAGGAGTCCTAACGGATCCATCCCATATGTTTATACCGACCGACTCCCGATGGTAACCCGACCCAAATCTCGGGACGAGATTTATTGTTAGGGGGGTAGATTTGTAACACCCTGAAAATCCGGAGTTTTAAAAATCGAGACATAAAAATCGGAACTTGCAAAAATCTTTTGATTGATTGCACCTTGTCGTATCTATTAGCCTTTTATTGACGAGTCTCTGATGCCAAGTTGAAATAAATGAATAATTGTTTTGAAAAGGATAAGGTTGAGAGCAATTTCAAAACCCTGAAAAGAAAAAGAGTAGTTGCAAGAATAAAATAATTAAAATAAAATTCTAAGAAAATAAATTACGAAGAGCTACGATCTAATAAAACTTGCTTTTGGAACAATATTAAAATATTAGGATAAAATGCCAAGAATTTCTAAATATAATTAAAAAGGAAAATATACATGTGAATATATATATACATACAAAAAATATATATGGATATATATATATGTGTGTATATATATAAATAATAAAAGTGGGTGAAAAGGCTGAAAATATATTTTTAAAACTTATTTTTTGGTGTGTTATATTTTGTTTGGAATTTTAGGAGAGAAAGGAAATAGAATTGGGAAATTAGGAATTAAAATCGGAAAATTCAGAAAATCCACTATTCATTGCGCGCCACCTGTTCGACGCAGTACCCCGGACCCCGGACCGCCTCGCCACCGCGCGCCGCGCGTTGCGCCCACAGCATTGCGCCCCATGCCGCCGTACCATGCCCATGCCGTGTCGTACCGCGCCATCGCGTCGCCGCACGCTTCCACGTCGCGCCGTGCGTCGCCACGCCGCGCCGCGCCCGAACCCCGCCCGAGCGCCGCCACGCGCCACTTGCCGCGCTCGGCCCCCTCCAAAGCGCCGCCACGCGTCGCCTTTCACCCCAGGCCCCCTCCCCGCTCGTGCCCGCTGTTCTCATGCCGCACCGCCATTGCAGTCGAGCTCAAGCCGAAACATCCCGCTATAAATAGCGCTCCTCGGCCAAAATTCGAAACACGAAAGTTGTGCCTAATCGCCTCATCTAGCTCCTCCCAAAATTTCCCCAAAAACCATGCAGTGTGCGGGTCGAATTTTGAAGAACACCGAAGAACCCTAGCGCCAGCCGCCCGAAGCAAAAATCCCAAATTCGTTGCCCTCGGTCGAGTTCTTCCCAAATTGAAGGTACTTCCACGATCTCCATGCTCTAAACTTTATTTCCCCCATGTTTCCCGAGCCGAATAGCCACCGGGAGTCACCGGTGACGAGCCCGCCGTGCCTCCCTTGCTTCGGCCGCCGCCGTGCGCACGGTGCCAGCTCGCCGTAGCGTTTCCCCGGCCCAAAAAATCCCCTAGCGAGCTTCCCCGTACCCCGTTGATGCTCCCAGTCCCCTCTCCGTGGTCGTTCCGTCGCCGGTTAGCCGCCGCGACGTGCGCCACCGCCGCTGTAAGCCCGTAGCCGCCGCGCATGGTGCCAAGCCAACCCAAACCCTACCCGAGCCAACTAACCGCATAGGAGTGATCCTTGTAGTCCCTAGAAACTCTCAAGCGGGAAAAATTGACTTAGATATGGCCGAAGGACCCCAGCGACAAGCGCCGCCGTCGCTGGCCCACCCTACCGCCTCACCGGACCGGCCGTGCCTCGAAATAGGGTCCCCATGGTTCGAGGATGGTGCTTGGCCCTTTAGTTCCCGAGCTCCGGTCTCCCCCTTGCCGTCGTTCAGCTGTGCCGCGCCGTTGGCTTCGCGGAGAAGAAGAAGGGAGTGAAGAAGCGAAGAAAAAGAGAGAAAGGAGAGAAGGAAACGAGAAGAGGGCGTTGGCCTAGTGGACATGGTTGAGCTGAGTAAGAGTGAGGGTGCTGGTTCGATTCTTGGTCAAAGCAATTTTTTTGAAAATTTTTATTTTAATTTTTCTAAGGGATCAGAAATAAGAATAAGATTGGTAAAAATCCTAGAAAAATATTTAAATTCTTTTAAACTCTTCTAAAACTCTATTCACAAAGATTTTGCATCTTTCAAAAGAGTTTATTTATTTACTTTTAAATTGCTTTACAAATAATTATCAAGTTTATATTTACCTAAACTTCAAACTTTTAATCCAATAAATTTCCAAAATGTTTATATATCTTGGAGGGGCCCATTCGTTCCTTTAGGTTATATTCATAAAACAAGAATATTTTCAAAGAATTATAAACTATCTTCATAATTTCCGATCGACTCTTTTTCTACATATATGTTTTATGTTAAATCCTTCCCAACCCATTTTTGGTAGACCGCGACACCAATTAATTTTGGTTTAAATTATTATCAAACCCTAGGACTTCTCGACCCAGTATATATTTTGATAAAACTTGAGGATAACCACTTCCTTTTTATTAATTGAATCATCAACCCTAATATTTCTCAAACTTTAAACATATTAACTTAAAATAAATATCACATCATATTTAATTAAATTGGATTGAATACAAAACTTCAAATCCTTATAACCCTTTCGCTCTAACTCCGACCTTGCCAACATTCGAACCTAAGCTCACGTACCACCGAAGCCTAGAGTTAGGAGCCGCTTTTCACGATTCATTTGGCTTTTATTGGATTTTATTGGATTTTATTTGAATTCTAATCGAATTCAAATTGGATTTCTCGCACGTATGACAGAGTCCGAGGGAACCGTTGAGAACGTTGAAGACTCGAGCCAACGAGGTCATGAGCAAGGCAAGTCAACACTTCCCTTTGAACGTATTGATCCTACTTGCGAAATGATGTTGATTTCAATTACAAATTGCATGTTATACACAAATGAGTATCTATACTTGATATACCTTGCCTTGATGTTGATTACCATTAGAATTATTCTTTGTAACCTTTGATGTGATATGACCGGAGGCTAACTTCGGTAAAATGCTTAGCCCTGCTTATATTAGATTCTTGCATACTCATGATTTTATAAAGAAGCCTCGTGCTTGGGCAACTATCTTTGGGAAGGTAGTTGGAATACGGCATGTGGAGACATGAGCGCCACATTGCCTAAAACATGATGAAATGAGTTTTTATGAAAACCAAAAAGGAAAAACCAACGTTTTTAGACTGGGGCGGATGGTTGGATTTGGGTGGATTCTGGGAAAGGCTAGTACCGTCCCTGATCAATTAAGGACCGAGCCATGGGACTACAACTTAGAACGAGCTAGTACAACCGTACTTCTCGAATGGGTATAGACCTAGCGAAGTAGATAACCGAGCAGAGGCAGTATCCCTACGTAGTGGTTCAGGTGTAGGCGTTGAGGTAAGGGCCTACCGGTGGGGACTCACCACTGGGGGTGCCTGGACGAAAGTTAAGGACCTTCCGGTAGGGGTGCACCGCTGGTTGGTACCTGGGCAGAAATCGGGCATACGACCAACATGAAGAAATGAAGACATGAAGGCTGAAAGAACAAAGATGGAGCAAGTCTTTCTCTTTCCCCGGGAACGCCAGAACTCCTCTCACTGCTAGGAAATGACGGCTAGAGTGCATGAGGACTTAAGTTCATGGTGCGGGTACTGCCAAAGTGAGGTTATCGAAAGGCTTTGCCATGACCGTCCCATATAGAGGGATGTAAGCTCATTCAATGAGTAGTTGCGGAGTACGTGTAAAGTGTACATCCATTGCAGTGTGAATGAATCAATCTATTCGAATAGCCGTGCTCGCGGTTAATGAGCGACGTGACAAGTTTCTCCCGTGGCTACACTCATAAATTTTAAAATGATGGGTGGGATTGCATAATGATTTTATGTGCTGGAAAACCAACTTCTCTATCTGAGAGAAGGGGGAAGACACCCCCAGAAAACCATGACGAATCGGAGGCGGGAAGCTATCCTTGGGATCATAATGGATGGTGGACAGAACCGTCGCCGACTTAATATACTATGGACCTAAAATTTGACCTGGCTGGATGTTAGGTTTGTGAAACGATTTGTGAAAATTGGCTTTGTGCTTACTACCAGGAGGAATGAAGACAATGGAGCGTAATAGGTCTTAGTCCCCAGTCGTTGCCTGTGGCAATCGACATGCCGCTGCCTCCCATCTGCTATCTTATCTAATTTCTGCTTTTGGTTGTATCCGGACCAGTAGGTCTTATATGTATTGGATATTGCCTTCGGGCCTATTATTGTAATAGTTTCGATGTAAGACTATTCATGCACTTTGCACCTGGTAATTCAGAACTGTATTCGTGGGTACCAAACTACTCGATCCAGGGATATGGTACTATTAACACGAATGATTCCCGTCTTCAAAAACGGGGGTCAACACTTTGATACTTCCTCCAGCGAGGACAAGAAAGGGAAGAAAAAGTTGGAGGAAGTCAAGCAGGAACAGGACGATTCAGGGCTCCACATGCTGTAAGATCGGATCGACTCGGCTGTCCACCATGCACTTGTCAACTAGTCAGGGATACTGGTGAACACATTGAACATTATGATAAGCACCGTGGTTGATTCAAAGATAACCGAGCAGCTACCAAGAGGGCTGACATATTTCACTGATGGCCAGTTTTCACCGTACAGGACAGTGTCAACCCACGGTTTGCCAGTCCCTTCGCTCAGGCAGGCATTTCCTCGAGAGGGAGCCCCAACCCAGCCGAATACGCAATCATCGGCTGCGCGGCCGCATCCCAAGGTTCTGGCTCGGCGACAGCCTCAACATCAGGGCCTCGGCGTTCCAGTGACAACTCAGGAGCAGGCGAAAGACATGTTTAACACCAATCGGCAATCCGTCATACATAACGTATCGATTGGTAACTATTTGCGGGATCCACCTCACAACGTCGACGGCAATTGGCCTCTCCCCGAGCAAACACCACCATTTGCCTCTCGGCCGCCTCCCGCTATGAGCCAGTTTCAACATCAATTTCCAAGAGGCAACTACGAGCAACAGTATTAGCCTCAAACGCCACCAATGCAGTATCGGCAAGGGCCCGTCCACCACAAGCAATACGAGCCGATACCACCAGTCCAAGCTCAGGAAAAAAAGCCTTGGGCCGACCTGATCGCCGACGTAATGCGTGATCAGTTCGGCCTCAAGCTGAAGGACTCCGGCAACATGTATCGGTAGCCATACCTAGAATATTTTGAGAGGGTGCCCTTGCCAAACCGGTACAAGGTACCGGACTTTTCAAAGTTCATTGGGCAAGACAACATATCAACCTACGAACACGTCAGCCGATTCCTGGCGCAATGCGAAGAACCCTAAATCTCGAGAAGCAATTCCATAGCTACTTCTACTCTAGCACGCATGAAATGAAGTTGTCACTTTTGACCAATGTCAGGCAAAAGCACGAGGAGTCGGTGCAAGACTACATCCAACGGTTTAGGGACATGAGGAATCGCTGCTACAGCCTAGTATTGTCAGACTCACAGTTAGCCGATTTAGCCTTTCATGGCCTCTTGGCCCTGATCCGTGAGAGGTTTTCGGCTCAAGATTTCGAGAGCTTAGCCCATTTGGCTCAGAACCATGAACAAAGGTTTCAAGAATCAAAAAAGGCCTTCAAGAAAGTCAACCACATCGCCTACGCAACGGATTCCGATTCAAGCAACAGTGACGTAGAAGTTGCAGCAGCCGAATGGACTAAGAACAAAAATGCTATAACTTGCCAGTGGCTGAAGATATCAGCTAAGGAGAAAAAAATACGATTTTGACATAACCAAAGCCGATAGGATCTTTGATCTATTGCTGAGGGAGAAACAAATACAACTTCTGGCCAACCATGTCATACCATCGGCCGTGGAGCTCAAAAAGAAGAGATACTGCAAGTGGCACAACACCACCTCCCACAGCACCAACGATTGCAAGGTCTTCCGCCAACAGATACAGTCGGCCATCGTGGCAGGGAAAATCAAGTTCGAAGAATCGGCTAAGCCGATGAAAGTTGACTGCAATCCCTTTCCTGTCAACATGGTCCAAGCCAGCGAAAAGCGAGCTGATCGACAGTACAGCATGGCACACAGCTTAGCCAAATCCCAACAAACAACCGAGGCCAACTCGGATCAACAAGAGCCGACTGCGATAAAAGTCAAGCCAATCAACATGGTCTACACCAGCGGTCGATTGACCGACCGACCGATGGCCTAGACAGGCGGACAGCCGACTGCGGTTCCAGCTCAGGGTTCAAGAAGAAGAGAACCGACGTGGCAAGCCGTATCAGAGGATGCCGGATCGGCAAGGGGTGGCATACTTTCGCCGTCACGACGGCTATGATCCACACTGGCGCTGCAAGTTCTTCTGATTCTGTTGGGAATCAGGAATGAGGCTGCCTACCCTTGAGAACTGCCCGGCCTGCAGTGAGTACAGGGAGGACGAATATAGAGATCCATCAATAGAGAGTTCTAGCTGATTCGTCCCCTGAGCCGTTCAACTCAACTAGCGGAAACATTCCGTCCATGATCGGCTCGGCCCAATCCACCAGGACTTCTTCCAAGAAGAGGATGAAGAGGAGGCTGGAGAAGAACAATCGGCCAACCCCCAATGGTGTCCTTCGGACCTGTTCACCAAAACATAGAAAAGAAAAATTCAAAGGCTGAAAAGCGAATGACAGGAGGAAGAAGTCCAACAGATGATTCAACGGCAACAACATCGGTAGGGCAGAAAACAGTGGCGTGTCAAGAAATAGGCAGCCCCAGCCGACGAGAGCCCAGCCGACAAGGCCAAAAGGGCGGCAAAAGGGAAAGGAGTAGTTTCTGTATCGATCAATATGGTGTTCATATTGCCGGCCGAGTTCAAGGCTGTCGAGGCCGATGCAGACAATGTTGAGGATACTTTGGCCAAACTAGTATTGTCCCCAGAACAGGCTATCTTTGTGAAACCCGAGGAAACCAAAAATCGGCACTTGAAGCCCCTATATGTCAAAGGATTCGTCAATGGGAAGCCGATGTCAAAGATGCTAGTTGATGGAGGGGCCGCTGTTAATCTTATGCCCTATGCAACCTTCAAAAAGCTGGGCAAGGGAGCCGATGACTTGATCAAGACCAACATGGTGCTCAAGGACTTCGGCGACAACCCATCGGAGGCCAAGGGAGTTTTAAACGTTGAGCTGACCGTCGGCAGCAAAACCATGCCCACAACGTTTTTTGTCATCGACGGAAAGGGATAATACAGCCTACTACTCGGAAAGGATTGGATCCGCGCCAACTGTTGCATCCCTTCCACAATGGATCAAAGCTTAATCCAATAGCAAGGGGATAAGATAGAAATCGTGTCAGCCGATAGGTCAGTCAATGTCGCTAACGCCGACTTAACTTTATGGGAAGTCGACAAAATTGATTGCCTTTCCGGCAATGTTTGGCAGGCCGATTTTCTCAAGGTGTCCGATTCTGACATGCAGCCAATTGGAGACGAAGAGCCTCAACTATTACTTTGAGGGCGTCGTGAAGGGCTCGAGTGTCTACAACAAGGACACCATGGATGACATCGACGACAAACTAGGGCAAGGTTTTATGTCGGCCGTTGATTTGGAAGAAGTGGATATAGGTCCAGGAGATAGGCCTAGGCTGACATACATTAGCAAAAATTTGTCTTCTCATTTTAGGACCAAGCTTATCGATTTATTGAAGGAATATATAGATTGCTTTGCTTGGGAGTATTTTGAGATGTCTGGTCTTAGCCGATCCATTGTTGAACATCGGCTCCCCATTAAGCCTAGATATTGGTAGTACAAACAACCTCCTAGGATGTTCAAAGCCAATATGTATGATGCGATTAAGGCCGAAATCACTTGGCTATATGATGTTGGTTTCATCAGGCCCTGCCGATATGCGGAATGGGTTTCGAATATAGTTCCAGTGATGAAGAAAAATGGCAAACTTAGGGTGTGTATCGACTTCAGAGATCTAAATAAGGCTACCCCTAAGAATGAGTACCCAATGCATATATCCGACTTGTTGGTAGATGCCGCATCTGGCCACAAAATCATAAGTTTTATGGATGGGAATGCAGGTTATAATCAGATCTTTATGGTCGAGGAAGACATTCACAAGACAACTTTCACATGTCCAGGAGCGATTGGCTTATACGAATGGGTTGTCATGACATTTGGCTTGAAGAATGCTGGAGCTACGTATTAGAGGGCCATGAATTACATCTTTCATGACTTGATCGGCTTCCTAGTGGAGATCTACATTGATGATGTCATCGTCAAATCTAAGGAAATAGAAGACCACATAGCCGATTTAAGGAAGGCTTTAGAGAGGACAAGGAAATATGGCCTGAAGATGAGCCCTACGAAGTGCGCATTTGGCGTGTCGGCTAGCCAGTTCCTGGGATTTCTTGTTCATGAGAGGGGGATCGAGGTCACCCAGAGAAGCATCAATGATATCAAGGCTATTCAGCCTCCAAAGGACAAGAAGGAATTACAGTCTTTGATCGGCAAAATCAACTTCATCAGCCGCTTTATAGCCAATCTGTCAGAAAAGATGGAGCCGTTCACACCTCTGCTTTGGCTGAAAGCCGATCAAGCATTTACCTGGTGGGCAGAGCAGTAGAAGGCTTTGAACAACATTAAGAATTATCTAAGCTCCCCTCTAGTATTGATTCCTCCACAAAAGGGAGTGTCGTTCAAATTATACCTATCGGCCGACGAGAAGTCCATCGACTCAGTTCTGATTCAGGAGATCGAAGGGAAAGATAAGACAATTTTCTATCTTAGCCGAAGGCTTCTGGATGCAGAGACAAGGTACTCTCCCGTGGAGAAATTATGTTTGTGCCTATATTTTTCATGCATGAAGTTAAGGCATTACCTGTTATTCAATGAGTGCACCATAGTATGCAAGGTCGATGTAGTAAAATGTATGCTATCGGCTCCAGTTCTGAAAGGGCGAGTTGGGAAATTGATATTTGCTTTAACAGAGTTTGATTTAAGGTATCAAGCACCCAAGGCAGTAAAAGGACAAGCTATAGCCAATTTCATAGTAGAGCATAGGGATGACTCAATCGGCTCAGTGGACATCATGCCTTGGACTTTGACTTTTGACGGCTCGGTTTGCACAAACGGATGCAACATTGGCTTGGTGATAATTTCTCCTAGGGGGCAAGCTTCGAGTTTGCTTTTTCTATCATGCCTCAGGCCACAAACAACCAAGCCGAATATGAAGCCGTGCTCAAGCGATTGCAACTGCTCAAGGAGGTCGAAGCTAACGCCATCGAGATAATGGGTGATTTACTATTGGTCATCAGCCAATTATCAGGGGAATATGAGTGCAAGAATGAGACATGATGGTCTATTGTCGAAAATTCCGAGATTTGATGGATAGCTTTCGGCTGGTAACCTTAAAACACATCCTAGAGAGCAGAACTCAAAAGCAAATGATTTGGCTCAAGGGGCATCAGGCTACAAGCCGATGACAAAGGAAATTTAAGTGGAGATTGCCACCATCTCAGCCCACAACTGGAGGTTTTATGTCTACAACTATCTATAGAATCCTTCCCAGTCGGCTTCAAGGAAATTGTGTTATAAGGCTCTACGCTATGTTTTGCTCGATGAAGACATGTATTATCGGACGATTGATGGTGTGCTACTCAAGTGCCTAAGTGCTGACCAAGCTAAAGTTGCAAAGGAGAGGTACATGAAGGGATTTGTGGCACGCACCACTCGGCTCACAAGATGAAGTGGCTACATCAGAGAGCAGAGTATTTTTGGCCAACTATGCTGGAAGATTGCTTCAAGTACTATAAGAGTTGTCAAGATTGTCAGAAATTTGGAGCAATCCAGAGAGCTCCAGCATCGGCTATGAACCCTATCATCAAGCCTTGGCCATTGAGAGGTTGGGGGATCGACATGATCGGCCAAATCAATCCACCCTCGAGCAAAGGACACAAGTTTATATTGGTGGCAGTCGATTATTTTACTAAGTGGGTGGATGCAATTCCCTTAAAAAAGTTGACTCTGGGGATGCGATAGAATTTGTTAAGAAGCATATTATATACAGGTTCAGCGTCCCTCAGACTATCACTACAGATCAGGGATCTATCTTTGTCTCCGACGAGTTTGTCCAATTTGCCGACGGCATGGGGATCAAGTTGTTGAATTCTTCACCATATTATGCTCAGGCTAACAGACAAGCCGAAGCTTCAAATAAAAGTTTCATCAAGTTGATAAAGAGGAAGATCACCGAATATCCCAAGCAATGGCATAGCCGATTGGCCGAATCATTGTGGGCTTATCGGATGGCTTGCCACGGATCGATCCAAGTACCTCCATACAAGCTGGTCTACGGACATGAAGCAGTTTTGCCATGGGAGAACATCATTGGCTCAAGAAGGATTCAATTGAAGGATGAGTTGACAGCCGATGATTACTATAATCTGATGGTCGATGAGTCTGAAGATCTAGTTCTATCCAGGATGCATGCATTGAAAAAGGTGACCAGGGACAAAGATCGAGTGGCTCGTCATTACAACAAGAAGCTTGTCTGGAAACTAATATTGCCGATCGGCTCAAGAGATAGCAAATTTGGCAAGTGGTCGCCTAACTGGGAAGGGTCTTTTAAGATCCACAAATGCGTCTCTAAGGGAGCCTACATGCTAGAAGGACTGGATGGAGAAGTGTTTGGAAGGGCTCTAAATGGCAAGTACTTGAAGAAATATTACCCAAGTGTTTGGATCAACTCTTGATTCGGCTAAGTCCTTGCCGATCCATGCTAGCCGATGTGTTACACACATCACCTTTAGGACATATTTACTAAGTTTTTCCCTCATAAGTTTTTTCAATCAGCTGAATCTAGCCGACAAGTGTTGGACGATTTTGTTTTATAATTTTATCAATATTGATGGCATCATTGAGAAAATTAGGGGCCATATACAATACAAAGGAAGAAATCAGACTCAGAAGACTTCAAAATTTTTGGGGTTTTGAAATTTTTAAGGCATTCAGGACACGGGAACAAATAAATCGGCAGAAGGCATCTGATCGGCACTATGGGCACAACAAGCCGATTACAAAGTTATATGTACAAGAGTTGAAATACGAGTCGAAGACATCAAGAGTTCTGAAGACTAAGTCCTATTACACCCCCAGGAATTTATCTATGGTGGATATCACTTCGTCCTTGATGGCGTTTACTTCATCGACGATGGCCATGTCCTCTTCCTCGGTGCCAGGGATCGCCTTGGCTGACTTGTTCAGCTCCCCCAAGTGCTTGATGGTGGCAGTCACCTTGCCCCTTTGATCGTCTGTAGGTTTGGGGAGATCGGCCAGCACTTGCTTCTTGGCGGCGATCTTTGCCCTACACTGCTCCAACTGCAACAGCAAGCCGGCCTCTTCAAGCTCGAGCTCGTTGATCTCAGCTTGTGTAGCCGACGGCCAGGCTATTAGTTTGTCCAATTTGGCCTTCTCGGCCATCACATTCTTCACTGTGGCATCGATCCTGGCCCCCAAATCGGCTTGAGCCTACCAATCAATCATTCTGCATCGCCCGCTCGAGCATGGACCGGTGCTGGTCGATGTAGACAACCTTTGAAATTTTCTTGGCCAATTCATCGGGAAGCTCACCTTCGACTTCATAGTAGCGCATCCGGACCGATCTGCATTCCATCACCAGTCGGTCCATGTCAATATCTAGCCGGTGGTGGATGTCTTGAAGCTTTTCTTTAACCTCGTCGGCTATGGCGGCCTGGTTCTGGCTGGTGGCTTCTATTTCTTCCTCACCAACGAACTCTTTTATGTCAAAAGGGAGCAAATCGGCTATAGTCTGCAAGAGAGATCAGAGCGGTTTAAAAAAAGAATAAGACGACCAATTCTTAAACTTCTCGGGAAAGGGGAGAATGAACTTATGCGTACGGCGGGAGCTGGAGCGGCTACCTCTTCGACATCTTGGCTGGCTGGGGCGGCTACCTCTTTGGTATCCTGGCTAGTTGGAGCGGCTACCTCCTCGGCGGGATGACTGCCTGTGGCTGATTGGGTTCGCTCTCTTGATGCCTGGGGAGCAGCCGATGGAGACCGAGGGGGCTACACAGAAGACAAGTGTTAGTAATGGTCGGCTGGATGGAGAAGGACATGCAAAAGAGAATAGGTTCGGAAACTACTGGTGAAGCCCGGCTAGGAGTGCGACCGACTAGTCTCTTGAACTGCAAGGAGGATTTGGTTAAGGCTTAAGTGTGTATAGTGTGAAAACTAGATTTGAAAAGGCAAAGTGCTTACCGATCGCTTCGAAGTGAGAGAGCTTGGTGGGGTCAGATCATCGGCTGGTGGGCTGACCGAGTTATTGTCATGCCCAGAAATTCAAACCCGAATTTCTAGACTATTTTGTGTATTAAACCCCTGTCTAGGCATCAACCAGGGTACACAAAATGACAAATCAATACACAGATCCATACGTATAAATAAAGCATATAAATACTTACAAAAGAGACACTTAGTCCTCAAACCCAAAAGGGGACAGCAGCGGAAAAGAAAGACGATCCTAGCGGGGCTTCAGCTCCACTCCACAGGCAAACTCAACTAGGGTCTGAGCCTTGGTCCTCTAACGCCGTCTTCAACTCAGTAGCACTACACTTCTGAAGGGGGAAGAATTTGCAAGGCTGAGTACAACCATCGTACTCAACAAGCCACACCAAAGAATGCAGAAATGCAAGGGAAGGCAAGGGGAGGCTTGGGGCTACTTTGCGGAAAGGCGGTTGCAAAACACTTTATTTCAGAAACTGGGAAAACTGTTGAGTAGTTAGGTCAATATTAATTCTCCACTGAACAACGTTATCCCCACGTTGAACAGGCCCAACCAATTTCCACCTGGTCTAGTCCAGATTATTAAGCCAAATTATTAAGGTGGGACTAATCACGGTGATCTCGGTTGATCACCCCATTACCGCAGGCACGACTATTCAAATAGTTTTACTTTGATCAGAGGGGTGCAACTGTACCCACAAGACATAGCCCCACGACACGGTCTCCCGTGCGCCGGAATACCACCATGGTACCCCGGAAAGGAAACTGTGATAGGACCTTTCGTATAACCCCCCACTAACCAAGCGAACCCCACCAAGGTTTCGCCCCCACTCTCGGACCCTAGGATGCGGGCAGCCTAGCAACCCTTATACCGGGGTCGACTGAAACTCCATCCCGCTTACCCTTGCCGATGGGTTCGTCAGCTAGGAGAGGCTACACTACGGGACCCACCTTACCCATTTTGGCTTGTGGTTTGCACGGTCATTCTCCCGAGGGGTCCCATGAACCGGTCCTTAATTGCCATGGGTGCGACAAGCCAAAACCATGCACCCATAGCCCACCATTTAGTCATATTTTAGTTGGGATATTACGACCCAAAAAACATGGCCAGGTCTTCCGAGCTTGCAGCTCATCTGAACTAATTATAGATAGTGTGATTATCCCATTTAGTGAGCTAGTGGTAATTAAGCATGGCTAAGCATATAATTCTAGCGAAAGTCACGTAAGTGACTAAAGCTAGTCAAATTATCACCCAATGTTTGATAAAGGACGGTTATCAAGAGGTATGGCACAAGCAAGCAGGTAGGTAATCCCATCATTTCATGTAATTCACAAAACATGCAATTTTATTTGCAAATAGTAAAATATTTATAAAAATGGGTTCAATATGCTTCAAGGGAAGTGTGACTTGTCTTGCTTCTTCCAACCAACTTTCGAACTCTTCGCGAGCACGAACTCCGAAATGACGGAAACTACACGCTAGCATGCAAAACGAGGAAAAACCTAATAAAAATAAAATAACAATACAATTTGAATGTAGAGCTCAATTTTAGATAAATTTTGCAATTTGAATGGCCCAATTTGGAGTTCGTATGAATTAGGTATGAATTTTAGAAGTTTTGGACCATTTAAATGAATTCTGGAAATTAATTAAATTTATTGCGCATTTTTATTTATTTCTCGAAGGAAAAGGCTGATGCCGCGTCGCGGCGAGGGCGATGTCGGTAGGCATGGGCACGGCATGACGTCGGCGGCCGGATCGCGTCGGCGGCTAGGACCGGCGTCGCCCAAGGGCGGCGTCGCCAGGGGCAGCGCGGTCAAGGCCGGTCCACCGTGGACCAAGTCCACGGTGGTCCACGGCGGGCGTGCCATGTGGCACACACGTGGCGCCGGCGCAGCCACGCGGGCGGCGGATGGGCGGCCACGATCGCCACGGCGAGATCGGGCGGGCTGAGGCGGCGACGATTGACGGCGGCCGACGACGCGCGGAGGTGGCGCACGCGGCCGATGGTCGCCGGCGGCGGCCATCAGCGCGGCGGCGAGTGGTGGAGGGCGGCGGAGGAGAGCCGAGGGGCGGCTTAGCGAGCTCGCGTGGGGAAAAGGGCGGCGCATCGATCAACGTCGAGTGGCGGAGGCGGTCGGCGTTCGGCCGCATGGCGGCAGGGCACTCCGGTGGCGGCCCGGGCACGGGGAGCAGCGACCGAGGTTCGAGAGGGCATGGTGGTGCCGGAGGAGGGCGGCGCGAGCCGGCAAGCGGCGCGGCGGCGGAAATGGTAGCCGGAGGTGGCAATGGCTGCGGCGGCTTGGGAGCACGGCGGTGGGGCGGTTCAGCGAGCGATCCGAGGCCGGAGACGGCGGACGGGGTGCGGCGGGGACGCGGGAACACGGTGGCGGGGTGGAGAAAGGCGGCGGCGCTTTGGGCGCGGTGGTGCTCGGCGAAGGGCGGCGGCGGCGGAGGAGAGAGGGTGGCGCGGGGAGAACGAGAGGGGCATGACGTACTCGGGAGCTTGGGGAAAAATGGGAGAGAGGAGCTCGGCGAGTGCTTTTATAGGTGGGGAGGAGCTCACAAGGTCGGTGCGTGGCGGGATTCGCGGGGAGAGGCGGTGGCCGGCGGTGTTAAAGCACGGGGAGCAAATGCGACGATTGATGGCGTGGGATTAGGGGAAATTAAGGGGAAACGTGGCGGCGTGATGGCGGCGTTAAGGGCGAGCGCGGGATGAGCGGGGTGGCGGGAATCGCGGCGGCGAGGGAGTGCGAGGTCGAGAGGAATGGCGGTGCGGCCGGAGGATGGGGATGACAGGTGGGCCCCACTTATCATCGACGCGAGGCGCGAGGGAGGATGGGTGGACTTTCGGCGCGGCGCAAACGAGAGAGACGGGCCTCGGCCTCAAGGCCGGCCCACGAGAGAAAGAAGGGAGGGTGCGTGTGCAGGAGTGATGAAAAACGGACTTCAAGGAGGAATGGGCCGAAAACGGCCCGAGAACAGGAGGGGATTTTTAATTTGTTTTTTATTTAAATTAATCACATAAAATGGTTTTGGAATTTTTATAAATACTTTCAGCTTTCAAATAATTCTAAGAAAATTCTCTAAAAAATAAAGATACTCAAAGTATTTTATAAAAATATATCCATAACATTTAGTGATTAATTTATTTATTAAATAATTACTGGAATGCTCTTTGTAGCATTAAAAATTATTTACGGAGCTCTAAAATTTCACGAGAAAAATTTTAGAGAATACTTTAGGGCATGGAGAATATTTCAACAATATTTCCAACCATGATTTTTAAAGGAAATTTTAATTTTCTTCTTTATTTCACTTGAGAGATTATTTTGCCCTTTTTATTTAATTTCTGGAAAATGATTTATTTAATGATTTTTAATCCCGAATGAAAATCGGGTTGTGACAGTTATGGCTGGAGCTGCTCGTTTCGGCCGCCTCCTTGACAGCTTGTGAGATCTCCTTGTCCATGACCTCTGTATTAAGGGCCTCGTTGATACTGGGATCGAGCGAAGGCAAGCTGTCGACTGGTGCAGTCGGCTTTGTTTTCTTTTGTTTTTTAACTAGAGCAGCCGACCGTTCCACAGCCGATGGAGCAGCCCTTTTCTTCCTCGTCACCGCTTGATGAGTCTGGTCGTGCATTAAGGTTTTCAGCTTTGGCGCATCCCAGTCGATGGCCAACAGGGCGTACCCACATCAATTTGGGAGGGTGCCCAAGCGGTACTCAATGGTCGTGCCAGAGTTACTCACTTTGGGGGGATCCGAGTCTGTCATCTGCAAAACAAAAGAAAAAGAGTTCAAAGTGTTAAGAAGGGACGGCACCAATCAATCAGAGAAAATAGTACTTAAGGGTGAAAAATCTTACCGAAGGGAGTTCGTCAGGCAGCAAGGTGGTGATGTACATTGAGGACCACTGATGGAAGATGTGCTTTTTTATTTCTACCCACCACCTGTCGTAGGTCGTGCTCCTCTTGTGGGCTAGCTCAATAATTCCTATACTGTCGAGAGGTGGGCCCTCTATCTCCATGAATCTGTTCATTATCAGTTTGGAGTCCACCACCCCTCGGGTTTCTATCTTATCGGCATAATAGCAGCCGATGGGCAGTTGTCCAAGTCCAAACTGCCTGTCGGCCGACATTGGGTAATTGAACTCATAAGTCTTTATGACGTTACGTTCTTGGTGAATCCCAGTCGGCAGTATGCATGGGGAGAGAGTTGTGGTGAAAATTTCCATGCACTTGGGATAGTGGTCCGAATTGATCTCGTCCAGATTCAGTTCAGTCAGCAGTTCAAACGATGCCCTATCTTCATAAAAGAACCAGACCCGATTGTCCCTTGCAAAGCCATCATAGAGGGAGATGAACCACTCGGCTAGCAGTTCGGCTGATTGCTTAGCACCTTCATGTGTAGCTGCGGCTTCCCCAAAAGACTAACACCTCCTAGTTGTCTCCTCATTTTCTTCATCATCCATAATCGGCTCCCGGAGGGGGAAGCGTGCTTCTGTTAGCTTTGGCCGACCAGAGATTTTTTGGGTTAGTAACACTAGCCAGAGTTGAAGAAACCACCAAGGTCCTCCCGTACTAATGTTCGTGTCGGCTGTGATCTTTGAGACGGCTTGGTTCAAAGTCTGATACAGATAGCCGAGAAGGAATTTACCTAAAGGAACTTTTTTCTTGGCTGCTAAGGCTTCGGCTATCACCTGCCAGTTAGCTATTGGGCCTTTGATCCGCAGACGAAGAACTTTTCAAGCCACATCATAAGAAATGTGGCGTGTTTCCTGGCATTGATCAGTCCGTCTCCCATGTTCATTGCCACATACCCATTCTAGCCCCCTATTGCTTTGGTTTTAAAGGAGAACTGACCCTTGGCCTCCAATCTTTTTGGGTTAGCTGATGAAAAGATATCTAAGCCTGTGATCATGACAACATCGACTAGGGTTGGGGTCATGGGGCCTTGTTGAAAAAGGAAGGCATTTAAGGTGTTATTACAGAAATAGGTGGCAACCGACATTAGTGGTTCGTCCTTGGGCATGTCGGCTACTGATAATGCCAAGTATTGGGCTATTCTTACTTCTTCCCAATGGCTTTGCTTGTCTAGTTGCATTCTCTTGTACCATGCTGCCCAAGACATGTCCATGGAGGGCCAAGATTTGAAGGTACTGGCCCAATGGTTCAGATTTGGATTCCTCATTCTATAAGGGACCCTGTCAGTTTTGGCCATGATGAAATCGGTTGGGTCCTTATTGTTGATTGGTCCTACGTAAAACCTCTCATCATTCAGCAGGCTTGGGATTACTACTTGGTGAGTGAGATGCTATAATCGAAAAAGAAGCAGATTTCAGATTCAAAAACCCTAAAATTTGGATCTACAGCTGGGAGCAGGAGAAAAGAGGGTTTTGGCTGATTGGGGCGTACCTCAGGGAACTCAGCAGGGCGAAGGCCAATGGAGCAGCGGGGGCCGCCGTCATTGGTACGTTTGTGACCACTGGAAGGAGGAAATCGCCGCCGCGGGGTCGAGGAGGCTGAGGATGCTGTCAGAGAATTTGAGGACGTTTGTTGCTGTTGTGGATTGCGTTTGATGGCATGAGGTGCTCGGCGCGGGTGAAACGTTATTTAAAGAGTTTTGTAACGGTCGAAACAGACTCGACCTAGGGTTGCACCGGGGATGAGATTGCACAAAATCCGCAACATTATCATATCGTGGACTTGAGGGCATGTGTTAACGACCAAATTTGGTAACCAAATCCCCGAGTCTGAAGTGGAACTAAAGCAGAGATTGGAGCGAAATCAAGAAGAACGCGCAATCTGAGGAAACAGAGGCCGTGTCGGCTGAGTTCGAATTGGCTACAAAGCCAGTCGGCTGAGTCCGAGTTGGAACAGGATAGCCGATAGCCGATCCCGAGTGAAGACAGAAGTGGAGCCAATATTCGAAGGAAAGGTTAAAGATAAAGTATTGGATTCAGTTTCTAAAGTGCGTTAAAGATATTGCCATCTACGGATGAGGTCCTACAATGGCAATTGTATCTTCAAGTTAGGATATTTTGTATAGTTTCCTTTATAGATAATGTCGGTTTATTTAGGGATTCAATCTGTAACAGGAATCGTGTCTGTTACGGACTCGTTGTATATTCGGGTATAAATATGACCCGAGACCTTGTAAAAAAGAATAACACATATCAATACAACCTTTGGCGCATCGCCAAACTTTTCTATTTTTACTTTTCTCGACGAGTTCTTGCTTTGTTCTTGGGCTGCATTGACTTCGATCTCCAGGAAAGGTAATTTCTTGTTACAAGCGGCTTGTGGTATCAGGGCTAGTGCTTCCATCATTATGATACTCTAATTTTGATGTTGCAAATTGCTTAATTTACCATATGCGATATATAATTTGGATCAATGTCTAGATCTGTCTCTCTATCGCCTAGCATATCTTTCAAGATAACAGTCGATAGAGCTAGATATAGGGGTTGATTCAAATTATATATCGTATCTACCATCTCGAGGGGTTTTCATCGGCCTAGGTAGATCTAGTACTTCTTTTTGTACTTAATGCTGCATCAAATTGATCTATTAAGTCGCTTTTAGAATTATATAGATCTATTCGGCTTGATGTCTACTTTTAGAGGTAGTACCAGGGTTTCAGTCGGTCTTACCTGTTTTAGTCGTCTTTGAGTATTATTACTACTAGATGCATTAGAACCGTCTTTTATATTAAGATCTTAATATACTTAAATATCCTAAGCCCGGCATCAATCTGTTAAGTCGCCTTAAGAGCCGATTGATCTTGGTTTAGCATATTTAATTTAGATTAATATCTTTTTATAAAACATATTAGAGTACTAGCCGATTTACATTAGATCTGCGACATCGGCTAGGTTATGAATATTTATAATTGTGGTCCTAATGTACCTTTGGATCTAAGTGATTTATACTGTCTCGATATACTACCAATCTATCCCAATCACTTAATCTAAGTGTGCTTTGGAATAGCAATTGTATATTTATTAATGTCCATAGCTGATCGAGTAGGATCTAACCTTAACCAAACGCCTATTCTATGTTTTCTTGTTGGTTACAGGATCAAACCAACTAGCACGCCGCTCTATCACCAGAGGCGACCAATTTGGACCTGCACTGGAGTTAAGCAGATCTCCTAGGCCAGTGCGTGTAAGAAAATCACACCAGCAATCCCCGAGCTACGGGACATCTTTGGCCTTTGTTGTTGCCTTCCTGATCGTCCTGTCATAGTCCGACTGCGGTTCTTGTTTAGCCAGTGGTGTACAATACATCTTCTTGAAGACGGCCTTGGTCTTCGCGTCGATTGGAATAGTCTTCTCAGGAGACTTATGCTTGAAATGTGCCTTCATTTCCGCTTGGACGGCCTCATGTAACTCCTCGGGAGTCTTGTCGTACGTCATTTTATTTGGGGCTGGCGGGAGCCGGTCAAGTCTTGGCATCTTGCTTCTTTGTGAACTGGTTGACCTTGACGACGTGGCTCGAGCTTTGCGCTTAGAAGGCGACGTAGGAGGCTAGGGAGTAGTAGACCGTTTAGGAGTCGACTCATGGAGGTGACGGAGGAGACGGAGGAGGCTGGGGAGTGGGAGACCATTTAGGAGTCAGTGCTGGTGAAGGCGACGGAGGAGGAGAAGGAGGCGGTCCACGTGACGGAGACGGAGGAACGAAAGCCGCTTCTCGCCCGGGAAAGACGATGAAGGGCTTGCTCCATAGAATGATCCCGTGGGTTGTGTCTCCTAGTGTCGTCTCCCCGTCTCCTCTGGGGATATCAAACTCAAGATCTTTAAAGCCTCGTTCCACCTGTTCAATATTGACCTTAGAATACCTAGGTGGAACAGGAATGCAGTGATAGGTCCCGTCTTGTTCCACTGGTATAGCTATGTCTGACACCACCTTCATGAGAAGAGAGTTTATTAATTAGTAATCAACCTTGATTAACAAGTTCTTGAAGGGAATATATATCATAAAATTATGAGAATACCTTGATTGACAAGTTTTTGAATGGAATATGCAGTTCACAAGGTGTCCACTGCATGATCTCATCAACAGGGCATGGCGGTATTGCTAGAGGTTCTGGGGCCTGTTCAGCTACATGGCTTGTCGATGCGCAGCTACTACGCTGCTAGTGTACTTGGGCTGGATCTGGTTGGCACACATGCTGGCTCCGCAGTTCGGCCATCTCTTCGGCCACCTGCTCTTTCACCTTTCTAGCCACTATGTCATCGATCTATGCGAGTCGGAGCTCCATATTTGCGAGCTTCGCATCCATATCTTGCTTCCTCCTCATGCGACTCTTGTAGCTTTGGATGTCCTCTTGGAATCCGTATTTCCAGGGAACGATGCCTTTTCCTCGTGTTCGTCCTGGATGCTCAGGGTTTTGCAGTGCGAGCGTAAGCTCGTCCTTCTCTCTGTTGGGTTGAAATGAGCCCGAGGTAGAGGCCTCCACTGTGTCGCCCAATCTTCTAGCGGCTTCTCGGATTGCATCGTCGAAGATTACAGAGCTATCGGCAGGATTGAGCGATCTGCCGTGAGTGTAGAACCAATGCTTTGACTGTTCCGGCCATTGGATGTGGCCGGAACGATATGGCTAGGAGGTCGGCTTCCATATACATTTTGAATATAATTTTAAATATTTAAAATCATATGAATATACATTTTGAATGAAAGTGTGTGTTCATACTATATAAATTCACTTAAATGATTATGGTTAAATTCAATTTTGATTCCAACATGTTCTGTTTGTAACCAAAGTCTATTTGATTTATTTGATTTTTAAAAATAGATCTATTTGTTTTTTAAGAACCTTAATTCTATATAAAAAGTTTCTTTTGGAAAAATGCAAAATTTAACCGTTTAAACAACATGCTAATAGAGAATTTAAATCATAGTCAAATAAATATATAATTTAAATCATATGCATATACATAATTTATATCCAAAGTCACATTCATAGTCCATTATCCATTCTCAAATATTCACAAGTTCAAATATTCACGGTCCATTCAATTTATATACAAACATATCATTCGGCGGCGATGGCGGCAGCGGCGGCGGTGATGGCGACGGTGTGCGGGGTTTAGGGTTCGGTGACGAAAGAAATAGATGAAAACAACAAGATCGAATCGGCGCTGGCGCGGTTACCTCGGAATGCGGCGATGACGAAGAGAGACGACGACGACGGCGGCACAAGAAGACGAATTTGGAGTTTGGTGGAGAAAACGATGTGCGCTAGGATATATATATATACCCCTCTATCTTTGGTCCCGGTTGGTGCCACCAACTGAAACTAAAGATATTTTTAGTCCCTGTTCAAGCCACCAACCGGGGCCAAAGATATCTTTGTCCCGGTTGGTGACGACAACCGGGACTAAAGATACAATTTTTAGTCCCGATTAAAGCCAATAACGAGGACCAAAGATCCCGTATCCACGATAGGTGAGCATCTTTGGTCGGTTGTTGGATTGAACCAGGACTAAAGATGTTTTCCACTATTTCCAAATATTATTTTGTCTGGTTGGTATTAACAACCAAGAGTAAACAATAAATAATCCATTAAACTGGGCCAAATTAATTTCATTAATTATAGGTTTAAACAATAATAAGTAATGCGTTAAACTCTAATAATCAAATATAATTAACATATGTCTTATTGAAAAATATTTTAAATTCTATTAACGTATACCCTATTGAAAAATATTTTAAATTCTAATAATCATATAGAATTAACATATGCGCAAAAATATCGTAAATTGTAACAATCATAAATAATTAAAATATTGCCTATTAAAAATATTTTAAATTGTAACAATCATACGTATTTAACATATGGCCTATTAAAAAATATTTTAAATTCTAATAATCATATATAATTAACATATACCCTATTGAAAAATATTTTAAGTTTTAATAGTCATATATAATTAACATATGCCCTATAAAAACTATTTTAAGTTCTAATAAATTCAATAATTTACTATCATTTACGTAATTTACACTAATTTACAATAAATTAATTAAATTCAATAATTTATAATAAATTACTATTGAATTGAATAAATTTAATAATTTACAATAAATTACAATAAATTCAATAATTTACAATGCACACAATAAATACAATAAATTAATTAATTTACAATAAATTCAAAATAATTTACATCGTCCATACAATAATTTAGTGCGTGATGGTTGTCCCCACGTACTTTCTCCTCACTAATGTTCCTTCGCTATGATTGTTGCCTGAGTAAGGGGTGTCCTCATTTGATAGGAGGATGCTCAGCTCAACTGTCACCGCGAACGGAGGTTGTCCGTCAAACTGATCCTAATCTTCATCAGTCCTATCCTCGACTCCCACGATTTTCCTTTTGCCTGGGAGAATCACGTGGAGTTTTTGCTCGTCGGACCCTTTCCCCATATTTGCTTTGCTAGCTATGTCCTTCACATAGAAAACTTGGCTTACATCATTGGCAAAGACGAAGGGCTCGTCTGAGTATCCAACCTTGCTAAAGTCGACCGTTTTCATCCCGCTGGCATCAATCATTACACCTCCACCAGTCAGCCTAACCCACTGACACTGAAACAGAGGGACCTTCAGAGGTCCATAGTCAAGTTTCCATATGTCCTCAATGCTACCGTAATACGAACTAGTCATATCATCATATCTCATGGCATCGATGCGGACAACACTGTTCTGATCCATGCTCTTTCTATCTTGGGCCCGTGTGTAAAATATATACCCATTAATTTCATATGCATGGAATGTGGTGATCGAGCAAGATGGTCCCCTCGCCAAGAAGGCTAGTTGTTGGTCAATGGTCCTGTTGCCCATGAAATGTTGTCGCAGCCAAGCAGGAAAAGCATCAATGTGATGGCGTGTAATCCAAGCTTCCGTCTTACTGATGTTTTCAGAACGAACAATCGCCAAGTGCTCCTCGATGTAAGGAGTCACCAAACAAGATTGTTGCAAAACAGTCCAATGTGCTTTCCTGAATAATTCATTGTCTATGGTCATTATTGCCTTCCTTCCAAGAGTCCTCTTCCCCCATAGTCTCCCTTCATGCATTGATTCGGGCACCCCGATGAGATGAAGGTCTTCAATAAAGTCGACGCAGAACTCAATGACCTCCACTGTTCCATATCCCTTGGCGATGCTGGCCTCCGGACGAGAACGCCCATGCACCTCTCGAAAGGAACATGTTGTGTAGGAATACTGGACCAAGGATACAGATCTCTTTGACAAAATGGCATAGGAGATGCATCATGATATTGAAGAAGGAAGGCGAGAAGATCATCTCAAAGTTGACAAGATATTACATCATATAATTTTGAAAGGCTTCTAGTCTGTCTGGATCGATGATCTTTTGCGAAATTGTGTTCAAGAAAGCACATAGCTTTGTTATTGTTACTCGGACATTATCCGGAAGGATACCTCGAATTATAACGGGAAGCAGCTAAGTCATCAGCACGTGGCAGTCATGAGACTTTAGGTTGATGAACTTCTTCTCCTTCATGCTTATTATTGCCTTTATATGCGAGGAGTATCCAGACGATACCTTGATGCTCTCCAGACATTCAAACATGATTTCCTCCTCTGCCTTACTTAGAGTATAGCTGACTGGACTCAAGTAGTGACTTCCTTTCTCCTTTGGTTCCGGGCGAAGGCCATCGTGTTGTGTCATATGCTTCAGATCATTTCGTGCCTCAAGTGTATATTTTGATTTTCCATATACACCTAGGAAGCCCAGCAGGTTAATGCAAAGGTTCTTAGATAGGTGCATCACGTCGATTGCGTGGCAGACGACCAAGATTTCCCAATAGGGTAACTCCCAAAAATAGACCTTTTCTTCCACATCGCCACATGACCATCTTCACTTGCTATAGGTTGGTTGTCATATGCCTTTTCCAAATACTACTTTCAGGTCTTTCACCATGGAAAACACGGTATTTCCGTTGTGATGCTTTGGCTTAGTACGTGTCGACCCCCGTTTTTGAGGACGGGAATCATTCGTGTTCATAGTACCATATCCCTGGTTCGTAGTTTGGTACCCACGAATACAGTTCTGAATTACCAGGTGCAAAGTGCACGAATAGTCTTACATCGAACTTATTAGGCCCGAAGGCAATATCCAATACATATAGGACCTATTGGTCCGGATTCAACCAAAATCAGAGTTTAGATGAGATAAGCAGACGGAAAGCAGCGGCATGTCGATTGCCACAGGCAATGACCGGGGACTAAGACCTATTGCGCTCCATAGCCTTCATTCATCCTAGTAGTAAGCATACGGGTCCTCCAGTTCTTCGTTTCCTTCATGTGAAGTTTGTGCGTATAGCAAGGGTGAGTACCCAACGTACTCAGCAAGCCGACACGGAATGATGCACATGATAGGGTCATTCAAAGGATGGCTAAGTTTCATTTGCACAAAGCCAATTTTCATAAATTATTTCACAAACCTATTATCTAGACAGGTCAAGTTAGTTTCAAAGTATATTAAAACGGCGACGGTTCTGTCCTCCATCCGTCGTGATACCAAGGATGGTTTCTCGTCTCCGGTTCGACATGGTTTTCTGGGGAGTCCACCCCTTCTCTCATTTCGAGAAGTTGAGGCCACCAGCACACAAAATCATTATGCAATCCCATTCCCATCATTTTAAAATTTATGAGTCTAGCCACGGGAGAAACTTGTCACGTCGCTCATTAACCACGAGCATGGCTATTTGAATAGATTGATTGACTCACACTACAGTGGATGTACACTTTACCCGTACTCCGCGACTACTCATTGAATGAGCTTACATCCCTCTATATGGGACGGTCACGGCAAAGCCTTTCGATAACCTCACTTTTGCAGTACCCGCTCCATGAACTTAAATCCTCATGCACTCTAGCCATCATTTCCTAGCAGTGAGAGGTGTTCTGGTGTTCCCGGGGTAAGAGAGAAAACTCACTTAATCTTTAAGTCATTACTCAACACGTAGGCCGCAGCCTTATCTCGATAACCAGAATCACGTCTCCACTCAAGAACCACTATGCAGGGATACTGCCTCCGCTCAACTATCTACTCCGCTAGGTCTATACCGATTCAAGAAGTACGGTTGTACTGGCTCGTTCTAAGTTGTAGTCTCATGGCTCGGTCCTTAATTGACTAGGGACGGTTCTAGCCTTTCCCGGAATCCACCCAAAACCAACCATCCACCCCAGTCTAAAAACATTGGTTTTGTACTTTTTGTTTTTCATCAGCCTTTTTGTACTTTTTGTACTAATTTTATCATGATCAGGGCAATGTGGCGCTCATGTCTCCACATGCCGTATTCCAACTACCTTCCCAAAGATAGTTGCCTAAGCACGAGGCTTATTTGTAAAATCATGAGTATGCAAGAATCTAGTATAAGCAGGACTAAGCATTCTGCCGAAGTTAGCCTCTGGTCATATCACATCGAAGGTTACAAAGAGTAATTCTAATGGTATTCAATATCAAGGCAGGGTATATCAAGTATAGGTACTCATTTGTGTATAGCATGCAATTTGTAATTGAAATCAACATCATTTCACAAAGTAGGATCAATATGTTCAAAGGGAAGTGTTGACTTGCCTTGCTCGCACACTTGTTGGCCGAGGTCTTCAACGTAGTCGTGCTTGCTCCTCGGTTGCTATTCGTACGTGCGAAAAATTAATTGAATTCAATCAAAATTCAATAAAATACCAAGAGATCGAAAAGAACCATAAAAACGACTCCAAACGTTTGGCCTAAAATTCTACTCGAATTCGGACGAGAGTTGTTAGGATAAAATCCGAGTTAAAGCGAGTTTGATGTCTTAGGGTTTTCGCAAAGTGTCGATCGCATTTAGTTAAGAAAATAAATTTAGAAATGCTAATCAAGGGGTTTGCGCTCGGGGTTTTGGAGGTTCGAGCACTAAAATAAACACATTTTTAATGGCGGAAAAGAAATAAAGAAACTCCAGATTAAAACGACGCGAAACAAAATCTCTGAAAATTCCAATTTCTATTTCCGAATTTGTACTGAGAAAATACACGAGAAAACAATATATTTTTGCCCAAATATTTTCGCAAATATTTTCTAAATACTTTTCCTAAGTTTTCAAAATTTTTCCCTATTTTCCTTTTTTTCTTTTTTTCCTTTTTTCTTTTCTTTTTTTCTTTTTCTCTGTTTACTATTCATTACCCTCCCACTGTTCGACTGGCGCTCTTCGTTCCTCTTTTCTCTGTTTTCGACCGGCGACCGGCGCAAGCGAGGGGGAGGGGTGGTGGCTCGGGGCTTACCGGCGACGGCGACGGCAAGGGGAGGCTGTGGGGCACCGGCGCACGGCGGTGGTGGCTTGCGGCGACGACGGCGCTCGGGGAGGGGATGGTGGCGCACGGCGCCTAGGGTTGTGGTGTTGGCGCTCGGCGAGGGGAAACGGCAAGGTGGGGGAAAGAACGGGGAGAAGGGGTTCCTTTTATAGGTGTGGCCTGGGAGAGAACGGGGAAAAGGGCGCCGGTGCGGCGGTACTGCGCGGCGCCGCGGCGCGCGAGTAGGCGGGGCGGCGCGGGGCATTGGCGCGTGGCGAGGTCCCGGTCGGGGTCGGGGTCCGGGCACGGCGGGCTACTCGCGGCAGGCGTGGGTGCGGGGCCAGGTACGGCGGCACGACGCGTGGCGAGCGAGCGCACGGCCGCGCGGTCCGGGCGCGGCATGCGCGGCGTGCGGCGTGAAGCGGGGCCGGGCGCGCGCGGGCGCTGGAGCGTGGCACGTGGCGAGCGTGGCGCGGCGCGCTACGGCGGCGGCGCGGCGGGCGCTAGGCGGGCCGTACGGCGTCGAACACCTTGTGACATATTGAACAATGTCGTTTCGATTTTCAATTCCATTTTCCAATTCCTATTTTTTTCACTCTAAAATTCCAAATAAAAATCTAGTATTCCCAAAATTAATTTAAAAATATATTTTCAAACTTTTCACCCACTTTTATTTATTTAAAAATATATATGACCTATTTAATTTAATCCTTTTCTTAAATTCATAAATCCATTTCTTATATTTTTATGGACTTAGGAGCACACGAAAGGTAACCACATAAAATTTGAGCGTAAACAAGCAAAAGACGTGGCCTGTGGAAAATTCGGAAGACATGCTCAAAATCGGAAAAAAGCTTCGGGCTCGAAAAGACAATCTTCTAAGGCTTTTTAGGGAATCGCCGAACTCGACAAAGCGGCGAACGAACGCATCCAAAATTTTTTTCTGATCGATTTTCATATATGGAACGTCTCGATCGGAGTCCGTATGTGAAAGTTATGGCCGTTTTAAAAACCGACTCCGAGTTAGAGGGCGAAACGGGAACAATGCGCGTAAAACTTGTTAAACGCGCATAAACTAGATGTGATGGCCAGGGTTTAAATGTTCTATATTGTACATCCCTCCGATTCGTATATTATCACCAAAATAATTTTACAAAAGATTTTGTATATTGAGAATCATTAGTTAATAACAATATGATGATATGTAATAACAAAATTAAAGCTTCCTTCTATCTTCAATCACCCACCTCCGCACAACACCACACTTTTGAAATTACGAGATCCTCTTAAATTAATTTTTGGCCATTTGAATCATGTAGCAAAATTTATATATTTTTATTAGGTTCGGTTAAAAAATAAGCACATTCACTTTTTTAACTGGGACAAAAAATAGTATCTCTAGTCCCTGTTGGTGTTACCAACCGGGACAAAGATGGTGTCAGAGGCTGTCAGAACCTGTCAGAGCACTAGGCATCTTTAGTCCGGTTGGTAGCACCAATCGGGACTAAAGATAGCATCTCTAGTCCCGGTTGGTGTTACCAACCGGGACTAAAGGTGTCCGGCGCTCTGATAGGCTCTGAC
Organism: Oryza australiensis; assembly: GCA_019925245.2. Taxonomy (NCBI): domain Eukaryota; kingdom Viridiplantae; phylum Streptophyta; class Magnoliopsida; order Poales; family Poaceae; genus Oryza; species Oryza australiensis. Next base: position 889,068 of record JAIFGZ020000507.1, read on the forward strand.
AACATTTGAACCGGGACTAGAGGTGATCTTTAGTCCCGGTTCGTGACACGAAACGGGACTAATGTTCCTAGAGAGCCGTAGACTTTTTAAACCGGGACTAGAGATCATCTCTAGTCCCGGGTGCAACTCAAACCGGGACTACTATGGTTTTTGCCACTTCAACCAATGATGGTTTCTCCAGTAGTGTTTTTTCCATCCAAGCCCTCTCTTTTTTTCAGCATTGAGACTGCGGGTTAATTTTATAAACATTCAAGGGGTTTTTGGCAAAATAGCCAGGCAAACAAAATTTTGGGTAGAAACACTACTTGCTTTATATATAGTTATAGAGTTATATATATATATACTAGCAAAATACTCGTGCGTTGCAACGGAACGACGACGCAGGGAGGGAAGCAGGCGGAGGGCGAAGGTCTAGGTGGCGGCGCGGGAGCTCCGAGCGACGACGGGGAGAGGGGCATAGGCGCCGCGCGGGGCGCGGCACGGATGGGGACGAAAGAGAGGGACGTAGGAGGTCTTTTTTCATCCAAGCCCTCCCTTTCTTTTCAGCATTGGGATTGCGGGTTAATTTTATAAACACTCAAGGGGTTTTCTGCAAAATAACCAGAGACAGACGTTTTAGATAGAAACACTACTTGCTTTATAGATAGTTATATATATACATATATATAACTTTGAAAGCAAGGGTATCTTTAACTTTATGTACCACTGGATCTTGATTAAGAAATAGTATCACATAGATATTTAGTGTAAGTTAATTTAATTTCACCAAATTAAGTCAAAAATATAATGAAAATAAATATTGACTTACTGATACTTTAAACTGATTAGAAATTTGGTAAAAGTTTAAAATATTTATGACTCGGATATTATTAGTTAGAAAAGTGTATTGATGAATAGAAAAGGTTGCATGTATATCAACGGCGACGCGCTAGCTCACGAGTGCACCGTGTGCTCGGCCGCCGCTCAGGGCAATGCACGGCGACGCAAGAGGCGCGTAAGTCGGGCTCGCCTGCTGGAGGTGAGGAAAGTGAGGCAACAATGGAGCGAGAGGTTATACGGATTGAAAATTTTATAGATTTGGATAAAAAATGATTTGATGATCGAAAAGTTATAGATTTTTTAAGTAGTTAAGATAAGCTCTATCGTATGTATAACTGGGTTTTTTTAAAAATAGCCAGGTGGATTGCGGGTTAATTTCGAAAAAACTCAAGGGGTTTTTTGCAAAATAGCTAGGCAAAACAAAATTTGGGTGGAAACAAGTATACTTGCTTTATAAATAGTTATAAGTTATATATATATATACACTAGCAAAATGTCTGTGCGTTGCAATGGGACGGCGATGCTGGGAGGGATGCAGACGGAGGGCAAAGGTCCAGGCGGCGGCGCGGGAGCTCCGAGCGGCGACGGGAGAGAGGGGCGCAGGCGCGGCGCGGGACGCGGCGCGGATGGGGACGGAAGAGAATGACGCATGAAGTCTTTCCTTTTCATCCAAGCCCTCCCTTTCTTTTCAGCATTGGGACAAAGGGTTAATTTTATAAACACTCAAGAAGTTTTCTGCAAAATAACCCCTTTTCTTTTTTAACTGGGTTTTTTAAATAGCCAGGTGGACTGCGGGTTAATTTCGAAAAAACCAAGGGGTTTTCTACAAAATAGTCAGGTAAAATAAAATTTAGATGGAAGTATATAGTTATAGATTATAGATTATAGATAATATATATATGTTTGTATGTATGTATGTATTATATATATATAGATGAAGTGCACGAGTCGACGGTGTCGAAAAGAGACATATAGATATGCATTCGTTCACAGTTCTTGAGCAGTCTAGCTAGTCATGCACGTAACAAAACACCACCACGGCGGCCGGTCCAGGTTGTAGGGATTACGGCGGCATCGATGGACATCGCCGCGCGGGCACTCAGGCGGCGGCGGCGGCGGCGGGGTGGAAGGCGCCGTCGTCGATGGTGCTGGTGCAGCTTTTCAACTCGGGGATGATCCTCACTACTGGAGAAACCATCATTGGTTGAAGTGGCAAAAAGCACAGTAGTCCTGGTTTAAGTTGCACCCAGGACTAGAGATGATCTCTAGTCCCGGTTGAAAAATTCAACGGCCCTCTAGGAACAGTAGTCCCGGTTCGTGTCACGAACCGGGACTAAAGATCACCTCTAGTCCCGGTTCAAATGTTGTCGGCGCGTGTCGAGCGCCGGGACCTTTAGTCCCGGTTGGTAACACCAACCGGGACTAGATATGTCACCTCTAGTCCCGGTTCAAATGTTGTCGGCGCGTGTCGGAGCGCGGGACCTTAGTCCACTGGTAACACCAACCGGGACTAGATAAGCTACCTCTAGTCCCGGTTGGTGTTACCAACCGGGACTAAAGGTCCCGGCGCTCGACACGCGCGACAACATTTGAACCGTCATCTCTAGTCCCGGTTCTTGAAATGAACCGGAACTAAAGGTCCTAGAGAAGGTCCTAGAGAGCCGTTGATATTTTTTATACCATTGCCTCGGGACTAGAGATGGCATCTCTAGTCCCGGTCGTGTTACCAACCGGGACTAGAGATTTTCTTTATATACCCCTTCCTCCTCCATCCCGAGCCCCACACTTGTACATCTTCAAAAATTTTCTCGGCTAGAGGTCCGGTCTTTGCCCGAGGTTAGCACCTTCTTTGGTGATAATATATTTGCTCGTAAGGTTAGCAACTTCTTACTCTTATTTGCGGATGTTTTTATACATTTTGCTATCTACTTGTATAACTTCTTACATTCTTAGCACTTCGTATTTGCGGTTATTTTATATACATTTTTATCTCTAGATTTGTTTGCAAACATGAGAAGATGTTTTCCCGCCCGATGAAATTCACCTCTAGTCTCGGGTGGTTTCAAAAACCGGGACTAATTATTACCGTGCCCAATTATATTGTGTTATATTCATATATAATTATAATTAACATATGTTCATATATTCATATATAATTAAGATATGTAATATAATTAACATAAAATATTATAAATTAAAATAATAACATATAATTAACATATGTCATATTCCAAACTATTTAAAATTTAAATAATAATATATATTTAACATATGGCCTATTTGAAAAAAAATTAAATTAAAGTAAAACATATAATTAACATTTGTCGTATTTAAAACTATTTTAAACCATAAACCCTAAACCCTAAACCCTAAACCTTAAACCTAAATCCTTTTACCATTAACCCTCAACCTAAACCCTAAACCCTATTTTAAACCCTAAACCCTAAACCCTCGTGCGGTCTACGTGATTGGCATGTAGAAGGACTACGACCCGAGCTGGAACGTCAATGCCTTCTCCTCTGATCTAACATCGTCTCTCATGCTCTTGAATCTTGCTCCATTCTCATCGGTGTAATAGAGCAGTGGCAATCTCTTCTCACTTTGTTCTACCTAATTCTCCGATTGCTTCATCTCATCCCAATACTTCAGCACATCATCTTCAAAGATGACACCAAGCTCGTCTGCATGGCAAGGAACAAGTGTCTAAGCAACACAAATCCAGAAAGCATCATTCCTTTTCGATTAAAAAAAAGAGAGCATCATTCTTGCGTTGATCTGAGTAGAAAGAAAAGAATCATACCTTGTAAAACGTTGCTTTGCATGACGCGGAGCGAGAATGGTGGGGATGGAAGCTCGGGAAGGAGATCTTGGAAAAGAGAGCTTCCTCCTCAAGCGGGTAACTATCGGTCAAAGGCTAGTGCAATAAGGCCACCAACTAGTTCATGAAAAATGTTAGATCAATAACACATAAACAGATAAACAAAGACAGTCTTACAGCCAAAAGAAGCTACTGCTATAAAATTTTCTCAGCGATGAGCATGGTTAACCATATGCATGATGCAAGGCAAAACTACATTTACCTATGTTTTTGGCTGGGCTCCATTATTTCGAGAGACATGAATCAAATCTCACACTCCAATGACTCGGGATCAATGAAATAGCTTATCTTATTTGTCTCGTCCACGTCCGTATCCAGTTGCTCCTGTTGATCCGTGAAGAGGCCCCGACATTTTTTCTGTCTTCTTCATCGATCTTAGTCTCTTTCAACATGTCATGATCCATCGTAGTAGCATTCTTCACTGTCTTGGTCTGTTCAATATTTAATGATCCGGATCACAGTCTTTTTTCTTGCTTATCGCCCTTTGCTTCATGATCTTTCTGTCTTGCTATTTCTTCGAGTACGATGTAGCAGTACTCGTGTATCTCTATCAAACTTTGAATAGCGAGAGATATGGCAATGATTGAATAGTGCGGCTGTATATGGCAATGATGGCTTGCCTCCCCTGTTCCCGTCTCAATGCCTCGGCGGCGCCATGGAAGCCGCCGGTGACGCGCACGACGACGGACTACCTCTATCCGCTTGCCGTGATCGATGGGTACTATCGCCGCCACCGCTACTGCCGGTCTCCCTGATTTAGAGGTGTGCTTTCTCTGTGTTTCAGCGGCAATATTAAAGTTCTCGTTGCTAATGTCTTCTGCCTTATTCTCGTGAATTGCCACATAAGCATTAGCCGTTAGAGCATTATTGTCCTGACCACAAGTTAGGATCTTCTGTGAGTATGGAGCACCCGTCCTCCTCCTCCTCTTGTAATTCTCCCTAAGGACTTTTTCGTCGACCTCGGTCTCACCCTTTTACCGTTTTATTCATAGCTCCTTGCAATTGTAATATTATCTAGGGGAATTGACTATGAATTCGGTGGATGGTGTTGGTGCCTCCTCCAACGTGGTTCCTCTTGTTCACTTGTCCGTGGGACTGTTCGGTGCCTCCTCCTCCAACGCTTGTAATTCGGTATACAACGGTTGGTGGCTTAAACCGCTTGGTGGCTTGTAATTCGGAATACAACCGTTGGAGGAGGAGGCACTGAACAGTCCCTCGTCGACCTCGGTCTCACCCTTTTACCGTTTTTATAATATTTTATGTTAATTATATCACTATCTTAATTATATATGAATATATGAACATATGTTAATTATAATTATATATAAATATAACAGAAAATAATTGGACACGGTAATAATTAGTCCCGGTTTTGAAACCAACCGGGACTAGAGGTGAATTTCATCGGGCGGAAAAACATCTCTAGTTACGAATCGGGACTAGTGTGGCTTTCTCCAGTAGTGCCTGCTGTCGAAGATGTCCATCAGCGGTGGCATGTTCGTCTTCGTGCTGCTCTCGTTCCACAGCCTATTCGGCGCCGTCTTCATATCCTCCCCTTTGCACACATCTTCGAGAGGTCTGCCTTTTTATAACTGTTCTTGTGTTTGAGTTTTAGCTGCTTCCTTTGTCCTGCAGGCCATACGAATTTGCAGGTTTTGCACCTTACAAAAATAGCCGTCTTTTTTTCACATACTAGAGAAAACTTATTTTTTAAATCTTTTTAAATTTTAATTTTAAGATAAACTCTTACAAAACATATTTTACAAAACCGACAAAGAAAAAAAGTTTTGACTAATACAAAATCTGCTATTTAAGTGTATATTTCATGGGCATACTCTTTCTAATTAAAATTTTTAATTATAAGTAATTTTCAATTATTAATAAAAAGTTGTATATATTCCAGTTTAAGATGTAAATCGATCAGACTCATTGCCACATGTAAAACTTTTGACTGGATGGATAATCAAGTGTGAATGTAATATGTGAATGTAATGGGTTTAAGTCTGTAAGACGAAATAATGGGTCTATGACAAATTTTTAGGTGAAAATATGTCGAATATAATTATAGTAGAAATCTTAGTATAATTATATTGTAAGATTACATCGTAAGTGTCAATTTAGTAAATTGGATGTAAGTTTAAAAAAGGCTGGTTGCTAGGATGAAAGCGGGGACGGAAAAATCCTGTACCGACCATTACCGAATACCAAAAATTCCGACCGAATACCGTATCCGCGAGAAATACGAGAATGGGAAAAAAACGGGAACGGGAAAACGGGAAACGGGAACGGGAATGGTTGGAGTGTTTTCCCGACAGTATTCACGGATCCCGTATTTATCCGAAAAAATTCCCGCGGGAAATTTTTGTTTTTGAGCTCATATGCATAATAAAATATTCACTCTAGTCTATTAAACCTTCACTCATAGAATTTTTGGAACATTGTAGGCTCATGTACATAATAAATCCTTCACTTATACCGTGAGATTATGTATGGTTGCAATTGTTGCATCTAGTTAACTCTTTGAAGTGGTTATATGTGTGTCGATGTTTCCGTTTACTTTTACCGATTTCCGATCGTAATTGACATGCTCCCGACCGTTCCCGATCATTCCCGATGTCCCGTATTATCGAATTCGTTTTCTTCGTCCGTCTTTTTCGTTTTCATTTCCGTTCCTGCTTAAAAAAATATAGAAACCGAAATGATTAAGGTTTTTTCTCGACCGTTTTCATCCGTACTGGTTGCTGAGCTGGTAGTGCGCTGGCGGTCCCAGGATTTTCCCCGCCTGTTGCTGCTAGCCTGCTACACGTGATTTTATTTTTTTAGTATAGCACGATTCTAAGACTCACGGTCTGAAAATAGATATAATTTTTTTAACAATCTATCACCATATTTATTTAGCAACTCCAAAATATAATTAGCAGCTGCATGTATGCAGTGTAAAATCGGGTGTCATGATGAAAATATAATGTATTTTTTCTATTTGTTTTTGTTATATATCTTTAAAAAAATATTTCGTTTTGTGTAGAGGCAGGTGGAGGGACATTGGTTGGAGCGCAACCGGATGGATTTTTTTTAATGCGTTCATCGGGTACGTACGGTGTCTCTTTGAAGTTTAAAATTCAGTAAAGGGCCTATAATTAATTATACTTATCATTATTACGTTATAGAATTTCTTGATTCGGTCGACAGTACGTACATGTAATTTCCATATATGGACATGTCTCCAACCTGTATCTTTAACTACCTTCCTATCATTTTACAAAAAAATGCAGTATGATGTGATTTCAAACTTACAATTTTAACAGATATTTCATCGTGTTTATGGTACTATTTGTATAGCGCTAGTTTTTAAGCTGCAGTAAATACATTACATTAGTAGAAAATACTGAAAATATAATTAGTACTGTCAAAAGTATTTATACATCAATAAAGTTCATTTCGTTCTAAAAATCTCTCGCAGTCCAAAATTGGCAATTCTACATCCAAAACCGAATCACTGATTGACATTGGCCGACCGATTGCAATAAAAAATACTCCCTCCATTTTGATTCTTAGGTTTAAAATTTATCCCAAAATAAGTTGATTTCTATCATCTTACCTGCTGTCGGTGCATAAGTGAAAAGGTTTTGTCGAAACTTGGTTTCGGCAATATATTTTCTGGGGTCGCAGTCGAGATCGCCAAGCACAATGGGTTAGAAGAAGAAGAAGATTTAAACAGGTTCAGGCCCTCTCGAGAGGTAATACCCTACTCCTGTTTCGGTGGATTCGATCCGCCGAGTGTCTTTATTGATCTCATGATCTAAGCTAAGGGCTAAAAGCTGAACTCCTCTTGGAATATCCTCAAGGGACGCCCCTTACCCCCTTATATAGTCTTGGGAGGAAGGGTTTACAAGTCGGAAACCCTATCTTATTCTAAGTTGGTTTCCTCAATCTTACCAAACCGTGACTATAGGCCGATTGCCTTATCTCTATCGGCAACCGTAACACCTAAGTCAAGTTCGCTACAGATATAGCAGTGCACAATCTATCCCTACCTCCCTGGATAAGCTTGCCAAGTAGATACCCGATTGCCACAATCTCCACAGTAGCCCCGAGTCCTTTTCGCCGACGAGACAACTCGGCTTCGGACCAAAGCAAGACTCAACCAAAAATTTCTTTGACCGAGTGCTTTTGGCGCCGAGTGATTCCATCATCTCTGCCTGAATCTTCCCGAGTGGCTCCAAAGACTGTGAAGGGCTGAAAAATTCTCAAAAATAAATATCTAGGTGCATCTCCGATGCACCTAATTATAGGTGTAGCCCCGACTATGTGATTAGTCAAAAATAGACTAAGCATATAGTCAAGAACTATATAAAAAAATTACTCTCATGTAGATGCCTAACTCATGCTAAAGCAATCATAGAAATCTCATTACTCATCAAGTTCATACTCAACCGAGTGAATTTGCCCAGTCATCTCGAACAAATAATTCAATCATCCCTCATGGGTAAAAACACTCGGTAAACTCTTGCTCAACCGAGTGGATTCGCCGAGTAATCCCGGAATAATAACTCAATCAACCCTAGCGGGTAAAAAGCACTCGGTAAGCTCATGCTTATCCGAGTAGATCTGCCCAAGTCATCTCGGAACAAATATTTCAATCATCCCTCATGGGTAAGAAATCAATTCGCTCGGTAAGCTCATGCTTATCCGAGCTGATCCTCCCGAGTCATCCCGGAAATTTGCCCGAGTCATCTCGGAACAAATAATTCTCTTATAAATGCTTAGCTCAAGCTAAAGCGGTTATAAAAATCACATCACTCGGCAAGCTCATGCTTATCCGAGTAAGTTCGCCCGAGTCGTCTCGGAACAAACAATTTAATCAACCCTTGTAGGTAAGAAGTTAATTCACTCGGCAAACTCATGCTTATCCGAGTTGATTTGCCCGAGTCATCTCGGAACAAATAGCTCAATCGACCCTCGTGGGCAAAAAACACTCGGCAAGCTCATGCTTATCCGAGTTAACTTGTCCGAGTCATCTCGGGACAAATAATCTAATCAACCCTCGTGGATAAAAAACACTCGGCAAGCTCATGCTCATCCGAGTTAACTTGTCCGAGTCATCTCGGGACAAATAATTTTAGTCAACCCTCATGGGTAAAAACACTCGGCAAGCTCATGCTCATCCGAGTTAACTTGTCCGAGTCATCTCGGGACAAATAATTTCATCAACCCTCATGGGTAAAAAACACTCGGCAAGCTCATGCTCATCCGAGTTAACTTGCCCGAGTCATCTCGGGACAAATAATTTAGTCAACCCTCATGGGTAAACAAATTTTCAGTCATTCGAAAAATACGACCAAAATATTAAATAGCTCCTGCCATAATATTGGTCTTAATCTAAAAAGATCTTCACCAAGGTGGAAAAATAGCATTGATATAATCATTTAATCAAATGCTTAGAAAACCAAAGTCCCTGTCATCGACAGCCATGAAAAGCTTAAGCTTGTTTGTCACCTTTCAAATTGCATCGTGCCAACTTCTCATGAAGTTACGCAAACCGCGGTATGAAAGGATTTTAAAGGTATTGGGCTATGTAACACGTGCATATTGCCAGGGCAAATCTGCTTAAGTCCATCCACTTAAGTCCCTAAGGACACGTGTCAAGCCACACCTTAGCCGGGCCGCAAGTCTCTCATGGGCTCGGCCCAATCACGAGACGACTTAGCAAAAACCCTCATGTCTTTTAGAAGCCTCGAGGTCGTCCCCGCCACTTCATCTAATCATCTTGGTCTCTTTATGCCTCCGATGTGAACTTGTAGGTATCTAGCTTATTTATGTTAAAGCCTTGACCCGAGTCTTCATAGAAAATTTCTTAAGTAATTTTCGTCCGATCGTCACCAAGCCTAAAACTTGATTAGATCATCAAAAATTCTCAGTCCTTATCTATTGAACTCGAATCAAAACAATAAACAATGATAAACTAAATATAAACAAGTTATCAAAGAAAACCATGCTTTATTGACACGTATGCGAGCCCAGTCAACTCAAGAAGTCATCTTGCTTGAGGTTGACACCAAGAACAACATAAAACTTACGGCAATTTAAGCATAGTATCGTCGAAGATGTTCAATATTCCGGAGTTCTCCACCATAGATCCATCTTCGCTCTTTAGTCGAAATGCTCCCGGCCGAGTCACCTCAGCAATTATGTATGGTCCCTCCCATAGTGGAGATAATTTGTAATGGTCCTTGATGGTCGTTGGATCAAGGAAGATTTTCTTCGTTTTGGCTTGCCTTGTCCCGACTTGGCTATCTTCTTTGTAGGAATTTCACCCTCTTCGGATGTTGATGTAGCCATCGGATTTCTTCTGGCCACGTGATCTCTCACAAGATTGGACCATATTGCAGCTTTCTTTGTCGCAGTGAAGGCTTGCTTGACGTCGGCGCAGGTGATGACGCCGTTAGAGGCGGGCGTCTTCATGCATAAGTAAATGTAGTGTAGTATCGCTATGAACTTGGCGAGTGCAGGCCTTCCGATGATCGCGTGGTAGGCCGTCTTGAAGTCGACCACCCCGAAGGTGGTATTCTCCGTTCGAAATTCTCGCGAACTCCCGAGGTGACTGGAAGGGCGACGTGCCCGAGTGGTGTGGGCGACGCCCGGGATCACTCCGTGGAAGGGGGCTGAGCTTGTCTTCAACTTAGTTCTCGGGATTTGTATCTCATCCGGGTTTTGACGAATAGGAGATTGAGGACACTGCCCCATCGATGAGGACGCGCTTCAGCTCGATGTTCAACCACCGGGTCAAGTACCAAGGGATACCGCCTGGGTGAACCACTCGGTCGGGATGATCCGAGCGATTAAACGTGATGGCCACCTCCGACCATCGTAGATGTTGTGGGACTTCGGGTTGTGTCGCATTGACCTCGCGGTCCATCGGCTTTTGCTTCCTCTTGGACTCATAAGCTGCGGCCCCCGAAGATGTGATTCAGCTCGCCCACGTGGTCTTGAAAAGGCTTCAAATTTCCGGTCGGGTTGTTCTTCTTGGTTCCCGATGGACCGGTTTCATTAGTTGGCTTCTTGTTCAACCGTGCCGCATATTGCTCTGCGAATTGCTTGTAGATGATGCGTGCACCGAGCGTTCATGATCGTTCATGATCGCGTCGTAGGCCGCAACTCGAGGACGACATTGAGAGTTGGATGTTGTGGCAACCGGTCTTCATGCCGACGCTTGCGGTCTTTGGGCCTGATTGTTATTGCCGTTATCCTTCTTAGGATGCCGGCTTCCTCCCGATTGCTTATCGTCCCTCCCGTCGGGCCGGTCTTGGCGTGCCGCCTTGATTGCATCGTTGGACTTGGCGTAGGAGTTCGCCGTCTCGAACATTTGCTTCACCGTCTTCGGTGGTTTGCGCCGAACTTCCGATGAGCGGCTCATCACGGACTCCCTCGGAAGGCGGCGATGATGATGTCATCGGTGATGTTCGGGATCTTGTTGCGCTTCTCTGAGAAACGACGAATATAATCCTTCAGGGCTCGTCCGGCTTCGGATGACGTTGTAAAGGTCAAAGTGTGTGCCGGGCCTCTCGAAGGTTCCTCGGAAGTTGGCGATGAAGTGGTCCCTCGCTCGCTCCACGAGCCGATTGAGCCTCTTGGCAGCTCGTGAGCCAATTTCGGCCGAGTTTGCGAGGGCCACAGCGAGTAATTGGCCATAGCCTTGTTGTCGCCACTGCGGCGCGGATGGCGAGGGTGTATACGGTTAGCCAAGATTCGGGTCGGTCTTACCGTCGTACCTTTCAATCCCGTAGGCTTGAAGCCACTCGGCCGTGCACTCGGCGAAGTTCCAGTGAAGGCTGGTACTCCGTCGTCGCCGTTATCGGGTGATCCCCTCCGATCTTCCCGAGTGCGTCGGTCGCGCTCCGGTAGCGGCGATCGAGGACTTCCCGCAGATCACTCGGCGGGGTCTTCGGTTATGGTTGGATAGCTGGGCTGTTGCGACGGGCTCGGTGGTGGACGGGTGGACGTCCGTGTCGTTTGTCGCGGGAGTCGGCCGTCCGCTCCTGGTACTTCAGCGTGGACTCGCGAGGTGGGCCTCTTGGCCTGGTCGTCGACAAGCGGCTCGGGCCTCCTATAGTCTCCGACTTCGAGGTGGAAGGCGGCTCTTGTCCGGCGTTTCGGCCACAGATTCGTCGGTCTTCGTGCCGAAGTGGTGAGATGGCCGTTCGCCGTGGCAGCGACGATAGTCTTGATCTTGTCGAGTATTGGAGTCACGTTGGCCGGAGCCGTCTCTATGACGGTGTCCAAGAGCGTGAGTGCGGCGGCGGCGTTACGTGTGGTGTCGGAAGATATTGGTGTTGCGAACCCGTGTTTGGAGTATGGCCTCTGGCGATCGTCGTCAGGCTGCACGTAGATCCTGCTTCCTCTTGTCGGCCCTCGTCCTTGCGTTGTTTCTCCTCTTCGGTGTCTTGCACTCGAGCTCCACCACGGCTCGCTCTTCTTCAGCAAGCCTTTGGCCATGGCTGAGTCGGACTCGTCGGCTCGGCCATGAGGACGTCAGCACTTCGGCTCGTAGTCCATGCGGCGGTCGGAGTTGTTGGCTTCGTCGAAGGGATGCCGTAGAGGTTGTCGAAGCCGGCGGAGCCGAGGTATCCGTTGAGCTCGAAGATGAACAAGAGCCAAAGGACGGGAGGATGACGGCGACCTCCCTTGAACTGGGTAACCGGATCTGGATCGTTCCGGTCCGAGTCGGAGCTTGGGGGATCAGGCTCTTCCGAGTGGTTCCTCGCCAACTCGGGAGAGCGGTGATGTAGATCTTGGCGACGTTTGGTAACCCAAACGGCACCGAAAGGTCTTCGCCGAGTAGATTGCTTCCGTCGGGAGGCAAGAAGATTGGCGCAGATCTCGGCGGCATTCGGTAATCCGAATGGCGCCGAGTGAAGTCCGTCGTCGGAGAAGGTGGATCGCATCTTGGTCTTCAAGATGTTGTCGAAGATCTCGGCGCTGTTGGAGAGCCCGAACGGCGCCGAGTAGGTTGTTCCCTCCGATTGGTTCGAATCCGAGTCGAGGAGGAGTCGCCGGCGAAGTTGGCGGCGAAGTCGCCGAGTCTTGAAGGAGATCCCATCACGCTTGTCGGCGAGATTGTTGAAGAAGTCTCGACGCGCGCCCCTACCCGGCGCGCGCCAACCGTCGAAACTTGGTTTCGGCAATATATTTTTTCGGGTCGCATCGAGATCGCCAAGCACAATGGGTTAGAAGAAGAAGAAGATTTAGACAGTTCAGGCCCTCTCGAGAGGTAATACCCTACTCTGTTTCGGTGGATTCGATCCGCCGAGTGTCTTTATTGATCTCATGATCTAAGCTAAGGGCTAAAAGCTGAACTCCTCTTGGAATATCCCTCAAGGGACGCCCCTTACCCCCCTTATATAGTCTTGGGAGGAAGGGTTTACAAGTCGGAAACCCTATCTTATTCTAAGTTGGTTTCCTCAATCTTACCAAACCGTGACTATAGGCCGATTGTCTTATCTCTATCGGCAACCGTAACACCTAAGTCAAGTTCGGCTTACAGATATAGCAGGCACAATCTATCCCTACCTCCAGTCGGATAAGCTTGCCAAGTAGATACCCGATTGCCACAATCTCCACAGGTTTTATCCTTAAATATAGATTAGGGAATCTTTTCAGGCTGTATATATATCTATAAAAAAATATCACTTCATTTGTATCTTCTTGTAATTTTTTGGTATTAATGTTTTGTGGGCTGTGTGTATAATGTAGAGTCAATAAGCGATTTAAAGATGGTTGTATCCAGTTATCTTGATTTCAGTAAAAAGTTGCCAGTCGTATTTTTCTTTCGTTCATAGATACAAAGTCTGTATCCATATTCAATGTGTTCTTTTATCATATTTCTATTCATTATTTTTCCATATTTTCTGTTTCTAGCTCTGTAAATTAATGCATTTTGTAACGAGCACGAAAAACATTGCATATTGTTTCTTACAGTACGCACTCTACTTCCATATATAGAAACTAATTGGACTGTGATGAGTTCCCACAATAAGCAAAGAAAAAAAATCAACTGGGGTTGGATTGAAATATGATATTTTTGGATTAAAAGTATAAGAGTTCAGATTGGGCACAACTTGCCCAACTTTGTAAATACTAATTTTGAATTTAAAACTGTTAAACCAAATAGAAACTAATAAAATTAAGACTTAAAGAGAAATATCTATCCATACTTTTTTCATTCAAGAATTTTGAAATTATAAGATAAAAACAAAATTGATTGTATGTTGAGAAAAGCAGATTTATTGTTGATGAGGACATCAATACTACGATACATCCATGCCTCCACACGTACAACTGCATGGCCCAATAACCCGCGCTCGTGGACGTCAACTCAACCATCAGGTGAGTTCATTCTTAAGTTTACGTTCCTCTTCTTTATACCCTGGAGGCACGTGCACTTTAGTTTTACTCAGGAACGATGGAGAGGATCCAACGGGAAGAGGATTCGCGCGGGGTGGATTCGGACTGCAGCACAGTGCCAAGTTCTAACGGCCACCACGACTTCATGCAAACTCCGATTTGTGCGTGCAAGTACTTGATGGAAAGGTTATCAAGTCTACTTTCAAATGGATCCAGCCCCATGTCAATATCTGTCCTGGAGCGGCCGCAATTGTTTTTTTCTACCGAGTGTTTTCTGTCTTTGGTGCTGCGTCACCTCTTTTGGCCCAATGGGCCGTGTATCAAGTTGGGCCCATTAGGGGCGCGTCCTAGGGATTAGAGTTTCCAGTTCTTGCCACCACATACCACCACCTTCACCATCGCCGCCATCACCTTTGTTTTAGCCGTCATCACCACCGTCGCTATCACCCACCAATTACTTCCCTTCCATAATTTGATCTGTTTCCGTCTGTAATCTGTCTTGCCTTTGATCCAGCCATCGCAAGAAAGGAAATAGAACCCTGATTCAAGTTGCCTGCCTTAAAACAGTGATATCTTTCTCATACGGGCTCGAAATTAGGCAAATAAGATATCCACGGACATCTACAGAAAAAGTTACATCAGTCTGTTCCCATCTTTGCCGGGTTCGACAATCTTAAAATCGCCAAATTCTGCAAAATTCTGTTTTCGTGGCAAGAAGCTTTGGAACCCCTTTCGGTAAAACTTTGAAAAATTCCACGTGCCTCATATTTTGTCCGTTTGAGCTAAGAATTTTTGTGGTTGGTTCTAGTGTGCCCCTGGTTGTGAAAAAAATATCAAAAAAATAAAAAAAGTCGCATCTCTCTCCTCGGCACTAGAGAGAGAACAAAAAAAAGAAAAAAAAGAGAGCAAAAAAAAGAGAAAGAAAGGGGCCGACTCGTGAGAACCTTCCTTCCACCTAGTACCCTTTGTCTCCACCTTCCTGTGATCGTGTCTGTTTGGGTTTGTATCTTGTGGCGTCCTTTGTGGTTAGGCTCGCGTCTCTTTTTCGTCTAGCCTAGGACCAGCACGGTACCGACCTTGAGCGTTTACTCAATTTGCTTTGACTAACGTGGTTGCTAGTACTTCCTTGTGCATTACTTTCAGCCCTCCTACAGCTCCACATATACGACTACAGCTTGACAACAGGCCTTGTTGCTACGGCGCCGATACACCTCGTTCCACGGTTGCAGACTTGTCGGTTGTCGTCACCCCTCCTGTGAGCATGGTAAGAACTGGTAAGAGCTTGTGAGATAAGCTGAGAGCGAGCGCCTTTCAGTAGCCACACCCCAATAGTTGTAGGGATTAATTCTTGTCAATTGTTTTCATTGTTGTTTTGTTATATTAACCATGGCAGGCTCGGAGGAAGAGGTGCATCCCATTCTCCACGCACCAGACGCATCATACATCATTTTGCAAGGGAAGTAAAGCGGCACACAGAAGGACTTGATGCAGATTTGCAGGTGACGAATGACAAGATCGGGCAACTGGAGGCCACACAGATCGATGCCACAACCAGGCTCGCCGGGTTGGAGGCATCGGTTACGCGTATTAACACTAGCCTTGCTACACTTGTGAGGCATTTGGATAACCTCAATGCTCGGGGCCATGATCAGCGTGATGAAGACGACGTTGATGGTGAGTACGGTGAGGACAACTTCGATGGTGACTATACCGCTGACACTGAACATGATGACCGCAACGCTCGTGATCGCCGTCGGCTATGTAACAATCATAGAGGCATGGGAGAACACCGCCGACGAGAGGTACGCAATAATGAAGATGCTTTTTCTAAAGTCAAATTTAAGATACCTCCTTTTGATGGAAAATATGACCCCGATGCATACATTACATGGGAGATTGCTTTGTTGATCAAAAATTTGCATGCCATGACTTCCCGAGACCTCTAGAGTTAGAGCGCTACTAGTGAGTTCTCTGCTTTTGCCTCTGTGTGGTGGATAGAACATGGCAAGAAAAGTCCTAACAACATGCCACAGACTAGGGATGCTTTGAAACGGGTCATGCGGGCTAGATTTGTTCCTTCTTACTATGCACGTGATTTGTTAAATAAATTGCAACAATTGAGGCAGGGTGCTAAAAGTGTAGAGGAATATTATCGGGAATTACAAATGGGCATGCTTCACGTAATTTAGACGAGTCCGAGGATGCTGCTATGGCTAGATTTTTGGGTGGTCTAAACCGTGAGATCTATGACATTGTGGACTACAAAGATTACACTAATATGACTCGATTGTTTCATCTTGCTTGCAAAGCTGAAAGGGAAGTGCAGGGGACGACGTGCTAGTGCCAAGACTAATGTTTCTGCAGAAAAATCGACATCATGGCTGCCACGCACGCCTTCTACTCCTTCACCATCTTCCACACCCCATGGTTCACCGTTGCAAGGGCTATGGGCATGTCCAGCGTGACTGCCCCAGCAAGCATGTTTTGGTAGTCAAAGATGATGGTGAGTATTCCTCGGCTAGTGATTTCGATGAAGATACCCTTGCTTTGTTTGCGGCTGAACATGCAGATAAAGATGAGGGAATAGAAGAACATATTGGTGCGTCTTTGCGGAACGCTATGACAGCCTCATTGTGCGGCGTGTGCTCGGCACACAAATGGAGAAGGCCGAGCAAAATCAGCGGCACACCTTGTTCCAAACAAAGTGCGTCATTAAAGAGCGTTCTTGCCGCTTGATCATCGATGGAGGAAGCTGCAACAACTTGGCTAGCAGCGAAATGGTGGAGAAGCTTGCACTCAGCACCAAACCACATCCCCACCCATATCACATTCAATGGCTAAACAACAGTGGTAAGGCAAAGGTAACCAAGCTGGTGCGCATTAATTTTGCAATTGGGACATATCGTGAGGTATGCAAGCTTGTCATATTCTGTTAGGTAGGCCATGGCAATTTGATATGGATTCTATGCATCATGGTAGATCAAATCAATATTCTTTTATGTACCATGATAAGAAAATTGTGTTGCATCCCATGACCCCGAAGCTGTTTTTGAGGATGATGTTGCTAGAGCTAAGAAAGAGAAGAATAGGGTCCATGCTATAAGTGAAAATCAGATTGTAGCCAAAGAACATGTGCAACATAACAAGAGAGAATCTAAATCGACAATAAAAATGTGATTCAATTGAAAGGTTCTTGCATGCTTGCTATTAAATCGATGTTGCCAATTTTGATACAACTGAAACCGTATGCTATGCTTTTGTATGCAAGGATGATTTGTTTTCCTTTGAGGATATACATGTTTCTTTTCCACCCGTGGTCACTAATCTTTTGCAGGAGTATGAGGATGTTTTTCCCAGGATGTACCACCGGGGCGCCACCGGTGCGTGGAATTGAGCATCAAATCGATCTCGATTCCGGGGCTTCACTACCCAACCGCGCGCCATACGAACCAACCACGACGAGACCAAGGAAATTCAGCGTCAAGTTCAGGAGTTGCTTGATAAAGGGTACGTACGAGAGTCTCTTAGTCCATGTCTTGTGCCGGTGATTTTGGTGCCTAAGAAAGATGGATCTTGGCATATGTGTGTTGATTGTAGAGCTATTAATAACATTACCATTAGATATCGTCATCCAATTCCTAGGTTAGACGATATGCTTGATGAATTGAGTGGCTCTACTGTCTTCTCTAAAGTTGATTTGCGTAGTGGATACCACCGATTCGTATGAAGTTGGGAGATGAGTGGAAAACAACTTTCAAAACTAAGTTTGGATTATATGAGTGGTTAGTGATGCCTTTTGGTTTAACTAATGCACCTAGCACTTTCATGAGGTTGATGAATGAGGTTTTGCGTGCTTTCATTGGCAAATTTGTGGTGGTATACTTTGATGATATTCGATTTATAGCAAATCTTTAGAGGAACACCTTGATCATTTACGTGCTGTTTTTAATGCTTTGCGCGATGCACGTTTGTTTGGTAACCTTGCGAAGTGCAGTTTTTGCATCGATCGCGTATCGTTTCTTGGCTATGTTGTTACTCCGCAGGAATTGAGGTTGATCAAGCCAAGGTCGAGGCAATTCGAGTTGGCCACCTCCTAAAACGGTCACACGGGTTCGAAGCTTTTTAGGACTTGCAGGATTCTATCGGCGCTTCGTGCGGGATTTCAGCACCATTGCCGCACCGCTGAATGAGCTTACAAAGAAGGGAGCGCCTTTCACGTGGGGCACCGCACAAGTGAACGCCTTCAACATGTTAAAAGATAAGTTGACACATGCACCTCTCCTCCAACTTCCAAATTTTAATAAGACTTTTGAACTCGAATGTGATGCTAGTGGGATTGGATTGGGTGGTGTTTTGTTACAAGAGGAAAACCCGTTGCATATTTCGGTGAAAAATTGAGTGGGCCTATTCTGAATTATTCTACTTATGATAAAGAATTGTATGCTCTTGTGAGAACTACGGAAACATGGCAACATTATTTATGGCCCAAGAAATTTGTCATACATTCGATCATGAATCTTTAAAACATATTCGTAGTCAAGGCAAACTGAATCGTAGGCATGCTAAATGGGTTGAATTTATTGAATCTTTTCCTTATGTCATTAAACACAAGAAGGAAAAGAAGAATATCATTGCGATGCTTTGTCTAGGAGATATACTTTGTTAACACAACTTGACTACAAAATCTTTGGCCTCGAAACAATCAAAGCCCGGTATGTGAATGATGATGATTTTAAAGACGTGTTGTTGCACTGTAAGGATGGAAGGACATGGAACAGATTTGTCTTCAATGATGGGTTTATTTTTAGATCTAACAAGCTATGCATTCCACTAGCTACATTCGTTTGTTGTTCTTTGCGGGGAAGCGCATGGCGGTGGGTTGATGGGGCACTTTGGTGCCAAGAAGACGGAGGACATCCTTGCTAGCCATTTCTTTTGGCCGAGGATGAGAAGAGACGTGGAGCGATTTGTGGCTCGCCGCACGACATGTCAAAAGGCTAAGTCACGCTTAAACCCCATGGTTTATATATGCCTCTACATGTTCCTAGTGTTCCTTGGGAAGATATTTCAATGGATTTTGTGTTGGGTTTGCCTAGGACCAAGAGGGGGCGAGATAGCATTTTTGTGGTTGTGGATAGGTTTTCTAAAATGGCACATTTCATACCATGTCATAAAGCGATGATGCTACTCATATTCTTGACTTGTTCTTTCGGGAGGTTGTTCGCTTGCATGGTGTGCCAAACACCATTGTTTCAGACCGTGACACTAAATTTCTCAGCCATTTTTGGAGAACTTTGTGGGCTAAATTGGGGACTAAGCTTTTGTTTTCTACTACTTGTCATTCCCAAACTGATGGGCAAACTGAAGTTGTCAATAGGACTTTGTCTACTATGTTAAGGGTTGTTTTAAAGACAAATATTAAGATGTGGGAAGAATGTTTGCCTCATATTGAATTTGCATACAATCGTTCGTTGCATTTCACTACAAAGATGTGCCCTTTTGAGATTGTTTATGGATTTTTGCCTCGTGCTCCTATTGATTTAATGCCTTTGCCATCTTCGAAAAACTGAATTTTGATGCTAAACAACGTCTTTGAGTTGATGGTAAAACTCCATGAAACAACTAAAGAAAATATAGAGCGCATGAATGCTAACTATAAGCTTGCTGGTGACAAAGGTAGACGTCAATTGAATTTTGAACCTGGTGATTTGGTTTGGTTACATTTGCGAAAGGAACGGTTTCCTA
The DNA here is from genome assembly GCA_019925245.2 of Oryza australiensis. NCBI lineage: Eukaryota > Viridiplantae > Streptophyta > Magnoliopsida > Poales > Poaceae > Oryza > Oryza australiensis. Next base: position 908,911 of record JAIFGZ020000507.1, read on the forward strand.
ATTTGCGAAAGTCTAAGTTGATGCCTAGAGTGATAGACCTTTTAAAGTGCTTGAAAAATTAATGAAAATGCATACAAGCTTGATCTCCGCAGATTTTGGGGTTAGTCCCACTTTTAACGTTGCAGATTTAAAGCCATATTTGGGAGACGAAAATGAGCTTGAGTCGAGGACGACTCCAATGCAAGAAGGGGAGGATGATGAGGAGATCAATACTACCGATACATCCACGCCTCCACACGTACAACTTCATGGCCCAATAACCCGCGCTCGTGCACGTCAACCCAACCATCAGGTGAGTTCATTCTTAAGTTTATGTTCCTCTTCTTTATACCCTGGAGGCACATGCACTTTTGTTTTACTCAGGAACGATGGAGAGGATCCAACGGGAAGAGGATTCGCGCGGGGTGGATTCGGACTGCAGCACAGTGCCAAGTTCTAACGTCCGCCACAACTTCATGCAAACTCCGATTTGTGCGTGCAAGTACTTGATGGAAAGGTTATCAAGTCTACTTTCAAATGGATCCAGCCCCATGTCAATATCTGTCCTGGAGCGGCCGCAATTGTTTTTTTTCTACCGAGTGTTTTCTGTCTTTGGTGCTGCGTCACCTCTTTTGGCCCAATGGGCCGTGTATCAAGTTGGGCCCATTAGGGGCGCGTCCTAGGGTTTAGCACGACTCCGGCACCCCTGTGGTCGTCTCTCCACTCTACTTAATCCTTCAGCCGCCACCAAGAAGAGCGGGTTTTGTTGATTAGAGTTAGCCTTTTGCTACTTGCACACAGCGCGCGTGTCGGCTAGACCGTCCGTCTGTTTGTCTTCGGAACCCCACCATATCGTGTATCCAGATTAAATCTTTCATCTTAATATATAGCAATTTCAGTGCTTGTTTTACGTGTTCTTGCTTGTTCTTCGATTGCTTGCAGGACGAGTGCCCTAGTGGCCGGGTTGTCGCGCACCGCAAGATCGCGTCAACCATCGGAGACGGTGTATCGGTTGCTAAGGCGCATCGTCCTTGGACCGTTGTAGTCGGGCCGTCAACGTCGCCTCTGTTCCCCAATCGAGTTATCCTCCACCTCTCATCGAAAGATCGGGACTAAACCCTAGCGGGATCGCATCAATTGTTCTAACAAGTGAATGAAAATAAATTAAGTGACCAACTAAATATTGGAAATATAGTCATAATTTAATATATTTTAATTTAGAAAAATATCATACTAAACATGGCACAAATAAAATAGAACGATCTAGTGATGATGCTAAACATGAACATGCTAATTATAAAATAAGCATTATCAAGAAACATGATTAACACTACAGTTAAAAATTTGACATACCCAAAAAAATGCTCCAATACTAAGTGAGGCATTGCTGTTATTGTTGATCTATTGATGGAGCCATTCCTGCCATCTCCACCGGTACCTTGTTTCCACCACCTTCACCATTGCCACTGCCGGTTGACATGTCAATGTAGAGGATGCAAAAGAAGTAGATGATGCAGTGCAAAGAGCAGCTGTGTGAGAGTGCGCTTCTCAAAAACTTGATCACCCCGTCTATCCTTGCAGGTACGCAAGCGGACGAAGTTCTGGAGGCCTGCTTGTTCCGAGAACCTATGCACACAGATGATCGAAAGTGAAGAAACCAGTAAGGAGCGCATGAACAAAACAAGAAAATAAAACCAATGTTGTGGAGAAGATGAACCGAGAGGCTCTCTGTCTATCCCAGAGGAGATGATAAGAATGCACGCGAGAGGACCGTTACGGAAAATTGATAGCGCATAATGATCTCGTCTGTTACCGAAGTAACGTCACCATTGATGACCGTCGGTTACGGGAGAAGATGAACTGAGAGGCTCTAACTATCCCAGTGGAGATGATAAGGATGCACGTGAGAGGAACGTTATGGAGAGCGAGAGGAATGTTATGGAGAATTGATAGTGCATAACGATATCGTATGTTATGTCAAAACATAACGTTACACAGAGAGAGAAGATGATAAGGACACACGAGAGAGGAACATTACGGAGAATTGATAGCGCATAATGATCTCGTCCGTTACATCAAAACATAATGTTAGAGAGAGAGTCACGCTCGATACACGCGTGCATGTGGCAGTCTCATCATCATATCAACTACTCAACAGGTGCTCTCTGATATATAGCAGTCTATTTAAGTTGAGATTTTTTCACTTAAATTTTAAAGTTTAAAGGTGATATTAATCTCCTTAACATTAATTGTGGGCCCATAAAATTTATTAGAATTAAATTGGACCCAGCCTATTTACTCTAACACCGAATACATACCAAGTTAAACTTTGAGATTATATTATTTTCTTTTTTTCATGAAGGAGCTAGGTGGGTTTCTTTTGTTCCGAACTGAAAAAAGAAACAAGATCTGTTGTAGCATTAAAGACGTGACGATAGCAATTGTTCTGCTAGCAGTACAATTTGTATTTTGCTTGCATGTACATACGAAAAGTATACGTAACAAAAGGCTGCGAACCTCTCTCTCTTTGTCAGGACACGGTTTAATATAGTATAATTTATTTTCCATCTTGAATTTTGTTTATATCCGTCTATCCTTCCCTAGTCTGTTGGACTTGAGATTGCCCTTTGCTATTTACTTCTACGTGCATTCAGGTAGCCCACATTCGGTGTATTTTTGTGAACAATTGTTTAACATGAAAAGCTTAAATTTTAAAGCAGTTTGATGTTACTCTTGATTTGGTATGCTGTGGTATTTCCCTCAAAATAGTTTCGGCAAAGCATAGAAGAGTTAACTACACATTTATTAACACTAATTAATGTTTTGACTATATATCATCTTCTGGTTTTGGTATCCGTACTGTAAGCATAGCAAGTCAAGTCAATATATATGTACAGAAGCAATTAATTTGTTAATAGGATTGAGCGAAGTTGCAAACGCCAGTTATATAATATATGTGCATATCAACAACAAAAATGAACTGATAAGTCAGCCAATTAAGAACTATACGCTACAAGGATCTGCTGCACAAAGTTCGGTTAAATGCTTTAATAGAAATAATGAACTCGTGATAAGACCATCTACCGTATATAATGGTAACCTGTATTTTTTTACATAATGAAAATTACTTTGCTTAAAAGAAGTTATAATCAATTATTATAAAAGTTTGTAGTCAAATGATTGCAAATTAAAAGCATAATTTGATGAAAGAGAAGAGAACTAACTAGAACATCAGCCTAAAGTCGGACATAACCACCTTGGCTAATCCTCCATTTGTAATTGGTAAAATTCTACGTAAACCACTGGATGTAGTTCTTCTCCTTCTCAAACCGTTACTATAATTTGCATATAATAAGTTGTACAGTGCTGCATATCGGTATGAAGGTAAGATGATTGTATAGAAATATACAACTTGCCTGTTCAGGGCTGATGTGATAAAGAAATTTGGCCTCCAATAAGATATTAATTTGCTGGTGACAGTGCCAATTTGGTGAAAACCTGATTAGTAATCAATTTCTTGATGGGCAAATCTTATTAATCATCTAAGACATTATCTTCGTATCAAGTTTTTTCTTTATGGTATGCCAAAATATGCAGGTATGCCATACCAATGAGCCTCTACTACTATGGTCTCAAGGATACCACACCATCCTATGCCGTCATCTTTACAAACATACTTCCCCTGTTCACCTTTGTTCTTTCACTTGTGTTCAGGTAAGAGTTCTATTCACCATATTTATTGTGTACAATGCATATACGATATTAACTATGGGTTCCAACAATAATAATTCTATGGCATGACACAAAATTGGTCATATTGGTAAACTCAAATTTTGTCGCAACTTGAAACTATGTTCCATCTCACCAAAACATGGATATGTATGAACATGATAGACTGGAGAGATTCAAAATTAGAAGCAAGGCCGGACTACTGAAGATAGTGGGTGTTTTGGTCTCGGTTGGAGGTACAATGCTTGTCAGCCTTTACAAAGGGAAGTCACTGCATCTCTGGAATTCCATCTTGCACCACCAAAAGGAACAGAAGACGAAGTCTTCAACCAATCAGCTAAGAGGGACAATTTTCTTGGCAGGGAGCAGCCTCACCTTTGCCTGCTGGTACCTTGTTCAGGTAATCATAAGCATTATTTTATATACACACCAGAGTATTTTTTTAATAATTATAAGTTGTGTGCATTATCTTGTTGTAATTAATTGAGATCAATAAAGCTTCATTTATCCAAAAATCAGAGTAAATAAACTATACCTAGACTATGTCATGTTACAACTGTTGTGGCAGTCAAAGGTTCTCAAAGTGTATCCATACAAATATTGGTCTTCCATGGTGACATGCTTGGTCGGAGGATTTCAGACAACAGTTGTTGGAATCATATTAAGGAGAGACAAGAATGCTTGGAAGCTAGGATGGAATTTCAATCTTGTTACTATAGTGTACTCGGTATGCCTCCCAACTTTTTAACCATAGAAATTAATTGGATAAGAAGCTACACAAAGAAATGTGTTTCTACAAAAATATTAATATTATTTCTGTATTTCTCAGTGTCCACTGAAGCTTGAATTGTATTAGCCAACAATTTAGCCAGTATTTATATGATGATTTTGGAGCAACGATGATGAATTTTCTGGAAGTGTAGTAGACCTAACCGATGTTGTTTATGTTTCAAATTCATCTACAAACAAAGGCCGACTTCTGGCCGTAGCGTAGCGGAGGCCCGTCGCCAGAGGCTTGGGGCGGAGTCCGCCCCCCGCGGTCCACACTTACCCAGTTTAGGGTTTTCTTATACCCAGTTTAGGGTTTCCACCTTATTTAAGTTCCTGTAAGCCGACGTATGGGATAAGTTGATTCAGTTGTAAATCCCAGGCGTTCTGTAACCTCACCAAGATATAGTGAAGATTGTTGCTGGCTGGCGCCCGTGGTTTTTTCCCTCTCATGTTGGGAGGGTTTTTCCACGTTAAATCTCATGTCTTCTTTGCGGTTGATCTTGTTTACTTCTTGTTTTACCATCATCGCGTCTAACAACCGCTGTGATGAAATTGACAAGACAATATTTTGGTGCAGGGGGCACTTGCGACAGCAGGAAAATATAGCCTGAATTCATGGGCAGTGGCTAACCGAGGCCCAGCCTATCCCCCAGTGTTCAACCCATTATCAGTCATCTTCACTGTTGTGTTTGACTCTGTCCTTATGGGAGACGATCTTACAGTAGGAAGGTCAGTAGCTTTCGCATGTTCAGTGTTACCAAAACAAAATGGGTTGTTAATATGCCAAATGCCTCCCTATGCAACTCATTTTTCGCATAACAAAAGAAGTAAACTTTGTAAATTGTCTATGCATATTTCCAGAAACTATTGTGCATAATCTTCAATGAACAACAAAAGAAATGGAAGAACTGAAGAAGTTGGTCATGTGACAGCCAGCAGGATCAAATTCGTTCTCTTTTATCGATTTTTACTTTTACTCAAATTGTGAAGCACACTGAAGATAAAAGTACAAAATGGATGTCGTCGAATAAAATTCAGAAATAGGGTACAGGAAACCACAAGAGTTTTAGCACAGTAGCACTTGACACATTCTCAACAATTATGGTACTAAAGTTTTACCAAGTATCGATTTTACAGCAATTAAGCTATATATTGGATAGTACTCCGTTTGGCATTGCAGCGGATTATGATAATCCCGTTTGCTGTTTTGGATAGTATACTGTGTGTTGCAAATGGTCTAAAAACATCAACCAATTGGGAGAGACAATGTTGGATAGTGTATTTCAAATAATCATAATCCAATCTGTAAAACAAACAATAACAATTATAGGTTCCTATTTTACAGTAACTTAAATAAGCACGGTGTATTACACAATACCACAACAACCACTAGAACCCGAAATAGGTACCTCCTAGTACATGCCGGTTATTGTATACAAACAAAGACTTACACCTGAAGTTGATCTACAAGTCAACATGGACATCCCATGTATGATGCCCCGGCGTAACAATAGCATAAGCATAGCTAAATTTGTTGATAGCTGGTTTTATGAGAATGCCATACCATAATTTTCATGGTTAAGTATCAATGATAAAATATCCATGGTTTTCTCTAACTTAAACCATAGGGCATGTTGATTTCTGAAATTTACTTACGTGCATTTGTGATCCTTTAAACGTTATGGAGTGCATTTGCATTACAGTTTGATTTTTAAGCAACAATCGTTTGAATTATTCTCTTGTTCAATGTGTGCAGTCTCATAGGCACGACAATGGTGATTGTTGGGCTCTACCTTTTTGTCTTGGCAAAAGGATGAGAAGTTCCAAGCATGTAAACATGGTAGATTCTACGTAACTTCTCAAAGCTATAGAATAGAGTTGTATACGCAGACTATGAGATGTATATAATGCAATTATCAAATGCAAAAGCAATTTACTTGAGAAGGCCGATCATACTTACACTGTTTGTCTATTTTTTTCTGAACAATACACTACAATTGCTATAAAAAAGGCACATAGACGACGACCACATAAAGAACGGCACTATAAATATTAGAACAGTGTAATGCTTTTTCCTCCCAAATGCGCCTCCACGGGCTGCCATAGTGTAACATACCCAAATTTTGAATTTCAAAATTTGACTTTAATGAAATATCAAAACACTTTTTCCATTTTTAAAATTTTCCATTTTAAAATTTTGTATTCCTTTTTTCATTTTCAGAACTAGCCAAGTTATATCCGAAATTGAGATAAATTAAAACTATTCTTGCTTTGTAAAATAAAAACTTTCTAAACTTCTCTATTTTAGCAAACTTCTCTATTTTAGCAGCTAATAAATTTTCTACCACGTTTAACCTTGACGTTGCACAAACCCATCATGGCCTATTGGCTTAGGGTGGAAGTTTTCAAAATCTACAAGGCAAGTTGGTGCTTAACAAATAAATTTATGTTTTCTTTAACCAAACCACAAACTATATTAATTTCAAACATTATTTTCATTGTAATAAAGGAAATCACCAAGACTAAAATTTCATGGGCAAGGTATGGTCTGCATTGCATGCATGTCATAGTTTGTTTTCCTATGCCCTAGTTGTAGACTTAGTATTTTTTCATGCAAAAGACAATTATGCAAGAATAATAAAAAACTACAAGACATTAAATAGAAAAAAGAGAACGGAATTTTATTAAAGTTATCTAAAAATTGAATGTAAGCATAAAATGCATCATCTATTGCTGTGCATAGTATACATTTGCGTAATAGGATTCATATAAGATTGAAAGCTAATCTAATAATCTAAAAATAATTAATAAAAAATAAAAGTCTTGAGAAAATTTCTCATAAATACTACTCAACACTCTGAGCTCACAGTAATTTTAGTTTGAATTTATCATATCATTTTCTACCTCAAATAAATCATCCAAATCAGAAAAATTAGGCAAAACCAAAATAACACATTGCTTAATTTACACCTTCACCATAATTCAACTATAGCTTTGCTAGCAGGACACTTTGGTCAGTGTTAAACATATTATACTTGACCACCAGGAGTTTTGGCTTAATTAATTCAAAATCTAATCATATGAAATGAGAACTACAAGATACACAAACAATATTTGACTACTGTCAACATAGCACCTTAGCCTACTTTACAAATTACCATGATAATTCTAAAAGGGATCTAGCCTTGAACTTGACACATTAGAAAGATCACATCCTTGTCTACCACCAGCAAGTTTGTTCCCTTTTAAATACCAATCTATGTGATGAAACACAAGAGTATTAAATAGTTCATTGCAACTAACTTCAGACAGTCAATTTCTTTGATTTCTCCTCCACCCTTATTTCCAAATAGACACCACAGGTTCTATGGCCCACTTGATAGCTACCCAGCACTCCCTGGACCCATATGGAAGCTAGGCCACCGCTCTGGACACTCCTAGCTGTCCATTTGGACATGTGGTGGCCCGTAACGCGCCAGCAAGCCTAGAGCATGGCCACCTCAACTCTTGATGTGTCAACAATGTGAACATCCTCAGACCATAACTCCACATTGTGTCCTCATCCTCCCTAACCACGTTCTGTCCATTTTCAGCTCGAGAGAAGATCCGCAAGCTCCATTCCCAACACGAGTTCTCTTTCGGCCGTGAAGAAGACGATGTCCTCCAGTGTGGACGAGTCGTGATCTTCTCTATCTCTTTCGCGTTCCCTCTTTTACATACCATGCCTAACAACATTGATTTTCAACTCCATTCGTTTTGGCGAGCTAATCAACGGGAACGTGGACCGTGCCAAGTCAGACTGCAGTAGCGGCTGGCAGCTTGGACCTCGCATTCTGGCCGGTTCCTTGCTGTTTTTACCACGCCGTCGCGCCACCACTGTCCCCTTAAAACGTTCTGCAAGTTCACCAAAGGAATTTTGAAGAATACACCGTGAACGCTGGGAACACCGTCCTTGTCCTCAGCCACTGGTCGACATCGCTGTTCCCACTGCCTCGGAGCTAATCCGGCCGAACTGCTTTGCCACCATTATCGCGTCGACAACTTCATCAAGACCCTCAAGTATCATATCTAGAAGCGCAACCGTTTGGGAGATCGACCCCTTCTTCCTCCACTCCGGCCGCCGGCCCCCTTTTCGATTCCAGCTGCTTCGGTGAGTTTCAACCTGATTCGTCACACGTGTAGCTTCCTAGTGTTCCTCTTAACATCTGGCATGCCTCCCCTATGGAGCTTGTTGGCCACATCACGTCGCCGGGGGTTCCTCATGTCGCCACCCCTGTCCAAGCTTCTCCAAGCTCCGCGCGACCGTTGGTAAGCCTCCTAGTAACCCTCAATCACACATACATGGTATAGTTTGGCTCGGTTTGTCTCAGAGCTCGACATGCATGTACAATCCGCGGAGCCCGCCGCCTGCGCTGTCGCCATCGTTGTCTCCGGCCATCTCGTCGGCTGATTCAACCACCAGCAGCTTCGTCAACTTCCCTTCTACATTTTCTCTTTTGTCTGCACCTCACGATTCACCGCTGTTCGCTGCCGACACCGACGAGAAGCTTGCTGACCGCCTCTGCTCTCCTTCGCAACGTGCCACTGATCTGTCGGCCCAAGTCATTAGGCACTAAGAACTTGATTAGTGTATGTTTAAAACTTGTAAGGTTCATTTTAAAAAATATTCTTAGTATGACATGTGGGGCCCGGATCTATATGTAAATAGATTAAAAATTTTGAACTCTTGATGAAGTTTCATTTAACACATGCCTAAGGGCGGAAGACGGGGGCGCCGGGCGGGCGGCGCCGGCTGGGAGCTGGTTGGGAGACGCGACGCGCTGACGCCCTTTGCTGTTGGAGCCAAGGTTGGATGGCGGCGCGCCCACCGCGCCCGTGGGAGCCTGGGAGGAGTGAGAGTGACGAATGGAGTGGAGAGGATTAGGGTTTTGTTCTTTTTGTTGGGCTTTTGGAGAGTTATGGGCCGGCTGGGCCAGGCTCCTATGGTCCGGATATTATCCGGTGAGGTATCCGGATATTATTCGACCGTATCCGCTATCCGCCGGATAATGCCTCTACCGTATTCGTTTTCGTATCCGAAAAAAATTATCCGAAAATCACTAACCGTATCCGATTTTTCGGACGGCATCCGGATATTATCCGTACCATTTTCACCCTACCGACGTCGCCGCTCGCCGACGCGCATTCTGGCTTGTCGACGTCATCTTGCGCCGCGCCGCCGATGTCAGCCCTTCTTTTGCCGACATCGCCCGAGCCTTTTCCTTTGTAAAAATAATTAAAAATTGTGCAATAAACCATTTTAATTTCAGAATTGATTAAATGGTCCAAAACTTCTAAAATTCATATCTAATTCATACGAACTCCAAATTGGGCCATTCAAATTGCAAAATTCATTTAAAATTGAGCTCTGCATGTTTGTTTACTTTTTATGTACTGTTATTTGGTTTTTATTTAGTTTTTTCCTTATTTTGCGTGCCAGCGTGTAGATTCCACCGTTTCAGGAGTTCGCGCTCGCGAGGAGAAGAGTCCAGAAGTTTGTTTGAAGACGCAAGGCAAGTCACACTTCCCTTGAAGCATATTGATCCTATTTTTATAAATGTTTTATGTTTGCAAATAAAATTGCATTGCTTTTCTAATTACATGGAATGATGAAATACCTATATGCTTAATTGTGCCTAATTTACTTGTTAGCCGTCCTTTGTTAACCTTGGGTGATAATTTAACTAGCTTTAGTCATTAATGTTGATTTTAGCTAGAATTATATGAAGGGTTACGTGGAGGCTACACTCGCCGAAAACAAAAACTTTTCTACCGCGCAAACCAGGAACACTTGCAAGTAAGGGCCGATAGATCGTTACCGATTGGAGTAGAGTGCAACGGACTAGCCAATCAGGAGCTATCCGATTTTGAACATTGCTGCTGCCGACGACGACATTATGATGGACAACGATTCCTGGGACAACGATTCACCAATCACCCGAAACGCCGATGCAAGAGCCCCGATCCGAGTCATCCGGATCGTGCCCCGCGCCTTGCTCCGATGCGCTCGACCTCAGCCGATTCCACCAAAACCGATCGATCCGTTGCAGCCGCACTTGCGTCCCCGATCGCCGCAGTCGCCTCGCTCCGTGCGGCCGATTCATAGCCGATCAACAGCGCCGCAACGTAGCGGCGCCTCCTACCGGTATCCACACATCCGGGGACGAATCGCCGAACACCGGTGTGCTAGCACGCGATGCAAGGCTAGGGTTTGGCTCAAAAGTGGGGAGGGTTTCCGTGGAGATTGATCTCGGCGCAATGCAATTCAATACCGCAACTCTCCTCCCTCGCCCCTTTATATAGAGTTGGCCGACTCGGACTAGTGGCCGATCAGAACTCTATTTTGAATCTGATCCCATCTGAATCTCATAGAGTTGGCCTCCTATACGTCCTAAGCCCATAGGACTCTATTCGATCGGATCCCTATCCGATCGAGCCGTATTCGAGTCCAACTCGAATATCTATTCTATTCCCTTAAGCGTGCGACCCTGTAGGTTCAGGTATACTTGGTTTCCTCAAGTCTAACTTCACCGATTTGTCAACATGGCGCCTAGCAAGACATATTGACACCATAGCATACAAGAATATAATATCGGCTCGAACCCGTAATGTGTACACAAATCCCTTTGCCTCACGATAACAATTAAGCTATAGACAAGATGTGTGCCATCCCTTCAATAGCTTAACCATTCACTCGAACCGTATTGGATTATCCGTTCGTTGATTGACTCCTCAATCAACTTAGCATGGCCATGCATTTCCATAATCTATTACCTCGAGGGGCCCAGAGATATCTCTCCAAAGGAGGGGCAAATTTCATCTTGATCACTCACATCCCACTCCATGTTTCATATGAAACCCGAAAACTACTTTTATAACTACCCGCCATTACGAATAGCGTTTGGTAGTCCCAAAGTAGGCTACTACACATGTTGGAATCCATGATGATCTCAGGTCTGAGGACTTTGCACCAACACTACTTGAGACCAACTAATGGCACTTTAATTCCTCTAGTGTCTCATGGTGGGTCTATCCAACAACGTGTTCTCTAACACATGTGTCCATGTTTATTGATTTGGTATCTCCATACCCATGATCTATGAGACATGATCATCAATCAATAAACATGCCGATCTTAGAGTCATATTTGTTCCAACAATATGACATGTGATCAGGGATCATTTAGAAATAGATTCATGCAAAAAGAGTCTCATAAATAAGTCACGTACTTATTGATAAATACAAGATGTCTATTTTATGGAACTGAATAACACTTTATTCATTTATACATAAACATTGACCATGATATCCAACATCTCCATGTTGCCTCTAGGGCATATCACTAACAGTATATGCTTAGCCATGCTTAATTACCACTAGCTCACTAAATGGGATAATCACACTATTTATTTAAGTCTCTGATGAGTTGCAAGCTCGATACACCTGACCATGTCTTATTGGTCATAATTATCTCAACTAAAATATAACTTAATGGTGGGCTGTGGGTGCATGGTTTTGATGGTCGCACCCATGGCAATTAAGGACTGGTTCATGGGAAACCCTGGAAGACATACCGTGCAAACCACAAGCAAGAATGGGCAACTGCTTGACTCGTAGTATAGCTTTCTTCGGCCAACGTACTCTTGTGAGGGTGGGCGTGATGGAGTTGGGTCGAACCCCGGTTTTACGGGTTGATCGGCTACCGGATTCACCATGGCACGCGGGGGGAGGGGGGCTGCCCATTACCCTTAGGGGAGTGGGGGCGAAACCTTGGTGTCGTATCGCTTGGTTAGGGAGAGTAATGCGAAAGGTCTTGTCACGATTTCCCCTTTTGCAGTATCATGGTGGTACTTCGGGCATGGTAACATGTGTGGAATCGTGTCTTGTGGGTAAAGTTGCACACCTCTGACAGAGTAAAACTATTCGAATAGCCGTGCCCGCGGTTATGGGCGATCGACCAGATTCATTATGATTAGTCCCACTATCGAATATTTTGATTTAATGGAACCGGTTTAGTTGGTGGAATGATTGGGCCTGTTCAACGTGGGGATAACGTTGTTCGGTGGAAGATTAATATTGCCTTAATTACTCAACTGTTTTACTGTTTTTAAATAATTAAATGTTTGTAAACCGTATTTATGCAAAATATCCCCAAGCCACTCTTGTCTCCCCTTGCACATCTGCATTTCTTGGTTGGCTTGTTGAGTATGGTGGTTGTACTCAGTCTTGCGATTTTTCCCCTTTCAGAAGTGTAGTGCTTCTGAGTTGAAGATGAAGTTAGAAGACCAAGGCTCAGACCCTAGTTGAGTTTGCCTGTGGAGTGGAGCTGATGCCCCGCTAGTGTTGTCTTCCTTTTCCGCTGCAGTTTTTGTTTGTGAGGACTAAGAGCCTCTTCAGTAAGTATTTTTATTTTTACGCTTTGTTTTTACGTTTGGATCTGTGTATTAATTTGTCATTTTATGTACCCCTGGTTGATGTCTGGACAGGGAGTTAATACATAAAATAGTCGAAATTTGGGCTAAATTTCCGGGCGTGACAAGTTGGTATCGAGCCATCTCGACCGTAGGTTGAGCCACATGGTCAAACCCTAAGGACAAGTTTACGAAAACCTTATTTACGAAAATATCTCTTCTATCTCTTTTGAGTCTGCAAAATAATTTGTCAAATTTCTCTCCTTTCCCCTCCGCCTCTCTGAGCTATTAAACCTGGAGGACAAACTCAGTTGCTCGTCAACAGGTGGAAGTCAAGCCAAGCTCCAAGCATCAAGCAAGCCGATCAAGCCAAGCAGCCCCGAGTCAACGCTTCTCGAGGATCAAGCGAAGTTTCCCGAAGCTCCCTAGAACCCAATCTTTCTCGAAAGAGTAGCATCGGTAGTTCCTAGGCCGTGTGTTGTTTGCTGTGTGCAGGTGTATGGCTCACATCAGTGGTGGGGATGTGACCATACTAGGTTGTTTGCCTAATCAACTTGAAGAGTAAAAGTCTACCCACATAAGATTAGTTGTAACAGGGTTAAGGTGTCGTCTTTAGTTTAACTTCTCCCTGTTCCCCTTTTTTTTCCTTCTGCAGCAGATGGGTAAAGCCAGAGGCAATGTCAGTGGATCAGAACCCCAACCATCTGATGCGTCAGCCTAGAACAACGCTACGAGTATTCCATCTCCTGGGGATCCAACTCTAGCCCAGGTAGTGGTCAATCAGACGTAGTTAATGGCCATGATGATGCAGCAAATGCAACGGCAGTATCAGCAAAAGCAGATGCAAGTTCAGATGCAAGCTCAGGGTCAGTATCGAGAGCAACGACAGTATGTTAGTATGCAAGTCCTAATGACTCCCGCCAGTTTACCGTCAACTCAAGGGACGTTGGCACTAACTCTGCCATTAGGTTGGAGAGAAACACTTGACACCTGCTATGGTTTCATTGAGCAAGGTCATGACTTAAGAAACAAGTTCATGGGACAAGTGTGCAGGACCACGACCGAAGATGAGGTACGGTGCATAAGAAAGAATAAAGATTCGGGTGAAATAATCAGCCAAGATTTTGCTTTGCCTCCATCCAACTCTAAGAAGAGAAAGTCACCAGAATGGAATACATGTTATGCTAGCAAGATGATCGTCACAGTGCACAGTGTTTACTCCCGAAGATGCCGAGAAGATTCCTCGACGCCCGAGAAAGAATACCTTCCGTGGTGCACGCTAGTTAACCCGACATCTTCGGCTTTATGGTCCGCCCAAGCCAGAAGATGATGAATCAGAAGAGATGTCCTCAGATGATGATGAAGCAAACTTGGAAGACGTTAGTGAAGAAGAAATGGAGCTCAAAGAATGTACTCGTTGTGGAGAAATTGGACACACTGCAAGCATGTGCATCCACACCTGCCACTGTGGGGAGGACATCCATATGCCAGATGAATGTCCCATGAGGGTCGTCACATGTTTCTTGTGTGAGGGAACAGATCATGTGCCAAAGGACTGTCAACTGATTTTGGTCCTAGATAAGGAAAAGGAAAACCAAAGGATATCCCGACGGGCCGTCAGTCAACTCGTGGTTGGTACCACCAACAGTGAAGATGTTTCTGATCATCGACCAGCCCCAACCTTAGAGAGGACCACTAGTGGTAATAGAAACGTGGAAAACAAGCCTCACGAGTCATTGCACATTTCAGTTCTAGCTGCTAGCCGGTAGACGCAGAAGAGAACACAGTGTGAACAACCAGGTCCAATTGGCTGCAATTGTCTCAAGTCAGGACATCGTCTCAATAAATGTCCACTTCCAATAGTAGCAAAAGAAGCCCGTCATTGCTTCAACTATGGGGAACCAGGTCATTTAATGGAAGGTTGCCCAGTGCCCAAGCGCCAACAACCTCAAGATACCAACACTGCTCGCACACAATGAGCCGCAAGTTGCCCCACCTTCAAGACAACATGGTCAAACCCAACAAAAGGGCGCCAGTAAGGCAAAAGATACCAGTCATAGCTCGTACATGCAACCTCCACCATGGCGTATTATTGTTAAGGGCACTAGCAAAAGTTCAAAGATTCACCCACCAACTTATCCCCAAGCAATAGGATCAGCAACAGCAAGGCAAGCAATGCCAAAGGAACATTGATCCACTCTAACCACAAGGTTACCATGAAAACCAACAAGACATCTCGTGTTGCCTCATTGCATATGCTTTGCGAGTAATCAGGTCTACACGCAAAGCAGTGTTCCCATGGGAGCACCGCTAAGCAAGGTCAGATCAAATCAACCAGGCCAGAATCACAGGACTAAAAGTCACCACAGTCAAGACGTCTGCTAATCAAGTCTGCGGCAGTTTATAATTGTTTATTTTTAAGCACTTTTGCTTGTACATAGAAGTCACATGGCAGTTATGTAATAAGAAGGGAATATTGAATAAAGTCTGAGATACATGGTTTCTCTGCTTTTGGGATTCATCTTGAGCATTGAAAAACATGTTAACTTATGTAACCATCGGTGTTATAAGAAACCTAGAGTTTCATTTTCCCCGTTCTTTCCAACTTGGTTAGACTCCAAGAAATGATTGCTAACCAGGGAAGTAAATGGTCTATCAACCCAGAGGAGTCAGTAAAAGATAAGCAAAGAAGTGGAATGCTATATCGTAGGGTTAACATTTTGAGCTTGATTCGTTAAGTGATCAGTGTTTGTTTCAAGATAGGAATATCAACTACACGTTATGTTCAGGCAGGTGGCACCAAAGTCAGGTCAGAAGCGAAAAAGGTAGGTCAGCAGTTACACCCAATGGAAAAGTTAATCAAAAGTCAGTATGTTCAAGAGTTGCATGAGAGTCATTCTTAACTGTAACCTCCCGTCATCATTTGAGTATCGAGTTCTAGGAGTCTCTAGAAGGGAAGGGCATAGTCTTTGCTTCATTTCAATCGATCGATGGAGTATCCAATGTTCAGTGTCAATGTTCTTGGCAAATCATAGAAATGTTGGTCAACCTCAAAGATGGAAGTACAATTGATTCATGGTCAGGCGAAAGCTTAACCACTGGTTTGAAAGGCGAGATCAAAGATGAGTTTAGTTATATCTTGTAACCGTTTGTTTGGAGGTTCAACCACGCGAAGCAGATTGAGTTGTAACCAAAAGAGTCAGTTGCGAGCCGTTATCGGGGCTAGAACAATCACAAGTTAGCACGTTTGAGTCTAAGGCACACCAAAGATGTCGTGTCAATAGTGCAGTCTAAAGAAGCATCATTTGAGAACAGTCGCAATCCAGATGAAAGATCAATCGAGCAGCTTTTTCAAATACTTGATGTTGGATCGAGAGCAGCTCACGTAAAAGAATTTCGTGGTCTATGTGTTCACGAAAGTCGTTACAAGGTCTCTAAAAAGTACCACCAAATACTAGTCAGCAGGAGTGAGTTCTCAGAATACCAACGACGCCAGTGTTAAGTTTGCAGCCTAAGGAGCTTTCAATCTCTGCAGCTTGATTAGGGTTAGAGTGTTCGTAACTAGCCTGTGCAGTTTTGGGGAAGCAAAAGAATGCCAAGCTTAAAGTCGCTGTGTTCTCTACTCGTGTTTGGTCGCTAATTAGTCGAGTGTGAGCCAAAAGAAACCGTAGAGGTTAGCAAGCCAACCCAATCTCACCCTACCTTTTTCTTTCTAGCCCCGAATCTCGGA
The DNA here is from genome assembly GCA_019925245.2 of Oryza australiensis. Classification (NCBI taxonomy): domain Eukaryota; kingdom Viridiplantae; phylum Streptophyta; class Magnoliopsida; order Poales; family Poaceae; genus Oryza; species Oryza australiensis. The sequence continues at coordinate 925,570 of JAIFGZ020000507.1, forward strand.
CGAGATTCCTATAAGGGGGTAGATTTGTCACTCGATTTTCGTTCGGGATTAAAAATCATTTAATAAATTATTTTCTAGCAATTTAATAAAATAAAAGCAAAGTAATCAAGTGAATTAAATAAGGAAATTAAATTTTCCTTTAAAAATCATGGCTGAAAATATTTTTGAAATATTCTCCATGCCCTAAAGTACTCTCTAAAATTTTTCGTAAAATTTTGGAGCTCCGTAAATAATTTTAATAATACAAAGAACACTTCAATAATTCTTTAAATGAATAAATTAATCATTAAATGAGCCGCAAATATTTCCATTAAATACTTTATGTGTTTATATATTTTTAGGATTTTTCCGGAATTATTTGAGCACCGAAAGTATTTATAGAAGATCAAAGATCATTTATGGATTAATTTAAATGAAAAACAAATTTAAATCCTTTCTTCTTCTTGGGCCGCCGTTGGCCCAATCTTTTGAAAAGTCCGCATTGCCTCCCAAGGGCCCTCCTTCCTCCCCTCTCCTCGCCCCAAAGTCGCCCCGCTCCTTCGCAAAAGTCCACTTACCTCCTCTCTCGAGCCATCGACGTGCGGGCCCCGCCCGTCAACCTCTCGCCTCTCTCTCCCCGGTCCGATAGGTGGGCCCTACCCGTCGGGGTCGTCCCCAACCTCCCTCCGCATCCTCCGACCGCCGCCGCGCACTCCGCACCGCGGCGTTTCCTTGGCCGGCCCGCACCCCGCGCCGTTCCGCACCTCCGCAACCACTCGCCGCCTCTTTTCCCGCTCGTGCCGCACTCGCTCAACCGACCGACGCCGATTTTCCCGCCACCGCCAAAACCGTCGCCGGTCGAACCACTCCATCGCAAAATCCGCATGCTCCCGGCCAAATCCCATGCCCCCGAGCCTATATAAGCCCAACCCGAGCTCCTCCTCGCCGTTTCCCCGTTTTCTCCCAAGCCACCGTGTGCCTTAGTGCCCTCTCCATGCTCCTGCTTGCTCCGCCGCTCGCTGTCGAGCTTCGGTCGTGCGTCGCCGCCGCTCCGAGCGCCGCCGTCACACATCGAGGCCACCGACGCACTCCCCGCGCTACGCCGCACCCCAGCCACCACTCCCCGCCTTCGTGTCGCCGTCGCAACGCCGTGCCGCCGTGCGCCCCGAACGCCGGCCGCCGCTCCGCCCTCCGCCGCCGCCGTGCCACCTCTCCCGCCGTTGTGTGCCCTGGTGAAGGCCCCTCTTTCCCTTCCCCGCATCCTCCGCGCGCTCCGCCAGAGCTGCCGCGCCGATGGCCGCCGTCGACGACCATCGGGGCGCGCGCCGCCGCCGCCGCATTGCCCGGCCGGCCACCGCCGGTCGCCACCGTTCGCGAGCCACCCCAAGCCGTCCAATCTATCGAGAGGTAGATCGGGGCCGTCGGTCCCTGTGGTCGTCCGATCCCCTTCGGGGTGATCCGGACCATCCACGTGGTGGACCGGTCCCCGTGGACCGAGTCGACCATGAACCTCGTGCGCGTCGCCGTGGCTAACGCGCCCTTGATCGCCGACGCGCCTCTAGCCTCGACGTCATCCCTTGTGCTCCGCGACGTTAGCCCTGCCTACATCACGCCGACGTCGCCCGCCCGACGACGCGCATTCGGCTTGCCGACGCCATTCCGCGTCGTGCCGCCGACGTCGCCCATTGTTTTGCTGACATCATCCCGAGCCTTTTTATTTGTAAAAATAATTAAAAATTGTGCAATAAATCGTTTTAATTTCCAGAATTCATTTAAATGGTCCAAAACTTCTAAAATTCATATCTAATTCATACGAACTCTAAATTGGGCCATTCAAATTGCGTAATTCATCTAAAATTGAGCTCTACATGTTTTTTAAATTTTTATGTACTTTTATTTGGTTTTTATTAGGTTTTTCCTTGTTTTGTGTGCCAGCGTGTAGATTCCGCCGTTTCAGGAGTTTGCGCTTGTGAGGAGAAGAGTCTAGAAGTTTTTTGAAGACGCAAGGCAAGTCACACTTCCCTTGAAGCATATTGATCCTATTTTTATAAATGTTTTATGTTTGCAAATAAAATTCCATTACTTTGCTAATTACATGGAATGATGGAATACCTATCTACTTAATTGTGCCTTATTTACTTGTTATCCGTCCTTTGTTAACCTTGGGTGATAATTAACTAGATTTAGTCACTAATGTTGATTTTAGCTAGAATTATATGCTTAGCCTTGCTTAATTACCACTAGCACACTAAATGGGATAATTGCACTATTTACTCTAGTCTCGATGAGCCGCAAGCTCGATACACCCGACCATGTCTTATTGGTCATAATTATCTTAACTAAAATATAACTTAATGGTGGGTCATGGGTGCATGGTTTTGATGGTCGCACCCATGGCAATTAAGGACCGGTTCATGGGAAACACTGGAAGACATACCATGCAAACCACAAGCAAGAATGGGCAACTGCTTGACTCGTAGTATAGCTTTCTTCTGGCCAACGTACCCTAGTGAGGGTGGGCGTGGTGGAGTTGGGTCGGTCCCGGTTTTACGGGTTGATCGGCTACCGGATTCACCATGGCACATAGGGGGGCTGCCCATTACCCTTAGGGGAGTGAGGGCGAAACCTTGGTGTGGTATCGCTTAGTTAGGGAGAGTTATGCGAAAGGTCTTGTCACGATTTCCCTTGCAAGATCATGGTGGTACTTTGGGGCATGGTAACATGTGTGGAATCGTGTCTTGTGGGTAAAGTTGCGCATCTCCGATCATAGTAAAACTATTCGAATAGCCGTGCTCGCGGTTATGGGCGATTGACCAGATTCATTATGATTAGTCCCACTACTGAATAATTTGATTTAATGGAACTGGTTTAGTTCAGGTGGAATGGTTGGGCCTGTTCAACGTGGGGATAACGTTGTTCAGTGAAAGATTAATATTGCCTTAATTACTCAACTGTTTTACTGTTTTTAAATAATTAAATGTTTGTAAACCGCATTTATGCAAAATAGCCCCAAGCTACTCTTGTCTCCCCTTGCATGTCTACCCACATCGATCGGTTGTAAGCGGGTTAAGGTCTCGTCTTTAGTTTAACTTCTCCCCTGTTCCCCTTCTTTTTCCTTCCGCAGCAGATGGGTAAAGCCAGAGGCAATGTCAAGGATCGTAACCCCAACCGTCTCATGGGTGAGCCTGCAACAACTCTACGAGTGTTCCATCTCCTGGGGATCCAACTCTAGGCTAGGTAGTGGCCAATCAGACGCAGTTAATGGCCATGATGATGCAGCAAATGCAATGGCAGTATCAGCAACAGCAGGTGCAAGTTTAGATGCAAGCTCAGATCAATATCGAGAGCAATGACAGTATGTTCCGATGCAAGTCGTGACGACTCCCGCCAGTTTACCGTCAAGTTCTCAAGGGATGTTGGCACTAACTCCGCCATTAGGTTGGAGGGAAACACTTGACACCTGCTATAGTTTCATTGAGCAACGTCATGACGTAAGAAACAGTTCATGGGACAAGTGTGCCAGGACCCCGACCGAAGATGAGATGCAGTGCATAAAAAAGAATTAAGATTCGGGTGAAATAATCAGCCAAGATTTTGGTTTGCCTCCATCCAACTATAAGAAGAGAAAGTCACCAGAATGGAATACATGTTATGCTAGCAAGATGATCGTCACAGGCACAGTGTTTACTGCCGAAGATGCTGAGAAGATGATCTCATAGTCTGATCTTGTGACGACCTATAAGGGGGACCGCCGTGTGTGTCCACCATTTATAGGTCGTCTCGATACCGTATCTCTGTGATAGGTAGAAAACGTAGTACGCCTAACTTGTTTTTGCAGAGAATGCTTTGATATGGTATGGCTCTATTGTATGTATGAGATGCATGTGATGCGTGTAGTATTCTTTCATACTGCAATGCTTGTAATATTCTTTCACAACCTACGAGTCGATGTAATCTTCAATTATAGCTTCTATAGTAGTAGCTTAGTTTGAAGAAATCCAGCATCATGCACATTGGAAGATGGTGCCGAAGATGGAGATCCTCTCCGCCGACTTGGAGATGGAGATCACCATGTGAAGGGGGCCATACTATTTCATTATATGCTATTCTACCTGTTTTCATATATGTGATATGTTTGTTTGATAGGATAGTATCCCTCACAAAATTAAGTGGTAATGATGCCCTTCCAAATGTTGCACCCGTCTGTTGACGAGAAAAATCAACACGCGGTCTGGGAGATCTGCTTAGCTCCAGTGCAGGTCCTAGAATCGATGAAGCGCGAGCGTGCCAGTCAAATTGATCCTCCCACTGACAAGATATGCAAAACAACAGAGAATAAATTATATTGGCCAATAGGCCGATAATCGAAACGATCTGGTTGGACAACCGATTGTGTGATTCCCCGATGTCGATGTCCGTATAACTCGTCACCGAAACCCCGATGAAACCCTTATTGGCAGCCATAAGGCATGCTAGAGACTACGGTTCTAATCACGACTTAGTAGGTCAAACTGAATTGATGCAGCACTAAGTATGAAAAGAAACGCAATATCTAGACAATCAAGCCTTTGACTAATTTCCAGGGTTGTAGATGTCTAAGCTAATCTAATCTAATATAACGATTTAGCCGATATCGGTAGAAACCCTAAAACGAGAGACAACCGATAGATCTAAATCAAGATACTAGGACTAGATTAACAGAGACATATGATAAGACCGGCTAACCCTCCGGTGAAACATTAGCATGAATCTATCGGCTTAACAAGATTTAGATTATCGATGACAATCTAGTAGGTCGGACCTAACCGATGCAGCACGAGATTGTATATGATAAATCTAATACTCAAGGAGATGATAGATCTGTCCAATGTGATGGATATAACAAATCTACCTAAAGCGACATTACGTTTACAGAAACATCGACTTGATCAAAATATCGAACCTAACCGAGAAAGTTCTAACTAAGCCGATGTATCTATGAACGGTAATGAGACTAAAGATAGATAGGGTATACCTAGGCCGGCGGGACCTTGGACTTACCACTTCACCGGAGATCGAAGCCGATGCAGGCCCGCGTCGGGTGCCAAGTCTCGCCGGATGATGAATAAAGTGGAAAAGGTAAAGGGTGGCAATGCGCCGAGTTTGTATTGATCGAGAGATATGTTACATGAACCCCGGGCTTACATATTTATATCCACGGGCAAACATAGAAACAGAGATCCTAACTGATTACAAATCCAAACTTTCCTAAAGATAAAAGGAAACAAACCGAATCCTTACCGAATACTAACACACTTTCCTAAAGATAAAATAGGAAACACACAAACTCTTCCTAATTAATATATACAATTACCTTTTAAGGACTCTATCCTTATATGGCAATCATCATGAAGCACATCATCTTGATCTGACGGTGTCTCCAATATTGTCATACCGGAATCGGCTATATCGGCTTGCCTTGTCTAATTCGGTATTAGCCGATGGACACCTTAGCCAATTAGGACTCTAGGGCTTACCAAATTCTAGCGTTAACACATGCCCCCCGGTTTTGGAGTTTGAGAAGTCATTCTTCAAAATTATCTTTGCCTTGATCGCCCCAAAACTGATTCTTCTCTTCTTCTTGACATCGGCTTGAGAGATTGCTCTTCCTCGGCCTTGACTTCTTTACCAGACATTGTGGCAATTATGGGTCCGCCGAGCAGTGTAAAAAGATTTCTCTCACGCGCTGGCCTGGGAGATCTGCTTAACTCCAGTGCAGGTCCTTCTCGGCTGTCTGTGAAATACAGGGCGTGCCAGTTGGTTTGATCCGTTAACCAACAAGAAAAACAAAGATATATGCATTAAGGGTTAGGTTAGATCCTACTGGATCGGCTGAGGGAATCAATTATCACATATATGCTATCCCAAAGCACATTTAAACTAAGTGATTGGGATAGATCGGCTATGCCGAGACAGTATTAACCACTTATTCTAAACATACAAAAGGATAATAAATATATGCTTTAATAACCTAGCTGATACCGTAGGACTAACTGTGGATCGACTAGTACTCCGATTCATCTTATGAAAAGATATTGATCTAAGCTAAATGCGCTAAGCCTAGATCAACCGGCTGTCCGCTGTGGCTGATAGGCTGATTCTGGCTTAGAGCATTTAACCAGAGCAAGATCTTAATATAAGAGGCAGCTTTAATAAATCTAATAGCAAACATACCAAAAGAATATTAGAACAGATAAGGCCGGCTAAAACCCCGGCAGTGTCTCTAAAACATATACATCTAGCCGACTAGATCATAAGAGCTCTAAGAACGATTTAATAGGTCAAATCGATGCAACATTAAGTATAAAAAGAATAATAAGGTCTATTATAACTGATGTAAACCCTTCGAGATGGTGGATACCGAATATAACCTAGGCCAACCCCTAGATCTAGTTCTATCGGCTGCTGGTTCTTGACAGAAACAGACTGAGGTCGAGATAGATCTAGACATTTGTGGAGATTATGGCAATCGGATATCTACATGGCAAGCTTATCCGACTGGAGGTAGGGATAGATTGCGCCTGCCATATCTGTAAACCGAACATGACTTGGGTGTTACGATTGCCAATAGAGATAAGGCAATCGGCCTATAGTCACGGTTTGGTAAGATTGAGGAAACCAACTTAGAGTAAGATAGGGTTTCCTATCTGTAAGCCCTCCTCCCAAAACTATATAAGGGGGGTAAGGGGCATCCCTTGAGGGATATCAGATTCTAGAAGAGAGATTCCGATAGGAGATCAGCTTTTTAGCTTTCGGCCTTAGATCACGAGATCAATAAAGACACTCGGCGGATCGAATCCACCGAAACAGGAGTAGGGTATTACCTCACGAGAGGGCTTGAACCTGTCTAAATCCTCTTCTTCTTCTAACCCATCGTGCTTGGTGATCTCGATTGCGACCCCAGAAATTATATTGCCGAAACCAAGTTTCGACAGTTGGCGCGCCAGGTAGGGGACTGCGCGTCGAGACTTCTTCAACAATCTCACCGACAAGCGTGATGGGATCTCCTTCAAGATTTGGCAACTTCGCCGCCTACTTCGCCGACGATTCCTCATTCGACTCGGATTCGGACTAGTCGGGAGGAGAAATCCACTCGACGCCGTTCGGGCTTCCGAACAGCGCCAGGATCTACAATGACATCTTGAAGACCAAGATGCAATCTACTTTCTCCGACGACGGACTTCACTCGGCACCATTCGGATTACCAAATACCGCCGAAATCCTCGCCAATCTTCTCACCTCCCCGACGGAGGCGATCTATTCGGACGAAGACCTCTCGGTGCCGTTTGGGTTACCAAACGCCGCCGAGATCTACAGCAAACTTCTCTCCCCCGAGTCGGCGGCAACCCACTCGGAGGAGCCCACACCCCCAAGCTCTGACTCGGACTGGAACGATCCAGATCCGGGCTACCCAGGATCAAGGGAGGTCGCCGTCATCCTCCCATCATTCGGCTCCTGCTCATCTTCGGAGCTCAATGGATACCTCAGCTCCGCCGGCTTCGACAACCTCTATGGCATCCCTTCTGACGAAGCCGACAACTCCGATTGCCGCATGGACTATGAGCCGAAGTGCTTTGATGTCCTCATGGCTAAGCCGGACGAGTCCGACTCAGCCATGGCCAGAAGGCTTGCTGAAGAGAGCGAGCCAAGATGGAGCACGAGCGCAAGACGGCCGAAGAGGAGAAACAACGCAAGGACGAGGCTGACAAGAGGAAGCAGGACCTACGTGCAGCCGGACGATCTGCCCAGGAGGCCATCCTTCAAACACGGGTCCGCAACACCAACATCTTCCAAACGCCACAGCAGAACGCTGTTGCCGCGCTCACCCTCTTGGACACCGTCATGGAGACGGCACCTGCCAACGTGACTCCAATAATCGACAAGATAAAGACCATCGTCGCCGCCACAGCTAACGGCCACCCCACCACCTCGGCACGAAGGCCGACTGAGTCCGTGGCTGAAACGCCAGACAAGAGCCGGCTTCCGCCTCTAAGGTCAGGAGACTATAAGAGGCCCGAGCCAGATCGGTCGACGACCAGGCCAAGAGGCCCACCCCGCGAGTCCACGCTGAGGTACCAGGAGCAAACGGCCGACTCCCGCGACAAACGACATGGACGTCCACCCGTCCACCACCGCGTCCGCCGCAATGCTCCAGCTACCCAACCAGCCAACCGAAGACCCCACCGAGTGATCTGCGGGAAGTCCTCGATCGCCGCTACCGGAGCGGGACCGACGCACGGGAAGATCGGAGGGGATCACCCGATAGCGGCGACGACGGAGTACCGGCCTTCACTCGGGAGCTCCGCCGAGTGCACTCGGCCGAGTGGGTTCAAACCCACAGGATTGAAAGGTACGACGGCAAGACCGACCCCGAATCTTGGCTTACCATCTACACCTCGCCATCCGTGTTGCGGCGGTGATAACAAGGCCATGGCCAATTACGCCCGTGGCCCTCGCTAACTCGCCGAACCGGCTCACGAGCCCGCCAAGAGGCTCAATCGGCTCGTGGAGCGAGCCGAGGGACCACTTCATCGCCAACTTCCAAGGTACCTTCGAGAGGCCCGGCACACACTTCGACCTATACAACGTCATCCAAAAGCCGGACGAGCCCCTGAAGGATTACATCTGTCGTTTCTCCGAGAAGCACAACAAGATCCCGAACATCACCGATGACATCATCATCGTCGCCTTCCAGAAGGGAGTCCGTGATGAGCTGCTAATCGGGAAGTTTGGGCGCAAACCACCGAAGACGGTGAAACAAATGTTCGAGACGGCGAAGTCCTACGCAAAGTCCAACGACGCCATCAAGGCTGCCCGTCAAGACCGGCCCGATAGGAGGGAAGACAAGCAAGCGGGAGGGAGCCATAATCCTAAGAAGGATGGCGGCAACAGCAGCAACCAGGGCCAGAAAGATCGCAAGCGCCGATCTGAGGACCTAGTGGCTGCAACCTCCAACACTCAACGCCCACGAGTCGCCGCCTACAACGCCATCATGAACGCCCAGTGCACCCATCATCCTAATCATAAGCACGCGGCGAAGGACTGCTTCATCTATAAACAGTTCGCCGAACAATACGTGGCGCAGCTCAACAAGAAGCCGACTGATGAGGCTGGTCCATTAGGCGCCAAAAAGAACAACGCTACGAAAATGCCGAACCTTTTCAAGACCCAGTGGGGGAGCTCAACCACATCTTCGGAGGACCGCTAGCCTATGAATCCAAGAGGAAAGAAGCCAACCGACCAAGAGGTCAACGCGGCTCAACCCGAAGTCCTCGCATCTCGCGATGGTCGGAAGTGGCCATCACTTTTGACCGCTCGGATCACCCCGACCGAGTGGTTCACCCGGGGCGCTATCCACTCGTCCTGGATCCCGTGGTCCGCAACATCTGGCTCAAGCGCGTCCTCATCGACGGGGGCAGCGCCCTCAACATCCTGTTTGCGAAAACCATGGATGAGATGCAGATCCCGAGGGCAGAATTGAAGGCAAGTTCAGCCCCCGTCCACAGAGTCATCCCGGGGCTATCGTCTACACCACTCGGGCACATCTCCCTCCCTGTCACCTTCGGGGCTCGAGAGAACTTCCGAACGGAGAACGCCACTTTTGAGGTGGCCGACTTTGAAACAGCATACCATGCCATCATTGGAAGACCTGCGCTTGCCAAGTTCATGGCGATCCCACACTACACCTACCTCTGCATGAAGATGCCAGGTCCCAACGGCGTCATCACTCTTCGCGGCGATGTGAAGCAAGCCTTCACTTGCGATAAGGAGAGCTGCGACATGGCCCAATCTCGCGAGAGATTACGTGGCCAACAAGAAGTCCGATTGGCTGCATCAACTTCGGCAGAGGGCGAAGTCCCCTCGAAGAAGATAGCCAAATCGGGATCCGGCGATGCCAAGACCAAGAAGATCTCCCTTGATCCATCGGATCCCTCGAAAACTGCTGTAATCGGCGCTGACCTAGATCCCAAATAGAAAAGCGTGCTCATCACCTTTCTCCAAAATAATAAAGATGTTTTTGCTTGGAAACCATCCGATATGCCCGGAATTCCTAGGGAGGTGATCGAGCACTCTTTGCACGTCAAAGATGACGCCAAACCGATAAAACAACGATTACGCAGATTCGCGCAAGATCGAAAAGACGCTATCAAGGAAGAACTCGCAAAGCTCTTGGCCGCGGCTTCATTAAAGAAGTCCTTCATCCCGACCGGTTAGCCAACCCGGGCCTTGGTCCGCAAGAAGACGGGGCAATGGCGCATGTGCGTTGATTATACCGACCTCAACAAAGCCTCGCCCCAAAGATCCATTCGGGCTGCCTCGCATCGACCAAGTCGTTGACTCAACGTACCCGGTTGCCAACTCCCGAGTTTCCGGAGCATTACTCGGGCTATCACCGGATCAGCTTGAAAGAGTCCGATCGCTGAAGACATCGTTCATCACGCCGTTTGGGGCCTACTGCTACATCACCATGCCCTTCGGCTTGAAGAACACCGGCGCCACATACCAACGCATGATCCAAAGATGCTTCCGCACGCAGACGGCAAGAACGTAGAAGCTTATGTCGACGATGTTGTCATCAAGACCAAGCGAAAAGAAGACCCGATCGCAGACCTAGAAGAAACTTTCGCAAACATCCGGGCCTTCGAATGAAGTTGAACCGGAGAAGTGCACCTTCGGCGTCCCATCGTGCAACCGCTCGCTTCATGGTGTCACATCGCGGCATTGAAGCCAATCCAGAGAAGATCAACGCCATTCTGAGCATGAAGCCCCCGAGTAACCAGAAGGACGTCCAGAAGCTCACTGGCTGCATGGCAGCACTAAGCCGCTTCATCTCCCAACTCGGCGAACGAGGCATGCCCTTCTTCAGATTGCTAAAGAAAGCAGACGACTTCCAGTGGACCACGGAAGCCAACAAGGCCTTTGAAGATTTCAAAGAGTTCCCCGACAACGCCGCCCGTCCCGGCCTCGCCTCAACCCCAGAACCTCGTTTTGTACGTTTCACCACTCACCAAGTGGTTAGCACGGTCCTCGTGGTCGAACGCAAAGAAGAAGGACGGGCTCAGAAGATTCAAAGGCCAATCTACTTTGTTAGCGAAGTGTTGGCAGGAGCCAAAATTCGCTACCCTCGGTACAAAAATTACTCTATGGTGTTCTAATAACCGCGAGGAAATTGGCACATTATTTTAGTGGTCACTCGGTCACCGTCGTCACTTCTTTCCCACTGGGATGTCATCCACAACCGCGAGGCAACCGGACGCATCGCCAAGTGGGCTCTAGAGCCGATGCCATTGGACTTGACTTTTAAGGCGAGGACGTCCATAAAGTCACAAGCCTTGACGGATTTCCGGCCGAGTGGATGAACAACAAGAGAACGTACTCGGGAAGACCTCCAACACTGGACCATGCACTTCGACGGATCCAAGAGGATCACCGGTTTGGGAGCAGGAGTTGTGCCGATCTCCCGACCGGGAAAGGCTAAGATACGTCCTTCACCTCCACTTCTCCGCCTCACACAACGTCGCGAGTACGAAGCCCCGCTACATGGATCGCGCCTCAGCTTTCACTCTAATACGTCGGCTCATCGTGAAAGGCGACTCCCACTGGTCGTCAACCAAGTAATGAAGGACTCGGCCTGTCTAAATGACACTATGGAGGCCTACGGCAAGAGGTCCGTAAGCTTGAAGACAAGTTTGACGGGCTCGAACTCTCACAAATCCCGAGACATAACAACGAAGCGCCCGATGAGTTGACACGCTCGGTCTAAGCGCGGCTGCCCCAACGACGTCTTTGTCGAGCACCTCTATGAACCAACCATCATGGCAAAGGCAACCCCAACGAGCAAGTTGCGAACGAAGTCGCCATGACCGACACCGACCGGAGGATGCCGCTCATCAAATTCTTAACCCAAGCAAGAGCCGGGATGACCGGGATGAAGCGAACGCGTCCGGCGTCGTTGCCAAACATATGTCATGGTTGACTCCGATCTATACAAGAGAAGCCCCTCCGGAATCCTAATGAGATGCATCACACCCGAGGAAGGGAAACAGCTACTCCAAGACATCCACTCGGGCATATGCGGAAGCCACGCGGCAAGACGCACTCTAGTCGGCAAAGCTTACGAGGCAAGGTTTTTCTTTTGGCTTACCGTGGTCTCCGACGCGGACAAAGTCGTACGAACCTGTGAAGGCTGCCAGTTTTTCGCCCGACAAAGCCATGTCCCGGCCCAGGAGCTTCAAACAATCCCACTTTCCTGGCCGTTCGCGGTATGGGGCCTGGACATGGTTGGCCCTTTCAAAAAAGCTCCAGGAGGATTCACACACCTCTTCGTCGCAATCGACAAGTTCTCCAAGTGGATTGAAGCCAAGCCGGTCGCCACAATTACTGCTGACAAGGCACGGGACTTTTTCCTCAACATCGTGCACCGCTTCGGCGTCCCAAACAGAATCATAACTGACAACGGGACTCAATTCACGGGAGGCATCTTCAAGGAATTCTGCGAGGACTTCGGAATCAAGATCTGCTACGCATCAGTTGCCCATCCCAAAAGCAATGGACAAGTCGAACGAGCCAACGACATGGTCCTCCAAGGCATCAAGGCCCGCGTTTTCGATCGCCTAAACCCTTACGCGGGCAAGTGGGTCCAAGAACTTCCCTCGGTCTTATGGTCGCTGCGGACCACACCCAGTCGGGCTACCGGCCAAACTCCCTTCTTTTTGGTCTACGGCGCAGAAGCCATGTTGCCAAATGAGATGGAGTACGAATCTCTCCGAGTCCGCAGCTTCAACGATGAATGCTACGACCCTGAGCGAGTGGATGACCTCACCCGATTGGAAGAGGCCCGTGAGGCAGCCCTCATCCAGTCGGCCAAATATCTTCAAGGGCTCATAAGATACCACAGTCGCAACGTGCGAGCACGAGCTTTCATCGTTGGCGACCTGGTCCTACGCAAGATCCAGACCACCAAAGATCGTCTCAAGTTACCCCCCTTACGGGAGGGCCGTACATAATCGCTGAGGTGACTCGGCCCGGTGCGTACCGGTTAAAACGAGAAGACGGGTCCATGGTGGAGAACTCCTGGAACATTGAGCATCTTCGACGATTTTATGCCTAATTTGACTAAGGCTTCATGTTTTCCTTGACTGCCAATCTCAAGCAAGATGACTTCTTGAGCCAGCAGTCGGGGGCTGTACATATGTTAATAAAGCTCAAGTTTCCCTCATCAACTTCTGTGCATGATTTGGTTTATCGTTGTTTAATGTTCTTCGATTCGAGTTCAGTGTCTAAGGACTGAGAGTTTTTCCGATGACCTAATCGAGCCTAGGCTTGGTGACAGTCAGACGAAAACTACTTAAGAAATTTCACACAAAAACTCGGGTCAAGGCATTAGCATAAATAAACTAGATATATCACAAGTTCTACATCAGAGCATCACGATTACACGACATTTACAAGACAAAGTTTGAAAGATGAATCAAATCCGGAAATTGTTCACTACATCAATGGATATCTTCTTTGCCGCCTCGTGCGCCTCACTCAAGCATATCCAAGGCTCGCTCATCCGTGGTCCCATCGGCGAAGCCCTCCCGACCGAGTGGATATCCACTCGGGGTAAAGGGACTTGGTCTCGTGCAAGAGCCGGACCAGCCCCATGTTGGCGGCTTCAGTGATGTTGGCCAGATATTGGTCGGGGGCCAGCCGCAGCTTGTCAAAGACTTCAGTTGGGTCCAGTGAGCTGGTCCCGACCCCATGATGGAACAAGGATAGCAAGATCGGCGTAGCAGCATTGGCGACCTCTTCCCGGATCTCTCCGGTTTGTTTGACCCGCTCAAGCAAGACGTCATATTGAGCTCGGGTCTTAACCTTGTAAGCTGCCAAAAGCGTCTGATCATGCAAAGCGCTCGGAAATAAAGCGATACAAGGAATGTTACTTCAAAGAGGCTTACCTTCAAACTTGGCCTCCATTTCGGCTTTGTCGAGGCTGACTGCCTCCAGCTGGACTTGAAGCGAATGGACCTCCGAAGAATTTTCTACAAAAGAAGAAGATCATCAGCAACCGAGGTTAACATAAGAATCATGAAGAAACTTTGAGAGACGGGCTTACTCCCGAGTGATCCTCGGAGGTCGAGGTTCGCCTCCCGAAGCTCTGCGATCTCTCTCCTTAATGCCGCCTCCCTCAACGCGGCCTCCTCCTGAGTGGTCTTCAGCTTTCGCTGAACGTCCTCTAAGGAATTCAGGTGAGGAACTAGCTTCTCCAGCACCTCGGACTTTGCCATGGAGCGGCAGTACTCCTTCTGCGCATGAGATCAGAAGAGTGACCGACTGAAAAGTAATGATAATACAATAAAAGAGAAAGACTAAGGCTTACGTTGAGCAGCCAGGTCGCCTCGTTCAAGCTTTCGACAAGGGCATCCCTTTCATCTCTCTCAGCTTGCCTGTCCAGGATAATGCCCTGCCTTTGACCCTCCGAGTCCCGCCACTCAATCTTAATTGGGGGAACCCAGGTTTCAGAGGACTGCAACCTGGGGATTTCCTCCACTGTGGCTGGCGAATAAGAAGGACAAATGAAGACATGAAAGATTCAAACTGAAAGAGCAAAAGAATACTTTGATACAAATCTCACTGCTTCGGTGGCTACGCGCTTAGGTGGAGCGGCCCGGCTGGCCTCCTTCCTCGGCTCTGCGCCGAGTGGCCCTCGCCGGGGCCGCTCGAGCCGCGGCCCGAGGTTTCCGGCCGTTGGCGGCTTCCGGTCGGGACATCCCGTGGCGGCCGGGGCTCCTTCCTCGGGGTGTCCTTCTTCGGAGGCGAAGGTTGTTTGCCCGGAGCGCTCACGCTCGGTTGCGGGCTCCGGGGCTTTGGCTCCGCAGGCTTCGGCACTTCGGGAGCTGCGGCAGGGGTCGGCCCTTCACCCCCCCTGGCAGGATCTATGTCCTGGGGCCTCCTGCGACAACAAAGCCAGCTGGGATAAAGATAAAGAAAGCGTTCAACGAAAAGGTTCAGACTTCGGTTATAAAGCTTACCTGGACGACCGGCGGATCTTCGGCGCCATCCGCGGCGATCGCCTTAAAGGAGGGGTCTCGACTGGAGGAGCCGGGACGTCATCGTACGAATCCTCGATGATTAGCCTCCTCTTGCTCGCTCGCTTGTTTGTGTCCTCACTCGGGGCCGCTCGCTTTCCGACTGGATCACTTTGAATCTTGATCCCGCTAGTCGGCTTCTTGGCAGGGCGACGCGACGCATCATCGTTGGACACCTTGTACGGCTTGGAGGTAACAGAAGCATTTTCCTGCAAGAAAAGAATGCACAACACTAAGAGACAAGATATCAAGATTGAAAGACACTATGAAGCAACCAGTCGGCTTATCGGAGGAGGAGGTCGGTGGATGCTTGAAGGGAGGCGCGTAATGAGGGCGCGCTCAACCGCAATTCCGGTCGAGAAGATCTTGTACATTCGGATCTTCAGAATCTCGTAGCTGAGTGGATCTGGATCTTCCCGATTGGGGTCCTTCCCGCCTTCGTACTCGAAGGTCGGCTTCGACCGTTCCTTGATCGGCGCCAGTCGGCACCTGATGAAGTGCCGAGTGATCTGTTCGCCGCGAAGACCCTTCTGTTTCATCGCCAGGATCTTCGCAAGCAGCTTATTGGCCTCGTCCCAATCTTGGGCTACTGGAACAGTGCTCCAAGTTGGCCTGGGGACAGGGGGAAGACCGACGAAGGCTGGCAGGCTGGGTTCGAGGTTGTTAATGTAGAACCAGCCCGCGTGCCATCCCTTATTGGAGGACTTTAGAGGGAGAGAGAAGTATTCCTTGCGGAGAGATCCGCGGAGCTGGAAACCTGCCCCGCCGACGACGCATGGGTGGTCTTTATTTGGATGAGGCTTAAGATAAAACATGCGCCGGAAGAGATGGAAGTGGGGGAGGATGCCAAGGAATGCTTCGCACACATGGATAAAGAGAGCGATGTGAAGCATCGAGTTTGGGTTCAGATGGTAGAGTTGAAGCCCATAGTAATCCAGGAGCCCCCGGAAGAACTCGGAGGTGGGAAGGCTGAACCCGCAATAGAAGAAAGAAGTAAAAACAACGAGCTCACCGGTGTTTGGGGTTGGAAATTCACCCGCCGCCGGGCGCCAACCCACGATCTCCTTTGGTGGAAGCACGCCGTGCTTCACCATCTCTTTGAGCGTGGATTCCCTTACATCCGATGCGGCCCATTGGTCAAATGGAATCCTCTTCTCCTCCGCCATGAGTGTGGTGTTGATGGGAGGTGGATCCGGCCGGAAAAAGTGGGGATTTTGACAAGGGAACTTGGGAGATTTGGCTACGGAAGCTAGTTGTTGCAAAGAGCGAGTTCCTAGATGGATGGATTTGGGAGCGTGCGAGTCTAGGGTTCTCCGCAGGGAACTGGTGAACAGTGCTGCGAAAAGGGGAATCTTTTGGAAGATGAAGAGGCGGGGACGACCTCGAGCCTTTATAGAAAGATTTGAGGGTTGCGCTAGGTTTTCTTGTGATTGGGCCGAGCCCATAAGAGAATCTGCGGCCCAGTTAAGGTGTGGCCCGACGCGTGTCCTTAGGGACTTAAGCGGATGAGCTTAAGCAGATTTGCCCTGGCAATATGCACGTGTCCGAATGCCCTATACCTTTGGAAATCCTTTCATACCGTGGTTTGCTTGACTTCATGAGAAGCTAGCACGATGCAACTTGGAAGGTGACCAACAGCTAAGCTTTTTATAGCTTCCTTGATGACAAGGACTGTTTGGTTTTTTAGCATTTGACTAAGTGATTATGTCGATGCTATTTTTCCACCTTGGTGAAGATCTTTATAGATTGAGACCAATATTATGGCAGAAGCTATTTAATAACTTGGTCATATTTTTCATACGATTGAAAGAACTTGTTTTCCCATGAGGGATGATTAAAATATTTGTTTCGGATGACTCGGACAGATCCACTCGGATAAGCATGAGTTTACCGAGTGCTTTTCACCCACGAGGGTTGATTGAATTATTTGTTCTGAGATTACTCGGGAAAATTCACTCGGATAAGCACAAGCTTGCCGAGTAATGAGGTTGCTTTAGCTTGAGCTAAACATCTACATAAGAATGATTTTTTATAGTTCTTGACTATATGCTTAGTCTGTTTTTGACTAACCATATAGTCGGGGGCTACACTTAATTAGGTGCATCAGAGATGCACCTAGATATTTATTTTTGAGAATTTTTTAGATATTTATATTTATTTTTGAGAATTTTTAGATATTTTCCAGCCCTTCACAGTCTTTGGAGCCACTGGGAAGATTCGAGCAGAGATGATGGAATCACTCGGCGCCGAAGCACTCGGTCAAAAGAGGTTTTTGGTTTGTGTGCTGTTTTGGTTTGAAGCCGAGCTGTCTCGTCGACTGAAAAGGACTCGGGGGCTACTGTGGAGATTATGGCAATCGGATATCTACATGGCAAGCTTATTCGACTGGAGGTAGGGATAGATTACGCCTGCCATATCTATAAACCGAACATGACTTGGGTGTTACGATTGCCGATAGAGATAAGGCAATCGGCCTATAGTCACGGTTTGGTAAGATTGAGGAAACCAACTTAGAGTAAGATAGGGTTTCCTATCTGTAAGCCCTCCTTCCAAGACTATATAAGGGGGGTAAGGGGCGTCCCTTGAGGGATATCAGATTCTAGATCAGAGATTTCGATAGGAGATCAGCTTTTTAGCTTTCAGCCTTAGATCATGAGATCAATAAAGACACTCGGCGGATCGAATCCACGGAAACAGGAGTAGGGTATTACCTCACGAGAGGGCCTGAACCTGTCTAAATCTTCCTCTTATTCTAACCCATCGTGCTTGGTGATCTCGATTGCGACCCCAGAAATTATATTGCCGAAACCAAGTTTCGACAACATTGTTCTAGATTATATGTGATATATGATAACTAGCGCAGCGTAAATCATTCAATCCAGAGTATCATAGCGATGGAAGCACTAAATTCGACAAGATACACCACTAATGACAAACATTTACCTTAATCGGGGATTGAAACGACGCAACCTGAAACCGGATAGAGTGTTCGTCTGAAGAAAATAGGAGGCGATGCGCCGAAAGTTGATTGATTGTGTGTTGATTGTTATTTACAGGGGTCTCGGGTCCTATTTATACCCAAGAATAAAACTACCCGTGTAAGACACAGTTTCTATCTAATCTACTATACATGGTACGACAATATCCCAGGATATGGTCCCATGCCGTATTAAAATAGGAAATCTAAACAAATTCCTAATTTACAGATACAATTGCCGTTATAGGACTTTATACATAGATGGCAATATCTTTTAACGCGCAATTTGGGAACCGAATCCAACTCCTTATCTCTACGTTTTTGATCGGGATTGGCCCCACTTCATCTTGACTCAGAATCGGCTATCGGCTGTCATAGTCCGATTCGCTCTTCATTCAGCCGATTGGCTCCGTAGCCGATTCAGATTTAGCCAATCCCCGCTTCCGTCTCTTCTCGATCACGCATCTTCTCCGATTCTCGCTTCAACCCTGTTTCAAACCCGGAGTTAGGTTACCAAAATTGGTCGTTAACACATGCCCTCAAGTCCGCGATATGAAATGTTGCGGATTTTAGGCGATTCAAATCCAAAGCGCAATCCCAGCACGACTGTTTCCACCGTCGCAAAAACTCTTCAAATACCGCCCCGTGGCCGCCACACAAGTTACGCCGTCACAAACAAACAGCCACCTCGGCAATCCTCGAGCTCTCGGCGACCCGTACATTTTCAAGACCCGCACCGATGATTCCTTCCCCCGGCGATCTCCGCTCACGCAATGGCCTCTTCCGAGTCTGCCGCTGCCGCATCGGTCGCCGCATCTACTGAGTTCTCCGAGGTACGCCTAATCGGCTCAAAACCCTTTCTTTTCTCGCCTCAACTTATAGATCCGCATTCTAGGGTTTTTGATTTATGAATCTGTTCTTCTTTTCGATTGTAGAACTTATCGCATCGGTTAGCTATCCCCACCTTGTTCAAGAAACAAATACTTTCTAGGGCCTATCGGCAACTGTGACCCAACCGATATCATAATAGCCGAAACCTATAGGATACCTTACAACATGAGGAAACCCACTCTGAATCACTGGGTTGGAACCTTTAAATCATGGCCGTCCATGGACAAGTCTTGCCTGAATGGTATAAGAGAATGCAATCGGCCAAACAAACCCATTGGGAGGAAGTAGGGATAGCTCAATGCTTAACTCTGTTTATAGCCGATATGGAAAAAGATGAACCAGTGATGGCGGCTGTAACCTACTTTGGTAACCTAACTAGGAAAGGACTGACCCTGTCGTCGGCTAACCTTGAAAGACTGACTAGGAAAGGCCAACACCAATTTAAGACGAAGGCCATAGGAGGATGGAGTGGCTATGTGGCCATGAATATGAAAGATGGACTAGTCGGCCCTAGGGAACATGCCGCATTTCTCATGATGTGGCTAGAGAAATTCATGTTTTGCGGCTCAAGCTGTGGGCCAACTGCCAACTGGTAGGTTGTAGCCGAGGCCTTGGTGGAAAAATGGAAGATCCCTTTGGGCAAGTACCTCCTCGGCTACCTATATCAAACCCTCCATCAAGCAGTTGCTAAGATAGCCGCCAATGCCTCTGTCAGTACCGGGGGTCCCTGGTGGTTCCTCTAGATCTGGCTGGTGTTGATGACCCAGAAAATAGACGGTCGACCACCTTTGACTGAAGCACGCTTCCCGCGTTTAGAGCCGATCGAAGACGATGAAGGAAATGAGATAACCACCACCAGGTGTCTGAGTTACGAAGAAGCAGCTACCATGCACGCTGGGTCAAAGCAATCGGCCGAACTGCTAGCCGAGTGGTTCGTATCCCTCTATGACGGATTTGCAAAGAACAACCGCATCTGGTATTTCTATAGGGATCGGCCACTCTTCGAGCTCCCTGCTGAATTTAACTTGGAGGAGATCAACTCGGACGACTACCCCTAGTGTAGAGATTTGTTCAAAACTGCCATCAGCCCTTGCATCCTGCCAACTGGGATCCACCAGGGCCAATCAGTGGCCCAGAGTTATGAATTTTATTACTCTATGTCGGCTGCCGGACAACTCAGGCTTGGGCAACTGCCCATCGGCTGTTATTATGCCGATAAGATTGAGACAAGGGGAATTGTGGACTAGGCCACTATTATGAATAGACTGATGGACATAGCCGGTCTCCCCCTTGGCAGTATTGGTGACATGGTGCTAGCATACAAGAAGAGCGTAGATTACGACTGTTGGTGGGTCGAGATCAAACATCACATCTTTCACCAGCGGTCTTCCCATTACATCACCCTGCTGCTGCCAGATGAAGACCCCTTAGTAAGTCTTGAACTTCCAGTTATTCTTCCTTTCAGATCATCGGCTAATTTAATCTGTTAACACTTGAACATTTCCGCTTGAAAGTGACTGAAGCCGAACGACCGACGGTGAGTAACTCGGGCATCCCAATCTAGTACCGCCTAGGCGTTCTGCCGAACGGGTGTGGCCTAGCTCCATCGGCCATTGGCTGGGGCGCGCCAAAACTAAACACTTTGCTGCACGGGAAGACGCACCAGCCACTGGCTCAGCAAAAAAGGACAGCTCTAAGCACGAAACCATTGGCTGCACCCACGAAGAAACCAATGAAGAAGCAGCCGATCGCGCCAGTTGACAGCCTCCCGTTAGTGGATCCCAGTGTCGACCAATTCCTCCACGAGGAGGTTGCTGATGAAGAGATGTCAGCGGCTGTCGAAGCAGCGGCCAAATCAAGTGATTCGAGCCATAACTCAACCAGTCCTCCAGCCGACAGCCTGCCGGTTCCAGGCCCTCCTGCGAAGAAACGGCCGGTAAGTCCTTGTCTAGTTAGAGTCGGCTTTAACAGAATACCATTTTGTACTTAACCAAATATATCTTGCGTAGGTCAAAAAACTAACTCGTCGTCCTCCGCGCCGCGTTTCAACAGTAACCATCTCCCTCGGCTTACATTTTAGCTTACTGACCTCAGCCGATTTGACACCTGACACTTGTCTTTTCTTGCAGCCTTCTCCATCTCCATCGGCTGCCCCCCAGTCAGCTGCCCCCCAGGTGTCGAGCGAACACATGGCATCGGCCGTAGGTGGCCAAGAGGCCGGGGACGTCACAGAGCCGGCCAATGAACAAGCTGGTGCAGCAACTCCAACCGGCGATCCCACTGAAGAAAACACTGCTCCCGTCAACCCGGCCGAAGCTAAAAAAGAAGCCGACCCAATGCCTGCAGCAAGAGTAAGTTTATCCCTATCTTTCTTCTCATAATACCTCGAACAATCAGCCATTTTAATCACGGCTTAACCCCGTTGTTCCTCTCGTGCAGCCTTTGGCCGACCTGCTCTCCTTTGACATCAACGAATTTCTTGGTGACGAAGAGTGGAAGCCACCACCCGGCACAAAGCCCCAACCGATGAGCTTAAAGAGAAACTTCAAGACATACGCCATCGGCTGGACATCGATGTGGACAGCCGGTGGAGGAGTGTGGATTGGCCAAGTGTCGATTCTTTGAAATTGAGGGACAGCTCACGATGACCTAGCCGCCAAGGTTGCCGCTCGCCGTGCGCATCGATTTACATCGACCAAGGCTTGGGTGTGTGATGCAACGAATGATTGAGAGGCTTGCCCAAGCCGATGTGACAGCCAAGATCAATGACACGGTCAAGAGCGTGGAGGCCGAAAAGGCGAAGCTGAACTAGTTGAAAACCGACCCCACTATTTCTCAGGCTCGGATTGCCAGTTTAAAGGCCAAGGAAGCCGACCTAATGAAGCAGCTAGAAGAATGTCGCACTGAAATCGCTGCCGAATAGAAGGTGCTGGCCGATTTGCCGAAAGCCACTGAGGAGCAAACAAGCAAATTGACAGCCACCATCAAGCATCTGAGAGAACTCCACAAATCGGCCAAGGTGGTCCCTGGCTCCGACGCCGAAGACCAAGGCGGTGATCGACGAAGTCAAGGCGATCCAAGCTGGAGCACTGTCGGCCATAGATGCATTCCTAGCTTGGTAGCCGATGTAATAGACTTAGGTTCAGAACTGAAGAAATTTTATGTAATCGGCTTAAGATGCCGATCTGCAATTAACTATCTGTAATCGGCCCACACTTGCATGGTTTAATATGCTAATCTGTAATTAACTGTCTGTAATCGGCCCACACTTGCATCGTTTAATGTCCCGATTGCCGATCCTGAAAGCTTCAAAATGCGTTGAAAACTTGAAAATTTTGTTGATTGTCTGCCTTCTTGATCGTGATTGTTGTATATATATGCCCCCTAGTTTTGTTGACGTCTTTGATGTCAACAAAATTATGAACTTAACACAATTGCACTTCGTTGTCGTCACTGTCGGCCAACACCAGCTGATTATAGAAAACTAGGGGAAAAACTTGGCTTGAAAATGACCTAAAGGCGATGCTTGCTCAAGACAATACATCGGCTAAGCACGAATTGGTTGAAACAAACAGAGCCGAATCATGAGTTGATCCAAACGCTTGGGTAGTAGTTTTTCAAATATTTGTCGTTCAGAGCCCTTCCAAATACCTCTGCATTCAAACCTTCTAACATGTAAGCTCCTTTAGAGACACATTTGTGGATCTTGAAAGGCCCTTCCCAATTTGGTGACCACTTACCGAATTTATTGTCTCTGATCCAATCGGCAATATTAATTTCCATACGAGTTCGCCCTCCTCAAAAGATTTAGGCACAACTTTCTTGTTATAAGGGCGGGCTACTCGTTCCTTATCCCTTGTTACTTTTTCCAAGGCCCTCATCCATGATAAAACGAGGTCTTTTGATTCATCCACCATCAAGTGATAGTAATCATCGGCTATGAGTTGATCTTGTAGTTGAATTCATCTTGAGCCGATGATGTTCTCCCACGACAGTACTGCTTCGTGCCCATAGACCAACTTGTATGGAGGGACTTGGATAGATCCATGGCATGCCATCCGATATGCCCAGAGTGATTCGGCTAATCGGTTGTGCCATTGCTTTGGGTACTTAGAAATCTTCCTCTTAATCAGCTTGATCAGACTTTTATTTGAGGCTTCTGCTTGCCCGTTGGCCTGTGCATAGTACGGCGAGGAATTAAGTAATTTGATCCCCATGCCGTCGGCAAACTGAACAAACTCATCTGATATGAAGATAGATCCCTGGTCTGTTGTAATTGTTTGTGGGACGCCAAATAGGTAGATGATATGCTCTTTAACAAACTTGATTGCGTCCTTGGAGTCAACTTTTTTCAAAGGAATTGCTTCCACCCACTTTGTAAAATAATCTATCGCCACCAGAATGAATTTACGTCCTTTGCTTGAGGGTGGATTGATTTGGCCGATCATGTCGATGCCCCATCCTCTGAACGGCCAAGGCTTTATGATTGGGTTTGTAGCCGATGCTGGTGCTCTTTGTATGGCGCCGAATTTCTGACAATCCTGGCAACCTTTATAATATTTGAAATAGTCCTCCAGCATTGTCGGCTAGAAATACCCTGCTCTCCGAAGTAGCCACTTCATCTTATGAGCCGACTGATGCGTGCCGCAAATCCTTCGTGAACTTCTCCGATAGCCACTTTGGCTTGATCGGCTTCAAGGCACTTTAGCAGCACTCCATCGATCATCCGATAATAAAGATCTTCGTCGAGCAAAACATATCTTAACGCCTTGTATCGCAATTTCCTTGAGGCAGATTGAGAAGGATTCTGTAGATAGCTGTAGACTTCAAACCTCCAATCATCGGTTGTGATGGCAGCAACTTCCACTTCAATGTCTCTTATCATCGGCCTGTAGCCCAATGCCCCTTGAGCTAAATCATTGGCTTTTGTATTCTGCTCCCTGGGGATATGTTTTAGAGTAACTAGCCAAAACCATCCATCAATTCTCGGCATTGTTGATAGTAGACCATCAGCGCATCGTTTTTGCATTCATATTCTCCTGACTACTGGCTGATGACCAACAGTGAATCTCCCATTATTTTGATGGCGTCGGCTTCAACTTCTTTGAGCAGATGTAGCCCTTTGAGCACGGCCTCGTACTCGGCTTGGTTATATGTAGCATGCGGGTTGATAGAAAAGGCAAATTCAAAGCTTGCCCCCTAGGCGAAATAATGACCAATCGATACCATAGCCGTTGGTTCACACAAAGCCATCAAACGTCAATGTCCAAGGCATGATTTCAAGTGAGCCGATTGAGTCATCTCTGTGTTCCACGATAAAATTGGCTATAGCTTGTCCTTTAACTGCCCTGGGTGCCTGATACCTCAGATCAAACTCTGTCAAGGCAAAAATCCATTTTCCAATTCGCCCTTTTAACACTGGAGCCGATAGCATGTATTTGAGTACATCGGCTTTACATATTATTGTGCACTCATTGGATAGCAGATAATGTCTTAACTTTGTACATGAAAATATAGGCACAGACATAGCTTCTCCACTGGTAAATACCTTGTTTCCGCGTCCAACAGCCATCGGCTATGATAGAAGATAGCTTTTTCCTTGCCCTCAACCTCTTGGATTAGGACTGAGCCGATTGACTTGTCGTCGACTGACAGGTACAACTTGAACGGTATCCCTTTTTGTGGAGACATCAAAATTGGAGGCGAGCTTAAATAATCCTTGATGTTGTCCAAAGCATTCTGCTGCTCTTTCCCCCATGTGAATGCTTGATCGGCTTTTAGCCAAAGCAGTGGTGTGAATGGCTCCATCTTCTTTGAAAGATGGCTATAAACCGCCTGATGAAGTTGATTTTGCCGATCAACGATTGGAGTTGCTTCTTGTCCTTCGGAGGCTGTATCGTCTTGATAGCATTGATGCTCCTTGGTGTAACCTCAATTCCTCTTTCATGAACAAGGATTTTCTTGTCCACTCCAAAACCTGCTTCAGATTGACTATATGGTTCTCTATCTCCCTGGATTTGACAACAACATCATCAATGTAGATCTCCACCAGAGAGCCGATCATGTTGTGGAAGATATAATTCATGACCCGTTGATATGTTGCCCCAGCATTTTTCAGCCCAAATGTCATAACAACCCATTCATATAAGCCGATTGCTCCAGGACATTGAAAAGCAGTTTTGTGAATGTCTTCTTCGGCCATAAAGATTTGAATGTAACCTGCATTGCCATCCATAAAACTGATGATCTTGTGGCCTGATGTGGCATCTACGAGCAAATCGGCTATAGGCATCGGGTATTCGTCTTTGGGGGTAGCCTTATTTTGGTCTCTGAAATCGATGCACACCCTAAGTTTACTATTCTTTTTCAATATTTGGACAATATTTGAGACCCACTCGGTGTATCGGCAAGGCCGAATGAATCCAGCATCGTATAGCCGAGTGATTTCGGCTTTGATCGCATCATACATATCGGCCTTGAACCTCCTGGGAGGCTGTTTGAATGGCTGATAGCCTGTCTTGATCGGCAGTTGATGAACAACGATAGATTGGCTAAGACCGGGCATCTCAAAATACTCCCAAGCAAAATAATCTTTATATTCCTTTAACAAAGCAATGAGCTGAGATCTACAACGAGAAGATAAATTTTTGCTAATATACGTCGGCCTAGGCCTGTCTCCAGAGCCTATGTCTATTTCCTCTAATTCGTCAGCTGACATAAAACCTTGCCCAAGCTTGCCATCGTCTTCGTCCGCGGTGTCCATGCCGTAGACGCTTGAGCCCTCCACGACTTCTTGTTCAAAGCAGCAGCTACAGCTCGTCGTCTCCAATCGGCTATATGGCGAGAATCGAGACACTTTTAGAAAATCGGCTTGCCGATTTTCTGGACAAACAATCAATGCCATCGATTTCCCAGCGGCAAATCGGCATTGGCGATGCTTACTTGACCGCTTACGGGTACAATCTCTATCTTGTCGCCGTCCCATTGAAGAGACACCGGGTGCATGGTGGAAGGGACACAACCGTTGGCATGTATCCGAGTCCCTCCCGAGCAGCAAAGTGTAAGACCCCTTCCCATCGATGACAAAAAGGTCGTGGGCACGGTCTTGTTGCCGACGGTCGGCTCGACATTTAACACGGCCTTGGTCTCTGATGGGTTGTCGTCGAAGTCCTTGAGTACCATGTTAGTTTTGATTAGGTCTTCGGCTCCCTTACCCAATTTTCTGAATGTTGCATAGGGCATTAGGGTTCACTGCAGCTCCCTACTAGCATCTTTGACATCAGCTTACCGTTGACGAAGCCCTTTACGTACAGTGGCTTGAGATGCTGATTTTTGGTCCCCTCTCGCTTGTCGAAAATTGCTTGATCCGGGGACAGTGCTAGTTTGGCCAAGGAGTCTTCAATGTTGTCTGCATCAGCCTCAGGGGCGCCGAATTCGGCTGGCAATATGAATACCATATTGACCGACACAGAATCTTTTCCTTTCCCCTTGGCCGCCCTCCCGGCTTGATCGGCTAAGATCTCTCCGGTTTGTTCTTCGTCTCTCTGGAGTAGTTTTTTTGGGCCTCCATTGCTTTTTGCTATTTCCTAGCCGACGGCGTTGTTCTTGGATCATCTGCCGAACTTCCTCCTCCCTTCCTTCACGCTTCAGCCTCTGAATTCTTCGTTTCTGCGTCTTCGTGAAGAGGTTAGAAGGGCACCATTGGGGGTTGGCCGATTCTTCGTCATCGACTTTTTCTTCGTCGTAGTAGTCATTGTTTTCGCCCTCTTCATCGAAGAAGTCTTGATGGATTGGCCCTAGCTGATCGTGGATGGACTGTCGGTGCTGGTTGAGCTGTATGGCCCTTGGGACGAACTGAGTTGGCTTGGTGATTGGTGGGCCCCTGTGTTCGTCCTCGCTGTAATCGCCGCAGGCTGGGCAATTGTCTAGCGTCAGCAGTCTCATCCCGGTTTCCCAGCAGTGCCTAAAAAATTCACAATGCCAATGAGGATCGGCACCGCCGTGATCCCCGTCGTACCGGTGGCCTCGCGTCTCTGGCTCCTGTCGACGAAATCCTTCAAATTGAGCCTCTTCTTCCCGCCAAGATTGCTGTCGGAAGCGGCATCGGCTGTCTATGTTGATCGGCCGTCGGCCAGCCGATCGGGCAATGGGGCGCACCATGTTGATTGGCGTGGCTTGATCTCCGGTCGGCTTGCCCTCCGCCTTGACCCCTTTTAATGTCTCGGCTAAGGCCATACGTCATTACGCACTCGATCGGCTTGCACTGGGGCGGCTTGAACCATGTTGAACAAGAAGGGGTTACCGTCTACTTTCATTGGCCGAGTGGAATCGGCAAACTTGAGCTTCTCGGCCTCTATTGCCATTGGATCTCTTGCTGAAGACTTTACAATCATTAGTGGCGTGGGATGTAGAGTTGTGCCACTTACAGTGCTTCTTCTTCTTCAGTTCGTCAGCCAATGGGATCACATGGTTCTCGGGAAGCTAGATCTGCTTCTCCTTGAGTAATAAATCGAAGATCCTATCGGCCTTGGTGATGTCGAAGTCGTATTTCTCTTCCTTAGCTTTCTTCAGCAGCCATTGACAGACGATGGCCTTTTTATTCTTGGCCCATTCGGCTGCCGCGACCTCTCCATCATCGTCGTTAGATTTGGAGGCTGATTCGACGATGACTTTAGTTACATTCTTGACGGCCTTCCTGGTGCCTTGAAACCTCTGCTCATGGGCCGTTACCCTTTGCGCGAGATGCGCCAGCTGTCGAAGTCTTGAGTGGAGAATCGCTCGCAGATCAGCGCGATCAGGCCATGGAAGGCCAAATCGGCTAGCTAGGCGTCCGACAGCACCAGGCTGTAGCATCGGTTCCTCATCTCTCTGAAGCGTTGAATGTAGTCCTGAACTGATTCGTTGTGCTTCTGCCTGATGCTGGTGAGGTTCGACAACTTCATTTCATGGTTGCCGGTGTAGAAGTAGCTGTGGAATTGCTTTTCGAGATCGGCCCAGCTCTGAATCGAATTGTAGGGTAATGAAGAGAACCAGGTGAAGGCCGATCCGAAAAGAGACAAGGGGAACAATCGAACTCTCAAGGCATCTGTAGCCGATGCTTCGCGCACTGTGCCAAGAATCGGGTGACATGCTCGTAGGTTGACACGTTGTCCTGCCCTGAGAATTTCGAAAAGTCTGGGACTTTGTATCGGTTGGGCAGTGGAACCCGCTGGAAGTGCTCCGGATAAGGGTACCGGTACATGTTTCCCGAGTCTTTTGGCTTGAGGACGAATTGATCGCGCATGATGTCCGCAATCAAGTTGGCCCACGTCCGGTTATCCTGTTGTATCGGCTCATGTTGATCATATGGTACGGGTGCTTGCCGATATAGCGGTGGCGGTGTCTGGGGCCTGTAGAGCTGATCTTTATGGCCTCCCTGGTACTGGTACTGGAGCGGATGGCCAGTGGGAGGCGGCCGATTCACCGGTGGTGGCGTCGGCGGATCCGGGAACAGCTGTCGGCCACCGGCGTTGTACTGTCCTCCCAGGCCGATCTGGGCAATTGGCTCTAATTGCCGATTGTTGTTGAACATGTTGGCGATCTGGTTCTAGGGGAGTGGTTGCTGTCGGTTCAGCATGGTGACAACCGGTCTCGAAGCCGATCCAGATGGATTCGGCTGGTTGAGGATCCCTCCTGGCGGCCCTGGTTATGCTGGTGGTGGGATCGGCCGATTCTGTGTGGCCAATGTCCTGTAACCTGGCTGTGCTGGTAGTGGGATGTGAGTGATCAAGATGGAATTTTCCCCTTCTTTGGAGAGATATCTCTGGGCCCCTCGAGGTAATGGATTATGGAAGTGCATGGCCATGCCGAGTTGATTGAGGAGTCAATCAACACACAGATAATCCAATACGGTTCGAGTGAATGGTTAAGCTATTGAAGGGATGGCACACATCTTGCCTATAGCTTAATTGGCATCGTGAGGCGAAGGGATTTGTGTACACATTACAGGTTCAGAGCCGATAGTATATTCTTGTATACTATGGTGTCAATATGTGCTGCTAGGCGCCGCTATTGACAGTCGGCTGAGTAGGACTCGAGCTGAAACCGAGTATACCTGAACCTACAGGGTCGCTCGCTTAAGGGGATAGAACAGACATTCGAGTTGGACTCGAATATGGCTCAATTCGGATAAGATTTGATTTAATATAGAGTCCTATGGGCTTATGAAGTCTGGCCGGCTAACTCTATGAGATTCGGATAGGATCCAATTCAAAATAGAGTCCCAATCGGCCACTAGACCCAGTCGGCCAACTCTATATAAAGGGGTGAGGGGTGGAGAGTTGTGGGATCGATTTGCATTGGATTGCATTGAATCGCATTGAACCAAACGCAACAGAAGTCGGCGAGTTCAAGATCTCCATGGAAACCCTCCCCACTTCCGAGCCAAACCCTAGCCTTGCATCTTGTGCTAGCACATGGGTGTTAGGCGTTCTGTTCCCAGACGTGTGGATACCGGTAGAGGCATTGCTACATTGCGGTGCTATTCGTCGGCTACGAATCGCCTGCTGTCAGGGGCATCAGAGCGAGGTGGCTGCGGCAGATCGAATCCGCAAATCGAGGCTGCGGCGGATCGGCTATGGAATCGGTGCATCGGTGTCGACTCGAGGAATCGGGCGTCGGCGAATCGGCTATGATCGACGAATCGGCTGTTCCGGATCGGATAGCTCCTGATTGGCTATATCCGCTGCACTCTACTCCAATCGGTAACGATCTATCGACCCTTACTTGCAAGTGTTCCTGGTTTGCGCGGTAGAAAATTTTTGTTTTTAGCTATCATAGCTTCCGCGTAACCCTTCACGAGGGAGAAGGGGGAGGGGCTGCGGACTTGCGCGGGCGGCGACCCACTCGTGGGGCTCGGCCCACGGCTGAAGGGAGCACGCGGAAGACGGCAGTAGCGGTCTGGGCCGGCGGCCCTAGGGTTTGGGCAGGAACCCGAGAGAGAGAGAGAAAAAGGAAAATAATTTAGGGACTTAATTTATTGTAGATTATTCAATTAATTGGTTAAAAAATATTTCTAGTGCTTTGAAAATTCCACTAAAAATCCAGTTAATGTATTTTGACATGTAGAATTTAAGAAAAATCCTATCATGCCATTTTCACTTATTAATTGTATTCTAAAATTAATTGCTGACTCCAGATTAATTCGAGAAAATCCAACTGTTTTAGGGTGATTTCTTTATATGATTTAAAGGGCAAAACTCGGGGTGTGACAAACCTACCCCCCTTAAACGGAATCTTGACCCCGAGCATCGTCGAGCGCACCAATCGTCTCGGATGAGGCCGCGGCCACTTCGGCTGCCGGCCAGATGATGGCCCGAGCAAGGCAAGGGTCGGCCGAGATGGCTTCCTATCGGCAATGCCGTTAGCGGGGTAGTGCCAATAAAACGCGACCATGGTGCTCACCTGGTGGACGCTGTGAACTTCATAGCACCACGACGTGCAATCTTGGGGGCAGGTCCTGATGCTTGCACACCCGCCTCCCTGTGGATGCTCGGCCCAGCCTCTGTGGAAGCAGCTAGCTTTCGTTTCCCTTTCAGCTCGAGTCGTTGTGATGGGAAGGCGTATCTCCGCAATCTCCAGCTTCGGAATAACTCCAAATTCCTGCCACGGCATCAACACCTAGCAGGTGAAGCTCTACTAGAGGAATGGATGAAACATTCAGGCAAGGGAGTGAGGTTAAGCCTACCTGCCACTGTCGGTTTTCAGGGCTCCCAATCGAGCTCCAACCCTCACTGGAACTCAGTGACGAGGCCATGAGCCTATGACCGCTTAGAAGAATAAGAGGTTGTAGAGTGGAGGCGGGAGGACTAAGAAATGTTCTCTTCCTCAAAGTGGAGAAGTAAGTTGGCGTAAGGAGAAGAGCCCACCGCAATGGGGTTTATATAGGAGATGGGGATGGGCACACTGGCATGGTTTTCGGAAAACATGCAGCGTCATTTATGGCCAGCGCGGAACATCCGAAGCGCCTCTCGCCCATCCAATTCCTTAGCTTGACATGTCGACTTCGGGTAAAATCTAGGCCGTCGGATCTTCGGAAGGGTGAGTGGCGTTTTCACAACTTCCGTCATCCACTTTGAAGAGCTCGTCGAAAGGTCACACCACCTTTTCCATCTCAACTGTCAGCGCCGCCTGACACTTTGGAAAGGGTGGGATGCCAAAAGATTCGATGTGATACAGCGACGCCCCCAATCCTCGCGCCATATTCAAGAAGTAGCAGAGAATGTCAAAAGACTTTGCTTTGATACTAGCAAAACCCCACTTGGGTCAGGTTCTTCTCGACTCGGGGTAGGCTTCCAAGCTAGCCCTCGGTTGAGGTCGGGGCTACCGTGTGCCCTCGGGCAGTAGTCTCGAGCATAACCATGTTCTTCGCCGCCCCAAGGGCGGTGACCTTGACGAGTCGAGTGTGGGCTTCCGAGCTAGTCCACAAGTGAGGTCAGGGCTACCTCGAGCCCCAGGGCCTGTAGCCCCAAACACCTCACCAATCCTCACTGCCTTTGGGTAGTGAACTCTCCGACTTTGGGGCTGAAGGCCAAGTTGCCTCCCCTCGGTCAAAATAGGGACCCGCCAAACTCCTGCGGGCGCGGACACGCTCGTCTCGGCTAACCCCTTTTGGAGGACCTCGAGCATCGCCCGGATCATTAGGAGATGGGCAAAACGCTCTTGATGATTGGAACCTAGGCTCGGATGTGCCATCAGGCCCTAGGCGGTGCACTGCAGAATATCGGCTCACAAGAACTGCTAGGAATCGACACCTTGGAAGAAAGCTTGACCCTAAGGCCGAATGTTCCATTTGCCCTTAGGCTCGGGGGCTACACCTGGCAGGTGCACCTAGGTGGTGCACCTACTAAATTCTTGGCTCGAAGCTCCAAGGATTACATGAAGACAGTACTCTGAAAGAACTCTAACCCTAAGGATGGATGTTTCATCCCTCCTTAGGCTCGAGAGCTGCTATGGGAGGTGTCACCCCGGGTGCCTCAAAAACCCGGGTTGAACCCCAACGAAAGTCAAACCGAGTGTCCTCGGGATGTGACTGAGAGCCCGTCCCCCTCGGGGGTCGGGCATGCCGGCCTTCCCCCGAATCTAACCTCGGCCCCTTCTCTTGACTCGGACTCATCGCCGGACCTTGAGCATCCTCGGGAGGAAACTTGGCAGGCAAGGAGGAAGAGGGAGGAGACTGCTCGGCAGCATCTGACACCACC
Organism: Oryza australiensis; assembly: GCA_019925245.2. Classification (NCBI taxonomy): domain Eukaryota; kingdom Viridiplantae; phylum Streptophyta; class Magnoliopsida; order Poales; family Poaceae; genus Oryza; species Oryza australiensis. The sequence continues at coordinate 957,768 of JAIFGZ020000507.1, forward strand.
TGGCGGCACAGGAGCAGGGTCCCAGGGTTGGCAGGAGCACAAGACACCCACGATGTATAGGACATAGCAGACTAGCATGTACTTTATCAAATATTCTTTATACCCCACTGTTTGTCTCTCTTAGTCTTAGCTTTCTTGGCCCCCAAGTTCATCTGTTCCTGCCCCCCTTGATGTATATAATGGACGGTTGGGGGGCCGAAAGAGGAACCTCCCCAAATTCCTTCTCACGCTTGTAGCTCTTGTTCATCATCCACCCCTGAGAAAGAACACCACACACACTGGACGTAGGCCTATTATCCTCCGGGAGGGTTGAACCAGTATAATCCATCACGTCTCGTTTCTTGACTCATCTTAGGATTAGAGTCGATCATTGGATCCAACAAAGGACAGCTTCTCTAGCAAACTCTCTTCTACCTCCTCGGGGACCCCCCTGATGGACTGCCGACCCACCCGTCGACAGTTGACGCGCTAGGTAGGGGCGCTGTTCTTCGTCTGAGGTGGTCCGATGGCTGTTTCCTTTGCCACCGACTTCGTGGCTCCCGCCAGGACGACCTTCGTCTTCGGCACCCTGGTGTTCCGTGCGGACGACTTACATCGCATCACTCTCTTCTAGGTGGCCTCCAGCGAGGTGGAGCGTGCGATCGCGCCTCCGCACGTGGCCGCGAGGCCAAGGTGCGTGGTCTCGCGTCCTGAGGCGTCGGCCCCCAAGCTCCATGTGACCGTTAGGGTTTGGCTGCCCAAACCCCCGACTGCTCACTCGGCAGTCCTGAGGGCAGATGATGATTGGACCCGGATCGAGCGTCCAGCTTGACTCCACGCCATGCATCCTGCTCCACCATCCCGAGGGTCGTCTTCCTCGCCTTCGTGTGTTGCTGGGGATGCTCCGCGCCTCTTGGCGCAGAGGACCCTAGCAGGATCGTTTGCTATGCCTCTCGCCCACGCATGGCGTCAAGTGGACGACTCAACGGACCAGTGTTCATCCCTGGTAACCGCTAGCCCGCCAACTTCATGATGATGGCAGAGACGGTGTCCGACGACAAGGTCACGGGCTCTCAAGAGTCCAACGCTCACGGCAACGAGCGCCGTTCCCATAACGCGGGGAGGGTTGCGCGGCGCGAGCAGACCCGTCGCCTCACGTTCAGCCCCGATGCCTGCAGTCCGACTTCACGATGGAATTTGAGGGGCACCAGGTTTTTCGGACGCCGGCGGCCAACTTGGTCGCTATCGAGCATGCCCTCAACGGTCTTCCCGACTCCCCAGAGATCCGAAAGGCCATGGCCATGACCCAAGCCGGTGCCGCACAGCTTAATGTCCCGACCCTGTCTGAGCGCCCTTGGGAGCGCTCGATGCTCGAGGTTGCAACGGCAGCCGGGTGTCGGTCAGTTGGCCTCCCCGTGCCCTACGGCGGGTGCAGCCACGAGGACCATGGCTCCTCCCGCGGGCACGGTGCGACACTCCCGGAGGCTGCTCGCATGATCGAGCATCGGAGATCTCCCACATGGTGGATCGTGCGAGATGATCGCGCAGAGGATGGATGCCCGCAACACCATCAAGCAGCGTGCCGCCGTGTAACGTTCCACCCTTCCTAGGCTGGGCCTGCCTACGTCTGGAAGCTCTCTAAGACCTTAGATTGTGACTAGTCTTTCTGTGCACTTTGTCCTCACTCATGCGCACCCGGGAAGAACTTCCCGGTCGGTCACCCATCCCCAAATTGCCCCAGGCCAAGCACGCTTAACGGAATCTCCCACATGGGGGATCTGCGAGAGATGATCGCGCAGAGGATGGATGCCCGTAACACCATCAAGCAGCGTGCCGCCATGTAACATCCCACCCTTCTTAGGCTAGGCCTGCCTACATCTAGATCTCTAAGACCTTAGACTGCCCTCACAGACTAATATTAGTCTTTTCTGTGCACTTTGTCCTCACTCATGCGCACCCGGAAGAACTTCCCGGTCGGCCGCCCATCCCCAAATTGCCCCCGGCCAAGCACGCTTAACCTCAGAGTTCATTGGAGATGAGCTTCCGGAAAAGAAGTTGCAACTTGTTGGTATGAGTATTTTATTAATCCTATTAAGCCCTGGGCCAGGATGTTACATCCACACCCTCCTAGAAAACCCGACGCCCTCATCGGTCAACCCCAGGCCAGGAACCTCCCCTCTTGGCCACGTCCGTGCGTCCAGTGCCGACGCATGTGCCATGCCATGTCCCCTCAGGGCCCACGCGCCATGCTCGCGCAACTAACCTGCCACGCGCCCCGTGAAACCGTGAGGGTCGGCTCTGATACCAACTTGTCACACCCGAAAATTTAACCCAAATTTCCAAACTATTTTGTGTATTAATTCCCTGTCCAGACCAGCCACGGTACACAAAATAACAAATTAATACACATATCCTAAATTAAAGTGTATAAATACTTGCAGAAGAGGCTCTTAGTCCTCACACTCGAAAGAAAGCAGCGGCAGCGGAAAAAGACGATCCTAGCGGGGCTTCAGCTCCACTCCACAGGCAAACTAGTCGACGTGTTAAGCCTCACCAATTAGACGCAGGTGGTAGTACGGAAATGCTTTGCAATAGAGGCCCGAAGACCGGTCCTTATGACGGCATAGGTGCAACTAGCAAAACCAAGCACTCCGTGCCTAGCCCAAAACATGTTTGGAGAATTTTGAAGGGGACATTTATTGCCACGGCTAAACAGCCAAAATTTTTATCATTTACAAGTTATTCCTTAGTCTAATTATTGAAAACATCTAATTGTTTCTATTCAAGCAGGGCTAAGCATATTCCTAAGTTTGCTAGTGAGTACGACATACATAAAGTGCTCACTAGTTTTATTTTTTCTAGGGTTATCAAGGATCATAATAATAAAAGTAAAAGGGCTATAACAAGGAGAATCAAGAAGGCTAAATAAAACAGTGATAGACACGGGAATTTAATAAAGCGAAATACAATAATTTAAATAAACATAATTTTGTAAACTATGATAGCAATATGATCAAAATGACATGACTTGCCTTGCTCCTTCGAACAAATCTTCTTTTCCTCGCGAGCACGAACCTCCGAAACGACGAAGTCTACATGCTGGCACGTAAAACAAGGAAAAACCCTAATAAAAACCAAATAAATAATACAAGAAAAGTAAACAAACATGTAGAGCTCAATTTTAGATGAATTTTGCCCAATTTGAAGTTTGTATGGATTAGATATGAATTTTAGAAAATTTAGATCATTTAAATGGATTCTGAAATTAAATTAATTTATTACGCAATTTTAATTATTTTTGGAAGGAAAAGAGTAGGATGACGACAGTGGCAAGGATGGCGAGAGGGCGGCTCACCGGGCGCTCAACGGCGAGAAGAGGCGACGCAGGCGCACGGCGGCGAGCGGAGGAAAGACCGGCGCACAGGTGCCGACGTGGGTGACGAGGACGACAATGGCAACCAGCAGCAGCCATACGAAGGTGAGGCTAGCATGGAGACGACGCCACAATGCTAGGGAAGGAGGCAGCAACATCGGACGGAACACTCGCGAGGTGGCAGTGGCTGTCGGTGGTGGAGAACGACGACGTTCTTCACCGGTTGCCGGCTGGGGCGCGCTACCGGTGGACTTCGGGCAAAAACGAAGGGGTAGTCGAGGAAGTAGATGATGCCATGATGTCAAAAAGGAATATGACGACGTCGGGTATCACCCGGCAAGACGGCGGGGCAGCCGGAGTGGCGCCGGTGAAGCCAAGAAAGAGGCACCACGGGCAGCGAGGTTTCGGTGTGTTCCGGGCGAAAACAGGGCTTGGCCGAGGTGGAGGGTGATGCTGTGATGCCGTAGGTGGCAATGGCGCAGCCGACCGGCGTACGGGCAAGGAGAAAGGGCCGACCGGAGTTGCGTCGGTGAGGCGGATGGACTGGCCGACACGGTAGTCTTCGGGTGAAACAGAGGCGAGGCCGGGGGAGAGGAGGTTGCTGCGGCGCTGATGGAGGTGGTGGCATGGTCCGACGCCTGTATCGCCCGGCACACCGGTTGGAGGTGGCCGAATTGGAAAAATGACGGCGGCGTGCGAGTGGAGTTGCGCTGCGGCCGGAGGAGAGGGAGAGGTGTTCGTGGCGTGAGGGGAGAGAGGAGGAAGGTGAGGCCTCCCTTTTATAGGCCGGAGGAGAGGGGGATCGTCGCCGGGGAGAGGAAGGGAGGGGGTCGGCCGGCCATGGTGGTGTTGAACAATGAATTCGAAATTAAAATACACCAAGAATTATTGCGGGATTGATTGGGGATTCATGAGGGGAATTGATGAGGAGGTGAAGGGAATCTATTTTTGCAATTTAATTGGAGATAAGATGAACAGGGAGGCGGATTGGGGTGGCGGCGGCGCTAGGTTTTCACGGGAGAGACAAACATGCGCTTTCTTTGGAGGAGGAAGACGACACCCAGCGAGAGGGAGGCAACGGACTTTTCCTTCCAAATTTTTTGAATTTTTATCTATACTTCCAATGCTCAAATAATTCCAATAAAAATTCTGAAATTAGATGGACACTCAAAGTATTTAATAAAAGTTCAACCAGATTATTTACTGGTTAATTAATTTATTTAAATAATTACTTAAATGCTCTTTATATTATTAAAATATTTCTGGAGCTCCAAAATTTCACAAAAAATTTCAGAGAGTACTTTAGGGCATGGAGAATATTTCAAAAATATTTCCAGCCAAGATTTTTTTGAAGGAAACTTTTATTTTCTTATTACTTTTGCTTGATTAATCGCTTTTCATTTTATTTAATTTCTAGAAAATGATTTATTTAATGATTTTTAATCCAAAAATCGGGGTGTGACACGCCGATTGGAGGCGCCAGGAGATACGGCGACGGGACGAGTACGACCCGTTGCACGGACCTCCCGACGCCGAGCCCGATCCTGCACCCCGCCATGATGGCTTTGTGACCTTCACCGCCAAGCCGGTCGGTCACGTGGCCCAAGGGTTTTCGCTCGACGGGGATAGAGCCGTATGACGGGAAGACCGATTGCACGGCTATTCGAGCCACAAAAGGTGACGATCGCGTCATGGCCAACTATCTCCCGGTCATGCTGGCGCCCACAACCATCATCTGGCTTGCTGGTCTGCCCAAGGACTCCATCGGCTCGTGGGATGAGCTTTGTGATGCCTTCGTCGCCAATTATCATGACACGTGGCAACGCCCGGCCACCTGCTACGACCTCGGCTGAGTCCGTCAAGGCCCTACGAGTCCATTCGAGACTACATCCGGTGTTTCTTAGAGCGTCGCAACTCTATGGCAAGCATTTCCAAGAGCGACGTCATGCGAATATTCTCCGAGGGCCTTCGAAGACCCTCTGAGCTGTTCCGCTTCCTCGCTCGGACGAAGCCAACCACCCCGGCCCAGGTGTTTACCATCGCCGAGGGCTTCGCTGACGCTGAGGATGCCAAGAACCAGCTCGTGGCACCCGCCGGTTCCCTCCTCCTGAGGGAGTCGAAGGGAAAGGTGTGGGTCGTCCCCGAGCGTCGCTCGCCGAGGAGGTCGGACCGTCGCCTGCATCTGCAGGGTCGGCGAGATGATGTGAAACACGTGCCGACCACGGAAGTTGCGGCCCTCGAGGGACCAAGCTCGAGGGGAGAACCCTCGGGTGAAACACCCTGGGAAGCACTCGACAAGCCATGCTTCCTCCATCCAGACGGAAATCACACCATCGGTGTGCTACTCCCTCCAAGACCAAATGTTTCGGGAGGCACAAATTCCGGACCTCCAAGGCCACGGAAGGGGAGGAGCGTAGACCCGAAGCACCGGAAAGGGGACCAGCGATGGGAGGACGGCTTCCAGGAGCCGACCCACACTGTCAACTGATCCTCGGGGGCGAGGCGACCTCGAAGAGTCGATGCCAGCAAAAGCTCCTTTCTCGTTGCGTGAACACCGACTCGATTGACTCGCCTGAGCGGCTTTGATGGTCATAGGCTCCGATCTCTTTCTCTCGAGCAGACCAATGGACTGATGTCCCGAAGCTAGGTCGGTTCCCATTGGTAGTGGACCCAGTGGTGCTCAAGGTGCATCTCAAGCACGTTCTAGTGAACGGGGGGAGCGGCATCAACGTCCTCTTCAGAGGTATCCTTCGTGAGCTCGGAGTCTCCCTCTCCACCCTTGAGCCTATGGACTCGCCGTTTTACGGCATCGTCCCGGGTCGAGGAAGCCTGCCCCTCGGCATTATTTCCCTCCACGTGACGCTTGGAACACGGGAGAACTTCGCACCAAGTTCATCGGGTTCTACGTGGCCAACTTCGAGATGGCCTACCACACGGTACTCGGTCGTCTGGCCCTCGCCAAGTTCATGGCGATTCCCCACTACACGTACCTAGTCCTCAAGGTGCCAGGTCCCCAGGAGGAGTTCTCCGTGCGAGGTGATGTCGCCACGTCTCACGCCTGTGAGTCTGGAGCCTCGCCTCACGCCTGTGAGTCTGGAGCCTCGCCCTCGGCGAGGCCGCCGGTCCGTTGGCCCGGGTAGACGGACATCCTCCCTCAAGTACAAGGCTGTCTCCCTCTTCGACACCGATCCCTCCAAGACGGCGCTAATCGGCTCGCACCTCAGGGAGAAATTGGAAAGCATGCTTGTCGACTTCCTGCCGGCGAACATTGATATGTTTGCTTGGAAACCGGCAGACATGCCGGGAGTACCCACGGAGTTGGTCGAGCGTGAGCTTCATGTTCCCCTCGATGCCAAGCCGGTTAGGCAACGTCTGTGATGGTTCGTCCAGTAGCCCAAGGACGAGATCCAGAAGTAGTTGACTCGACTTCTAGATGTGGGTTTCATTCGGGAAGTGTATCACCCGGATTGGTTAGCCAATCCGGTCCTTGTAAGGAAGAAAAACAGAAATGGAGAATGTGTGTTGACTACACCGATCTTAACGAGGCATTGTCCTAAAGACCCGTTTACTCTTCCCCGCATTGATCAAGTTGTCAACTCTACGGCAGGGTGTTCCCTCCTGTGTTTCTTGGACTGCGACTCAGGCTATCATCTGGTAGGCCTCAAAGCATCCGATCAGGAGAAGACGTCTTTCATTACGCCATTCGAGGCCTTTTGTTACACCACGATGGCTTTCGGTCTAAAGAACGTCGGCTCGACCTATCAGTGAGCCGTTCAGCGTTGTTTAGCCAGCCAGATCGGTCGTAACGTTGAAGCTTACGTGGATGACGTAGTGATCAAGACGCGGATCCCCGACGATCTCTTGCCCAACATAGCAGAAACCTTCACGAACCTGCGCAAATACCGATGGAAGCTTAATCCCGAGAAGTGCGACTTCAGAGTGCCCTCCGAGAAGCTTCTCGGTTTGGTCGTCTCCGAGCAAGGAATCGAGCCCAACCCTAAGAAGATCTCTGCGATCCTGAACATGCGAAAGCCGTCCTGCGTCAAGGACATGCAGAAGCTCATGGGTAGCATGACATCTCTCAGGAGATTCATTTCCCGACTTGGTGAGCGCGGAGCGCCATTCTTCAAGCTGGTCGGGAAGGGCAAAGATTTCCAATATACGGTAGACGCCGACAAGGCGCTTGCTGAATTCAAGCACCTTTTGACTACGCCGCAAATCCTCACGGCTCAGAACCCAGAGGAACAGCTAGTTACGTACGTCGCCGCGACCCCCACTGTTGTTAGCACGGTGCTAGTCGTCGAGCGCATAGAGGAAGGGTGCGCCTATCCGGTCCAAAGGCCCATGTATTATGTATCCGAGGTCCTCGGGCCATCGAAGACACGCTATCCCCAAGTGCAGAAGCCGCTGTACGCTGTCCTCATCACCACCCGGAAGCTGTGACATTATTTCCAAGCCCACAAAGTGGTGGTGGTGACTGGGTTTCCCCTCGGGGACATCATTCGAAATCACGAGGCTACTGGACGGATAGTCAAGTAGGCCGTGGAAATGGGAAAGTTCTCCATCGATTACAAGCTGTGCAACGCGATCAAGTCGCAAGTCTTAGCCGACTTTGTGGCCGAATGGATAGAGATCCAGCTTCCGCCGACTTTCGAGTCATGCCCCACCTGGACCATGTATTTCGACGGCTCCCTTAGCATTGACGAAGCTGGAGCTAGCGTGCTTTTGGTCTCCCTGAAGGGTAAGCACATCAAGTACATCCTCCAGTTATTGTTCAAGGCGTCCAATAATGCTGCCGAATACGAGGCTCTCTTCCATGGTCTCCGGATCGCCAAGTCCATTGGTGTTGAGCGCCTTATGGTTTATGGGGATTCGAAGCTAGTCATTAGCCAGGTCAACAAGGACTGGTCCTGTTCGAGCGAGAAGATGGATGCCTTTTGCGCTGAGGTCTGCAAGCTCAAAGGAAAGTTCACAGGCCTCGAGTTCCACCACGTCCCCTGGGACGCCAACTCGGCGGCTGACCAGCTGGCCAAGTTTGGGTCCTCCCGAGTGACGGTGCCGTAGGGGGTCTTCATCCACGAGCTGCACAAGCCGTCGATCAAGGACCCGGAACCGGCCCCAGTGCAACCAGCTAAGTCAGTACTCGCCATCACCGACACCCCTGATGACTGGCGTCAAGAATTCATAGACTACATTACTACCAAGGCGCTCCCGCCCGACAAGGCGAAAGCCGAGCATGTCGCCCGACGTAGTAAGCAGTACGTCGTAGTGGGCCGCGAGCTATTCAAATGTGCGGCATCCACCCGAGTACTCTTGCTGTGCATCCCTCGGGACCATGTGACCTAGATTCTCGATGAGATTCATTGGAGCATCTGCGGTAACCACGCGGGCGCAAGGACGCAGTCGACAAGGCTTTCCGGGCAGGATACTACTGGCTAACTGCCAATGAAGATGCCAAGGAATTAGTCCGATGCTGTTAGGGATGTCAATTCTTCGCCAAACAGCACCACCTCCCGGCACAAGCCCTTCAAACGACCCCGTCATCGTGGCCCTTTGCATGCTGGGGGCTCTACATGGTCATCCCATTCCCTATGGCACCAGGGGGCTACACTCATGTTTTTATAGCAATGGACAAATTCACGAGTGGATCGAAGTGCAGCCACTGAGAGCTTGCACCGCCTAGAAGGTGGTTGAGTTCATCGAAGGCATCACCTTCCGCTTCGGCGTCCCGAGGGAGATCATCACCGACATCGGGACACAGTTCACCAGAAATTTTTTTGGGACTTCTGTGAAGAGAGGTGCATCGAGGTCAAGTATGCCTCGGTGGCGCACCCTTGAGCGAACGGGCAGTGCGAGCGTGTGAATGGCATAATTCTGCAAGGCCTAAAGGCCCGGGTCTTTGACCTGTTTTGGAAGCATGAAAGCCGCTGGTTGCATGAGCTCCCAACCGTGCTCTGGGGGCTCCGGACTCAGCCGAGCTGACCCTATGGGACGGTCCCCATTCTTCCTGGTCTATGGCTCGGAGGCAGTTCTCCTGGTCGACATGCTTCATGAATCCCCAAGGGTTCGATTGTACAATGAAGGGATGGCCGAGCAGACGCGGGCCAATGACATCGACAACATTAAAGAAGAGCGTATGGCCGCCGCAATCCAGATGGACCGGTACCAACATGCGCTATGCCGATACCACGATCGCAATATCCAGGGGAGGTCCTTCAAGGTCGGCGACCTGGTTCTTTGAAGAGTACAGTCCACCGTCGGCACGAACAAGCTCTCACCCTCATGGGAAGGCCCCTTCGTCGTCTCCTCCGTCACCCGTCCAGGCTCGTGCAGGCTGATTCGCGAAGATGGACAGGAAGTGCCGAATTCCTGGAACATTGAGAACCTACGCCGATTCTACAGTTGAACAGCTAAGTACCTAGCCTCGATCCCTTCAATTCTGCAAATTTCGATTATCTCTAAAACCCACCTGCAGATTGTATCCCGACCCCCGACAAGGCTCAGGGGCTCTGAAGCCTTCCCGAGTAGTATCGCCAGCCGCGTTGATCCCTTCTCACGCAGAGACCGTCATGGCAATGCCTGAGTGGAGCAGCCCTTAATTAACGATTTTAGAGAAGTTGTGCCGCGTGCTTGCTTGAGCTGCTCGGGGACTCATTCATTACCCGCTTCGACTGAACGTGGTCAGCTTGGCCCCGAGTGCTCCTGGTAGTGACTTCATTCCTATTCGGGGCTGGCTGGGGTTGAGCTGGCTGTGTTTCAGTCAAGTGCCGGCGAGTGAGCTCGGTGCTCGAAAACGTCCGAATCCTGTGTATACAACTAAGACGCTAGGAGCTCGACTTGGGCCACCCGGACAATGTCTGTTGATGGCTCGGCTCGCTCTACTTCGAGGGTTAGACACACAGAGATCGGACGGACGTTGACGACCTCGCGTTCACCCGATGCGTACACAACTAAGTGACTTTGCTTGACCGAATGTTGTGCCCTTGAAATGGCCATCGGGCATAGTTGGGATCCGTCTCGCCAGCTTCCGTCGCTTAGTCATGAGAGTTATACACGTATCGAGTGATCGCTGATCCTTCCCCGCCCCCTATTCATCCTGCACTCGGCTGAGTCGATCCGAATAGACTGAGGAAGTCGGATCCGTCCGTTAAGGCCCAAAGAACACTCGACATCGAAGGCCAGTCAGGAGACGAATAGAAGACTGTCTCCTCGCTCTCCAACCCGCCATGAAGGAGAAGGATCTGCTTGGAGTTTGATCAGTAGCCCTCCGGAGTTGGTCCGTTGACGGCCGATATCGCTCGGCAGGATCTACTCCCCCTCGCAAATGCGCTAGAGTTTGACTGGAAGCCTTCCGGCCGATGATTCATAGACGGCCTTGGTCACTCGATGTAAGCTATCCTAAGGTGATATCCCTTCCCAAGTTTTGACCGTTTCGCCCTTCAAACTGGGACCGTTGAAGGACGAGGTCACTCGGACGATCTATCGCATAGCGGTGTTGGGTGTCCAAGAAAATATATAAGAAAAAAAGCTACTCTGGGCATATTGCGAGTCGAAGATAGCATACAAAGAAGACTAACAAAAGTTTTCTTCATTTCTCATGGGGTAATGATCATACATAGGGCTCGAGGTCCCCCTAACATACAGCAACATCGATGTGTCGGTCTCCTTTACTATCGGTTCCACGGACCGGGCCGAGGGTGTGCTCACGTTGGAATGATTGGAACTACAAGGCCTAAGGTTTTTCTTACCTATAGGACCGTGTTGTTCACAATCTTATCCGTCGTCGACTCTACGAAAGCGTAGATATCATCAACGTCACCCGACTCCATGCCGGCAGGCCACCCCTCGGCGATCGTGTCAATGTCCGCCCAAGGGTACAACTTCTGTACAACGCCAAGGACGTGCGTCACCGCCGTCTTGGCTACCCCCTGAGCATAGCGCCAGAGAAGTTCTCGGCCACTTAGAAGATGCGCCTGAAGCACGCGTCGTTCGGGATGAGCGACGACGTGTCTAGATTGATCTCGGCGAGGAGTGTTCGGGCCGCCTCGACAGATCTCCCATCACCGGTCGATCATCTTCAGGCTATCCCCGAGTCAACGAAGCCGTCGACCAGCTCCTGCTAGTTGGCCTGGTCACGAAACAGGTTGGTTGAAGCACACTCCTACTTTGACAGCAAAGGAATTAAAGAGGACGGTACTTACGGACAGCCTCCGCCCGCGTGGCCTGGTCCTCGGCCATGTTGGCCAATGCTTAGTCCCTGGCCGCCTCGGCAGCCACCAGCTTCTCCTCCAGCTCGGCCGCCGCCGCCTCCGACACCGAAGCCTTCGCCTCCATGTTGTCGAGCACCCCGGTCAAGTCTCGGATGAGGGCTTGGGTCTGCTTTGAAGTGCCCACAGCCACTTCAGCTTCGCAAGCAGATGACGGCCCGACAAGGCAAGGGTCGGCCCCAAATGGCTTCCTGTCAGCAATGCTAGTTAGCAGGGGTAGTGCCAATAAAACGCAACCATGGTGCTCACCTGGTGGACGCTGTGAACTTCACAGCACCACAGCGTGCAATCTTGGGGGCAGGTCCTGATGCTTGCCCACCCGCCTCCCCGTGGATGCTCGGCCCAGCCTCTGCGGAAGCAGTTAGCTTTCGTTTCCCTTTTGGCTCGGTCATTGTGACGGGAAGGCGTATCTTCGCAATTTCCAGCTTTGGAATAACTCCAAATTCCTGCCACGACATCAACACCTGGTAGGTGAAGCTCTACTAGAGGAATGGAGGAAACATTCAGGCAAGGGAGTGAGGTTAAGCCTACCTGTCGCTGTCGGTTTTCAGGGCTCCCAATCAAACTCCAACCCTCACTGGAACTTGACGAAAAGGCCATGAGCCTAAGACCACTTAGAGGAATAAGAAGGTTGCAGAGTGGAGGCGGGAGGACTGAGAAATTTTCTCTTCCTCAAAGTAGAGAAGTAAGATGGCGTAAGGAGAAGAGCCCGCTGCGATGGGGTTTATTAGGGAGATGGGGATGGGCTCACGGCATGGTTTTCGGAAAACGTGCGGTGTCTAATTGAAATGTATTACTTGATGGTTCCATAGAAATTTGGTTCGCTCAAAATGGAGTAAAAATGAATTTTCTACAAATTTTACAAGTTGAAGTGTGCACTAAGTTGTATATTTCTTATATAAATATTAAAGAGATTTTATTATACAGTAAGCATATATTTTTTATTTTATAATTTGAAATTATATGTTTTTATGATTCTACAGAGATTAAGTTTACTCAAAAAGGAGTTAAAATGAATTTTATATAAATCTCTAAAGTTCAGCTTTCCTATAACTCATCATTTTAATGTCAATAATTTTTCAGGGTATTTGGCCTAAAGTAACTATATATTTTTACTTTTTTCTAAACAGAGAGGATAAGTTGAAGAATCTGTAGGATTTAAATTTGCCCAAAAATGTGTTAAATTGAATATTCTATGTATTTTATAAGTTTGTGGAAGTATTATGTGTGATTTCCTTATTTAAATTTTAGAGACAAAATTTTCACTGTGAGTGCCAAGTTTTATACTTCTATATTAAAGTTCATCATTTTGTGAGTTCAGAGAAATTTGTTTCATCCAAAAATGTGTTATATTGGATTTTATATGGATTTTAGAAGTTTGTCAAATTTTTTGTTACAAAGAGATTTGATTTAGCCATTTCCCTTTATATTTCCAAATCATAAATTCATGGGGTCCACTGGTCAGTCTCTGGCCAATATGCAAAAAGGCCCTTGGGTTTTTGACAAATAGGCCCCACAGTCCATAGCACGTGTTAAATGAAAATCCATAAAGAGCGCCTCAGTTATTTCTTATTTACATTTAAGTCCATGGGTCCACATGTCATTCAGAGGATATTTACAAAATAAACCTTACAATATTTAAACTACTACTAATCAAAGTCCTAAGAGCCTAAAGCAGTGGGACCCACCTATCATTGGCATGGGGCGAGGAGAAGGCAACAGCAGGAGCAGAGCATGGCGATCCGACGGGGTTCTCGTCGGCGCCAGCGGCGATTGGTGGCCAATCTTGGTGGGGTCCCTTGAGAAAAAATGCAGCCTACAACTTCGCGACTCTAATGGATGTGTCTCATGGCCAATGGTGACCAGAGCGGTGCTGGCAACGAGTACGAGCAGCGGTCGGTTTCGGGGTGATGTGCCATATGGAGCTATAGCTCGATTTGTGCCAAGTTAGTGCATGCATGTGTGTTTTCAAGGTTCCTGGGTGATTACCAAGAGGATTGCCGAGGTGGAGGAGCTCCTGTGAGGCGACGGTGATGGAGGTACTCGACGGTGGCGGTAGAAAGCTTCGGGTTGACGACGACAGGCTGAACCGGCTAACCAACCTAGAGATGGAAGTTCATGTGAGGCTACTGAGGTCCTAAGGGTGACGCCTGCACAAGGAATCAGACTCTAACACACCGAGGAAGGAGGAATCGACGATGGAGCTCGGCGACCATAGTTGGGGAAGACAACGGTGATCTCTCTCTTCAGGGCTCCATTCTTCGAGGTTCTTGAGGGCTTTTGCAAAGGAGCTCGGGGCGATGTTGATGGCGAGCAAGCTCGGCTCTAGTGGCTCCATTCATCCTGCACAACAGCGACGCCACTGTGCAACGGTGTCGAGAGCATGCTCCAAGGCTGGCGATGGCATGGCGGCGTTCCCATTGTTGCAGTGGACAAAATGAGATGGGGTGAAAAGGAAATTGCTTCGGCATTGTGAGGAGAGTACCGAACGAGGATGAAGCATAGATGAGAGTGGCTCTGTGGTGTTTGGGGAGATCGTCTTCTGGTGGCCATGTGAGAATGAAAACGAGGGAATCGACTGGAGTTCTTTCTCTCGGTTTTCTCGGCACTGGAATGGAGGGTGAGATGGGCGATTCGACTGGGGGACTTAGAGGGCGATCTCAGCGTCGGACACGTACGGTCACGCGTCGAGCATGCCGACGACACCTCACCCCTCGCTCTCGGCTTCTCTCACTCATTCCCGATCGGCTAGAGGAGAGGGACAGAGGAAAAGCAAGCCGTGGAGGCTGTCAAGTGGGACCAGAGCATGATAGGCTAGGTTGAGATGAGCGGGATGGGTAAGTACATGGGTGAAAGTGAGTTTGGATGAATTTTTCAGATTTATTTCTCTCCCTAATCTTTGTAGCTCTATAACTTGATGTGTGGGCCAAATAAATTAGTGCAAATTTTACTGGAGGTAGATGAGTATACCTAGGTTCCATTTTCTTTGGTTGCACACAAAAATGATTTGAGAATTGTACACAGAAAATAAACAAAAATAGCCTAATTGGAAACTAGTTTGAATTTTTAGAAGGCCTAAACAGAGGAGAAAAATTCTAGAAAAATTATATTTATTCATGATAATTAACCTAGTATTTGCACAAATTATTTCCCATGTACACTCATGTGCATTTTGATGAACTTTTAGACAAGATGTCGTTTTAGCCGATAAAGGATATTAATTGGTCTATTATTTGACTGTTTTGTCTATTTTGTTTGAGGCATAAAACCTAGTTATTAAATTGTACCAAAATTATACTGAGTTGAATATAATGTCTGGCACCTACATAAATTTTTCCATGATTTTATCTTGCATGAATTATTTTAGAAAATTAGGGTAACCTTTCTATGTATAGTCGTTCCCACTTTGTAAATGCATCTAATTTGATTATAGGGTTATATTTAATTTTTATCTTGAGTTGAGGAGGATGCTCCTTGAACTTAAATCTTATGTTCACATGTTATCACCAAAGATTAGCTGGAGGCTTGTTTTTGTGAATTTAAATCCTTTAGGTTAATGCTGATGAGACCTATATGAAATGCGAGAATAAAATCCAAATGCACAAAGGGCTCATTGTCTTAAACATGCTTTATGCATATGCTCAAGGTTAGGAAAGAAAAAGTTTTATCTTGTTTCTCAAATTTTAATCATGCAAATTTGGTTGAAGTACTTCACCTAAGGTAAAAATGAAAAAATTTTGTTCACAAATTTGAGGAACTCCACTTCTATATGGTTATGACAATAACTTCTTGACCCTAGAATTTCGGTATGTGACAGATAATTTATTTTCTATTTTTATTTAATTTCTAGAAAATGAATTATTAAATGATTTTTAATCCCAAAAAAATCAGGGCGTGACAAAACATTCCTGGGGATGTGCAACACTTTCACCATCAAGGGAGTCACCCAATATGCTATCCGACTCTGGTTGTTTCGGTTCTCTCTCATTGGGAGGGCGAAACAACGGTTCTATGCGAACCAAAGTGCTATGGACTCTTGGGATAAATGCTCCAATGCGTTCCTCGCGAAGTTCCTCCCGATGGGTAAAACCAATGCCCTTCGTGGAAGAATTTCAAGCTTTTAGCAGGCATGAGATGAATCAATCCCCAAAGCTTGGGAGTGCTTACAAGAGTATATCTTGGCTTGCGCACACTACGGGGTGGACGATTGGCTCATTATTCAAAATTTCTACAATGAGTTAACTACGGTTGCCCGTGATCATATTGATGCTGTTGCGGGAGGAGCACTCTTTTCATTAACCATAGCTAACGCAACAGAGCTAATTGAAAAGATGGTATCCAACCAAGGGAGGAGCAATGACCATCTCCAACCCCATAAGTGGGGCATGCATACCGTTAAGGAAACATACATGCTCACTGTTAAACTGGACCTCTTATTGAAGAAGTTGGATGACAAGGCCGAAAGAGTTCAAGCTATTGATGCTCGCAAGACGTGCGAGACATGCGACAACACTGGTCACTCGGGAAGTAATTGCCCCGAGATCAATAAAGACGCATGCTATCTGAAGAACAATGGGTGTCGTCCACAACAAGGTCAAGGGCGGAATCAACAACGCCCTTACTATCAAGGAGGTAACAATTCTTCTCATGCTTTTAATTCGAATCAAACCTCCTTGAAAGATCTTGTCTTAGGCCAGGCTAAGGTTAATGAAACTATTTTCTAAAGGTGAGCTGCCAATGACAAGTCTAGAAAGCATTAATGCTAAGATGGAAGGCATTTCCTCTACTATCAAAAATCAATTGAGCTTTAATAAAATGTTAGAAACCCAACTAGCTCAATTGGTTGCTACTATCCCATCATCTAAATTGGGGAAGATCCCGGGCAACCCGAGCCTTCCCTAGGAAATGTTAGTGCGGTGACCATATGAGGGGGTAAAACCACTCGTGATCCGCCATATCCTAACCATGCAGGGAAAGCAACAGAAAAGGAGAAGGAAGATAGGCCATCCATCAACAAGGTACAAGTACATGAGGGAAACATGGCTCCGCATGAGTTCCATGACACAACCCTATTGTCGTTCCCTCATCGCAACAGGAAGCCAACAGTGGATGAGTAGTTTGCCAGGCCACTCGAGACAGTACCCCCATGGTTCTGGCAGCATAGAACTGGGTAACTAACCATGAATATAATTGTTTGTATAACCTATACAACTATATTATAAGTACACTAGGAACCTAGCTCTAACACTATACCCTCCACTTAGCATTAGTGTAATATTTGTTAGGACTCTTTTTGTGTGTCACACTACCAAATTACCAAATATCTCTTACCCCGCCTAGACATTAGCAGCTCAACTATAACATATGAATATTCATAGTAACTTAATATTCTCTTCTAGACCATCGTCTTCCTTTGGGATAAAATAAATACAAGACCTCAAAATACTCCAGGATGAATTGCTACAATGGTATATCCATGCGCTTGTGGATTTATCTGTAAACGTAAGATATACCAACAAAAGCTGTCATGTGGGCCCTCCAATACGTGGGATGCTGACATGGTGAGCGTCGGTTGGTTGGAGTCGTGTTTCTTCGCCACATAGGTGTGCTTTTGCTCCATTTCAGTGTATTAATCACCTGCATACAAACATTCACCAACACTTGTGGAACAGATTAGTAAATAACTCTACCGCTATGTTGATGTTCATCTTTTATCTATTTTATCTAGGGATTGACGGTCGGATATTAGTATTTAAGGACCGTCAACAACAACCCCACACTTATCGTTTAATCATCCGTGAGTAAAGCTCATGGATATTAAATAGAGTATGGACTTCCTGTATAAAGCAAACATATAATATATTCCAAGCCATACCTATACCTGTGAACTTTTGAAGTGTCTACATTTCATCTTGGGTGATTGAAGAATGGAACAACGTTGATTCGAATCACCTCTGCTTCTTTTGATAAATTACATTAGGGTTTTCCTTATGCTCATAAAAAAACATAACTTTACTTTTACTCCTCAATTGATTCTCACATATTGCTCAATGTGTTTGACTCCTCACCAAGGCCTTGATGTTGCCTATTCTTATCCTACCTTTCTAATAAGGCTTGTGTGGAGCTAAGGGTAGGGAAATAAGAATGACATACTTGCATCAAATATTTTATAAATTCAAAGAGTAAATCAAAGAAGAATACTAAACATGCAACCATGATCAAGCTTGTGCATAAATATGGAAGGGGATATGTGAGTGGAAAAATGGAAAAATGAAATAAGTTGGTGACTTCTTTTTGTGTGGTCCTCCTCCCTATCTTTTATTTAGAGAACTTTGCTAAGGACATTTTTCATCATGCTCGAGAATATTTTGCTTATTCTCCTATGTGCGGTATGTTTTTCTACCATCACCTTTATATATTCTTTTAGCTCATGTCTCATTTGGCATGGATAGGAGGATAGAGAATCATAATCATTTGGAGCCTTTATTTTGGTGGATGGACGATGGTGGATGCGGACTCGGAACAGAAGTTTGCATATGGTGGTGAATGGGATATTTTTGGCTAAACCTCTAATGTAGATGGAGAGCAATTTTATATGGTGGTTATGCACAAGGCTTTGATCATGAAAGCATGAAAAAAACTAACAAGGGTATAACCATTTGACCAAATTCAAAATGACTACAAGCAGCATATGTATAGGTTTTATCATGAACATCGACATATAGCTCTAGTGGAAATAAAACATCAATGAGGAGTTTGTAAACTTATAATATTTTCTTTTTATAAAATTCCCAAGGTTTTAACGAAGAAGGCAAGGATCATCTCATCGGGCAATCTTTTATTTATTAATTATTTAGATGGCATGTGTTCCTAATGATATATGTTCCCAAGCACAAGGTAACATTCGAGGAACAAAAAGTATGCATGATATTTGTAGACAAGTCATATACTCTATTTTGAATTATCCAGGATCATGTTAAAAGTTGAGTTTAGTTTTTCTAGATATATTCCATGATTATAATTTATCAAACTCAAAATTTAAGGGGATGAGAGGATAAACGTGCAAACCAGTGTGCAATGAGTGTAGAGGCGAGCAACGATGTGCAATAGATGTTTTGTCTCATCTCATGAATGTGAATGCATCATGGTGGAGCACAGACATGGGTGATCTTGATATGTGAGTGTACAATGTGAACACAAGATCACCCCCACACTTGTTCTTGTACTTGGGTTTCTTATTCAAAAACAAAAAAGTGAGAACAAAAGGGACTCCACCGGGTTAAAATCCGAAGAGTCAAAACAGCTATCTTGTTTGATTGAAATGAAACTTACCTAGAAACTTACCTTGAATCCACATGGGGACTTTGTGCGTGAAGGCTGCGTCACCCATGGGCCATTTACAAGAAAACAAAAAAGAACAAGAGAAAAAGGGATTCTTACCTTTGACTTTTTTATTTTTAATTATTATTATTATTTTATTATTTTATTTTTTTAAAATTTAATTTTCACCAAATTTCTTATACCCAAACTAGGCTAAATTAAAATTGACTCAACATAAACACCAAAGGGTTTTGCATCTCATCTCTATGTTATGCAACTTTGTTGTATATCAATGCCATGGGTTATGTCCAGTTTGAATCAACTTAAAGACTTACCCGCTCAAAATTTGAAGATTTTCCTACAGGAGTTAGTCCATGTTTATACAACCAAGATATATACAAGCATTAACTCTAAGGTTCATTAAGCAAACTCGACACCATGTCTAATTTGATTAAAGATGACTTCTTAACCTAAACACCATGCTTAATTTAAAGAGCCTGTGAATGGACTTTGCATATTCATTCAAACCAGAGCATGCAAGAATAAATAAAGGAAGCATATGATTAAGTTATATTCACGTGAAGATAAATATGAGTATATGAATGGTGAAATTCGGGTACTTCTCGATAGGGCTTTGTATAATGTCAAAAGGACATTTCAAACTTTTTATTTTGAATTTTTTCAGCAAGAAAAGATACAAGAACTAACATCATCTCTAAACCAAGGTGAAATTTTGGCATGAATGGATTTTATTATGAGATATGTACCAACCTCTCCCACACTTGGATTTTATGTCGCAGGAGCACAAAAAATAAAGTGTGTGGTGTTCAAGCCTTCCTTAGAACTTGTTCCATCACAAAAAGCACCAAGATGCTACATTTGATGTAATTCTCATGTTCTCAGTCGTCGCATGACCATTGTTATTTTCAATCTTACCCTAAAATGGTTAGTGACCAAAAGTACCCAAGGGCAAACTTATCCTAAAACATATTCTTGCTTTTTAATTATGGACGGAAATGATAATCTGGGCTACCTCCTGGCAGTGCTTTATTTATGGTCAAAAGCTCGACCATGGGGACTTTTTACATTATAGACACCCTTGCGGATGTAGTCCCCAGCTTCACCACCAATTGTTGATTTATCGTTGAAGTTGTGGCTGCAAGGTTAGTGCCATAGGAGCAACCACAACATTTGCAATGTTTATGATAAACAAATGCA
This sequence comes from Oryza australiensis, assembly GCA_019925245.2. NCBI lineage: Eukaryota > Viridiplantae > Streptophyta > Magnoliopsida > Poales > Poaceae > Oryza > Oryza australiensis. Next base: position 977,925 of record JAIFGZ020000507.1, read on the forward strand.
TCTACAACCAACCTTCTAAACATTTTTTTAGCAATGACCTTAAGGTGGTTGAATCTGCTCGTGGCACAAAATGTGGCAGACTCTAAAGATACCTTAAGAGAGCAAGGTTCCTTATGTTCAAGAAAGAAACTTTCATGCTCGTCTAAATGGCCTTTCCTGCCGGACTCCAAACTCAACTCCTCTAGCTCTTGCATGGCCCAGGAGTTCTTCCTCCCAAGTGATTTATCATGATGGATCAAGGTTGATTCTCGACAGTCGTCAAGAACACCATAGTGTGGGCCAGAGGGGAGAGGCTTAAACTTGATCAAGAGTGATGATGATCTTTCGTTCTCGTTCCCCGAATAATCCTATTCTTCGGCGGAAAGCTTTTCATCCTCAAAAAGAATAGGATCGAGAGACGCAAACGGGGATACAAACATCACTCGCTCAATCGGGTTATGCTCGGGATGGGGCTTTGCCATTGGATTTTCGGAGCAAGAGATAGGGCTAGCGAAAGCAGTTTTCCCAAACTTTTCATTGAGGCTCCCTTGAGAAATACCTTTCTGGTGAAGTTTTTCTAACGGGTAGCCTATGAGAAGATCAAAATTGAGGACATCGAAGATGTGGAAATTTAGGTGAACCTCGGTTTTGTCTATGTTGATTAGCACATCCCTTGTGATCCCATGATATTCGAAGATGTGTCCCGAGGGACTCTTGAAGAGTTCATCAGTCAGGGCTAGAGGCATGTCACCTAGGAGAATGTCTACGTGGAATTCATACATGATACTAGACTCAATAGTGGGATTGTGAAGGGTTTCTACGACAGCTCCCCTTAAAGAACAGGGAATGGTTGTGGAGGGTGAGATAATATGAATTGCTTGAGAAAAGCGTCCACCTTCCGTCATCCATTCCGCCTTCAAGGTTTCCTTGCAAAGAACTTCCTCGAAAGGGTTGGGAGCAGGAGAAGGTGTCGTAGGTGTGTTGTGCCGAAAGAAATTCAAGGTGTTGATAGCTCTAGAGATAGGAATGGACAACGCCTCTCTTCCGAGTTTAACATCGAGGTTTCCTAGTGTCGATGCACCTAAGAAAAGTTTTTCAAATGGATTCCCAATTAGAATGCCGAAGTCTAGGGCTTTGAACGCATGAAAATCTAGGATGGCCTCGGGGTTTCCGTGTCTTACGGTCAGGTTTTGCAGAATCCCATAACTTCCTAAAAGATTTCTGGATGGAGCTTGTAAAGTTTGTTGGTCGGGGTCAAAGGTTCGTCATGTAGAAGTGTGAATGCAAAGGAATCAGATATGATACTCGCCCCCATGATGGGATTGTAAAGGACCTCAACTAGAATTCCCCCTATGTCGCAATGAATGGTTGACAAAGGTGAGATCATCCGAATTGCTTCGGACGAAATCTCACACTCTTTCAACCACTCCTGGCTCATGATGGATGTTAAACCCTTCACGGTCTCCCTAAGAAATTCATCCTCGAGAGGCACAGGAGGAGCAACCAAAACTGGTGGTCTTTTCTTGCAAAACTAATTCGAGGTATTTCCATAATCTTCAAATAAATCTTCCTCGAATATGAAAGGAAACTCCGAAGGTTGAGTTTCTTCTTCCTTCGGTCTTTGTGGTTCGGGTGAGAATTCGATGGCCGGATCTTGAGATGTATAGGGTAAAGGATCAGATTCGGCATGTGATGGGTCCTCGTCGCTCGCCATGACTTCTTCGGATGGAGGTTCATGGTATTTTTCGATGAAAGAAGTGTTTTCTAAGATATGATTTAGGATCTCCCTTTCTTCTGTCAGAGTTTTATGCAAGAAAGAACCGTCGGCTGAGATGTCAAGGTATAGGGCATATTTCTTGCTAAGACCTGACCAAAAATGTTGTAACAACACATGGCCGGGTAAAGACAAGTCAGGACCGGATTGGATTAGTGTTAAGAACCTAGCGCACGTTGCACCTATGGTTTCCTTCTCACTCTGCTGAAAACTGAGAACTTCTATTCACAAAGATGTGATGCGGGATAGCGGAAAGAGAGCGAGACATAATCTATCTCTAAGTTTCTCCCACTCACTGTTCACATTCCCCATGGTGAGAGTGTACTATTGCTTCGCCCTCTCGGTAAGAGAAAAGGGAAACAACTTCCACTTTAATGTTTCTTGCGTCATGCCTGGAATCATCAAGCATGAACACAGTTGCTCCAACTCTCGCAAATGATGGTATGGATTATCATTGTTGCGTCCAGAGAAGGATTGCTCCCAAACCATGGCTATAAAGCTAGAGCAGAGTTCATAGCCAGATGAAAGAATTGGCTTAGAAGATGATGGTGGCTCATAGAACTTGCCCTTAGGAGCAGATAATATGTCGATAGATTACTCCATAATCTGAAAAGAAAAATGAAAAGATAGGAGGATGACCTAGGCTCTAAGATAAAACAGGAACCGTTCCTCGGCAACGGCGCCAGAAATGCTTGTTGGTACTTCTTAGGATCACAAATTAATCCGCAAGCACACGGAATACCGTTGTAGCACTTCACGCGGGAGTATTCTAAGGTATCAAATTCACAGGGAATGTGTGTGGATTATCTAAGGGTTAGGTTCATCCAAGGACACCATGAATTTATAGGCCAGTGTATAGAGAGGATTTCTATGGTTGAGGCTCTAGATAGATTGTAATCGCTTTACTCTACTTACGTAATTCAGGCGCCGGCTTACACACGGTTTGCCGAGTTACTTCGGCCTGAAGCTCTACAACATACCTAAACGTGGAGGATTACAAAGGACGAATAGGGTTGTCACGACCTACCACCTACCTCTACAACCCGTGGAGTACGCGGCAAACGAAGGTAACCCCAGCCTAGACACCACATCTACGCTATTGATTACTACTCTAATCTTGGCCAAGAACTCCCATCTTCATCAAGGGTCTTAGACTAGAGCACCCATGAATGGATGATGATCCCGTAAGTAAATGAAGTAAAGTAATTACTCAATCGAAAGGAATGCAACCATAGGTGCAAGATGAAGCGGCTTAGTGTTGCGAGACATACTGTGAGTCGCAGAACCCTATTTATGTTCTGAATTGGACCCATGTTCACGATGGCCAAGATCTTCTCCTAGTTGGCCTCAATGCCGCACTCGGAGACGATGAATCCGAGGAGCATATCCCTCGGCACCCCGAAGATGCACCTCTCGGGGTTGAGTTTGATACCATTTTCACGGAGCTTCGCGAAGGTCTTTTCCAGGTCCATACGAGTTGGTCGGCCCGCCTAGATTTATCATCCATTTATCGGTGCTCTAGTCTAAGACTCCTGATGAAGATGGATGTTCTTTGCCAAGACTAGAGTAGTAATCAATAGTGTAGACGTGGTGTCTATGCTAGAGTTTACCTTTATTTTCCACATTCTCCACTTGTTATAAAGGTAGGTGGTAGGTGGTGACAGCCCTATCCGTCCTTTGTAATCCTCCATGTTCAGATATGTCGTAGAGCTTTTAGGTCGGAATCACTGTTGATGGTCCTTAATTGCCAAAATCCAACCGTCAATCCCTGCATAAACTGAACAAATGATGCACATCAACGTAGTGGTAGGGTTATTTACTAACTTTTCCACGAGTGTTAGTGATTATTTTATGCAAGAGAATAACATATCAAAATGAATTGAAAGTACGCTTTCGTGGCGAAGAAATACAACTCTGACCAATCGACGCTCGCCATGTCAGCTTTCCGTGGATCGAAGGGCCCACAAGTCAGGTGAAACCGCCTTAAAGTGGGGCCAGACACCTAGGAACCGCCTTAAGGGCTCACATGGAAGTAACCAGTGAAGGTCGGTGGAGAGGGGCACCGACTAGGGTTTCGCCGAACCCTGGTTTGGCTGAACCCTGGCTGAGCCCTCTCATCTCCAGACCACATGGCACTCTCCCAACCACTCACAATGACGGTTAAGGGGTTATGGCGGTTGTTAACCACCATTACAACCGCCATTTGGTGCTATTTAAGGACGAGGTCTCACTTCAATCAAGACACACTTCAAGAAGAATAAAGCTTCACTCCAAAGGCGTAGTATTAGGTCTCTAATGCTTAGAAAATAAGTTAGCGAATGAGGGGAAGCTCCGAAAGGAGTGCCCCAAATGTCGGAGTTCTCTCTAAGGGGTAGTCCGGAGGAGTGCCGGGAATCTCGGTACCGACTTTCGACTTTGTACCTCGACAAATACTTTCATCATTAAAGTAATTGTTCATGATTTATTATGGTTGCTATACTTTACATTGAGTAATTTACTTTACCGCATTTACTTACGGGATCATCGTTCATTCGTCGATGCTCTTGTGTAAGACCCCTGATGAAGATGGGTGCTCTTGGCCAAGGCTAGAGTAGTATTCGATAGCATAGACATGTTGTCTAGGCTATAGTTTACCTTTGTTTGCCACGTACTCCAATGGTTGTAGAGGTAGGCGGCAGGTGGTGATAGCCCTATCCGTCCATTGTAATCCTCCACGTTCGGGTACATCATAGAGCTGTAGGTCGGAGTCACACGACAGACTGAGTGTAAGCCGGTCCCCGAAGTAAGTAAACAAAGTAAAAGTAATTACCACCTATGTAGAGCCTCAACCATAGAAATCCTCTCTATACCTCTCCGCCTACATATTCTTGGTGTCCTTGGATGAACCTGACCCTTTGATAATCCACACCGTTCCTCGTGAATTTGGTACCCTTGGAATACTCCCGGGTGAAGTGCTACAACGGTATTCTGTGCACTTGCGAATTTTATCTGTGGTCGTAAGAAATACCAACAAGCATTTATGGCGCCGTTACCAGGGAACAGTTGCTATTTTATCCTAGAGCTTTGGTCATCCTTGTATCTTTTATATTTTTCTCTTTTTAGATTATGGAGCAATCTATCCAAATCCTATCCACTCCGAGGGCGAGTTCTATGAGCCACCATCTTCTTCTGAGTCAATTCTTTCATCTGGCTATGAACTCCACCCTAGCTTTATAGCCATGGTTCAGGAGCAATCCTTCTCTGGGCACGATAACATAAACCAATACCATAGTCTGCGAGGGTTTGAGCAATTGTGTTCATGCTTGATGATTTCAGGCATGACACAAAGAACTTTGAAGTGGAAATTGTTTCCCTTTTCGCTTAATGAAAGCAAACGGTGAGTGGGAAGAACTCAGAGACAGATTCTGTCTTGCTTTCTTCCCGCGAACCCTTATCACATCTCTGCGAGTAGAAGTTCTTAGCTTTCAGCAGAATGAGAAGGAGACTATAGGTGCAGCCTAGGCCAAGTTCTTAACTCTGATCCAATCCTGCCCTGACTTGTCTTTACCTGACCATGTGTTGTTATAACATTTCTGGTCAGGTCTAGACAAGGAATCTGCCCTATACCTTGACATCGCAGCCGGCAGTTCATTTTCACATAATACTCTGACGGAAGGAAGGGAAATCCTAAGTCATATCTTAGAGAACACCTCCTTCGTCGAAGAATTTGTGAACCACCATCGGAAGAAGTTAAGGCAAGCGATGAGGATCACTCTCACGCTGAATTCGATTCTTTACCATATACATCCCAAGATCCGTGTAGAATCCTCACCCGAACCAAAAACACCGAAGGAGGAAGAAATTCAACCTTCAGAGATTCCTTTCATATTCGAGGACAATCTTTTCAAAGATTATGGAAACACCTCGAATTTCTTCTTCAAAAAGAGACCACCAGTTCCAGTTTCTCCTCCCGTGCCTCTTGAGGATAAATTCCTTAGGGAGACCGTACTGGGGTTAACGTCCATTATGAGCCATGAATGGTTGAAAGAGTGTGAGCTATCGTCCGAAGCAATTCGGATTAGTTCACCTTTGTCAACAATTCATTGCAACACAAGGGGCAATCTGGTTGAGGTTCTATACAATCTCATCCTTGTGGCAAATATCACGATTCCTCAGCGTTCGCACTTCTGGTTGATGAACCTTTGACCTCGACCAATAAAACTTTCAAAACTCCTTCCGGAGGTATTTTAGAAAGTTATGGGATTCTGCAAAACGTGACTATAAGTCACGAGAATCTTGAGGCAATCCTAGAGTTTCATATGTTCGAATTCTGATCAGCCATTCATTTGAAAAGCTTTTCTTAGATGCATCGACACTAGGAGTCCTCAACATTAAACTCGAGAGAGAATCATTTCCCATTGCTATTTCTTGAGCTATGAATACCATAGCCGAACCCTCTCCTGAGTATGACCCTATCAAGGAAGTTTTGGAGGTATCTCCTTTTGAATCCCCAAAATTTGTCCTTGAGAAGGAAGCTCACTTCTTTACTCAAGAAACATACAATTCTAGAGAGACAATCGAGCTCCCCAAGACTTAACCACCATTACGACCTCCGATAGAGCTAAAACTTCTACCTTCTAGCCTTTGATACGCTTTTCTACATGAAGATACGGAGTCGCTTGTCATTATTAGTGAGAAGCTTTCCGAAGATGAAACTTCCAAACTTATCTCCTTAGAAAAGCATCGATCTGTTCTAGGCTACTCACTCCAAGACCTCAAAGGGATAATTCGCACTCTCTGCACACATCGTATCCCTACAGACCCAACTCTCACACCTTCTAGGGAACCTCAAATGAGGTTAAATAATGCGATGAGAGAAGTGGTGAAAAAAGAGGTCTTGAAACTCCTTCATGCCGAGATAATCTATCATGTTTCCAATAGTGAGTGGGTTAGCCTAGTTCAAGTAGTGCCAAAGAAGGGGGTACGACGGTCGTTTCTAATTCCCAAGATGAATTAATTCTGCAATGAACAGTCACGGCATGGAGAATGTGCATAGACTACTGGAATCTCAACAAGGTAACTAAGAAAGATCACCTTTTGCTTCCTTTCATCGATGAGATGTTAGAGCGGCTGGTCAATCATTTTTTCTTTTGTTTCCCTGATAGGTATTTTGGCTATCATCAAATTCCCATCCACCCCGATGACCAAAGTAAGACCACTTTCACATGCCCCTATGGAACGTATGCCTATCGCAGGATGTCTTTCGGGTTGTGTAATGCACCCGCATCGTTCCAAATGTGCATGATGTCTATCTTCTTAGACATGATTGAGAAAATCATGGAAGTTTTCATGGATGATTTCTCCGTCTATGAAAAAAATTTGATCATTGTCTCGAGAATTTAGATAAGGTCTTACAAAGGTGCAAGGAAAAGGACACGGTACTTAATTGGGAGAAGTGTCGTTTCATGGTCCATGAAGGAATAGTTCTTGGGCATCTTGTGTCTGAGAGAGGGATAGAGGTGGACAAAGCCAAAATCGATGTTATCAAAAAACTTCCACCTCCTATCAATGTCAAGGGAATCCGAAGCTTCTTAGGTCATCCAGGGTTCTACCGATGATTCATTAAGGACTTCTCTCAAATCGCTAGACCCCTCATGAACCTCTAAGTTAAAGATGTCCCATTTAACTTCGATAATGAGTGTCTGCGCCCCTTTAATATTCTCAAAGAAACACTCATCTCTGCTCCTATAATTCAACCTCACGATTGGTCGCTACCATTTGAAATAATGTGTGATGCTAGCAACTTGGCACTAGGAGCAATCCTTGGTCAAACCAAGGATAAAATGCATAATGTCATAGCTTATGCTAGCAAAACTTTAACATGAGCTATACATAATTATGCTACCACTGAAAAAGAGCTTCTTGCTATTGTTTTTGCTATCGATAAGTTTATACCTTACTTAGAAGGAGCCAAGGTAATAATTTACATTGATCATGTTGCTTTAAAATACCTACTTACTAAGAAAGATGCTAAATCGAGGCGAATAAGATGAATTCTCTTACTTCAAGAATTTGACATTGAAATCAAGGATAAAAGGGAGTAGATCATTTAGTAGTAGATCATTTGTCTCATATGCATTATACTAACATGCAAGAACTGTCAATCAATGATTTCCTATGAGACGATATGCTACTAAAAGTGATGGACTCTAGTCCATGGTATGCGGACATAGTGAACTTCATAGTCACTGGATATGTCCCACCAGGGGAAACAAAAAAAAAGCTCATCTATGAGAGTCGTCGTCACCTTTGGGAGGAACCTTATCTATATAGGGTATGTACTAATGGACTATTAAGGAGATGCATCCCGACAGCCGAAGCCACCCAAATCATTGAGAAATGCCATGCGACCCCATACGGAGGGCACTATCTGAACACAGGCCAAGATATCACAGAGTGGATTTTTCTGGCCAACTATGTATGAAGACACCAAAGAATTCATTCGGAGGTGGTGGAGATGCCATAAACATGGCGGGGTAAGTGCTCGCGATGCAATGCCCCTTACATACAATCTTCAAGTAGAACTCTTTGATGTATGGGATATTGATTTCATGTGACTTTTCCCAAGGTCCTATGATTGCAAGTACATCCTCGTGGCAGTCGATTACTTATCCAAATGGGTAAAAGCTATGCCTTGCAAAGCTCTTGACGCCAAGCATGCCCGAAAGATGTTTGATGAAATCATATTTCCTCTGTATGGAACACCAAGGATGGTGATAACTGACGAAGGGTCTCATTTCATCGATAGGACCTTTTGAAACTTTGTGAAGGAGCTTGGAGCCCAGCACAACATAGCAACTCCATATCACCCCCAAACTAGCGATCAAGATGAGACATAAACAAACAGATAAAAAAACATTATGCAGAAGATCGTTTAGGAAATGGGGAAGTCATGGAAGTTGAAGCTACTTGATGCACTCTGGGCATATTGGACTGCGTACAAGACACCACTTGGCATGTCACCCTATCAACTCGTATATGGAAAAACATGCCATCTACCTGTCAAGTTAGAATATAGGGCGTACTGGGCTATCCAAAAATGGAACATGGACTTTAATCAAGCCGGAGCCGGAGGAAGATGCAGCTCTCCGAGCTAGAGGAATGGAGATACAAATCTTATCACAATGCCATGATCTACATGGAAAGAATAAAAAGATGGCATGATAAGCAGATCAAGCCAAAGGAATTCAAACCTAGGGTCAAGGTTCTGTTATTCAACTCGAGAGTCAAGTTATTCAGTCATGGAAAACTTCGGAGCAAATGAGAAGGACCATTTACCGTCATCAACACGTCATCGCACGAAGCAATCACACTCCAAAATGACGAAGGTAACATTTTTAAGGTAAATGGTCATCGTTTAAAAGTTTTTCTTGATCCTGTTGATAATCTAGAGAAAGAAGTAGATGCTATAGCATTGTTTGATTTAGATGCTTTGCCTTAGTTCTCTTAGATTATCTTTAGCTAGACTAGCTTTTTCCTGTTCCCCTTAGGTTATTCTTTCCCTTGGGGAAAGTTGAAGCAAAGTGGGGCCCACAAGGGTTCAGCCAACCCCCGCCTCGCCGAACCACCCTGTGCACCACTGCTCCAATTTTCTCTCATATATCCATATTCCTTTCTTCGTAAGATAGGACTGATCCGAGGTTATTCGGGATAGTAGAAAAAGCCTTTCTCGTAGAAATTCCCATCTAATCTCATCCGAGCTCTATTCATCCAAGCTCCACCCACTTCCCATCTAGCAAAAACTCTAAAAGAATTCCTACAATGTCCGATAAGGGGCTTGTTCCGTTCAACTCATCCACTTCCACTTTTGACCTCGACGGAGAACCTACTCCGGCGAACATAATGATCGATATCGATCATTATTTGCTTGAAGACATGCGGTCGGTCAAAATTGATCCCCTAGCAGTTTTGCCGCCAGACCCTAGCAACGGGAGGCTGAGTGGCCACGGCAAGGGTTCGGCTGAACCCCCAGTTCAGTCGAACCAGAGCCGTGTGCTCCCGGCCCCCCGTTCCACCACGCAGACTCCCTCACCAATGCGGTCACAAAGGGGGCATTCCCACGTGGTGAGCCCCTACGAACATCCTATTCTGGCAGCTCTCGGGCCTAAATGGCCAGTGAAGACCCATCTTTTTCATGGAGATGGTCCGTCGAGTCTGTCCACTCAACGCAAATCAGCACGCCAAAACGGTGAGCCGCAAGTTTGAAGAAGGTCACCACTCGGGTCCGGTGTCCTTCTCTTTAGAGAGCCCGCCACTTCAGCAACATTTTCATGTCCACGGGGTGCGAACTCCGACGGGCTATGGAAAAGTGTTGAAGCCGATCTCCATTCCAGAGAAGAACCAGCCGATAGAGTGTGTTGACTCCTCGCCTACCACCAACAGGGTGAGGCGGCACATCTCGCCACCTCCAATCTGTAGGGCAGGAGGCATGTTTGAAAGCAGTGGGGAGAAATCCCCATCTGAGCCCTCACATGCATAGTTGACCTCCACCATCAAGGATTTCTAGCAAATCGGAGGCTGCGTGATTTAGTTGTGGAGGGTGGCCTTTAGATCACTGATCTTAAGGATGATTTTAACACTCTCCGCTGCGGCCTATGCTCCAAAGTCAAGCGACTCTATAGGGCCGTAGGGAGGGAAGACCTATATCGTGCTCCGTTTCCTTGAAAACCTTCCCTAGTTATCTTAGTAATTCTAGGATCAGGCTCCTTAGCTTAGTTTAATTTAAATTTTAGTTCCCTTCTTTGTAAGCGCCTTGATTAATGAATAAAGTTCTCTGGTTATTTAGACCGGTAGAATTATTTGCTTGTCTCCACTTGTATGTTGTGTTGAACTAAAGTCGCAGATACAAAGATAAGTGTGGGGGTGTCTCTCGTTTTGATACGCAAAATCCCTCGGACCACCACCACATCGTTGCACATTTTAGCACCGGATGATGCAAGAAAAACGCAGCGATACCGATCAAACCAAATGAGATCCCTCTCGTCATCATTCTCTCCCGTTGCGCAGGTTTGCAACTCCTATTTTTAGTACCCTACATATTAAGTTGTCTAGTAATGTAAGTTGTCTATATACCACAATTAATAGCACTGTTCATCCCTATAGTTCTATTAGCACTAAGCATGGCTAAGCATTAATGAATAAGACAGCCCAAGTAATCCCAACCAGTGGTAATAGGGTATAAGAACAGCAATATCACAAGAACTAAATGCATAAATAGGTTCTACCCATACACCACAAACAAACAATATTAATATCTAGGCAATGCATGCATATATATACGTATAGATTGCAACAAAATCATTTTTAGAGAAAGCATAGGTCCTATATGCTTAGGTGCTTGCCTTGCTGCTGAGGGTAGTCACTATCCTCCTCTGGATATGGCTCGTTACTCTCCGAAATCTCCGAACCTATCGAAAAGAAGAAATATGCGAAAAAGAGCCAGATAAACATGAACATGCAACATGATCAATAAATTATGAAATAAATACAGTGGGTAGATCATATTTTAACTTGAATTTAGATTAAAGAATCACCAGATTATCACTTATGGTTTGGGAGATATGAAAATGACATGCTCTCACGTGCTGAAAATGACAGTTCTACAAATAATTAAGTCTACTTTAGAGCATTACAAGCAACTTGCAACTCAAACCAAGTTTTTACAAGTATGATTATTTTTAGTGGGAAGTACATCATTCAGAGGTCCAAAGAAAAATTATTTCACAGCTATATGTGTTGCCATTATTTATATTTTTACTGGATACATATAGCTATTTATATTTTTACCGGGAAAACCAATACAGAAGTTGGTCATTTCTATTTTACAACATTGAAGAGCTCTGTTTTATGAATCTATAGGAATTTGGTTCACTAAATTCGGAATTCATATGAATTAGTTACAGATTTTTAAAGTTCATACCTCTTTCAACTCAAAAGCTATCTCAGAAATCGATTTCTATTTTCACTCCCCTTTTCTCCAACTTCCACCGGACTTCGCTCACATGGCAGTAACCTGGACGTAGGGTCGTGCAATGCTAAGGCCTTGGGCTGATAGCAAGAGATGTTGCCTAGGGCTGCTTCAACCGAAATCAAAAGAGATGAACTCGGGGTGAGTTGCAGCCACCTTCTAACTGCAGCAATGGAGTGGACAACCTATAGAACGTTGCTAGAGATGTTCAACATGGAGGGAATTCAAAAGAGGCACCATGGATGAAAAGGAAGCTCACCAAACGAAGGAAAACAAAATGTTGCTGCTGCAGCCCTGCAGGCTGAAACTACCACTCTCTTATTCCATCTTGATCTCTCTCAACTCTCCATGCATGTGGAAGATGTTGGGATGGATGGAAAGCTTGGATGATGGGGATTGTTGTGGTCTAACATGAAGGGATTGATCTTGGGCTATTGGATGGGATTTGGGGAGAAGAAGTGAGATGAGAGCTCAGCTTGAGTAAGAAAAGAAAGAACAAGTAGTGAAGATGAAAGGGGAGGAAGAAGAAAGGGTTTTCTCTGCCCCCCCTAAGTCCTGAGGTGGGAGCACGACCATGGGTGTGTTGTGGGGCTAAAGAAGCACCCAAGGTCAGTGACAAGTGGGCCCAAGTCGTGGCTGTCTATGAGGGTGAGATAGGTGGGTGAAAATTGAGTATAGATTCATTCTTGCAATTTTTCCAGGATTTATTTTCTTTCCCTCTCTTGGTAAATTCAATTTGACTATGTAACACTTGTTCAACAATTCAGGAATTTGGTGTGGTGATAGGTGTTGGTTTATAGGTTCCATTTTTTAGGTTTCACACATAAATTCTAAGTATTTTAAATCTGGTGAAAAGATGAAATTGGTTAGACTGAAAGTTGGTTTGAATTTTTAGGAGGCCAAAACAGAGAGTAAAAATTCCACAAAATTTATATTTAGTGATGACAAATAAAGTAATATTTTAATAAAACATTAAGCATGTATACTTTTGTTCAAGCTATTGCTCAAATAGAAGTAGTTCCAATTTTGCCGATTAGAGTTAATTTTGTTATCGCATATGATCAAATTGCAATATAGAAAATATGAAATCTAAAGAACAACAAATGCACTTCTAAATACCTGGTTATGAGCCTAGTGCTGTTACAGCCCTCCCCCCTTAAAAACAATCTCGTCCTCGAGATTGCGATGTGTCGGTGAAGAAAGAAGGATAGTTATTTCGGAGATGATCCTCGCGTTCCCAAGTGGCTTCATCCTCGGTGTGGTTACTCCACTGAACTTTGAGGAATGGAATTGAGAGATTGCGAGTGACACGCTCCATTTGGTCGAGGATGCGAACTGGATACTCGCTATAAGAAAGATCAGGTTGTAGGTCAAGATTTTCAACCTTTGTTTCTTCGGTTGGAACCCGGAGGCATTGCTCAGTTGTGAGACATGGAAAACATTGTGAAAAGCTTAGGGTGATGGTGGAAGGTCCAGCTTGTAAGCAACAGCCCCTCGCTTAGCAAGAATGCAAAAAAGGACCGATATAGCGAGCTGCCAGTTTTCCTTTCACTCCAAACCGGTGTGTGGACTTGAATGGAGTGACTTTGAGGGACACATGGTCACCAACATTGAAGGCAAGCTCACGTCGACGACGGTCGGCATAGCTCTTTTGCCTAGATTGAGCGGTTTGCAAGCATTCCCGAATTAATCGCACTTGCACTTCGGCTTCCCTGACCAAGTCCGGACCAAAGAACGGTCTCTCTCCGGACTCGGACCAGTTGAGAGGTGTCCTACATCTTCTTTCATACAAGGCTTCAAAAGGAGACATTTGAAGGCTAGCTTGGTTGCTATTGTTGTAGGAGAATTCGGCGTACGGGAGACATTTTTCCCACTTTGCTCCATAATCAAGGACACAAGCTCTTAACATATCCTCCAAGATTTGATTTACCCTTTCGGTTTGGCCTCCAGTTTGTGGGTGATACGCGGTGCTAAAAGAGAGTTTGGTTCCCATAGCCTTGTGTAGACACTTCCAAAAATGAGAGGTGAATTGTGGTCCATGGTCCGATATAATTTGTGTTGGCGCTCCATGAAGGCATACAATGCGAGCGAGATACAACTCCGCCAAATTACTAAATTTTGATGTGGAATGAACGGGTAGAAAATGAGCCGATTTTGTGAGTCGATCGACAATTACCCAAATGCAGTCGTTGCCTTTCTGGGAGGTGGGTAGACCGGTGATATAATCCATTCCAATTTCTTCCCACTTCCATATGGGGATAGGGAGTGGTTGGAGAGTGCCCACTGGTCTTAGATGTTCGGCTTTCACCTTTCGGCAAGTGTCGCACTCGGCAACATACCGTGCAACCTCCCGCTTCATACGGGTCCACCATAATTTTTGCTTTAGGTCTTGGTACATCTTGGTACTACCCGGATGGATTGAGAAAGTAGAGTTGTGGGCTTCACTAAGGATTAGTTGTTTCACTTTGCGATGGTTAGGCACAACCAAGCGCTTCCCGAACCATAGAACACCATCCGAATCTTGGGTAAAACATTGAGCCTTGCCTTCGGCCATTTTAGCCTGGATTCAAACCATACCTTTGTCATCTTTTTGGGCCTCTTTGATCTGGTCATAGAGAGTAGGTTTCACTTCTAGGGCAGCAAGGGAACCATTTGGTACCATTTCTAAACCAAGTTTATGAATTTCCGAACATAAGGTCTCCGATCGGGGTTTTACCGAGAAGCAATTGCATTGAGGTTTTCAGCTCAACGCATCAGCAACAACATTGCCCTTCCCCGGATGATAATGTAGACCCATGTCATAATCCTTGATGAGTTCTAACCACCTTCTTTGCCTTAGGTTCAGAACTGATTGGGAGAAGATATATTTCAAACTTTTGTGGTCGGTGTAGATTTCGCAACGGTTACCGATAAGATAGTGCCGCCGTATTTTTAGTGCATGAATAACAGTGGCTAATTCAAGGTCATGGGTTGGATAGTTCACTTCATGAGGTCTCAATTGACGAGATGCATATGCCACAACTCGGCCTTCTTGCATAAGAACACAACTGAGTCCTTGACGAGAGGCATCACAATAGATATCGAAGCTTTTGTGGATATCGGGTAGAACAAGAACGGGAGTGGTGGTTAACTTTTCTTTCAAAGTTTGGAAACTTGCTTCACACTCAGCTGACCACACATACCTCTCATTTTTCTTCAGTAGTTGGGTCAAAGGCTTAGCAATTTTGGAGAAATTCTCGATAAACCGACGGTAGTAGCCGGCTAGACCAAGAAAACTCCGGATGTCAGATGGATTTTTGGGTTGTCCCCAATCTAACACCTTTTGAACATTACTTGGATCTACAGAAACTCCACCTTCAGATAATACATGGCCAAGAAATCCAACTTCTTTTAACCAAAACTCACATTTGCTAAACTTGGCATACAAACGGTGTTCGCGTAATTTTTCCAACACAAGACGGAGGTGCTTCTCATGTTCTTCTTCAGATTTGGAGTAGATGAGGATGTCATCAATAAAAATGACCACAAACTGATCAAGATACTACATGAAAACCGAATTCATCAAGCTCATGAAGTATGCCGGTGCATTGGTCAAACCAAAGGACATGACGGTGTACTCATATAGACCATAACGGGTAGAGAAGGCTGTTTTTGGAATATCCTCCGATCTGATTTTTATTTGATGGTAACCCAACATTGAATCAATTTTGGAGAACACAAGAGCACCGGTGAGTTGGTCAAAGAGATCATCAATTTGGGGCAATGGGTACTTGTTCTTGACAGTGACTTCATTCAACGGACGATAATCAACACACATCCGCAAGCTAAGGTCTTTCTTCTTTACAAAGAGAGCCGGAAATCCCCAAGGTGAGGAGCTCGGCCTAATGAAACCTTTTTATTGCAGCTCCGTGAGTTGCTTTTTCAATTCTTCTAACTCATTTGGAGGCATATGGTATGGTCTTTTTGAGATGGGAGCCGTTCCGGGCAGCAAGTCTATAACAAACTCAACTTCCCGATCCGACGGCATTCCCGGTAGTTCCTCGGGGAAGACATCGGGGTACTCACACACCACTGGTACAGCAGCTATGTCAATGGTTTTAGCACCCGAAAGAGCATGGAGTTGTGGGGAATGATCATCAAGAGCAAGAAAAATCGGTTCACCGGTATTGTTTTTGAGTGCAATGAGACGACGGCCACAATCGATGACCCCATGATTTTTGTGCAGCCAATCCATACCTAGAATGACATCTAACCCCTTTGTGTGGAGTATGATAAGATCAGCAGTGAACTCTACCCCTCGTACATTTATCTTTGTGCCCCGACTAATGAATTCAGCTCTCATCTCTGAACCAGGTGATGTAACAATTAGAGGTGGGTGCAATCTACTAATAGGAAGCCTATGATCTGATGCAAAACTTTTGGTGACGAACGAGTGTGTAGCTCCTGAATCAAATAATACGCTAGCTGGGTGTGAATGAACAAGTAGCGCACCGACAAGAACATCTGGTGCTTGTTCTGCTTCCTCGGAGGTAACATGATTCACACGGCCCCTTCTCTGATTCTGCTGATCCTGTGGTGCTGATCTGGGAGGTGGATTAGGACGCAGTGCTGCTGGTCTTGGTCCCTGAGGTGGTGCACGACGAGGGTACGGGCATTGGTTGATGTAGTGGCCCGCTTGCCCGCAATTGAAGCATTTGTTGGAACGAACGGGCAGGCAAATAGCTTGCTGATTTCCGACCACGGGAGCGCGACACGCTGCTGAGGAGGGCGTGGCACGAATCCTTGTGAATGAGGAGGTGGTGGAGCTTGATAACGCGGAGGGGGCGGCTGCCAACCACGGGGTTTTTGCGAATCACCCACGGCTGAAATCTGCGCAGCCCTCTTGCGCTTGCGCCTCGAGGTTCTTCATCTTGCTTCTCACAACCATGGACCTATTGACGAGGTCCTGGAAATCTAGAGAGTGTGCAGCGAGCTCGAGTTGCATCTCCGCCGACAGCCCGTTGATAAACCGATTTTGCTTGCGGGTGTCGGTATTGACATCGTCCGGAGCATAGCGAGCTAAGTGGTTGAACTCACGCAGATACTCCATGATGGACTTGTTGCCTTGAGTGAGAGATAGGAACTCACATTGTTTGAGGTCCATAATACCCTTTGGCACATGGGCAGCACGAAAAGCATCACGAAATTGAACCCAAGCAACAACATGGCCGGCGGGTTGCATGGCGAGAAAGTTCTCCCACGAATCACCGGCTGCGCCTTGGAGTTGCTCGGCTGCCAGGTTGGTCTTCTCGGCATCGGGGCAGCGAATGAGAGTGAGCTTCCGCTCGATGGTGCGAAGCCAATCATCAGCATCAAGTGGATCATCGGAGCGAGTGAACACCGGAGGTTGAGTACGCTGAAATTCAGCGAGTCCCCCGGTGACTTGGTGTCCACCACCGCCCGCACCTTGGGCAATGTTGGCGGCCGTAGCGGCTGCGCTTGCTGCGATTTGCTGAAGAACAGCATTCTGAGCCTCACGGTTGCGCTCCACGGCCATGAGAACTTTGGCCATGGTAGGAGGAGGAGGTGGTGACCCCTCTTGGTTGCGATGAGGATCCTCCGGACTATCCCGATCATGGGAGCGAGTGTGACGGCGAGACATCCTATGGATCAAGGATATCAACGATGGTTAGTGACAGGAAAATTAAGAATAACAATGGTCTAGAAGTTAGCACGTATCGCACAAGGTAATCTAAGTCTAAAATTACAGACTTAATATGAATGCATAATACAAATGCACAATCCAATTATACACCAATGTGACATGTTATGTTAACATGATATGATGCACCAAAGAAGAACCATTAACAACCAAAACGGGCTTTCCAATGCTAAAGCCTGAGCAAGAAGCAATAACCAACATAGTTTTCCAAACACGATCAACATAGCGGGTCAAAAGCGTATCAATCGCATGGAACGAGAAAGTCCAAATAAACCAATAGTACAACTTGGCCACTACAGCTATATGACACAATTCTATCGAGTGTCTCTCAGCTGGGAGTACACTTTTGCAATCTATTTGGTCGAATTTTTGAGTTGGTATATTTTACTTCTTCCGAAACAAGGTTCTGAAATTTCTCAGGTTATCGAACAGCAGTCACTTACAATTTTTTTTGAAAGAGCTACAGAAGTAATAAAATTCTGAAAATTTTTGTGTGAGTGCCTGGAGTAGTTGCCCAACTCCATAAAAATTATCAGCGTAAAACAGTGAGTAATTTTTCCTATAGATATTTTTAGCTACAGACTGTTCCAAAAATTCCAGATTTTAACCAATCGATAGTTTGGAGTCTAAAACAAGTTTATAATTTTTCAAAATTTGTGGGGACGCTAAGAATAACATAAGTAACAGAAAGGTACCATTTTAGAGTAAAAATTATACATTTTAGTTGCTTTCACAAACTGAAAGTGAATTTCAATTGCCTCAACTTACCGGTTACATCATCGGTCTAATATTTGAGTAAGAGAAGTAATAGATTTATTTTTGCAACCCAATTAGATCAAGATGAGTGAAAATCTGAGAATAAGGTGAGAAAGAATTCTAGAATGAGATGAGGAGTAAAAAGGATTCACACATCCTAAGATTTTCACAATCGACTCAAGTTGAATATTTCGCAGATCATTTTCAAATTGCTAACTTAGCTCTAGCCTATAGTCGGCATTGCTCGAGATACCAACCGCTGTGGACACCCCGAGTATTATACCATCCAAGTGTCCAACGCGACCACCACATACAATTGGAGGAGTGGGATCCAACCACGCATAAATAGCCACTCGTCCCAATATGCCCATGGTCGCGGTTGACACCTTTTTGCTATAATAACCGGAATGCCGAGTAGTGAGCGTAAGAGAGAACCATAAGATAGCTTGCCAGTCCACTCCGTCATATGCTTGTCAAACCACACAAAGGCAGTGACCAAAAACATACCCCAGTAACTCGATCCAAAAGCGCTATCCCCAATTATCTCAAGCGATCAAAACCTGTTACTCATGCTTAGCTAGTCCCCAGGAATGCGACTAGCCTCACACTTTCATCGCATGCAATTAATAAACATAGCAAGTACCATAATAGGGATAAAGTGCAGCGAGGTACATGACACATAATAGGGTCCGAGGTCCCAACATACAACACATAAATATAGCAGCGGAAGTCTCAGATAGAGCTCACAAGCAAAAGATAAAACCGACGGTGCCACAACCCCACTAGGGCAAACCAACCGGGCAAGAGCCAAGCGGCAAGAGATCACTCATCACCCTCGCCGCCCTCGGCAGAGCAATGACCACACAAGAAGCATAACTCATAACCGGTATCCTCACCTGAAACAGCGACGTCGGGTTAAGTACAAGATTGTACTCGCAAGTCTTACCCAAAATTATATATACATAAGGGAGAGAGAAGTATGCAAGCTTTCTAGCCTATATTGGGTCTCTAGGTTCAACATTTGCATAAAACTAATTTTATTGAGCAATTAATGAGTAAAATAAGCAAGGACGAGCAAATCTCGTATCATTTTAATTTATGGACAGCAAGTATAAAATTCTGAAATGTATAAGCAAATGAGCCCAAACGGCGTTCTCATCATCAACCATGGACTACCAAAGTCCATACCAACATGGCACAGGATGCCAACCCCACCATCAAACATAACCCCATCCGTAATAATCCACATTTGATGCTAACATAACTGACTAACACATCAAGCATTGTCCATAACCGAGGACGCGGCTATTCAAATAGATTATACTCTGATTAGAGGTGTACAACTGACCCACACGAAATGAACAAGGATCAAATGCTACACACCCCGTCGAGTGCGGTACACAAGTGATTCAAGCTCATTACATGCCCTTTCTTAGCCCCACCCAACCACCTATACCACGTTGGGGTTCCCGACGACTCAGTCACGTGTGTGCGTGATGTGACCAAGGCGGGCGCGCCACGCGGGAGGCACCCCCGGCCAAACCTAGGCACCCGAGGCCCTCCAAAGGCTACCTGCCTCACGACTCTCCAACGTGGTATAAATGATCACAGTAGAACTAATAAGAACGACCCGGTCCCAAATAAGGCATGTGGTAAGTACGTAGGGTGCTTGATTAGATGTCAAAATGTTCGGTCCATAACGACCTAGACGGGGCTACTTGCATCAGCGATCACCCGTCCAAGTCCAACATTTTTCATCAACCATTATTTAGTGTATGTGCTCAAGTTTTATGCCAGTAATGTAAGTTGTCTATATACCACAATTAATAGCACTGTTCATCCCTATAGTTCTATTAGCACTAAGCATGGCTAAGCATTAATGAATAAGACAGCCCAAGTAATCCCAACCAGTGGTAATAGGGTATAAGAACAGCAATATCACAAGAACTAAATGCATAAATAGGTTCTACCCATACACCACAAACAAACAATATTAATATCTAGGCAATGCATGCATATATATACGTATAGATTGCAACCAAATCATTTTTAGAGAAAGCATAGGTCCTATATGCTTAGGTGCTTGCCTTGCTGCTGAGGGTAGTCACTATCCTCCTCTGGATATGGCTCGTTACTCTCCAAAATCTCCGAATCTATCGAAAAGAAGGAATATGCGAAAAAGAGCCAAATAAAGATGCACATGCAACATGATCAATAAATTATGAAATAAATACAGTGGGTAGACCATATTTTAACTTGAATTTAGATTAAAGAATCACCAGATTATCACTTATGGTTTGGGAGATATGAAAATGACATGCTCTCAGGTGCTGAAAATGACAGTTCTACAAATAATTAAGTCTACTTTAGAGCATTACAAGCAACTTGCAACTCAAACCAAGTTTTTACAAGTATGATTATTTTTAGTGGGAAGTACATCATTCAGAGGTCCAAAGAAAAATTATTTCACAGCTATATGTGTTGCCATTGTTTATATATGGGTTTTACAAGTTAAAAACATAGGAATGCTAAATAAACTCCTAAACATGATTTAAGAGGTAGTTTTGTCAAAAACAACACCACAACAGCAAAAGTACTAAAATATAAGCTCAAAAAAATGGTTTCACAATTTTAGCTTTTACCAACATTTTCTTACGAATTTATTAAGAGCTAGACCACGTCAGGGATACATATAGCTATTTATATTTTTACTGGGAAAACCAATACAAAAGTTGGTCATTTCTATTTTACAACATTGAAGAGCTCTGTTTTATGAATCTATAGGAATTTGGTTCACTGAATTCGGAATTCATATGAATTAGTTACAGATTTTTAAAATTCATACCTCTTTCAGCTCAAAATCTATCTCAAAAATCGATTTCTATTTTCACTCCCCTTTTCTCCAACTTCCATCGGACTTCGCTCACATGGCAGCAACCTGGACGTAGGATCGTGCGATGCTAAGGCCTCGGGCTCATGGCAAGAGACGTTGCCTAGGGTTGCTTCAACCGAAATCAAAAGAGATGAACTCGGGGTGAGTTGCAGCCACCTTCTAACTGCAGCAATGGAGTGGACAACCTATAGAACGTTGCTATAGATGTTTAACATGGAGGGAATTCAAAAGAGGCACCATGGATGAAAAGGAAGCTCAGCAAATGAAGGAAAACAAAATGCTGCTGCTGCAGCCCTGCAGGCTGAAACTACCACTCTCCTATTCTATCTCGATCTTTCTCAACTCTCCATGCATGTGCAAGATGTTGGGAAGGATGGAAAGCTTGGATGATGGGGATTGTTGTGGTCTAACATGCAGGGATTGATCTTGGGCTATTGGATGGGATTTGGGGAGGAGAAGTGAGATGAGAGCTCAGCTTGAGTAAGAAAAGAAAGAACAAGCAGTGAAGATGAAAGGGGAGGAAGAAGGGGTTTTCTCTGCCCCCCCAAGTCCTGAGGTGGGAGCACGACCATTGGTGTGTTGTGGGGCTAAAGAGGCACCCAAGGTCAGTGACAAGTGGGCCCAAGTCGTGGCTGTCTATGAGGGTGAGATAGGTGGGTG
The DNA here is from genome assembly GCA_019925245.2 of Oryza australiensis. NCBI lineage: Eukaryota > Viridiplantae > Streptophyta > Magnoliopsida > Poales > Poaceae > Oryza > Oryza australiensis. The sequence continues at coordinate 999,694 of JAIFGZ020000507.1, forward strand.
AAAACTGAGTATAGATTCATTCTTGCAATTTCCAAGATTTATTTTCTTTCCCTCTCTTGGTAAATTCAATTTTACTTGGTAACACTTGTTCAACAATTCAGGAATTTGGTGTGGTGATAGGTGTTGGTTTATAGGTTCCATTTTTTAGGTTTCACACATAAATTCCAAGTATTTTAAATCTGGTGAAAAGATGAAATTGGTTAGACTGAAAGTTGGTTTGAATTTTTAGGACGCCAAACAGAGAGTAAAAAGTCCACAAAATTTATATTAGCGATGACAAATAAACTAATATTTTAATAAAACATTAAACATGTATACTTCTGTTCAAGCTATTGCTCAAATAGAAGTGGTTCCAATTTTGCCGATTAGAGTTAATTTTGTTATCGCATATGATCAAATTGCAAAATAGAAAATATGAAATCTAAAGAACAACAAATGCACTTCTAAATACCTGGTTATGAGTCTACGGTTGTTACACATGTTCTCTAAAATAAACTAGGAGAAGAATCATACAAACAAAAGAGTCGCCAACACAATTATTTTTTTATTTTTACTATTTTCCACCCATATATTCTTATCCACATAAATATGCATAAGCTTGATCTTGATTACATGACTAGTGTTCTTCTTAGATCTTCTGTTTGACTTTACAAAATATTTTATGCAAGTATGCCTTATGATTTTCCCTACCTTGAGAAGGAGAAAATTAGGCAACAATTTCCTTGGTGACGAATCAAAAACATTGAGCGACATGGATGATTGATCAGAGAAGTAAAGTTATGTTTTTCTTTTTGAAAAAAAACTCTCAAAAACCCCAAGTCATTTAAGCAAAATAAATAAAAGTGACTTACACCTAGACTGTTCCATTTTTTCAATAACTTAGGATATCATGGAAGACACATCCAGATTCACAGATATGAGTAGGTCTAAGAATAACTTGTATGTTAGCACTATACCAAAATTTATTATAATCCACATTAGTATCTCGACCTTTACTCGAGGACAAGCAAAGGGCTAAGTGTGGGGGAGTTGTTGATGGTCCTCAACTGCCAAAATCTGACCGTCAATCCCTACATAAACTGAACAAACGATGCACATCAACGTAGCGGTAGGGTTATTTACTAACTCTTTCCACGAGTGTTGGTGACTATATGTATGCAGTTGAATAACATATCAAAGTGAATTGAAAATATGCTTTCATGGCGAAGAAAATACGACTCCGACCAATCGATGCTAACCATGTCAACTTTCCGCGGACCGGAGGGCCCATAAGTCAGGTGAAACTGCCTTAAAGTGGGGCCAGACACCCGGGAACCACCTTAAGGGCCCACATGGATGTGACCGGTGAAAGTCGGTGGAGAGGGGCACCGACCACGGTTCGGTCGAACCCTGGCTGAGCCCTCTCATCTCCACCGACCACATGGCACTCCCTCAGCCACTCACAATGACGGTTAGGGGTTGTGGCGGTTATTAACCGCCATTTGGTGCTATTTAAGGACGAGGCATCACTTCAATCAAGACACACTTCAAGAAGAATAAAGCTTTACTCCAAAGGCGTAGTATTAGGTCTCTAGTGCTTAGAAAATAGGTTAGGGATTGAGGGGAAGCTTCGAAAGGAGTGCCCCAAATGTCAGAGTTCTCTCCGAGGGGTAGTCTGGAGGAGTGTCGGGAATCTCGGCACTAACCTCCGACTTTGTACCTCGACAAATACTTTCATCAATAAAGTAAGTGTTCGTGATTTACTATGGTTGCTATACTTTACATTGATTAATTACTTTACCGCATTTACTTATGGGATCATTGTCCATTCATGGATGCTCGATCTAGTCTAAGACCCCTGATGGGTGCTCTTGTCTGAGGCTAGAGTAGTATTCGATTGCGTAGACGTGGTGTCTAGGCTAGAGTTTACCTTTGTTTGCCGTGTACTCCATGGGTTGTAGAGGTAGAAGACAGGTGGTGATAGCCATGTCCGTCCATTGTAATCCTCCACGTTTGGCTACATCGTAGGATTGATCTTGGGCTATTGGATGAGATTTGGGGAGGAGAAGTGAGATGAGAGCTCAGCTTGAGTAAGAAAAGAAAGAACAAGCAGTGAAGATGAAAGGGGAGGAAGAAGAAGGGGTTTTCTCTGCCCCCCCTAAGTCCTGAGGTGGGAGCATGACAATGGGTGTGTTGTGGGGCTAAAGAGGCACCCAAGGTCAGTGACAAGTGGGCCCAAGTCGTGGCTGTCTATGAGGGTGAGATAGGTGGGTGAAAAACTGAGTATAGATTCATTCTTGCAATTTCCAAGATTTATTTTCTTTCCCTCTCTTGGTAAATTCAATTTTACTAGGTAACACTTGTTCAACAATTCAGGAATTTGGTGTGGTGATAGGTGTTGGTTTATAGGTTCCATTTTTTTAGGATTCACACATAAATTCCAAGTATTTTAAATCTGGTGAAAAGATGAAATTGGTTAGACTGAATGTTGGTTTGAATTTTTAGGAGGCTAAAACAGAGAGTAAAAATTCCACAAAATTTATATTTAGCGATAACAAATAAACTAATATTTTAATAAAACATTAAGCATGTATACTTCTGTTCAAGCTATTGCTCAAATAGAAGTGGTTCCAATTTTGCCGATTAGAGTTAATTTTGTTATCACATGTGATCAAATTGCAATATAGAAAATATGAAACCTAAAGAACAACAAATGCACTTGTAAATACCTGGTTATGAGCGTAGGGCTGTTACACATGTTCTCTAAAATAAACTAGGAGGAGAATCATAAAAACAAAAGAGTCGCCAACACAATTATTTTTTTATTTTTACTATTTCCACCCATATATTCTTATCCACATAAATATGCACAAGCTTGATCATGATTACATGACTAGTATTCTTCTTGGATCTTCTGTTTGACTTTACAAAATATTTGATGCAAGTATGCCTTATTATTTTCCCTACCTTGAGTAGGAGAAAATTAGGCAACAATTTCCTTGGTTAGGAATCAAAAACATTAAGCGACATGGGAGATGATCAGAGAAGTAAAGTTATGTTTTTCTTTTTAAAAAAAACTCTCAAAAACCCCAAGTCATTTAAGCAAAAGAAATAAAAGTGACTTACACCTAGACTATTCCATTTTTTCAATAACTTAGGATATCATGGAAGACACATCCAGATTCATAGATATGAGTAGGTCTAAGAATAATTTGTATGTTAGCACTGTACCAAAATTTATTATAATCCACATTAGTATCTCGACCTTTACTCGAGGACAAGCAAAGGGCTAAGTGTGGGGGAGCTTGTTGATGGTCCTCAGCTGCCAAAATCTGACCGTCAATCCCTGCATAAACTGAACAAACGATGCACATCAACGTAGCAATAGGGTTATTTACTAACTCTTTCCACGAGTGTTGGTGATTATTTGTATGCAGGTGAATAACATATCAAAGTGAATTGAAAATACGCTTTCATGGCGAAGAAATACAACTCCGACCAATCGACGCTAACCATGTCAACTTTCCACGGATCGGAGGGCCCATAAGTCAGGTGAAACTACCTTAAAGTGGGGCCAGACACCCGGGAACCACCTTAAGGGCCCACATGGATGTGACCGGTGAAAGTCGGTGGAGAGGGGCACCGACCACGGTTCGGTCGAACCCTGGATGAGCCCTCTCATCTCTACCGACCACATGGCACTCCCTCAGCCACTCACAATGACGGTTAGGGGGTTATGGCGGTTATTAACCGCCATTTGGTGCTATTTAAGGACGAGGCATCACTTCAATCAAGACACACTTCAAGAAGAATAAAGCTTTACTCCAAAGGCGTAGTATTAGGTCTCTAGTGCTTAGAAAATAGGTTAGGGATTGAGGGGAAGCTTCGAAAGGAGTGCCCCAAATGTCAGAGTTCTCTCTGAGGGGTAGTCTGGAGGAGTGTCAGGAATCTCGGCACTGACCTCTGACTTTGTACCTCGACAAATACTTTCATCAATAAAGTACTTGTTCGTGATTTACTATGGTTGCTATACTTTACATTGAGTAATTACTTTACCACATTTACTTACGGGATCATTGTCCATTTGTGGATGCTCGATCTAGTCTAAGACCCCTGATGGGTGCTCTTGTTCGAGGCTAGAGTAGTATTCGATAGCGTAGACATGGTGTCTAGGCTAGAGTTTACCTTTGTTTGCCATGTACTCCATGGGTTGTAGAGGTAGAAGACAGTGTGATGACAGCCCCGTCCGTCCATTGTAATCCTCCACGTTCGGGTACATCATAGAGCCGTAGGCCGGAGTCACTCGACAGACCGAGTGTAAGCCGGTCCCCGAAGTAGGTAAACAAAGTAAAAGTAATTACCACCAATCTAGAGCCTCAACTATGGAAATCCTCTCTATACCTCTCCGCCTACATATTCTTGGTGTCCTTGGATGTACCTGACCCTTTGATAATCCACACCGTTCCTTGTGAATTCGATACCCTTGGAATACTCCCGGGTGAAGTGCTACAACGGTATTCCGTGTGCTTGCAGATTTTATCTATGGTCGTAAGAAATACCAACAATCACTCGGCAGACCGAGTCTAAGCCGGCACCCGAAGTAAGTAATTAAAGTACATTTTTATAGAGGCCTTTGATGCAATTTTTATACTCTCAGGTTGACACTAATCTTGATTGGACACTAGATATAACTTCCTAAAGATAAAAGAAAAAATACAAGTCTTGATCGGCCACTATATATAACTTACCAAAGATAAAAAGAAAATTACTAAATCCTTTCTAATTAATAGATAAAATTAACATGTCTGGTCTTCATGATTCTTCCTTAAAGTCAATTTTTTCTGAATAAACTTCCATCGACTGGTTGAACTCTTTCTTTAACAAAATTCACTAAATAATTGTTTCAATTTTTGGTGTTAACAGTGGGGAAGGAGGTGCTGCAGACCACCGGTGAGAGGAGAGAGGGTAAGGTGTAGGAAGTGGGACATGGGTCCCACTTTGTTTTCATCTTTTTGTTTTAGTGATAGATGGGCCCACATATTTTATTTTAATTTTTACTTTTTCAAATTTTGTTTCCAATCCCACGTCAACACCACGTGGGATAAGAACCCAAACTAACCACGTAGGCACCACGTCGTAGAAATCATCGTTCAAAGAGAATTGAGGAACATATTATATATTATGGTTAAAGACATGATTTAAACTCGACGTCAAGATGAGTAATGTGAACTGAACTTTTTCCTTGAATGGACTAGTTGCGCCCTAGTTTGGTTGAAGATGGGCCCGATGCAAAGCCGAGTTCTGATTGGAGAAGACAGCCCATCTGGAGAAGGTAGAGGGAACTCCTCGAAAAGAAAGAAAGTAAAATAAGAGCATCTCCAAGAGTGCCCTATATGCCTTTCTCACCCTTTGAATTTGGCAAAATAGAAAAATTAGTATCCAAGAGTTCCCCATATCTATTCCCCATCTTTGCGCACTGGGCAAAATCACGGTGAAAATGCGGAAAAATACACGCTCGTCCATTACGCGCATCGCTCCTTCCCGCGCCGCACCTCCTCCTTCGATCTCTGCAACCGCGCCTGCATCTCCTTCGAACTCCGCCGCCGCACCTCCTCCTTCCCGCGTCGCTCCATCGAGGGTTCAGGTAAGCTGTGGAGTGCTTCTTTCATTTGCAAGATTTTACTGTTGGCCAGAGCCGATTCCATCATCCACGACATCACCAGCGTCACTGCCAGCGAGGTCGTCGCGCAGCAGGGCTCGAGCACCGGCCAGGCCACGGGCAACCCCGCCGCCACACTCGGGCAACCCTGCCGCCGCACTCTGGCAACCCCACCACCGCTGCCCATGGGCCACCCCATCGTCGGCCACATGGTGCTGCTTGTCGCCGCGCTCGGACAACCCCGCCGCCGTCGCCCATGGGCCACCCCATCGCCGGCCACATGGTGCCCCTCGCCGCCACACTCGGGCAACCCCGCCGCCACCGCCCACGGGCCACCCCGTCGCCGGCTACATGGTGCCCGCCACCCATCAGCTTCCATGATCTTGTTCTTCTCACAGTCTCATCAATGTAGAGTACAGGGATTGGGGATTGGGGATTTAAAGGCGCGTCCGTGGGTTGCCTGTATGAATATTCATCAATGCAGCTAGTCATAGTTTCTTTTTGCAATATATAGTCATACTTCTACAATTTTTTTGTGTATATGTTGTTTCTGCTATTTACAGTAGATGTAAAATTTTAGAAGAAGAAAGAGCGGTAGCTAGTCATAGTTCTACTATTTTTCTGCTATTTACAAGAAACAGAGTTAGCTAGTCGAACTTCTACATTTTTTCGCAATACATTTTTGTTATACATGGATTATGAGCATTGAATTATTTTAGGATGGAAACAATATTCAATGGTCAATATTGGACAAACACGGTCACAAGAGAGGATGTTGTTCCTTGTTTGGATGACTATAATTTTTCCATGACACAGGACACCCAGGACATTGATGAGATGACTAATGAAGTTGAAGCAATTGATGTGCCGGTCTAGGCAAGTGGATGTGCTCCACGCCCTCGTTGTACAAGGCCTTATTTGAAGAGGATAAAAAACATTGATATGAAGTAGGATGTAGTTGCTGTTGCAGCTTAGTTGAACACGAGGAAAGATCCCGTGCGCGGGGCTAATCAGCTTTGTGACTCAATTTGGAGTAGAATTCATGCTTTCTATGAGAAATACAAGACAACTAAAGCTTGCAGAACAGAGAGTTCCATTATGCATAGGTGGATGACTATAAGTGAACAAGTTTTGTGCATGCTACGAAGCGATTGAGCGTAGGAATCAAAGTGGTGCAACCATTCAAGACAAGATTTATTTTCCTATTTGTTTCATTTGTTCATTTGTTTTTTCTATTTAATTTATTTGTGAATATATAAACCTTGATGATTTAATTAATAACATGTGAAGGTTTCTGACACAGCCGAGATGTTCAACGGCCGAGATGTTCAAGGAATTAGACAGGCAGAACAAGACATTCACTCTAATGTACTGTTGGAACAGTTGAAGGATGAAGAGAAGTGGAAGGCGGAGAGGAAGAGAATGACGGAGCAGCAAGCTAGTAAGAATAAGAAGAAACAGAAGATTAATGCAGATTGCACGCATGCGACTATACAAGTTAGTAACAGTGAAGAAGTCACTGAGATTCCACCACCAGAATCCGAAGCACGAAAGAGGCCAATGGGTTCGAAGAATATAAAGGAACCTCTAAGGCAAGGAGGTGGTGAAGCTTGCATGGAGGCTTTGATGAGGACATCAATACTACCGATACATCCACGCCTCCACACGTACAACTTCATGGCCCAATAACCCGCGCTCGTGCACGTCAACTCAACCATCAGGTGAGTTCATTCTTAAGTTTATGTTCCTCTTCTTTATACCCTGGAGGCACGTGCACTTTTGTTTTACTCAGGAACGATGGAGAGGATCCAACGGGAAGAGGATTCGCGCAGGGTGGATTCGGACTGCAGCACAGTGCCAAGTTCTAACGGCCACCACGACTTCATGCAAACTCCGATTTGGGTGTGTAAGTACTTGATGGAAAGGTTATCAAGTCTACTTTCAAATGGATCCGGCCCCATGTCAATATCTGTCCTGGAGCGGCCGCAATTGTCCTTTTCTACCGAGTGTTTTCTGTCTTTGGTGCTGCGTCACCTCTTTTGGCCCAATGGGCCGTGTATCAAGTTGGGCCCATTAGAGGCGCGTCCTAGGGTTTAGCACGACTCCGGCACCCCTGTGGTCGTCTCTCCCCTCTTCTTAAACCTTCAGCCGCCACCGAGAAGGGTGGGTTTTGTTGATTAGAGTTAGCCTTTTGCTACTTGCACACAGCGCGCGTGTCGGCTAGACCGTCCGTCTGTTTGTCTTCGGAACCTGTCACGCCCAGAAATTCACACCAGAATTTCTGCAGCTAATTTGTGCATTACACCCTCGTCCAGGCATCAGCCGAGGTACACAAATCGACGTTATTGATAATACAGAATCCTCGTCTTAGAAACAATATAAAAGAGTTACACAAATGCAGCGGAAAGGAAAATAAAACTGACTTAAGCTAAACTTGACACGAGCGAAGCGGAACACCAACTCCACAGCTAAACCTTGACGAGAACAAGCCTACACCTCCTCGGAGACCTCGATCTCAACCTCTGGCACTGAAGGGGGAAAAAGAAGCAAGACTTAGTACAACCACCGTACTCAACAAGTCACCCCGGAAAAGGGGACATGATGCAAGATAAATAACAAGGAAAGGTCAAGGGGCTCAATTTGCATAAACAGCATTTGCAGAATATAATAACAATATTTGAAGACAGTAAAACATTAGAAATATTTAAGCAGTATTAAATAAACACTGTCCAACGCTCAAACCACGTTGCAACAGGCCCATCCATCCACCTGCACTAGTCATGCTTCCACATTTCATTCGAATAAATAAATGAGACTAATCAAGGTGAATCTGGTTGATCGCCCGTAACCGTGGGCACGGCTATTCGAATAGTTTTTACCCCGATCGAGGTGTACAACTGTACCCACAAGACATAATCCCACAACATGTTACGTGCGCCGGTGCACCACCATGGTGCCCCGGAAAGAAACTGTGACAGGACCCTTCACATAACCCCCTCTAATCAATCGTACCACACCAAGGTTTCGCCCCCATTCCCATCGGGCAATGGACAGCCCCCTCTAGTGCCGCGGTGAATCCGGAAGCTGATCAACCCTTAAAACCGGGGCCGACCCAACTCCATCACGCCCACCCTCTCTGGGATACGTCGACTAGAGACAGCTACGCTACAGATCCAGCCATTACCCATGCTGGCTTGTGGTATGCACGGCATTTCTTCCAGGGTTTCCCAAGAACCGGTCCTTAATCGTCATGAGCACGCTAACCAAAGTCCAACCATGTGCTCACGACCCACCTTTTCATAAACCAATATTATTAGAAATAGAGTCACAGCTTAACATCATCTGAGAGTTAACTCCTAGTAATATACTTGATTAGTGTGATTCCCTTAAGTGAGCTAGTCGCGCTAAGCATAAATAAGCAAACCTTAAGTTATCATCTAGTCACATTGGTCCCCAAGTTATCAATGGTATAAGGTAAACAATCCTATGGTTGAGTACAATAGGTATAATCATCCCATGAAATGACATTCTAAAACATATGCAGTATTTGAAAGAAAAGAGGTATTTACATAAAATAGGTACAATATGATCAATGTAAGGTATGACTTGCCTTGCTCGGAGACCGAAGAACCTCGGCGACTACTTCGAAGAGAACGGGCTCGCCGGAAACTCGGGATCTACACGACAAACAAAGCACTCAACAAACACCCTAAAAAGTCTACTGAAACAGCACTGGAAAGTATTTTTAATGGATTCTTGACATTTTTCTGGATTTAATGAAATTCGAATGGGCTAAAACGGAGCTCGGATTCAAAAGATATGAATTTTAGAAGTTTAATTACGATTTTTAAACTAAACAGAAAAGACTAAATTATTTATTGCGCAATTAAGTCCCTGGTGACGTCATCAACGTGGCTTAGGGCTGACGTCAGCATGACGTCAGCGGCTGGCGTCAGCCCTAGGGGTGACGCCGGCTGGCAGGGCGCGGAGCCGGGCGGCGGATTGCGCCACGTGGCGAGATCCGAGCGGCGGATCGGCTGCGATCGGACGGCGGGGCGAGGCTAGGGTTAGGGTTAGGGTTTCACGGGCGGCGGCGGACGGCGGCGGCGGCGGCGGTTTTGCCCGACGACCTTGGCGGCACGGCGGCGGGGCGGCCCGGCCGGCGCGGCGCGCGGCGCGGGCGAACGCAAAAGAAAACGGCGCTCACCGCGGCGGGAGAGCGGCGCCGACGACGATTTTGGGGCTAAACCTAACGGGAAACAAAGGAAGCACGCGGCGGCGCGAGAGGATTTTATAGGCCGGAAAGAGATCGAATCGGGCACGGGATGGCGGGAAAACCTCGCCGTTTGTTTCGAGACTCGGAGAGAGAGAGGATAAGCGGCGGCCGTTTCGGGCGGCGGCGGTTGTTGCGGCGCGCGGGAAAGGCGGGCACGGGTGCGACGGCGCGGGCCGGAGCTCGGCGTGGGACCCACGCGGCGCGAGGCGTGCGGAAACGGCGCAAAAAAAAGAGGTAGGGCGGCGCGGCCATGGCGGCGGCGGTTGGGCGGCCGGGTGCGGGGAGAGGGCTCCGACAGGTGGGGCCCACTGTCGGTGGCCCGCGCGCAAGGGAGGGCGCGGACTTTGCGTGGGCGCGGCGGCTCTTGGGCCTTGGCCACGGCCGAGGAGGAGGGGGCGGCTTGGGCCGGAACACAGGCGGCGGGAAAGAGCGGGAAAAAGGACGGCCCAAAAGGGAAAAAGGAGGGGGAAAAAAAGAAAAAAGGGAAAAAGGATTTAGGGACTTAATTTAATTCCTGATTTCTTATTTAATTGATTAAAAATACTTAGAGTGCTCTAAAAATTCCAGTAAAAATCCTGTTAGCGTATTTTGACATGCAGAATTCAAGAAAAATCCCACCATGTCGTTTCCATTTATTAATCGCATTTTAAAAATTATTGGTTGGCTCCGATTAATTTCGAAATTCCGATTATTTCGGGTAAATTATTTAAATAAATTAGGGAAAAACCCAGTGATGTGAGAACCCCACCATATCGTGTATTCGATTAAATCTTTCATCTTAATATATAGCAATTTTAGTGCTTGTTTTACTTGTTCTTGCTTGTTCTTCGATTGCTTGGGACAAGTGCCCTAGTGGCCGGGTTGTCGCGCACCGCAAGATCGCGTCAACCATCGGAGATGGTGTATCGGTTGCTAAGGCGCATCGTCCTTGGACGGTTGTAGTCGGGCCGTGAACGTCGTCTCTGTTTCCCAGTCGAGTTATCCTCCACCTCTCATCGAAAGATCGGGACTAAACCCTAGCGGGATCGCATCAGTTGGTATCAGAGCGCGGTTGATCGGTGAGAGATTTTTGTTTTGCCCTTCGTTGTTTAATTTTGTTTCCTATAGTCCAGAAAAAGCCAAAAAATAGTAGATTAGATCAATCCTAAAAACCCTTTGAGCCTTTTTTTTACTAGGATTGCTTAGTTAGGGCTTGTTGAGTCTTCGATTTCATGGTTGTGTCAATGTCTTGGTCTTAGTGATTAGGCGATTAGAGTTTCGAGTTCTTGCCACCACATACCGCCACCTTCACCATCGCCGCCATCACCTTTGTTTTAGCCGTCATCACCACCATCGCTACCACCCCACCAATTACTTTCCTTCCATAGTCCGATCTGTTTCCGTATGTAACTGTCTTGCCTTTGATCCACCATCGCAAGAAAGGAAATAGAACCCCGATTCGAGTTGCTGCCTTAAAACGGTGATATCTTTCTCATACGGGCTCGAAATTAGGCAAATCTTAAAATCACCAAATTCCGCTTGCAAAATCTGTTTTCGTGGCGAGAAGCTTCGGAACCCCTTTCGGTAAAACTTTGAAAATTCCACGTGCCTCATATTTTGTCCGTTTGAGCTAAGAATTTTTGTGGTTGGTTCTAGTGTGCCCTGGTTGTGAAAAAAAATATCAAAAAAATAAAAAAAAAAAAAAAGTCGCATCTCTCTCCTCGCAGTAGAGAGAGAACGGCAAAAAGAGAAAAAAAAAGGGGCCGACTCGTGAGAACCTTCCTTCCACCTAGTCCCCTTTGTCTCCACCTTCCTGTGATCATGTCTGTTTGGGTTTGTATCTTGTGGCGTCCTTTGTGGTTAGGCTCGCGTCTCTTTTTCGTCTAGCCTAGGACCAAGCACGGTACCGACCTTGAGCGTTTACTCAATTTGCTTTGACTAACGTGGTTGCTAGTACTTCCTTGTGCATTACTTTCAGCCCTCCTACAGCTCCACACATACGACTACAGCTTGACAACAGGCCTTGTTGCTACGGCGCCGATACACCTCGTTCCACTGTTGCAGACTTGTCGGTTGTCGTCACCCTTCCTGTGAGCATGGTAAGAACTGGTAAGAACTTGTGAGATAAGCTGAGAGCGAGCGCCTTTCAGTAGCCACACCCCAATAGTTGTAGGGATTAATTCTTGTCAACTGTTTTCGTTGTTGTTTTGTTATATTAACCATGGCAAGCTCGGATGAAGAAGAAGGTGCATCCCATTCTCCACGCACAAGACGCATCATACAACATTTTGCAAGGGAAGTGAAGCGGCACATAGAAGGACTTGATGCAGATCTGCAGGTGATGAATGACAAGATTGGGCAATTAGAGGCCACACAGATCGATGCCACAACCAGGCTCGCCGGGTTGGAGGCATCGGTTGCGCGTATTGACACCAGCCTTGCCACACTTGTGAGGCATTTTGATAACCTCAATGCTCGGGGCCATGATCAGCGTGATGAAGACGACGTTGATGGTGAGTACGGTGAGGACAACTTTGATGGTGACTATACCGCCAACACTGAACATGATGACCGCAACGCTCGTGATCGCCGTCGGCTACGTAACAACCGTAGAGGCATGGGAGAACACCGCCGACGAGAGGTACGCAATAATGAAGATGCTTTTTCTAAAGTCAAATTTAAGATACCTCCTTTTGATGGAAAATATGACCCCGATGCATACATTACATGGGAGATTGCTGTTGATCAAAAATTTGCATGCCATGAATTCCCTGAGAACTCTAGAGTTAGAGCTGCTACTAGTGAGTTCACTGCTTTCGCCTCGGTGTGGTGGATAGAACATGACAAGAAAAATCCTAACAACATGCCACAAACTTGGGATGCTTTGAAACGGGTCATGCGGGCTAAATTTGTTCCTTCTTACTATGCACGTGATTTGTTAAATAAATTGCAACAATTGAGGCAAGGTGCTAAAAGTGTAGAGGAATATTATCAGGAATTACAAATGGGCATGCTTCGCTGTAATTTAGACGAGTCTGAGGATGCTGCTATGGCTAGATTTCTGGGTGGTCTAAACCGTGAGATCTATGACATTGTAGACTATAAAGATTACACTAATATGACTCGATTGTTTCATCTTGCTTGCAAAGCTGAAAGGGAAGTGCAGGGATGACGTGCTAGTGCCAAGACTAATGTTTCTACAGGAAAATCGACATCATGGCTGCCACGCACGCCTTCTACTCCTTCACCATCTTCCACACCTCGGCGGTCAGCACCTTCTCCATCCAGCGACAAGCCACGTGTCTCTACTGTTAGTGCACCGACTAAGACAGCAGCAGCCGACCACGAGTGTTTCTTACGTTGCATCCACCGGAAGAACAAGAGATGTCCAATGTCACCGTTGCAAGGGCTATGGGCATGTCCAGGCGTGATCTGCCCGGCAAGCGTGTTTTGGTAGTCAAAGATGATGGTGAGTATTCCTCGGCTAGTGATTTCGATGAAGATACACTTGTTTTGCTTGCGGTGACCATGCGAGATAAAGATGAGGGAACGAAGAACATATTGGTGCGATCTTTGCGGAACGCTACGCACCTCATAGTGCGCGTATGCTCGGCACACAAATGGAGAAGGCCGAGCAAAATCAGCGGCACACTTTGTTCCAAACAAAGTGTGTCATTAAAGAGTGTTCTTGCCGCTTGATCATCGATGGAGGAAGCTGCAACAACTTGGCTAGCAGCGAAATGGTGGAGAAGCTTGCACTCGGCACCAAACCGCATCCCCACCCATATCACATTCAATGGCTAAACAACGGTGGTAAGGCAAAGGTAACCAAGCTCGTGCGCATTAATTTTACAATTGGAACATATCGTGATGTTGTTGAGTGTGATGTTGTACCTATGCAAGCTTGTCATATTCTGTTAGGTAGGCCATGTCAATTTGATATGGATTCTATGCATCATGGTAGATCAAATCGGTATTCTTTGATGTACCATGATAAGAAAATTGTGTTGTATCCCATGACCCCGAAGCTGTTTTTGAGGATGATGTTGCTAGAGCTAAGAAAGAGAATAATCGAGTCCATGCTATAAGTGAAAATCAGATTGTAGCCAAAGAACATGTGCAACATAACAAGAGAGAATCTAAATCGACAATAAAAATGTGATTCAATTGAAAGGTTCTTGCATGCTTGTTGTTAAATCGATGTTGCCAATTTGGATACAACTGAAACTGTATGCTATGCTTTTGTATGCAAGGATGCTTTGTTTTCCTTTGAGGATATACTGTTTCTTTTCCACTGCGGTCACTAATCTTTTGCGGGAGTATGAGGATGTTTTCCCCAGGATGTACCACCGGGGCTGCCACCGGTGTGTGGAATTGAGCATCAAATCGATCTAATTCCGAGGGCTTCACTACCCAACCGCGCGCCATACAGAACCAACCCTGACGAGACCAAGGAAATTCAGCGTCAAGTTCGGGAGTTGCTTGATAAAGGAATGCGTACGAGAGTCTCTTAGTCCATGTGTTTGTCTGGTGATTTTGGTGCCTAAGAAAGATGGATCTTGGCGTATGTGTGTTGATTGTAGAGCTATTAATAACATTACCATTAGATATCGTCATCCAATTCCTTGGTTAGACGATATGCTTGATGAATTGAGTGGCTCTCTTGTCTTCTCTAAAGTTGATTTGCGAAGTGGATACCACCAGATTCGTATGAAGTTGGGAGATGAGTGGAAAACAGCTTTCAAAACTAAGTTTGGATTATATGAGTGGTTAGTGATGCCTTTTGGTTTAACTAATGCACCTAGCACTTTCATGAGGTTGATGAATGAGGTTTTGCGTGCTTTCATTGGCAAATTTGTGGTGGTATACTTTGATGATATTCGATTTATAGCAAATCTTTAGAGGAACACCTTGATCATTTATGTGCTATTTTTAATGCTTTGCGCGATGCACGTTTGTTTGGTAACCTTGCGAAGTGCGTTTTTGCACCGATCGCGTATCGTTTCTTGGCTATGTTGTTACTCCGCAGGAATTGAGGTTGATCAAGCCAAGGTCGAGGCAATTCAGAGTTGGCCGCCTCCTAAAATGGTCACACGGGTTCGAAGCTTTTAGGACTTGCGGATTCTATCGGCGCTTCATGCGGGATTTCAGCACCATTGCCGCATCGCTGAATGAGCTTACAAAGAAGGGAGCGCCTTTCACGTGGGGCACCGCACAAGTGAACACCTTCAACATGTTAAAAGATAAGTTGACACATGCACCTCTCCTCCAACTTCCAGATTTTAATAAGACTTTTGAACTCGAATGTGATGCTAGTGGGATTGGATTGGGTGGTGTTTTACTACAAGAGGAAAACCCGTTGCATATTTCAGTGAAAAATTGAGTGGGCCTGTTCTGAATTATTCTACTTATGATAAAGAATTGTATGCTCTTGTGAGAACTCTGGAAATATGGCAACATTATTTATGGCCCAAGGAATTTGTCATACATTCTGATCATGAATCTTTAAAACATATTCATAGTCAAGGCAAACTGAATCGTAGGCATGCTAAATGGGTTGAATTTATTGAATCTTTTCCTTATGTCATTAAACACAAGAAGGGAAAGGAGAATATCATTGCTAATGCTTTGTCTAGGAGATATACTTTGTTGACACAACTTGACTACAAAATCTTTGGCCTAGAAACAATCAAAGCCCAATATGTGAATGATGATGATTTTAAAGACGTGTTGTTGCACTGTAAGGATAGAAGGACATGGAACAGATTTGTCTTCAATGATGGGTTTATTTTTAGAGCTAACAAGCTATGCATTCCAGCTAGCTCTGTTCGTTTGTTGTTGCTGCAGGAAGCGCATGGCGGTGGGTTGATGGGGCACTTTGGTGCCAAGAAGACGGAGGATATCCTTGCTAGCCATTTCTTTTGGCCGAGGATGAGAAGAGACGTGGAGCGATTTGTGGCTCGCTGCACGACATGTCAAAAGGCTATGTCACGCTTAAACCCCCATGGTTTATATATGCCTCTACTGTTCCTAGTGTTCCTTGGGAAGATATTTCTATGGATTTTGTGTTGGGCTTGCCTAGGACCAAGAGGGGCGAGATAGCATTTTTGTGGTTGTGGATAGGTTTTCTAAAATGGCACATTTCATACCGTGTCATAAAACCGATGATGCTACTCATATTGCTTGACTTGTTCTTTTGGGAGGTTGTTCGCTTGCATGGTGTACCAAACACCATTGTTTCGACCGTGACACTAAATTTCTCAGCCATTTTTGGAGAACTTTGTGGGCTAAATTGGGGACTAAGCTTTTGTTTTCTACTACTTGTCATCCCCAAACCGATGGGCAAACGAAGTTGTGAATATGACTTTGTCTACTATGTTAAGGGCTGTTTTAAAGACAAATATTAAGATGTGGGAAGAATGTTTGCCTCATATTAAATTTGCATACAATCGTTCGTTGCATTCCACTACAAAGATGTGTCCTTTTGAGATTGTTTATGGATTTTTGCCTCGTGCTCCTATTGATTTAATGCCTTTGCCATCTTCGAAAAGCGAATTTTGATGCTAAACAACGTCTTGAGTTGATGTTAAAACTCCATGAAACAACTAAAGAAAACATAGAGCGCATGAATGCTAACTATAAGCTTGCTGGTGATAAAGGTAGACGTCAATTGAATTTTGAACCTGGTGATTTGGTTTGGTTACATTTGCGAAAGGAACGGTTTCTGATTTGCGAAAGTCTAAGTTGATGCCTAGAGCGATGGACCTTTTAAAGTGCTTGAAAAATTAATAAAAATGCATACAAGCTTGATCTCCCCGCAGATTTTGGGGTTAGTCCCACTTTTAACGTTGCAGATTTAAAGCCATATTTGGGAGACGAAGATGAGCTTGAGTCGAGGATGACTCCAATGCAAGAAGGGGAGGATGATGAGGACATCAATACTACCGATACATCCACGCCTCCACACGTACAACTTCATGGCCCAATAACCGCGCTCGTGCACGTCAACTCAACCATCGGGTGAGTTCATTCTTAAGTTTATGTTCCTCTTCTTTATACCCTGGAGGCACGTGCACTTTTGTTTTACTCGGGAACGATGGAGAGGATCCAACGGGAAGAGGATTCGCGCAGGGTGGATTCGGACTGCAGCACAGTGCCAAGTTCTAACGGCCACCACGACTTCATGCAAACTCCGATTTGGGTGTGTAAGTACTTGATGGAAAGGTTATCAAGTCTACTTTCAAATGGATCCGGCCCCATGTCAATATCTGTCCTGGAGCGGCCGCAATTGTCCTTTTTCTACCGAGTGTTTTCTGTCTTTGGTGCTGCGTCACCTCTTTTGGCCCAATGGGCCATGTATCAAGTTGGGCCCATTAGGGGCGCGTCCTAGGGTTTAGCACGACTCCGGCACCCCTGTGGTCGTCTCTCCCTCTTCTTAAACCTTCACCGCCACCGAGAAGGGTGGGTTTTGTTGATTAGAGTTAGCCTTTTGCTACTTGCACACGCGCGCGTGTCGGCTAGACCGTCCGTTCTGTTTGTCTTCGGAACCCCACCATATCGGGTATTCAGATTAAATCTTTCATCTTAATATATAGCAATTTTAGTGCTTCTTTTACTTGTTCTTACTTGTTCTTCGATTGCTTGCAGGACGAGTGCCCTAGTGGCTAGGTTGTCGCGCACCGCAAGATCACGTCAACCATCGGAGACGGTGTATCGGTTGCTAAGGCGCATCGTCCTTGGACGGTTGTAGTTGGGCCGTGAGCGTCGTCTCTGTTTCCCAGTCGAGTTATCCTCCACCTCTCATCAAAAGATCGGGACTAAACCCTAGCGGGATCGCATCAGGCTTCGGATAAGATGTGGGCTAAAAAGGAAGCTTTTGAGGTGGAGAAGGAGAAAAAGAAAGAAGGTAGGTTCATGGCTTCACTTTAGCTAGATAAAAAGCGCCTGTCAATATATGAGAAATAGGTGGAATCAGACATTCTCGAAAAGGAAGATAAAATAATGTCAATCAACATTACCAACCTCGACCCGCTGCAGCAATATTACAGGACGATGCGCCAGAAGATCATTGCTCGTCGTCTGGTGAATTAGAATTAGTTCATGTCATTACATTTCTAGCAACTTAGGACATGTGGAATTACTCTCAGCACTTTATTTTCTTAAATAACGTGTGTTTCTCAGTTGATTTTTACAGTTCAATCTTTGTTTAGAATAAGTTGATCTCTAGTTTCACATGAATTAATTCAATTGCTGTAAATTTCCCGCGAATGTCTGAACTCTGATTGTCTGAACCTGATGATTGCGTAGAGAAAGGAGAAGACAGAGAAGCAATGATGCCTGAATTATGGCGAGAGCATTGCATTGGCATGTTAAACTTCCCATCTCTTCTCAATCGAAACAGAGATTTCATGGATCGGTGGACAGTAGCTGGTGTTTCCTTCAGAGAAAGCAGGATCAAGTGACCGGTTTGCCGGTTGCATGTTCAGATGGAAACGTCTCACTAGTACTGCTCGCCAATGTGACAAATTCTTGCTTGGATGTAACATAGATCAAACTGACTATGACTAACCATGGACTATGACTAACCATGTCACATGTAGCATATATTATGATCTTGTTCCATTGAAAAAATTGGATTGTATAATTCTGGTAATACACTTGTTCATGTAAGCCACTTCTGGAAAACCAGTGCTAAATAGACACAATAATCGTAATTTACTAGATCTATTTTGCATTATCGTAAACATGCTAAAAAACAAGGTAAATGCTCATGTGTATGTTGCTAATATAAATCAAGATGATGATTCCATAAATGCTTGATTAGGTCTTCTTTTCACTGGACATGTGTTTTCTTGTCTCTGATCCTATTGTGTGCTTCAATAATTCATAGTGTTCGATTATTCTCGTGAGGAGATTCTACGTTTTGGCCACCATAATCGAACTGTTCATTAGGGTCAACAACTCCTTTATCCTCGACAATCATATTGTACATGATCACACAAGCTTTCATGATGTCTCTAAGTGTCTCTGTGTCTCACATACGAGCTGCTTCTCGAACAATGATGAACCTAGATTGCAGAACCCCAAAAGCTATTTTGACATCCTTCCTCGCTGCTTCCTATGCTTTGGCAAAATATTTATTCTTATTCCCCATAGGCTAAGAGATGGACTTCACTAAAGTAGCCCATGATGGGTATATACCATCGGCTAGATAATAAACCATCATATAATCATGACCATTAATGGTATACTTCATCTCAGATGCTCTGCCCTCTGCCAGGTTTGCAAATAAATAGACCGATGAAGCACATTAATATTATTATGAGACCCAGACATTTAAAAAAGACATGTCATATTCAAAGATCATTTGAAGCAACATCCTCTAAAATAACAATGGGCTTCTCCATATGCCCGTTGTACTGACCCTACAATTTTACACGACAATTCTTCCACGCCCAATGCATACAATCAATGGACCCTAACGTACCAGAAAAACCTCTTTTCTTATTGAGTGCCAGTAAACATGCTGTGTCAGACTCATTAGGATATTGCATGTATTCATCTTCAAATATATCAACAACTGTAGCAACAAACCTACGTAGGCTCTCAATTGCGGTACTTTCGCCAATGTAAACATACTCATCCATTGCATCAGCCGGAACCCTATATGTTAGCATATAAAATGTTGCGGTGACTTTCTGGTAGCAACTTAATCCAAGTACATTGGCTGCATTCCTTTTTTGCACAAACTAATTATCATGTGATTCAACTGTATTCATTATACGTAGGAAAATCTCTATAGTCATCCTGTATGTGAAAAAAATCATATAACATTTACCAACCGTACTATGTATGTATCACAAGTGAATGCACACTAACCACAGGCGAAATAAATTTGGGCCATATGTCGGCTCTTCAGCCAAGAAATCTTGAAACATTCTTTTGTGCCCGACTTGTCGATCTAGATAAATAACTTTGTGCCATAGGACGGAATCACCATGTCTTTCTTTTTGGTTTGAATGTCTTCACAATTGCAGCCGCTGAGAAGATCAAAATGTTATCGTCATCTGATGATGAGTCATCCAACTCCCTCTGCAGGAGTGATTTGGAAGTACTCATGGCATCTACGTGGAGGGCTTGCTGGGAGTGATTTGGAAACAGTGGCGGCGAGATCCCTTGCAGCGGCAACGAATGGCCTAGGATCGATGTGGCGTAGGAACTGTGCAGCGGCGAGATCCCTAATCGGTGGCAACGGATGCCCTCGGATCGAACATGCACAGCAAAGTGCGACGGTGATGTTCCTTGCAGCGATATCCTGGCGTGTTTTCTGATCCTACTCGCAGGCAAATAAATACAATGAGAAAAAAGGCTATGGGTCCAAATCTGATTTTTTTGGAAACTATTTATGGAAAACTCTTAAATATGGTTTTTTTCTCTCTTAATATCTTTTGGGAAGTTGTAAATCCATGAGATTTGAGAGGAAAATATAGGGCACTGGAGATGTTCTAAGAAAAAGGAAAAAGGGAAGCGCGAGACGAACGGGGAAGATTTCCCCTTCCACTCCACCGACCACCGGACGCCGCTCCTTTCAATTCACGCCCAATCGAATCCAACCTCCCTCGCCCCCTCTGACCTCTCTGGATGGTCGCCGGCGATGGCGCTGGTGCCCAACTGCCCACCGGGACAGCGGATCTACCAGCCAAGTTTCAAGTGCGAGTACCCGCTGGCCCAGGCGGTTTCGGAGTTTAGATCGCGTCTGCTGCACAAAATCCATCTCTCCTACTGCAAGGCGCTGGAGCGGCTCAGCCTCAGGGTGAGGCCCCGCATGGCTGCGAGCTTCCTCGTCGGCGGCGGCGGCGGCTTTTCCTTGGGTCTCCTCGACCCTGTCTCCAACATCGTCGCCAACACCCTCATCTCCTATGGGCGCGCGGTGGGCGAGAGCCGGAGCGAGTGTGATGAGCTCGTCTACATCCCCGAAGAAAAGCTCAGGGACCTGGAGCACCGGTCGCTGGACGGCATGGTGACCTTCCTCACCCGCTTCTTCCCCTACCTCGCCGACGCCGAGGCTGTGCGCTTCCTTCTCTACGCCGAAGCCGACCTGCTCGTCGCCACCCGCATCGTCGCGTTCGACATCCGCATAAGGCGATTCGGGTCCTCCGGGCCAGACATCCTCAACGAGGCCCTCGAGATGGCCCTCAAGTGCGCCGCCCTGGCCGCCAAGCACCCAAACCCCGATCGCCTAGTCGCCGATTGGTTAACCATCATCACCCGCCTCGACGACGCCGTGCGCCACCTCGCCGAGGTGCGCCGCCGCTCCCCCCAATCCAGCCTTGATAAGCTCACCGAGCTGCTCGACGAGGGGTCGCCGCCGGCGTTAGACGACGACCGGTGGGGCCCGTGGCGACTCATGGATTCTCGTTTGCCTCCTCCCCGCAGCGTGCCGTACCGGCAATCCCCTGTCCTCAAGGCGACGCTCCAGGACGCGATCCATGGCTTCTACCTCAAGGCCCTTGCCCGGCTGCCGGCGGGAGAGCTGCGCTGCCGCTTCCACCGCAGCCTGCTCGAGGCCGGCTACTGCTATGGCCCGTTCGACCCTGTCTCCAACATCATCATCAACACCATCTGGTATGATGCAGCATTCCCACCAACCTTTGAACTCGAGCTGGATGTGATCGGCACAATGGGCCTCCACCGGATAGAGAATCGCTCCTTGTATGGCCTCGTCTCCTTCCTCTGCACACGTTACCATCATATCGATTTCAATCAAGCTATCAAATACCTTGTCAAAGCAGATGGTTACCTACTCCTTGCTGATCTCTACCTTGATGATGAGGTAGCTGGGTTCACCAAAACTGTTGATTCCCCCCTGCTCACCGGTTTGGAGGAAGCCTTCATGGCTGCCGCTACCGCTGCCTGTCACGCCAACCCTGATGCTCAAGCAAAGGTTTTGCTTCTCTGTTCATGTGGGCAGATGCTAGAGGATGCCTCATCGCTCCTGCACGGCGGTGGCCAACTCTCCTCTAAAGATGTTCAGTTGCTTGTCAGGTTGTTATGTCCTGAGGACACCTGCAGCGAACAGCCACTTCGCCCCTTCCCACGCCCAGAGTACTTGTTTGAGCATAAACGAATGTCCAAAAAGGTCAATCTGCATTGAGGGCATATTCTGCGATGCCAAATGGGGTAGGTTTAGTTCGCTTGCTCGTTGCTTTCACAAGCATTTTTATCACATACTGTGTGCGCTATCCAAAATTTTCTCGCCAATCAACTGATTGCTGCCTCTGATAACTTACAGGAACCCATGTATGAGCTGCATACCATCTGTGGTGTGAACGATTGCATGTCCGGCCCAGTTGGCACTGATGCTAAGTGCTTTAGCTCTCATGTCAATTTCCTAGCGACTCCCAAAGGCACTCCATTTTCTACCAACAGCAATCCGGTGCTTTTCTTTGCGGAGGTTAGCAATGATAACAAAGCCGAAGCTGGTACACAATCCTTCTGCTGCCTTGTGTCAGTGCCGTTACCATGCGCTGGTATGATCCAACCTAGCTACCTGTCTCAATTGTTTTCATATCTTACCATTTAAGTTAACACCTGAAAGGCATGGTCATTATGTGTACTTTGGTTATCTAGATGTTAACAAATTAACTAGCTGTTTGATCTGGCCATTGCCTCCTCTGTAGCGTCGGAAAAAAGATAGTCTAAAAAAAACATTTACTTGAATGTTTAGGTTGGTAACCCAAACATTCAGATCAAGCGACATTGCTCTCTAGCAAAGTGATCAACATGTAGCTGGATGACCTCCTAACCTGCATAACATTTGCTTCAGGAAAAACACGCACTAGAAAAGCAGCTGGCCCCTTCCATGAACCCGTTCTGTATGCGTGGCTTACTTAGCTATGCCCAGACTTAGGCGCAATAAGGCTCTATGAGACTATGAATGATGAAGTATTTTATATTTATTTTCTTACCACTTACAATTTTTGCTATTGCAATTTGTTGTGTATTAATTACCATAATTTCTTGTTGACAGAACGAGTACGGTGCCTTTACTGTGATGACATGGGGATTAAGATTGTGCATCCGATTGGGGTAGACTTCCATGGGCAGAAGTTGGAATTTGAGAAGATGGTTTGTGGAGAAGACCCCTGCAATGACGATTTCGATCCTGAATCGATGCAGCCATATTACACCAACATGAACATCATTGAGCATAGCAGGCTCATAAGAAACAGGGTTAATGGTCGGGTGGAAGAGGATCGCCTTTACAGTGATGAATATGATAGTGATGGTCTATCTTTGACGAGCGATGAGTATGATAGTTATTTGTGTTCCATGACTGATGAGTATGATATTCCTTACCCTAAAATAGTATCATGTTGTCGCCATTATTAAGATGTTGAATTAGACGCCACTATTCGTATTGTAGTGCTCCGACTATGCTATCAATTCATGGAGAACTTTGTCTTAGCCTGAGTTTAAGATGATGCTCGTGTAATTTAACTACTGTCCACTGTATATAATATCCTATAATGTTCATTTGTAATGGTATTTGGTAGTCGGAATCAATTGTTTGCATGACCCCTTTACTTTTGAACTTCAATCAAGACCTGCTTTACTTCGATGAGGTCATCAATAGCTGAAACTTTGTTGTGAAATTTGGTAATATGCATTGGACCATTCGAAATTTCAGTGTATTGTTCGTTTTGCCATGCATTTTCTGTTGCCAGGATTCTCACAAGATTCAGTTTCTATAGTCATGCCAGCTATCTTGTTGCCAAAACTAATGTTGCCAGCTGTTTTTGTGCACAACTAATGTTAGCTCAGATCATGAAGAATCTTATTTATGTAACATCGCCATTCTTGCCTCGTTGGCGAGGCTGTGGTCTATTTGTGTGCCAATCTTTCAGTATGATTGTGAGAATGTATAAAACTATCATGTTCGGGAGCTTAACGTGTTTCATAAAGCTTATATTATATTCAATTTCTAGTATAAATATGATTGTGATAATGCATAAAACTATCATGCAATAGCTGTCTCTTGGATTGGTTCATATTTCTCTTGAACAAGTATGTGTCAGTATTGTCCAGATGATCTCTTGTAAACTTGAATAGCTAAAGGCTTAGTGCACAACTAAAGTTAGCTCTTTTCAATGAAGAATCTTATTTATGTATACGTTGCAATCCTTGCCTCTTTGGCGAGGCTTTAATGCGACCATCTTTAGGTATTGTCCCGGACATGCATAAAACTGTTACTCTAAGATGCATTATATTTGAGGTGAATGCAATGTAGCTGGCTCTTAGATTGGTGTGTCAAGATGATCTCTCGTAAATCTATTCTGTTCTGCAAGCCAAAGTATTATTGGATGCACTAGTGTTGGTCATCTAGATATCGAGACCAAGTGGTCGATCTATTCGTCCGGTGTAACATCCCTTTTTTTAGTGAATTTTATAAATCCATTATTATGATCCAAATTACATAAAAATTGTAAAGATTTTGACTTTTGACACGTGACACAGTACCCTGGGTATTATAGTTGTAAAGTTTTACAAAACCACACCGTTAACAATTTTGACATACTTCTATATCAAAATTAAAATAAAGCGATTGTAATAATTATATGATGGATAAAATCTTTATAAATTTGAGATGTGATTTTGGAACCCACCAAAGTTAAAATGATGTTTGTGAAACTTGAGGACCATAATACTTAGGCTTATATGTCACATGTCAAAATCCCAAAGGTTTTAGATAAATTGGACCATAATATGTGGGGTTTCATGAAATTAACTTTTTTCGTGTTTTCAAGTTTGCCTAATTTTGAAAATTCATTCGTGTTTTCAAGTTTGCTAATTTTGAAAATTCATTCATGTTTTTTTTCGTGTTTTCAAGTTTGCCTAATTGACATTGTAAATGTTGACACCGATGATTGAAGGAACAAGATTGTTGCATATTAGAAGAAACCATCACAATCGGCGACAAGGAAATTACGGTATAATGCTATCAAATATATATTATTTGATGATGATTTATATTATCAAATGATTAATGATGTTTTTCTCAAATGTTTAAACTTGGAGGAGGACAAAGTGGTTATGTGTGAGGTACATGAAAAAATTTATGGGACACATGAATCGACTCATAAAATGGGCTCATAAAATGAGATGGTTGTTATGATGAGTTGGGTATCTTTGGTCGATGATGCTGGAAGATAGCTTTAGACATTACAAGGATGTCATAACTGTCAGAAATTTAAAACTATATAGAGGACACCATCATTGGCAATGAACCTGATTATGAAGCTATGACCGTTCAGAGGTTAGGGTATTGTTATGATCGACCATATTATCATCAAGCAAAGGACATAAGTATATATTGATAGCAACCGATTATTTAATAAAGGGGTTGAAGCGATTCCATTAAAAAGTTGATGCCAAGGATGCAATTGAGTTTGTTAAGGAACATATAATTTATCGATTTATAATTTCTCAAACAATAACAAAAGATCAACGGTCTATTTTTGTAGCCGATGAATTTTTTAGATTTGCTGGCAGCATAGAGATTAAGTTATTGAATTCTTCATCTTATTATGCACAATCCAATGAACATACACAAGCATCTAGAAAAAAGTTTGATCAAGTTGATTAAGCGAAAAGTTGATGAGCAACAAGGAAATTGCACACTACTGTTAACACCCAAATATGACACCTAAGATGAAAAATAGGATAACACGGCTAGATTTGGAAAAAAACCGATTTACCATATGAGGCCGGTCTAACCATCGCTATAGGGCCGGTCAAACCGACATTATAGGCCCGAACTGATCGGCGGCATGAGGCCGGTCAGGCCAACTGAGTCCGATTCCAAGTCTAATTTTGTCAGGTCTTGGGTTTCGAGTTTCCTTGCTTGGAATGTATTTTTTGACTTCTAATTGTTCTCTATCCCGAGTAACACATGGAGAGGGTCCTGTAGAAGGCAAGACCAACTTCTTTATAAGGGCTATGGCCGGATCAATTTTAAACCCCGACCATAATCCCTACACAATCGCATCATTATTTTATTAAGAATTTAGGACTATTTCAGTATATTTTATTTTCAAAATTAATCCAAAATTGAATCTCAATTTAGGGACTATAGTCAAAATTAATCCAAATTTGAATCTCAATTTCAATTGAGTTCAATCTCAATTTTAATTGAATCTCGTTTTAATCTAAATTACCCTATCCCGAAGTTCCTCTAGCCTCGCTAACGACCAAGTTGCGAGACTTCTTGCCTTTGCAATTCGGACACCGTGAAGTAAAGTGATCCGGACTCTTGTACACTGAGCAAACTCCCTTCTTCTTCTTTTTGGTGGTGTGGTTGTCTTTTAGTCTTTGCTTGGTTCTCATGGTGGCTTCTTTCTCTTCTTTTAGAGTTGGAATTGTTATTCTGAACAAATTTGGCGCTAGAAGCTCTATCAATTCATTTTTCCCGTGTGTCTTTTTCTCTCACTTTCTCTTCAACATCAAGAGTCCCAATGAGATCAGTGATGCCGAGCTCTTGCCTTTATGTTTCGAGAGAAGTACCAAAATCTCTCCAAGAAGATGACAGTTTAGAGATAATAGCTCACGCCACAAACTTGTCGGGTAACACACATGAGGTCTCTTTGCTACGTCTTTGAGATCTTTTGCTAATGCCTGAATCTCATGAGCTTATTCTACTGCAGGATAGTCTTCTACCATCTTGTAGTCAAAGAACTGCTCTATGCATACAACTCACACGTCGGCATAAGACACTCCATACCGAGCCTTAAGAGTATTCCAAATCATTCTTCCATTTGGCAATGAGAGGTACATGACTATAATATTTTCAGCTAGAACACTTATGATGGCGCATCGGAAAAAACTATCGGCTTGATCGAAGGCACTCCCTCCTCTCGAGTAGTGCCTTTAGGCTTTCCGTTTGTGACATACATAACGTTCATGGCTATTAACCACAATGTAAGCCTCTCACGCCAATGCTTGTAATTGGAACCGACAAACACATTTGTCTTAATTGACGCAGCAAATCTAGTTACCAAAAGTCTATCAACATAATAAGTTTTTATTGTTTATTTAACTAATTAATTTTGAAATTAAAATACACCAAAATATTTTTCATCCATGTTTTTACTTTATCTGCTACATAGCAATAGCTCATCCATCTTTCTTGATTTGCATCGTAAATCGTCCGTTTTCATTGCGAGCGTGATATCCTTTGTAAGTTTGTTCCGTGAACCTTCTGATTCGTCTACAAAATGGGTGGTTATCTACATGGTGATCTTTAAAATCGCCCTATAGGCTGGTTTTGATGTCTGCATTGGCTCCGCTAGCTTGTTTAATCTTTACAATCTATCATATTTAGAACTTTCTAGATTGAGATGGTTGACAACTCTTTAACCTTAGTAAATGGTTGACGACGCCTTAAACACAGTAAATCATTATACGAGTAAATCATTACGAGTCACATATTGATTAGAAAAAAACGCTAATAGAAATTGACGACTACTGGAGACTCAATTTATTCGGCTCTACTACGCCCGAATCATTAGTCAGTCTTTTCATCGAATCGAGACTTTTCGGCTGTGTGGCCGAAATTGATTGCAATACTACCGAGCTGCTTTTTTTTTTTGTCTACCGCCGGCTGCCGTCGTGCCATCCTCGCCGAGTACATCTGTTTCGGGTTAGCTGATACAGTCTGGAGAGGCGCAGGCGGTGCATTGCGGCAACGTCCCCCCACTCGCAGTCACGCGCTGCCAGCAATCGCGGCGGTGATGTCCTGCTGTGGGCGACAATACCGCCGTTCTCGTCATCCTCACCGAGCTGCACCCGGAGAACCCTGCTGCTCATATTTTTGAGGCCCAATTAATCTAGTATTCGGCTAGGCTCAGAGGAACAAGGCGCACACGAGCCAAGAAAGGACACGTTTTCTTCTGTTGCACGTGGTTACCGAGAAGGATTAGAAAATCAAATCAAAATCGATTTACTGTGCACGGGTAAAAAAATAAGGAAGAAACAAAATCAACGCACAGTGCATCGGCTGTTTCCTGAAGAATATCAATTCTCTCACAAAATTTGTTACACCCACACTGTGTGATCAATCCAAGCCATCTAGTATTTATTAGGTTCACCCATCAAATACATCAAAATTTCATAGCATTTCGGCTATGAGTTATATGGCCGAAATTAACCAAGAAACATGTTCATCAAACCATGATAAGCAGGAACGAGATCAACATGACCGAGAGAGCGAGAAACAATTTGCGGCGTTAGAGAAGGCATTTTTCTTAAGCTTCATTAGGGCTGATCAAGGCGTCTCCAAAAGAGACTTTCCGTTACCTTAAATTGTTGTTTCATGCGAGGTAACCTTCGATCCATCCATTTCATCCCTTGCTATTTAAAAAACTATTAAACGTTGCATAGCTACATCTATTAGCGTTTA
This sequence comes from Oryza australiensis, assembly GCA_019925245.2. Taxonomy (NCBI): domain Eukaryota; kingdom Viridiplantae; phylum Streptophyta; class Magnoliopsida; order Poales; family Poaceae; genus Oryza; species Oryza australiensis. The sequence continues at coordinate 1,028,044 of JAIFGZ020000507.1, forward strand.
TATCGATAAATTTGAGATACGTTACAAGATGTTTTTAATACTAGATTTAATGTTGTTAGGAAAATTGGCTCCATAATAGTCAGTTATCAACAATCTAATGTTACTTCTAGTTTTTTTTCTATACAACATGTCTACAATGCTATGGATGGATCAACATGTATTTGCGCAGCCGATTAAGGGAATCGGCTATACACATAACGTGGCCTACGGTCAGACTGGGCGGCATTCTGGTATGACCGCTCCCTTTGCAGGTCAGACCATGCCCTACCTCGACCAAACCATATTTCCAATGGTCGGTCTTACTACAGCACTGACCACCGGTCAGACCGGGCCTTGCATCCAGTCCGATCGAGGACTTGGCCGGTCTGACTGGACTATCCATAGTTGGTCAGACCGATGCCCTGGAATATTTTTCAGATGTTTATGTCACGACTAGCGGTACTGATTTTAATTATTATTTATGACATGTTAGTACTGTTAGTCATGTTAGTCATGCTATTCTGCATAATTACTACGAGCCAATCCAAAATCATCGAGCAGATAAATTGGCACGAGGCATGCATTATGGACAACAGGAGGTCTACTCTCAAAACCTTGTTGTGCCAGCACACTTTAGGCCACAAATACAAGACGATAATCAATTAATTCCTGAAGTTTCAAATTGAGCAAAAGAATGAGCTACTCAAAAGCCTTAACCTGATTATTTTGATACAATCTCATATCCTCATGATTTTAAGGTACTGAAATTCGTAAAATTTAGCAGCAATGACAATACGTTCACATGTTGTCACATCCTATAACCTGCCTAGTTATAAATTGTTGTGAAAAAAATTTATAGAAATTATTTAATAATTAAATGAAGTGTTTGAATACAAATCTATGAAATTATTGAACAACAAATGGGGCTAGATAAAATTTTATTAAATACTTATTTTCAAGATTTTTTTGGAATTATTTAAGTATTTTAAGTATTTTAAATAAATGAAACAACATTTCTGTATTTATGTAAATCAAAAATCAAATTAAAATCCCTTCCTGAGCTTTGGGCCAAAGCTTGGCCATGTCCCCCTCTCTCTCCCTCCCGCTACCCAGCTAGCACCGGCCTGTCTCCTCTCCCGAAGTCCATGTTTCATCCCTCCTCCTTCCTGTCGGCCTAACAGCAGCCGTCCAGAAGTCCACTTTGCGTCCCTCTCGACTTGGCCCAGCAAGCGGAGCAGCCCAAAAGTCTAGTTCCCATCCTTCGCCATATTTTCTTTCAGCGCAGCAAGAAGTCTACTACACATCCCCTCACTACAGTGTCTTGTTCAACCTCCAGCCGAGGTACTGTAGCAAACCGAAAGAAAATAAATTCTAGCCTCAAAATCCTCTTTAATCCGCAATTATTTCCCAAAATTTGTTGAGAGGAAATCTTTTCCTTAACTTGCTCTTCCTTTCCCCAAGAATCGAACCCAATCCCACGATATTTACGTCGTATCGAGCTCGAACTCGAAGTCTCTCTCACCAAAAAACCTTAGAAAATCCGATGCCAAATCCTCTCGCACCGGTGCTGGTCTCTTCCTCCCAAGGCTATAAATAACATCCCCTTGGTCTTCTCTTTCGTTTCTCTTCCTTTTCCTGAGCCACCATGCCCTAGCCATCGTTCCTTGCGGCCGGCTTCTCTCTCCGCCACTGGCCTCAGCTCCAGCCGCCCCTAGTAGCCACCTCGGTCGCTGCCGCTCCGTGCCGTTACCATCGTTTGGTTCACAAGATGAAGAAGGAGCTCGGCCACCCCTTCGTTGCCACCGTAGATCGCCCGAGCATCGTCTCTATCGTCGTCCCGATCTCGCCGCCGTTTCAAGCTCACCACCGGCCGTCTCTTCGCCGCCCGTTGTCACGCCGCTCTCGGTGAGTTCCTTGCTTCGCTCATTGTTTCGGTGTTCTCCATTTGCGCCGCCTTGCCGCTGTTCTCTGGTGGCTATAGGTTCCCGTGCCGGTCGGCCGGTTATCCCATGTGGCAGTCCAAATCAGTCGCCACTTAGCCCGCCCCACTCGCGTGGCCGCTTGTGTGGCGTCCCACGTCATCAATCCATCTAGATTCCGTCTCGTTTGTTGGATCTAGGTTAAAACCCAATTAAATTAATCTTAGCCATCCAATCCTATGAGTTTGTGGACCACATCTCTAGACTATTCTATGGTAGACTCAAGCCTATTCTCTCTATGACAAGTGCGTCACACCTATCAATGACCCAATAAAAACAAAATAAACAGTACAAATAAAGTTCATAAATAGGTAGATCTTGAACTTAGATGAATTATGAGCCTTGACCGGACCATATTACAAGTTTGTATGAATTAATTATAAATTAATGAAGTTTTAATCAATTAAATCCCATGAAGAAAACACTAAATAATTTATTGCGTCATATTGAATTATTTTTGAACTGAAAAAGGAATAATACTACGTTAGCCAGGATGTCGTTTTGCATTCTAGGTTTAGTTTCTCGTTGTTTTGGAGGATCACTCGTTCGTTGGAGAAGTTCCTCAAGACGAATTGAAGAAGTTCGTTTGCAAGGCAAGTCACACAGATCCCAAACATCCCTTTGAGCATGTTAATGCTATATTTAAATTCTCTATTTATTTCAAACATTCATTTTATTTTTGAATGTGCAATCGATGGTGTGAACCTATTCCTTTGTTATGACCAATTTATATTGATTACCTTATTACTTGATACCTTGGGTTATAATTTGACTAGCTTGGGCCTTATATATTGGTTCGAAGATATTTAGGGCGTTTGGCGGGGCTCCGGATCCGGATCCTGGTGGAGTGAAGTTGGAGCCACCGCCAAACGCTCCACTTCAAACATTTGGATGGAACACTCGATGAAAATAAACTAGAAAGTTGGAGCTACCTTTCACCAGCTCCAAACTTCAGCTTCAGCTGGAGCTGGAGCTGGAGCTTGGAGTTGGAGCTCTACCAAACACCCTCTTAGTATAATTAGCGCATTTTTGGATAACTAATGCTTCACTGTTACTTAATGATGGTTAATTATTGGTAGCTCATGATGGTTAGTCATGATTAGTTAATTAATTAATTTGCCAACTAAAATTTGACCCAGGTGGGTTGTGAGCACATGGTTTTAATGGCCGTGCTAATGACTTGTAAGGGTCGGTTCGCAAACTACTGTTGTGAAGAATTAACCCTACTAACCACAAGCTAGTGTGGGCAATGGCTTTACCTTTTGTATAGCATGGTTCATTACGGGGCACCAGACTGTGAAGCGGCGATAAGTCCATGGGGATCGCTGGGGAGTCCATACCTTGGTTTAAAAGGGTGACTATGATCCGGGAACGGTTCACTGCTTTGCATTGTGTTATGTGGAGGGTACTGTCATAGTCCCATTTCGAGGTACCGTGGTGGTACTGAGGGCATGACAACATGTTGTGGGGCTTTGTCTTGTGGGTGAATTTGTACACATCTGGTCAGAGTAAACTATTTGAATAACCGTGCCCATAGTTATGGGCGAGCCTAACAATGTTTTTCGTGATTAGTCTAACTTCACTCATTAATAATTCTAATGTAATAAATGATAATAATTTCTTTAGCGCCTAGTTTGGAATGGTTAATTTCTAGTTTGGAGATTACGTTTGTGCAACCGGGATTGGTTGTTCAGGGTTGGGTTTGGGCCTATGTAGCAGTTCCATGCTGTTCAGTGTTGATTAATTACTCAACTGTTTTACTGCTCTCAAATATTTTCTAAATGTCATTTTATGCAAATAAGCCCTATTATTGTCATCCTTTGTATTTCTATGCACTTGCATATTTTCTGTGTGGCTTGCGGAGTATTGCATATACTCATTTTGCAATAATCATTAACCTCAGTTGAAGAAGGATTTCGAAGTAGAAGACTTTTGGCTTAGATCTCAGTTGAGCTGTCTGTGGGAGTGGAGTTAAAGCTTCGCTAGATTTTCTTTTCCGTTGTAGTTTTCTTCGTGGTGAGTACTAAGTGTGTCTTTTGTATGTATTTATCGCATTAGTTTATTTGGTATTATATATTCAAATTGTCGATTTATATACCTCGGATGATTTCTGGATGAGGGTTTAATGGACAAATTAGTTTGGGAATTACTCGTGACTTTCCGGTCGTGACACATATGAACACATAGGCCAATTTTTAGCTCAATGTGGCAAAGTAAGTTGTTCCAATATTCTTAAATTGTGTTTATTTCCTTTGTCATTGCCTGGAACTGCTTTCACTTGGTTACTTCTTTACCAGCAAATTCTTTCTATACTAGTGCTCAATTAGAACACAAATTTCATGATTATTCCTATACTAGTGAAACTAAGCAAAGGTTGAATGATTTAACATTGGTTAGACAAAAATACAATGAATCTGGCACTGATTATATTGATAGGTTTGGAGATGCTAGAAACCAATGTTTAAGTTTGAATATAGCTAAAAGAGATTTGGCCAACCTTACATATAATGGATTTCTTGTTCCTATTAAAGAGAGATTGGATAGCCAGGTATTTCTTGATGTTAATCACATGTTGCATGAAGCTCTGGCTCAAGAAAGCCGAGTGAATGAAAATAGTTCAAGTGCTAGTTTGGACAAAGATGCAAAAACATGTATAGCCGAACCAAGTGTTGGTTCGGATTGTGTTACTAGTTTAGACAATAATGCAATGACAAGTATAGCCGAACCAAGTGATGGTTTGGATTGTGTTTCTAGTTTGTACAATGATGCAAGTATAGCAAAACCAAGTGATGGTTCGGATTGTTTTACTAGTTTGGGCAATGGTACAATTGAAAATATAGCCAAACTAAATGATGGTTAGGATTTTATTGAAAGTGAAAGTGAGATATTGTTGTTATCTAAGACCAAACGACAGATCGGTAATGTGAGTATTGAAAGAGAGATTGGCAATGTCTTGCGGGATAGTGGTTGGATAGAATCCATAGTAGTCATGCGTACATATATGTTAACATTGAAATTTGGTAATCGAATCTCCAAGTCTGCAAAGACAAAGCAGAGTCGGATCGGCTGGAGACAGGGGTCGCATCGGCTAAGGAATGATCGGCTGCGAGGCCAATCGGCTAAGGTTGGATCGGACAGCGGCAGCTGATAGCCGATTCCAGGTCTGGAAGAGATGGGACCCCCTGTAAAGAATCATTCAATTCACAATCAATCAAACCTTCGGCGCATCGCCAACCTTTTCTTCAGACGAGCACTTTGTTTGGCTACGGGCTGCATCGTTTCGATCCCCAGATCTAGGTAAATGCTTGTCATTAGTGGTGTAATCGTTTGTTTCTAGTGCTTCCATCACAATGACACATTAGAATCAGGAGTTTATACTAAGCTATTTATCATATAGCGCATATAAATTAGATCCATGTTTAGATTTATCTTGCCATTGGCTAGTTCTGTTAAGAATTTGCAGCCAATAGAGCTAGATCTAAAGGTTGGCTGGTTTATATGCGGTACCCATCATCTCGAGAGATATAAATCGGCTACAACAGATCGGGTTGTTCTTTTTATACTTAATGCTGCATCATGTTTGAACTATTAAGTCGTTCTTAGAGCTATCAATGATCTGTTTGGATGGATTTATCTTGTTTAGAGACAGTGCCGGGGTTTCAGCCGGCCTTATCTGCCCTGATATGTTTCTTTTAATATATTTATTATTAGATTTGTATTAGGATTGCCTCTTATGTTAAGATCGTATTCTTGTCGGACGTTGCTAGCCGGAATCAGCCTACCATTGACAGCCGATGGCCGATTTCTAGGCTATACATCTGTCTCAAGATTGATATCTTTCTATAAGATTCATCGGAGTACTAGCCGATCTATTGTTAGCTTTCCAGTATCAGCTAGGTTATCGGTTCATATATTTATTATTCTTTGCTGTATTTGGGTTAAGCGGCTGATGTTTTCTCGGTACAGCCGATCCATTCCAGTCACTTGGCTTAAATATAGTTTAGAATAGCATATATATGTTTATGGATCCCTCAGCCGATCCAGTGGGGATCTAACTTAACACTTAATGCATATCCCATTGTTTTTCTTGTTGATTAACAGATCAAATCAACTGGCATGCCCTGCACCGAACAGGCAGCCGAGAAGGACCTGCACTAGAGTCAAGCGAGATGTCTCAGGCCGCGCGTGAGAGAGATTTCTCATCAACACGCTTCTTGGCACGCCCAGTGGGACTTTCTTTGTTGGGTCGACTCGGACGCATAGATTCAGCCGGCAAGATGGTCGACTCCAAGAGCCCCCTTGTTTCTCAGGACAACATTTTGCCTGTAAAGATGGAACAATTATCGGCTGAACAGCAAACCGAGTATAAGAAGATGGTGGAAGAGCTCCAGGCTAACTATTTGCAGTCTTTCACCCAAACAAGATCTGGGGCCATGCACCAGAAGTATAAGTTCAGCCTGAATGATACTAAGGCATCCTCCTCTGGTGACACAAAAGGCAAATAGTAGATAGAAGAGCCGACCTAGGTACAAGACGATTCGGCTGTGTATTCTCTACAACACCGGATTGATTCGGCCGTCCATCACACATTGGTCAACCAAAGTAGCATCCTGGTCAATACTCTCAATAACATGATTGCTACTGTGGTGGATGCCAAGATAGCCGACCAGCTGCAACGGGGGCCAACGTACTTTACAGATGGCCAATTTCCTGGTTACAGGACGCTGGTCACGCAGGATCGGCCAATCCCACTGATAGCACAACAAGGGCCACCGGGAGGAGCCCTCGGTCATCCAAATCCGGGCGAATCATCTATAAGGGCTGGCGGTTACTATCTTGATCGAATCGACCAGCACGCCCCATGATCGATTGCTAATATATTCAATGACAATCGGCAGTTAGAGCCAATTGATCCAGACAGACGACACAATGCCGGTGGCTGACAACTGTTCCCAGGACCACCAACACCACCGGCACCTCGGCCACCTCTTGCTGATCATCACTACCAGTACCAAGGAGGCCGTCAAGACCATCATTACAGGCCTCAGACGCCACCACCGCTATATGGGCAAGCACCCGCGCCGTACGACCCATACGAGCCGATACAGCAAGACAACCGGACATGGGCCGATTTGATCGCAGATGTCATGCGCGATCAATTCGGCCTCAAGCCGAAAGATTCAAGGAACATGTATCGGTATCCCTATCCGGAGCACTTCGAGCGGATCCCATTGCCCAACCGATATAAAATCTCAGATTTTTCAAAGTTCTCAGGGCAGGACAACGTTTCAACTTACGAGCATGTTGGCCGATTCTTGGCACAATGCGGTGAAGCATCGGCTACGGACCCTTTGAGAGTTCGATTGTTCCCTCTTTCTCTTTCAGGATCGGCCTTTACTTGGTTCTCCTCATTGCCCTACAACTCGATTCAGAGTTGGGCCGATCTTGAAAAACAATTCCACAGCTATTTCTACTCCGGCAACCACGAGATGAAGTTGTCGGACCTCACCAGCATCAGGCCAAAGCACAACGAATCAGTCCAAGACTACATCCAATGCTTTAGGGAGATGAGGAACCGATGTTACAGCCTGGTGCTGTCAGACGCCCAGTTGGGCGATTTAGCTTTTCATGGTCTGATCGCGCCAATCCAAGAGCGATTCTCTGCGCAGGACTTTGACAGCTTAGCCCACTTGGCGCAGAAGGTGACGGCCCACGAACAGCGATTCCAAGACACCAGGAAGGCCGTCAAAAATATAACTCCGGTCGTAGTTGAGTCGGACTACGGGTCCGACGACGATGACGCAGAAGTGGCGACAATGAGTGGGCCAAGAACAAGAAAGCCATCATCTGCCAATGGCTGCTGAAGACGGCTAAGGAAGAAAGGTACGACTTCGACATCACCAAGGCCGACAAGATTTTTGACTTGCTGCTCAAGGAGAAACAGATTCGGTTGCTCGAGAATCACGTGATCCGTTGGTCGAAGAATTGAAGAAAAAGAAGTATTGCAAGTGGCACAACTCCGCATCCCACGCCACCAATGACTGCAAGGTCTTCAGACAGCAAATCCAGTCAGCAATTGAGGCCGGGAAGCTGAAGTTCGCCGATTCAAGTCGGCCGATGAAAGTAGACGACAATCCTTTCCCGGTCAACACGGTCCAAGCCGGCCCTAGGCAAGCTGATCGACAGAACAGAATGGTGCACGGCTTAGTCAACACATCAATCGGGGCCAAGACAAAAGGTGACCAAATTGGATGTCACGCCGCGCCAATTAACATGGTGCGCCCAGTCATCAGATCGACCGACCGACAACCGATCCATGAACGAAGCTGACACCGTCATCAGTACCGGTCTCGGCATGAAGAAGCTTATGATGAAGTACCTCGTCGACACGACCCGAACACCCAAAGCCGACGATACGAGGTAAACCACGACAATGCCGATCCGCATTGGCATTGTGATTTTTCAGGTACTGCTGGGAATCCGGCATGAGACTTCCAACGCTGAATGATTGCCCGGCATGTAACGATTGTCGAGATGACGGGCACAGGAGCTTATCGCCTGCAAATCCAACTTGGTTCGTCGCCAGAGCCGTCCAGATAAACCAAAGGCGGCAGTCTGTCCATGATCGGCTCGGCCTGATCCATCAGGACTTCTTCATCGACAAAAACCACGATGGGAACAGCCACGACGATGAAGGGGCCGACAATGAGGAATCGGCCAAACCCCAATGGTGCCCGTCCGATCTCTTCATGAAGACGCAAAAAAGAAGGGTTCAACGGCTTAAGCGTGAAGGGAGGGAAGACGAAGTGCAGCAAATGATCCATGAACAACGCCGTCGGCTGGGCAAAATCAAAAGGAGATGGGTACCCAAAAGGAAAGCTGCCACAGATGACGAAGAGCAAACCGAGAAAAGCCCAGCCGATCAAGCCAGGAGGGCAGCCAAAGGGAAAGGCAAAATTTCTGCATCGGTTAACATGGTATTCGTGTTGCCAGCCGAGTTCGGCGCTCCTGAAGCCGATGCAGACACCGTTGAAGATGACCTGGCAAAACTAGCGATCTCACCAGACCAGGCTGTCTTCGACAAACCCGAAGGAACCGAAAATCGACACTTAAAGCCGTTGTACGTTAAAGGATTCGTCAACGGCAAGCCGATTTCCAAAATGCTAGTTGACGGGGGAGCTGCAGTCAACCTCATGCCTTACGCGACATTCGAAAGCTGGGCAAGGGAGCCGAAGATCCGATAAAACCAACATGGTGCTCAAAGACTTCGGCGGCAACCCATCGGAAACCAAGGGCGTCCTCAATGTTGAGCTGACCGTCGGCAACAAGGCCGTGCCCACAACATTCTTTGTCATTGACGGGAAGGGGTCTTACAGCCTGCTGCTCAGAAGGGACTGGATACACGCCAACTGCTGCGTCCCTTCTACAATGCATCAGAGCCTGATCCAATGGGACGGCGACAAGATCGAGATCGTACCAGCCAACAGGTCAGTTAGTGTCGTCAGTGCCGATTTGTCGCTTTGGGAAATCGAGGGCATCGATTGTTTATCCGGGAAAATCTGGCAAGCCAATTTTCTAAATGTGTCCAATTCAACGATACAGCCCATCGGAAATGACGAGCCGCAGCTGCTGCTTTGAACAAGACATGGTGGAGGGCTCGAGCGTTCTCGGCATCAGCATCGCGGACGAAGACGATGGCAAACAAGGGCAAGGTTTTACGTCGGCTGACGAACTAGAAGAAATCGACATCGGCTCTGGTGATAAGCCGAGGCCGACGTACATTAGCAAAAATCTGTCTCCTCGTTGTAGATCCCAGCTTATTGAATTATTAAAAGAATATAAAGATTGTTTTGCTTGGGAGTACTTTGAGATGCCCGGCCTCAACCGATCAATAGTGGTCCATCAGCTGCCGATTAAGGCAGGCTATCAGCCGTTCAAACAGCCTCCCAGGAGGTTTAAGGCCGATATGTACGATGCAATTAAAGCCGAAATCACTCGGCTATACGACGCGGGATTCATTCGGCCTTGCCGATACGCCGAATGGGTCTCAAACATCGTCCTGGTGTTAAAGAAAAACGGTAAACTTAGGGTGTGCATCGATTTCAGAGATCTAAACAAGGCAACCCTTAAAGACGAATACCCAATGCCGATAGCCGATCTGCTTGTCGACGCTGCTTCAGGCCATAGAATTATCAGTTTCATGGATGGCGATGTAGGGTATAACCAGATATTCATGGCCAACGAGGACATCCACAAGACCGCTTTTCGGTGTCCCGGTGCAATCGGCCTGTACGAATGGGTGGTAATGACGTTGGGCTTGAAGAATGCTGGGGCAACATATCAACGTGCCATGAATTACATCTTCCACGATTTGATCGGCTCGCTGGTAGAGATATACATTAACGACGTGGTTGTCAAGTCAAGGGAGATAGAAGGCCACATTGCCGATCTGAGACAAGTGTTACAATGGACGAGGAAGTACGGTCTGAAGATGAACCCGCTTAAGTGCGCGTTCGGCGTATCGGCCGGGCAATTCTTGGGATTTCTCGTCCATGAAAGAGGGATTGAAGTTACACCCAGGAGCGTAAATGCTATCAAGACAATTCAACCCCCGAAGGATAAAAAACAACTCCAGTCATTGATCGGCAAGATAAACTTCATCAGACAGTTCATAGCCAATCTCTCGAAAAGATGGAGCCGTTCACACCACTGTCGCGAAAGCCGATCGACGTTCACATGGGGGCGAGAAGCAAAAGCGTTAGACAACATAAAGGATTATCTAAGCTTCCCTCCAGTCTTAATGCCTCCACAAAAGGGAATACCATTCAAGCTGTACCTATCGGCCGATGACAAATCAATCGGCTCAGTCCTAATACAAGATGTCGACGGCAAAGAAAAAGCCATCTTCTATCTCAGCCGGCGGTTGCTAGACGCAGAAACGAGGTATTCACCCGTGGAGAAGTTATGTCTATGCCTCTATTTTTCATGTACAAAGTTAAGCCACTATCTGCTGTCCAACGAGTGCACGGTAATTTGCAAAGCCGATGTAGTTAAGTACATGCTATCGGCTCTAGTGCTCAAAGGAAGAATCAGAAAGTGGATCTTTGCACTAACAGAGTTCGATATGAGGTATCAGGCACCAAGGGCAGTCAAGGGGCAAGCCATAGCCGATTTCATTGTGGAACACAGAAATGACTCAATCGGCTCAGTGGAAATTATGCCTTGGACTTTGACGTTCGATGGCTCGGTTTGCACCAATGGTGTGGCATCGGCTTGGTCATTATTTCGCCCGGGGGCAAGCTTCGAGTTTTCTTTTGCCATCAGCCCCCACGCTACAAACAACCAAGACGAGTACGAAGCCGTCCTTAAAGGATTGCATCTGCTCAAGGAAGTTGAAGCCGACGCCGTCGAAATAATGGGAGACTCGTTGTTGGTCATCGGCCAATTATCGGGAGAGTATGAGTGCAAAAACAACACGGCGATGATCTATTATCGGCAATGCCGGGAATTAGTGGACGGTTTTTGGCTAGTTACTTTGAAACATATCCCCAGAGAGCGAACACGAGAGGCCAATGACTTGGCTCGGGGGCATCGGGCTATCGGCCGATGCTAAAAGAAGTCGACGTAGATGTTGCCGCCATTACGGCCGGTGATTGGAGGTTCAAAGTTTACAACTATCTCAAAAACCCCTCTCAATCGGCTACAAGGAAGCTACGATACAAGGCATTACGATACGTGTTGCTCGATGAAGACCTGTACTATCGGACGATCGACGGCGTGCTACTCAAATGCTTGGTGCCGATCAGGCTACAGTGGCCATCGGGGAAGTACATGAAGGAATCTATGGCACACACCAATCGGCCCACAAAATGAAGTGGCTACTTCGTCGAGCAGGGTATTTCGGCGACGATCTTGAAAGATTGTTTCGAGATATTACAGGGGTGCCAGATTGCGAAGTTTGGCGCCATACAATGAGCACCAACATCGGCTATGAACCCAATCATCAAGCCGTGGCCGTTCAGAGGATGGGGCATTGATATGATCGGCCAGATCAATCCACCCTCAAGCAAAGGGCATAAGTTTATCCTGGTGGCAACGAATTATTTCACAAAATGGGTGGAGGCGATTCCCCTCAGAAAAGTGGATTCTAAGGACGCAATCGAGTTTGTCAAAGAACACATCATCTACCGATTCGGCGTTCCACAAACAATAACAGACTGAGGATCTATCTTTGTATCGACGAATTTGTTCGGTTTCTTTGACGGCATTGTTAGTGATATGCACTAGAGGCAACATGGAGATGTTGGATATCACGTCAATGTTTATGTATAAATGAATAAAGTGTTATTCAGTTCCATGAAATAGACATCTTGTATTGATCAATAAGTACGTGACTTATTTATGAGACTCGATATGTATGAATCTATTTCTAAACGATCCACGATCATATGTCATATTGTTGGAACAAATATGATTCTAAGATCGGCATGTTTATTGATTGATGATCATGTCTCGTAGATCATGGGTATGGAGATACCAAATCAATAAACATGGACATATGTGTTAGAGAACACATTGTTGGATAGACCCACCATGAGACACTACGGGAATTAATGTGCCATTAGTTGGTCTCGGGTAGTGTTGGTACAAAGTCCTTAGACCTGAGATCACCATGGATTCCAACATGTGTAGTAGCCTACTTTGGGACTACCAAACGCTATTAAATGCTGGATAGTTATAAAGGTAGTTTTCGGGTTTGCTATGAAACATGTAGTGGGATGTGAGTGATCAAGATGGAATTTGCCCCTCCTTTGGAGAGATATCTCTGGGCCCCTCGAGGTAATGGATTATGGAAATGCATGGCCATGCTAAGTTGATTGAGGAGTCAATCAACGGACGGATAATCCAATACGGTTCGAGTGAATGGTTAAGCTATTGAAGGGATGGCACACATCTTGCCTATAGCTTAAGCGGTATCGTGAGGCAAAGGGATTTGTGTACACATTACAGGTTCGAGAGCCGATATTATATTCTTGTATACTATGGTGTCAATATGTGCTGCTAGGCGCCGCTATTGGACGGGTCGGTGAGTTGGACTCGAGCCGACGATCGGCTAAGTTAGACTATAGCGAAACCGAGTATACCTGAACCTACGGGTCGCACGCTTAAGGGGATAGAATAGATATTCGAGTTGGACTCGGATACGGCTCGATCGGATAGGGATCCGATCGGATAGAGTCCTATGGGCTTACGACGTGTGGGGCGGCCAACTCTATGAGATACGGATGAGATCCGATTCAAAATAGAGTCCTAATCGGCCACTAGTCCCAGTCGGCCAACTCTATATAAAGGAGGGAGGGGTGGAGAGCTGTGAGAGGTCAATTGCATCACGTGCAACGAAGTCGCCGAGATCAATCTCCACGGAAACCCTCCCCACTTTCGAGCCAAACCCTAGCCTTGCATCGCGTGCTAGCACACGGGTGTACGGCGTTCGTCCCCGGACGTGTGGATACCGGTAGAGGCGCGCTACGTTGCGCGCTCTTGATCGGCTGCGGCGGGGGCGCATCAGCGAGGCGTGAGAACGCGGCGGACGACTCGAATCGGCGATTGGCGAATCGGCTGTCTCGGGAATAGGCTACACTTGTTCGGATCGGATTGCCACGATTGGCTATTCCGCTGCACTCTACTTTAATCGGTAACGATCTATCGGCCCTTACTTGCAAGTGTTCCTGGTTTGCGCGGTAGAAAATTTTGTTTTCGGCTAGCGTAGCTTCCGCGTAACCCTTCGGTGGTATCGAGCTAATCTTGCTTAGTTCGGGTTTTAGATTGGATCTGGAACAAGTTTTGCGCACGGGTTGATTAGATCAATCGGTTTAACGGGATCGTTGAGGAGAGTTAATGGTAATTGCGTTCCTTGATAGTGTATCGGAACGGTGTAATGTGATTACGTCGAAGCAATTTCCAAATAACTCGGTTTGAGTTGGGTTCGAGATAGCGTTCCTTGATAGTGTATCGGAACGGTATAATGTGATTATACGAAGCTATCTCATAGTCCGACTTTGTTGTTGCTCGCGCCTACGCAAACCATCTCCCTTGATAGTGTATCGGGACGGCATAATATGATTATGCCGATATGGTTTCCGTAAGCGATTTCATAGATTGGATCTATGAATTTCGTGTGGTGTTGGCGCGCCGTGTGCGTACCCCTTATAGGTCGTCTCGATGCCGTAGCTGCGATAGGTAGAAAACGTTTCTACGCCTAACTTGTTTTTGCGAGAGAATGCTTTGAGATGGTATGGCCCTATTGTATGTATGAGATGTATGAGATGCATGTGATGCATGTAATATTCTTTCATATGTGCAATCCCGTAATATTCTTTCATACGTGCAATGCTTGTAATATTCTTTCACGACTGCGAGTCGATGTAATCTTCAATTAGAGCTTCTATAGTAGTAGCTTAGTTTGAAGATATCAAGCATTCGACACTTGGAATATGGTGCCGAAGATGGAGATCCTCGGCGCCGACATGGAGATGGAGATCACCATGTGATGGGGGCCATACTATTTCATTATATGCTATTCTTCTTGATTTCATATGTGATATGTTTGTTTGATAGGATAGCATCCCTCTCAAAATTAAGTAGTAATGATGCCCTTCCAAATGTTGCACCCGTCACCGTTATGCTCGTCAATGGTGGGTCTGCCAAAGCGAGTGCCATTCTCTATCATAACACGAGGGGTATATGTCGGACATATACATGCGGGAGCATTTGGTTTACTTAACAAGGCTATCAAAACAGTTTTGGGCCTTGGGGCATAGGTTGGCGCCGGGGCATGGAGATGCCACACCAACAACAAGAGTCACATAGAGATGTGATTAGCAAGGTGTTGCTTACCGATGTTACTAATTTTCTAGCGGTGATGCCAAAGCTCACTAGAAAATTAATTAACATGTGGATCTTGACCCAATACGTAACCTAGAGGAAGGTGGAAAATACGTAATGGGAGTCTAATGTTAAATTGTTTAACAATAGACATAGCATAAACATTGTGCTAAACTTTGCTTTTTGTTGTAGAATAAATGGCGGCTAATACTACACCCAGTACCTTTAATTTGCGATCTATTCTCGAAAAGGAAAAATTAAATGGAACAAACTTTATGGATTGGTATCGCAACTTGAGAATTGTTCTCAAGCAAGAGCGTAAGGAGTACGTTCTTGAAGTACCCTATCCCGAGGATTTGCCAACTAATGCCACCGCAACGCACGGAGGGCTTATGAGAAGCACACTAATGATGCCCTAGATATAAGCTGTCTCATGCTTGCTACAATGTCCCCGAGCTTCGAAGCAATATGAGAGCAGCGATGCTCACACTATTATTCGGGGACTGCGTGGCATGTTTGAGAACCAAGCTCGGGCCGAGAGGTTCAACACCTCAAAGTCCTTGTTTGCGTGCGAGCTTGTTGAGGGAATCCCGTCGATCCGCATGTGATAAAGATGATTGGCTACATTGAGAGTCCGGAAAAGCGGGTTTTCCCTTAGCCAAGAGTTGGCTACGATGTGATTCTCCAGTCGCTCCCTCCGAGCTTCGAGCCATTCATATTAAATTATCACATGAACAATATGGATAGGACCTTGGCTGAATTGCATGGGATGCTAAAGACAGTGAGGAGAGTATCCAGAAAAACGGTCATCATGTGATGATGATGCGAAGGCTAAGCGCAAACCACTGTCAAGAAACTTTGCACCAAGAGAAAGTTAACTCCCGATGAGATCGCGAGTGCCTCTAATGCAAAGAAGGGCAAGAAGGGTCGGCGGCATCGGATGCCGTTTGCTTCTACGCAAGGAGACAGGCCCTGGAAAAGGAACTGCAAGAAGTACATGGAGGATCTCAAGAAGAAGCAAAGTACGACTTACGCCGGTATTAATGTTATAGACATTAATCTTGCTACTTCACCTACCGACTCTTGGGTATTTGATACCGGATCAGTAGCTCATATTTGCAAATCGTTGCGGGAATGAGAAGAAGTAGAGGATTGAGAAGGGGCGAGGTGAACTGCGCGTCGGCAATGGAGCAAGCGTTGCTACGTTCTTGTCGGCACGGTACCACTTCATCTACCTTCAGGATTAGTTTTGGAATTGAATAATTGTTATTGTGTTCCAACACTATGTCAAAACATTTTTTCCGCTTCATGTTTGCAAGCGGAAGGATATGATTTTAGATCAATGAACAATGGTTGTTCAATATATCTCGAGATATGTTCTATTTTCATGCTCCATTGGTGAATGGATTATACGTTTTGAATCTTGAAGCGTCTCCCATCTATAACATTAATACGAAAGACAACTCTCTAATGATATAAACCCCACGTTTATCCGGCATTGTCGCTTAGGCCATATAAATAAGAAACGCATGGAGAAGCTCCATAAGGATGGATTGCTTCACTCTTTTGATTTTGAATCATTTGAGACATGTGAGTCTTGTTTACTTGGTAAGATGACAAAGGCACCTTTCACGGGACACGGTGAAAGAGCAAGTGACTTGTTGGCACTCGTACATACCGATGTATGTGGACCAATGAGCTCGACGGCTAGAGGTGGTTATCAGTACTTCATTACCTTTACCGATGACTTTAGTAGATATGGTTATATCTACTTGATGAGGCATAAGTCCGAATCCTTTGAAAAGTTCAAAGAATTCCAGAATGAAGTACAGAATCATTTAGGGAAAACAATCAAGTTTCTACGATCGGATCGTGGAGGGAATACTTGAGCCAAGAGTTTGGTAATCATCGAAAGATTGTGGAATTGTTCCACGAGTTAACTCCGCCGGAACTCCACAATGGAACGGAGTGTCCGAACGGAGAAATCGCACCTTGTTGGACATGGTGCGGTCGATGATGAGCCAAAGTGATCTTCCGTTATCTTTCGGGGATATGCTCTTGAAACAGCTGCGCTCACACTAAATAGAGTTCCATCTAAGTCGGTTGAAAAGACACCATATGAGATATGGACAGGGCAACCCCCTAGTTTGTCTTTTCTCAAAATATGGGGATGCGAAGCTTATGTAAAACGTTTACGAGTCGACAAGCTCACACCCAAATCGACAAGTGCTTCTTTGTGGGATATCCTAAGGAAACTAAGGGATATTACTTTTATAATCGGGAACAAGGCAAAGTGTTTGTCGCCCGACACGGTGTCTTCTTAGAGAAAGAGTTTCTTTCAAGAAGGGTTAGTGGGAGCAGGGTGCATCTTGAAGAAGTTCAAGAAACACCGAGAAAATGTTTTGCGACCACGAGAACCACACGGAGGTGCAAAGTGTTGCGCCACCGGTTGTAGATACATCGCCCACGGAGGTACGAAAGATCACGTCGGTGCACGCAGTACACAGTGCGGAACAACGTGATATATTGTTGTTGGACAACAATGAACCTAAGACCTATGAGGAAGCGATGGTGGGACCCGATTCCAACAAGTGGCTTGGAGCCATGAAATCCGAAATAGAATCCATGTACGACAATCAAGTTTGGAACTTGGTTGATCCACTGATGGTGTCAAAACCATTGAGTGTAAATGGGTTTTTAAGAAAAGGCCGATATGGATGGAAATGTTCACATCTATAAGGCGCGATTGGTGGCGAAAGGTTTTAAACAGATTCAAGGAGTTGATTATGATGAAACCTTCTCGCCCGTCGCAATGCTTAAATCTATTCGGATTATGCTAGCGATTGCTGCATATTTCGATTATGAGATATGGCGATGGATGTCAAAACGGCTTTCCTGAATGGAAACCTAAGCGAGGATGTATACATGATACAACCTCGGGGTTTTGTCGATCCAGAATCGCTGGAAAGATATGCAAGCTACGAAATCCATTTATGGATTGAAGCAAGCATCTCGGAGTTGGAATATTCGTTTTGATGAAGTAATCAAAGGGTTTGGTTTCATCAAAAATGAAGAAGAGGCCTGTGTTTACAAAAAGGTCGGTGGGAACGCAATTGTATTTCTAATCTTATATGTGGATGACATATTACTGATTGGAAATGATATCCCTATGCTTGAATCCGTCAAGTCTTCATTGAAAAATAGTTTTTCCATGAAAGACTTAGGGGAGGCAACATATATATTGGGCATTCGGATCTATAGAGATAGATCCAAGAGGCTAATTGGATTAAGCCAAAGTACATACATTGACAAGGTGTTGAAAAGGTTCAACATGCATGATTCCAAGAAAGGTTTCTTGCCTATGTCACATGGCATCAATCTTAGCAAGAATCGGTGTCCTCGGACACATGATGAGCGGAATAAGATGGGTATGGTTCCATATGCTTCGGCAATTGGATCCATCATGTATGCCATGCTTTGTACACGCCCGGATGTCTCGTACGCTTTGAGTGCTACGAGCAGATACCGTCGGATCCAGGTGAAGGTCAGCTGGATGCCGTAAAGAATATCCTTAAGTACTTGAGAAGAACTAAGGATATGTTCCTAGTCTATGGAGGTGAAGAAGAGCTCGTTGTAAGTGGTTACACCGATGCTAGCTTCCAAACGGACAAGGATGATTATAGATCGCAATGCGGGTTCGTGTTCGCCTCAACGGAGCGCGGTCGGTGGAAGAGTTCCAAGCGGGATACTGTTGCTGATTCTACAACGGAGGCCGAGTACATTGCTGCTTCGGAAGCTGCAAAGGAGGCTGTTTGGATCAAGAAATTCGTTTCGAGCTTGGTGTGATGACTAGTACGACTGGTCCAATGTCTCTCTATTGTGACAATAGTGGAGCCATTGCGCAAGCCAAGGAGCCGAGGTCACATCGAAGTCCAAACACATACTTCGGCGATATCATCTCATCCGCGAGATTGTGGACAGAGGTGATGTCAAGATATGCAAAGTGCACACGGATCTCAACATAGCCGATCCGCGACAAAACCTCTCCCTCGGCCGAAGCATGAGGCGCACACAAAGCAATGGGTATTAGATACTTACATGATTGACTCTAGTGCAAGTGGGAGATTGTTAGTGATATGCACTAGAGGCAACATGGAGATGTTGGATATCACGTCAATGTTTATGTATAAATGAATAAAGTGTTATTCGGTTCCATGAAATAGACATCTTGTATTGATCAATAAGTACGTGACTTATTTATGAGACTCGATATGTATGAATCTATTTCTAAACGATCCCGATCATATGTCATATTGTTGGAACAAATATGATTCTAAGATCGGCATGTTTATTGATTGATGATCATGTCTCGTAGATCATGGGTATGGAGATACCAAATCAATAAACATGGACATATGTGTTAGAGAACACATTGTTGGATAGACCCACCATGAGACACTACGGAATTAATGTGCCATTAGTTGGTCTCGGGTAGTGTTGGTACAAAGTCCTTAGACACTGAGATCACCATGGATTCCAACATGTGTAGTAGCCTACTTTGGGACTACCAAACGCTATTCCGTGCTGGATAGTTATAAAGGTAGTTTTCGGGTTTGCTATGAAACATGTAGTGGGATGTGAGTGATCAAGATGGAATTTGCCCCTCCTTTGGAGAGATATCTCTGGGCCCCTCGAGGTAATGGATTATGGAAATGCATGGCCATGCTAAGTTGATTGAGGAGTCAATCAACAGACGATAATCCAATACGGTTCGAGTGAATGGTTAAGCTATTGAAGGGATGGCACACATCTTGCCTATAGCTTAGCGGTATCGTGAGGCAAAGGGATTTGTGTACACATTACAGGTTCGAGCCGATATTATATTCTTGTATACTATGGTGTCAATATGTGCTGCTAGGCGCCGCTGTGACAAGTCGGTGAGTTGGACTCGAGCCGACGATCGGCTAAGTTAGACTATAGCCGAAACCGAGTATACCTGAACCCTGTGGTCGCACGCTTAAGGGGATAGAATAGATATTCGAGTTGGACTCGGATACGGCTCGATCGGATAGGGATCCGATCGGATAGAGTCCTATGGGCTTACGACGTGTGGGGCGGCCAACTCTATGAGATACGGATGAGATCCGATTCAAAAAAGAGTCCTAATCGGCCACTAGTCCCGTCGGCCAACTCTATATAAAGGAGGGAGGGGTGGAGAGCTGTGAGAGGTCAATTGCATCACGTGCAACGAAGTCGCCGAGATCAATCTCCACGGAAACCCTCCCCACTTTCGAGCCAAACCCTAGCCTTGCATCGCGTGCTAGCACACGGGTGTACGGCCGTTCTGTCCCCGGACGTGTGGATACCGGTAGAGGCGCTGCTACGTTGCGCGCTCTTGATCGGCTGCGGTCGGGCGCATCAGAGCGAGGCGTGAGAACGCGGCCGGACGACTCGAATCGGCTGATTGGCGAATCAGCTGTCTCCGGGAATAGGCTACACTGTTCCGGATCGGATTGCCCCGATTGGCTATTCCGCGCACTCTACTTTAATCGGTAACGATCTATCGGCCCTTACTTGCAAGTGTTCCTGGTTTGCGCGGTAGAAAATTTTGTTTTCGGCTAGCGTAGCTTCCGCGTAACCCTTCAGGCATGGGGATCAAGCTACTTAATTCTTCGTCGTACTACGCACAAGCCAACGGGCAAGCCGAGGCCTCAAACAAAAGTTTGATCAAGCTGATTAAAAGAAAGATCTCTGAGTATCCTAAGCAATGGCACAACCGATTAGCCGAGTCACTGTGGGCGTATCGGATGGCATGCCACGGGTCAATCCAAGTCCCTCCATACAAACTGGTCTATGGACATGAAGCAGTGCTGCCATGGGAAAGTGTCATCGGCTCAAGGCGTATTCAGCTACGGGATCAACTCACGGTCGACGATTATTATCACCGATGGTGGACGAATCGGAAAATCTGGTTTTATCTAGGATGAGGGCCTTGGAAAAAGTCACAAAAGATAAAGAACGAGTAGCCGAGACATTATAATAAGAAGATGGTGCCTAAATCTTTTGAAGAAGGCGAGCTCGTTTGGAAACTTATACTGCCGATCGGATCTAGAGACAACAAGTTCGGCAAATGGTCACCAATTGGGAAGGGCCTTTCAAGATCCACAAATGCGTCTCTAAAGGAGCTTACATGCTAAAAGGATTTGGATGAAGAGATATTTGGAAGGGCTCTTAATGGAAAATATTTAAAGAAATATTACCCAAGCGTGTAGATCAACTCGTGATTCGGCTATGGTTACTTCAGCCGATTTACGATAGCCGATGTCTTACATTTACGAGGCATCGCCTTTAGGCATTTTTACGCAACATTTTTTGCTGTGTCCTACGATCGGCTCATGATTGGCCGATGGGGACGGCCAGGATGCATGAACGGCTCGAACTCACAATTTTGTCGACACCGAAGCTATCAACAAAACTTGGGGGGCATATACGTACACAAGCCGATCGCAAAATCGGGTCGATTGTAATGCAAATATCTGAAGAAATGTTACCCCAGTGTTTGGGTCGATGGTTGAGTCGGTGTGACAATCACCGATTTTTATTCATAATCGGCGCAAAGCCGTTTTTGATTACATATCTCCTAGGTAATCTCTGATGGCCGCCATAGCTCGGTTGACGGTCTCCGGAGACTCCATCTCTAAAGCATCCAAGATCAAATACTCTAGCCTAGTGACCCTTACGTCGGTGGTTGTGATCAACAGTTCATTGGCAGGTCGCGTTCGCCTTGCTTCCAGCCTGTCGAGACACGTGAGTGCTGAAGACGCCAAAGGAATAGCGGCCGGAACACTACCGAGGTTGATTGGAGGCCGGGCCGCCAGATGACGAGCATCCTGTTCCCTGAAGCGCTGCAAGATGAACCTCACTTGTCGATCTTGGCTAGCCGTCAGTTCATACGGGGTGTCCATGATCGCTAGGATCACCCGTAGGGGATGGAGCGGCTGCAAAAAGATTAACTCCTGAGTACTTAGAGAAAAGAAATGGTGAGGATGGATGGGTTGGAAAATCACCTGGTTCACCGATGAGCTTGAGGATGCCATGAGGGGTCTCGCTGAGAGCTCGGAAATCTAGATGTTGTACACCTGGAGAGTGAGTTTCTTCTTTGGCTGTGAGTTATTCGGGAAGGCCTGAAGGGGTCCATTCATAGAAAGAAAAGATGCGGTTTCGGATGTGAAAGGTCACTGCTGATATGAAAGTCGAAGAGGTCATCATTAAAGGCGTTGGGAATTGTTGAATGGTTGGTGACTACTCAAGACTGGATACCCATCGTTCAGAACTCACAGGTTCTTGAAATACAGATTCGGATGAGTCAGACTATGGAACCAAATCAGCGGTGCATTCGGATATTATCGACCGATAGCCAATGAGACCGATGTTCAAGCCCTAACACTAACGGTCGTGGTGTAGTCTCGGAATCGGCGACACGAAACGATACGAGCGGCTAGAGCCGATTTCAACATGAGCAAGTCAAGACGCCACGCATGGCTGAAAGCCGATCTTATCTACAAGTACAGCCGATCTTATCTACGAACACAGTGGCAGAAGATCGATAAATTATGTCACACGATTCGAAGCCAAATACAAACACGAGTAAAATGATCGTCCAATCCCATCACAGAAGCATGACAAGTACAATATAGAAGCGTTAGCCGATTTCAGAATATCGGAATATTACAACCTCATTTTTTCAAAAAATCGGCTATGGCCGACAACGCCTTCCGCCTAATTTGGTCTTTTTCTTTGATGGCCCTAACGTCGTCGCCCTCAGACCCCACCACCGGTCGGACGCTCCTCACCAGGTTGTGCAGATGTGCCACGGCCGCCTTGATGCCCTGGCGTTCAGCTTCGATCTCGGTCGGCAAGCCAGCCATGTACTCCTTGTGGACATCGATCTCGTTCGTGACTTGGACGAGATCGGCTATCAGCTGATCTTGACGAGTGAAGAGCTGCTCGAGCTTGGCCGCTGGCTCGGTCTTCAGGCGGTTGAAGGCGGCCTTCCGACTCTCGATGGCGCCCTTGATTGACTGGATGATGGCCGACCACGCTTGGCTCTCACGGCGATCGATTATCCGCTGCCGTGCCCGCTCATACTTGAACTGATGGGCTTCCATGAAGGTCGCCGGCACAATGGCTTCAGCTAGGGCTTCCGGCAGCTGGTCTTGGATATCTCTGAGTCACGCGCATATCGAGCCGCTGTCAACCACCAGCGCGTCCAGCGAGGCTTCCAACCGATTGCCGATGTCGGCTAAGGTGGCCCTCAGGTCCTCAGCCGGCATCACCAACGCCTCCTCGCCGATGTCGCCGGACTCCTCGAACTCCGACAAATCAAAGTTGAGGAGGTCGGCTATGTTATGCAACAAAGAAGAAGATGATCAAGAAGATATTAAGCTGACAAAACCAATCATCAAATTTAGTTCGCTTACCGTTGGCACCGGGGTTGGAGCAGTTGGCTCGGCTGGATCGTTGCCCCTGGCCGTCAGGGCCTCTTCGTCGGCGTTGTCGCCACCGCCCCTGACAGGCGCAGCATGCTCACTGGACGCCTGGGGGGCAGCCGATGGAGACCGCAGGGGCTGCAAAAGAAAGAGTTAGCAGACA
Source organism: Oryza australiensis (assembly GCA_019925245.2). Taxonomy (NCBI): domain Eukaryota; kingdom Viridiplantae; phylum Streptophyta; class Magnoliopsida; order Poales; family Poaceae; genus Oryza; species Oryza australiensis. The sequence continues at coordinate 1,051,539 of JAIFGZ020000507.1, forward strand.
AGTCGATTGATTACTACAAGTCAAGTAGCAGAGGATGATTACCGATGGCGCGGGGCGTGAAGTGCGACCGGCCAATTTCTTGACCTGAAAGGAATGGTTCGATCAGATACAAGTGATCATCATGAAGCCAAATCTGGTGAAGTGAAGGCTTATCGACCCGACGTTTTCTTTGGGGGACTTTTGGTGGCGGGACGTCGGCTGGGTGATGACCGACTCGGGACTCGAAATCCGGGTTCGGCCGCGCCCCAACAGCCGTCGGCACTTCCTTGCTGGAGACGGTGTCGAGGAACTGCGCGACGGCCGGATCCAAAGGGGGGAGGCTATCGGCTGGCGCTGCCGGTTTTGTCTTTTTTAGCCTCTTGGGGGTAGGCGCGGCCGACGACCGTGGTGGTGGTGCAGCCTTTCTCTTCTGTACGATCGGCTGACGCATCTGCCCTCGCAGCAGCGACGCCAGCTTCGGCGCCCTCAGCCGATGGCCGACGGAGCAAGGCCACCCCCGGGCAGAACACCTAAACGGTATTCAATGGGGCGACCGAAATCGCTCACCGTCGGCTTCTCCGCCTCCGTCTCCTGTAGACCAAGGGGCAAATGTTAGTTGGCTATGTCACCGATGATGAGAAGAAGAAAATCAGTTGGGACTTAAAGCTTACCGAGGGGATCTCTTCGGGCGGGAAGGTCGACATAATGGAACGACCACCGATGGAAGATGTGGCGCTTGATTTCAGCCCACCAGCGGTCGTAAGCGGCGCTTTTCTTCAGCGCCAATGTCATCACGTCGACGTCACCGAGGGGAGGGCCGGCTATATTCAGCAGCCGATCCATTATCAGGTCTTGGCTGACCACTCCTCTCGTTTCAATCTTGTCGGCATAGAAGAAGCCAATGGGCAGCTGCCCGAGACCGAACTGCCTCGCTGCCGATACCGGGTAGTAGAACTCGTAACTCTTGGGCACTGATCGGCCCTGATGGATCCCGGTCGGCAGGATGTAGGGGGATAAAGTGGCGGTGAATAGCTCCCTGCATCTCGGGTTGTCGGCTATGTTGACATCGTCCCAATTGAAGTCGGCCGGCAACTCGAACTACCTCCGGTCCCGGTAGAAATACCAGGCACGGTTCTCATGAGACAACCCATCTTAGAGGGCTATAAACCATTCGGCTAGCAGTTCGGCTGATTGCTTTGAGCATGCGTGGGCGGCCGCTGCTTTCCGTAGCTCATGCACCTCCTGGTGGTGATCTGGTTGCCGTTGTCATCTTCAATCGGCTCCAGCCTTGGGAATTCAGCTGCTGTCAGAGGGAGCTGACCGGCTATCTTTTGCGTTGCCAGCACTAACAGATCTGAAGGAACCACCAGGGGCCGCCAATGGTGATGGGAGTGTCGACGGCTATCTTTGCGGCGGCCTGGTGCAACGTCTGATACAAGTAGCCGAGGAGGTACTTCCCGAGCGCAAGTTTGCTCCCATCGGCTAGAACTTCAGCTACAACCTGCCAGTTGGCGGTCGGCCCACAGCTCGATCCGCAGAACACAAACTTTTCGAGCCACATCATTAGGAATGCAGTGTGCTCCCTGTGGCCGACTATCCTGTTCCTCATGTTTTGGGCAATGAAGCCGCTCCACCCGCCGATGGCCTTGGTTTTGAACTGATGTTGGCCTTTTCGGTTCAAGGTGCTGGGGTCAGCCGACGATTCGATGTCCAGCCCAGTTGTCATGTACATGTCGGCCAATGTGATAGTCATCGGCCCTTGCCAGAAGATGAAGGCATTGAAACTGTCGTTCCAGAAATAAGTTGCAGCCGATAAGAGCGGCTCGTCTTTTTCCATGCCGACAATGGACAGTTCCAGGCACTGGGCGATCCCAGTTTCTTCCCACTGAGTGTACTTGGCCAATTGCACCCTCTTGTACCACTCGACCCCGGCTGCATCGGTGGTCGGCCAGGATTTGAATGTTCCATTCCAGTGGGTGAGGGACGGCTTAGCGGTATTAAAAGGGATCCAGTTGGTTTCGGCTATGATTATATCGGCTGGATCCGTGTTGCCGATAGGGCCGAGAAAGTACTTTTCCGCTTGTGTCAGGTTGGGGATAAATATTTGGTGTGACAGGTGCTATAGGTAAAAGAAAAAGGGGCACTAATCAAGAACGGTTGCACATTACAGTTCAAAGAGGGGAAAAATACTAATTGGTGAAAATAAAGGAAAGTGCTACTCAAAGAATGGCCGGACGTAATATCGATGCAACATGGTTGGAGAAGTAAATCTGGATGAAAAAAGGAGTTAGGGATTGGAAAGGAGTACCTCGGGGAACTCGATCACGATGGCGGTCGGAACGGCAGCGGCGGTTGGCCCAGCGGCTATGGCTGGCATAGCGGTGGTGGCTGGAGCGACTGAGGAACTCGATGCAGCGACGGTGGAGGCCATCGGAATGCTCGGGGGTGAAGATGGATCTGAAGAACGCGATGGAGTTCGACGGGCGTCGGTGAAATCGCCGGAGGAGACAGAAGGCAAGAGGCTTGTTTGCGAAGGAGGCTGAGTGCGCTGTGAAGGCGTGGGCGGCTCGGCCGAAGGGAGTGGGTATTTAAAGAGCACTTGGGAAGAAGCCGAAGTGGTCTAGGTCAAGAAAGAAGCGAGAGTTTGAACAGGAAAGCAAATCCGCAACACTTCGTATCATGGACTTCGGGGGCATGTGTTAACACTGAAATTTGGTAATCAAATCTCCAAGTCTGCAAAGACAAAGCAGAGTCGGATCGGCTGGAGACAGGGGTCGCATCGGCTAAAGAATGATTGGCTGCGAGGCCAATCGGCTATGGTTGGATCGGACAGGGGCAGCCGATAGCCGATTCTAGGTCTGGAAGGGATGAGACCCCCTGTAAAGAATCATTCAATTCACAATCAATCAAACCTTCGACACATCACCAACCTTTTCTTCAGACGAGCACTTTGTTTGGCTACGGGCTGCATCGTTTCAATCCCCAGATCTAGGTAAATGCTTGTCATTAGTGGTGTAATCTTTTGTTTCTACTGCTTCCATCGCAATGACACATTAAAATCAGGAGTTTATACTGCGCTATTTATCATATAGCGCATATAAATTAGATCAATGTTTAGATCTATCTTGCCATTGGCTAGTTCTGTCAAGAATTTGCAGCCAATAGAGCTAGATCTAAAGGTTGGCTGGTTTATATGCGGTATCCACCGTCTTGAGAGATATAAATTGGCTACAACAGATCAGGTTGTTCTTTTTATACTTAATGCTGCATCATGTTTGAACTATTAAGTCGTTCTTAGACCTATCAATGATCTGTTTGGATGGATATATTGTTTAGAGACAGTGCTGGGGTTTCAGCCGGCCTTATCTGCCCTGATATGTTTCTTTTAATATATTTATTATTAGATTTGTATTAGGACTGCCTCTTATGTTAAGATCGCATTCTTGTCGGATGTTGCTAGCCGAAATCGGCCTACCATTGACAGCTGATGGCTGATTTCTAGGCTATACATCTGTCTCAAGATTGATATCTTTCTATAAGTTTCATCGGAGTACTAGCCGATCTATTGTTAGCTTTCCAGTATCGGCTAGGTTATCGATTCATATATTTATTATTCTTTGTTGTATTTGGGTTAAGCGGCTGATGTTGTCTTGGTACAGCCGATCCATTCCAGTCACTTGGCTTAAATATAGTTTAGAATAGCATATATATGTTTATGGATTCCCTCAGCCGATCCAGTGGGGATCTAACTTAACACTTAATGCATATCCCATTGTTTTTCTTGTTGATTTACACATCAAATCAACTGGCACGCCCTGCACCGAACAGGCAGCCGAGAAGGACCTGCACTGGAGTCAAGCAGATCTCCCAGGCCAGCGCGTGAGAGAGATTTCTCATCAACAATATAAGAGGTCGTATTCTGAGCACGTAGATTCGGTCCCATACCGCAAGGATTTGAGGTTCCTAACTTCACAAAATTCAATGGTTAGAATTCTAGAACAACTACGAAGCCTATTGGCCAATTTATTAATCAATGTAGAGAGGCCAGTGTAGGGGATATCACCACAGGGTAGCCCACACAAAGGAAAAGAAGACCGGCTGGAGCGGACCGATGGACCTCAGGCCGGGGTCGGCAGCCCGACCTCATGCTAGGTCGGACATCCCAACCCTTGCCCCTGGGTCCAACCCTAGTGCGCTCCTCTCGACCTCAACTCTTTGCCCCGACCCTAAAAGGGAAACCCCATCCTTGGGAGAAAGGCTTTTTTGATAAGCCTTGTGGACAGGACAAACAGGAGACCACCCGATAGGGAACAACATTATCTGACAGCACTGCGCATAGTGCGCTGTGCAGACGACAGATCCCGAGGAAAGGCAGCGCACAAGATGCCCATGGCGAACAGAGTCCAAGGCAATTTGGTTACACTTTTCAGGAGATTTCTGTATTGGCTTTTTACTTTATGACCAAACTTTCTTGAGCCCCAAGTCCTCTTTGTAACTGTCCCCTTGGACTATAAAAGGGATGGCAGGATGTTCGGGCTAGGGGGCTTGGCGGTGCACTTAGTTCGCTATGGGTTCAGTTTGGTTTCATCTTGTAAACTTTGATCATACTCCACCCCAACAAAGAACACTGGACGTAGGTCTATTATCCTCCGGGAGGGCTGAACCGATATAAAAATCCCTTTGTCTCTTGGCTGGCCTAGTGCTTGAGTCGACCATTAGATGCATCGGTGAGATGCCCCGAGCACTCTTTCACCTCCTTGAGTAACCCCCTCGAAGGACTACCGACCATCCCGTTGACAGCCGGAAGCGATGATTTGCTGAATTTGAAGTTATTTCCTCTTTATTTGTCGAGCTTTGCATCTACATTGTTTAGTTTACTTGCTCCTAATTCAATTTTTACTTGGTCAAAAATGGAGCGTGAGTTTCATGATCATTTTGGAAATGTGAGCTCAATAGGGCAAAGACCAATTGATGATCTATTGGTCACTTGTGAAACTATTTTGGTTATACCTATAGATAAGACCGGAATTGTTCATGATCCTCTCCCTATTGCTCCTATAGACTTTGACAACAAGAGAGTGTTGATTCGGCCTACTCAAACCTAGTTCACAAGAGGGAAGTGTTATTATTGGGGATCCTCAGCCCGAGATGATTAGGTTTTATAATACAAAGGCCAAAGATTCAAAAGTTAATAATGCGGAGTCATCTAGTAGTTCCAACAAGATTAAAAAGTTGAAGCGTACTTTCGAGATGCTTATGGCTAAATACAATAAATGATTGGCTGGTCTGATTTGATAGTCAGGCTAATGATATGGAAAAACTAAGATCACCTCCTAGGAAGAGATTTGGTCAAATGCCAAAGCAATCGGGGCAACCAACGATGTCAATTCCATACAAACCTCTTGTTGTAACGCCATTGTACCCATATCCGTTTGGTTATCCTTTTTTATACTACATGCCGTGGATGCCTCAACCACCTATGCCGTTTCACCAAGGATAGAAGGAATCACCAAGGTCAGTGCTAACTCAATCATCTAACTCTAGTCAAGACCGTTTCCCACAAAAGAATCGGTCTGGTGGATCAAAGATGAAAAAAGTGAAGAAGGTGTGGGTGAGGAAAGAAACTAAAGCTTCGGAGGTCGTTGCTATCAAGGTGGAGTCCTAAGATGTCAAACTACCTACTGGAGATGCGACGAAGAGGCTATAAGCAAACAAGACCGAAGCCGGCGCCGTGATTGTCGATAGAGGTAGTCTGAGCGGACAATCTAGCTAGTCCGACCGCTACTCAAGACCGGTGTGACTGACGTCATCCAGAAGCAAAGGAAGCAAAGTGGCTTAAGGCCAGTCTAACCGGACCTCTATGCTGGTCTAACCGACTGTCTTTGTCCGATCTAACCAGGCTCCAGGGCCGGTTTGACCGAGGGACACCATAGACGAATGGGAAACTTGACGGCAACACAGGAGGTTCTAGTTTGACTAAAAATATCAAAAATCATCATTTAGCATCTGGAACACAATCAAAGCTGGTTATGTTCCGGCTTATCCCATTGTCAAATGAGGAGGCTATAACATCTTCAGGCCAAAGATCAAAAGGAGTAAAAGGCCGAATACATGAGGACCAAACATGCAACAATTTAGAGCCTCGAGCAGTACATAAGCAAGTATGGAGGACCAAGGTGGTAAAAGTTGAGAGACCGATGATTTCCCAAAGGAGTGATAAATCCAATTTGATGAGAGATGAACCATCGGTCATTAGAGATAGGTCTCCTCCATAGGATGCCATTGACAGTAATATGGTGTTTATCTGGCCTTCAAAATTGTGCAATCAAGAAAGCCGATTTTGCTCAGGGTGCAGTACATTAATATGCTTCTAAGGAACCAAGAGAGACGAACAATGATGAGTACAATATCACATCTTTGAGCCACTACTTGTTGGATGCTAAGGTAAGGTATGTGTATATTGTGTTCATAATTATATTATTCCTATGCCATGTTAGAACATTGCTTGCTATCTAGTACATGTGTTTTTGCTGATCAAATTGATATTACACACATGTTGCAAAGGCCAATTCTGATTGGTAGAATTGGCGAATTGGCATATAGTTTATTGGAAGTTTGATTTGGCTCATGAGTCTTTGATACTTATGAAAAGCCAAATCATATATGTTTTTATGGATCACCATATAAGATATCGATTTCATAATCATTGCACCATGAAAGTTTTGCTTCTTAGTAATTCGGCTTGTGCGAATTGCCAATGTGCTAGTTTTGCTTCATTATAGAGATGTTGTTTTTGTAACATTGGCCCTATTAGAATAATTTGCATCTGCTTGAGCTGCTTACTTACATTTGTTGTTTATTGGAATCCATGCGTACGAGACATATGACTTTGGTGATTCACTACTAATCATACTTCAGGTGGCTAGGAGTTTTTTATGCCTTGATAATTTTTGTTTCAGTAGCCACTTGAGTTAGTATTCATGACATACTAGTTGGATGTTACAATTTTTCATACATCTAGACGGAAGGATATTTTGTCCAATAATTTGACACACCAAGCATATGGTTATCAAGATAGGAGAATCAAATTTTGTACTCGTGACATCCCTAAAATTTACACTTTTAAAAATGTCTAACTTAACGTAGAAAATTTGTGCCAAGATCTTTGTTTGTTCAATTTCAAAAATTTAAGTTCTTTTGATTTTCACTTGCATCATTTATTTTATTTCCCTTATTTTAATTTAAAAATTCTAATTCTATTAATTCATTATTCTTTATTTTTGAAAAATCTCAATTTAACATTTTTATTCAAAGGAAATTTCCAAAAATATAGTATAATCAATTTTCAACCTTAGATAAATTTCCTTTTACTTTTTCCCCAAAATTTTCTTTATTTTTTATTTTTCTTTCCTTTTCTTTTTCTTTTATTTTTTCCCATTTCTCCTTTTCCCTTTTCTCCCTCTTCTTCCTCGCCAGACGAACGGCGCCGCCTCCGGTTCAAGCCACGGCGCGTGGGGCGCGCGGCCCTCGCCCACCGGAGCAACAACCGACCTCCATCGTCATCCTTTTGCTCAAAGTGGAAACACACGATTGGAATGAGTTCGTCATCGCACAACCGCCATTGCCGAACCGTCTCGCGCCACCGCCATTGCCGCACACGCAAACCGACCTCGAGATCTCTATAAATTGAGCATGCCAAGCTAAAATTCCCATACCAATCTTCTTCCTCACTTTCTCCTCTACCTTCCCCGGGTTTTTCCAAATTTTTACACCTCAAATTGCTGTCAAAAAGCAAGAAATCCGAAGAACCGTAATTCAGCCGCCTGCACCAATTTACAAAAATTCGTCATCCTCGGTTGGTTTCTCGCCAAATTGAAGGTACCATTGTGTTCCTCTTGTCAAGAAATTTACTTTCTCAAACTTTCCCGAGCCCAAACTCCACTGAAGACCCGTCGCCGACGAGCCGCCGCACCTCCCTGTTTTGGCCGCCACCATGCGCACGCCGCTAGCCCCCCGCGCCATTCCGGCCAAACCACCGCTTTAGCTAGCTTCCTAGCACAATAAGGATGCTCCCAAGCTTGTCGTCTTGGCCGTGTGCCGTCGTCGGACTATCGCCACGACGAGCGCGCGCCGCCACCGCTAGCTCGCCGTCGCCAACCCGCCTCGCCGCTTCCCGGTCCGGCCAAGCCCAAAAATGGAGTCGCCATTGCCTTGTAGATGGGGGTAGACCCCTCACCCTCGAGGTCCGGCCACCCTCGCCGCCGTTCATCACATCCTCATTGGCGGGCTGGCCCGAGAAAGAAACAAAGAAGAGAAATAGAGAAAGGAAAGGAGAGAAAAAGAAAAATAGACAGAGAGAAAAATATAGGGACCCAAAAATAATTCTAGAAATTAGTTTATTTTTTAGTTGACAAATTGACGCTTTGTTTCCTTTCAAAATTTTATTTCAAATTTCTCCTATTATCCTCAAATTTATTTGTATTCTTTTTTTAAAATATTTCTTTTATCCTCTAGTTCTTTTTATATTTTATTTTAGTCAAGCATAAATTTTAAGATCTAACAAATAATCCTCCTATTTAAACAAAAATCATATTTGAAGTTCTTTTTGAATTTTTATATTTATTTGTCATTTATTTGGAATTGTTCGTGTGATTTATTTTATCGATTATCGATAGATCGTGACGTCGAGTTCGTGGAGGGAACCGAGCTCGACCACAACGTCGACGTAAACGCCTCGCTGCTGTTCAAAACAAAGAAGGATTCGAGACTGCTGACCCCGAAGTCAAGTCAAACAATCTTTGATCATATGTCGAACTTAAAAATAGTTAGATGTCATGATTTAAATAGTATATTTATTTAGAAGTATGGCATGGGTTTGGTTATTTAAATCAAACAATAATAACATATCATTTCATGTGGTTAGGAATGCTCCTTTTATTATATATGCAACACCTTGATAATTTTAGACCAAGTATGAAATTACAACGCAATAGAATGATTATTACTGCATGTACTATCATTTTATGCATTGTCATGTTATGCATAGGAGTCTTATTATCTCGTGCAATAAAAAGGGAAAGTTCTATTATTTCATGTGATAGAAGGATAGTAATTCAATCATTATATATGACAGAAAGATGATTTTGGCTTGATGCCAGAAAATATAAAACTCTTGTGCCAGGATAAGGACATAGTTGCACCCATCCACTGGACCGGTTTACCGGCTTAGTAAATACATTTGTCTATCTAATCTCCCTGGAGACTTAGTGGTGCAGAAGCCTTATTTGTAAACAACTATGTAAATAGCGGACAGAAAGCCAATGCTAACCAGATTGGTACCGATTGTTAAGATAGTTTGAGGTGTTACCAAGCCAGGGTAAGTGTGTGATAAACAGCTATAAAATATTGGGTCAAGCGCCATCGCTGATTAGGTTGGTGCCCATATTAAGATAGCCCTCAGGTCTTATCACTCATAAAGAAAAGTTAGAGTGATGTAAATGCTATGTTATCGTTAGCCTTGCAAACTAAGGTTAATCTTCGGGTAAAGCTAGGCAAATGCTGCAGAGTTGTTTGTATTCGAATACACCGTACTCCCGGTCAATGGAGTTGTGTTTATGGGTGAATCCAGTTTAATGGCATAAGCAATTTTCTAATGCTATCATAAAATGTGGAAGTTTAAATATAAATTATTCAAAAGAAGGGTAAGACATAAAGTCATGATAAGGCTAGGTCTATAACCCATACTCCTTTTAAAATACCTTGCATATTTATTTATATATCTCGATTTAGTTTGGCTTGTTGAGTACCATCGGTACTCATTCTTGCATACACCATATTCAGGAAACCCCGAAGTCGGAGAAGAAGCTCCTACTGCCCTGGAGGACTGGGAGGAAGAGTACGAGTTTTAGGTTGACTCTACACTCGGGTTATCCCTGTGGAAATGTCACGGTTTTTGTATTGTATCTATCAGGCCTAGTTGGTCGTACAAGTTCGCTGGTTAATATTGTAAAGTTTGTACTTAAACCTTATCGGTTTGTAATAATAAACGAAGTTCTTGTATCTGTACTATCTCATGCATAACCGGACTCCTGGGAGGTTATGTGATATTGTGGGAGTTGACCTCTCCGAAGGAGACCCCACAGTACTACAAAGCCGATGCTTGATTAGAAGTTGTGTGAGAATTTAGATTAGGTCGGTCTAACCGCAGTCACATGGCTGGTCTAACCGATGCTTCAATGCCGGTCTGACCGTGGTTTCTTCGCTGGTCTGACCGAGCACAAGACCAGTCTGACTGCAGCTTTAGTGCCGGTCTGAGCGAGGATGGTAGCCCGCGGTGCATAGTTGGGGGCATGACCGTAAATTTAATTGTATAGCCAAATTGATCCCGTGAAATTCGGTTGATGTGTTATGACTTCATGATTACTAATTGGAGGATTCCTCTAGTTGAATATTTTAAAAATCTAATCAACATGGTTGATCGGAGAAGGTCTAGCGGAGAGTTCGACAGTAAGCATAATTTTTTTAATAAAGAATTACATTGCTGAACCATAGACTTAGTACATTCAAGTAATATGTTAAGATGCTGGTCGATCCGAAATTGCTATGGATGAAGTTGCTATAAGGCATGGTGGAATTTATTAATTGGCATGGGAGATAAATTATTTAGCCGGTTGTTGACAGTCCTTAATTACCAAATTTAACCATCAATTCCTGCATAAAACCTATCAATGTCTACCACTAAATTGAGTGGTAGGGGTTTATTGCTAACCACTTTCATGAGTGTTGGTGAATATTTGTATGCAATTGATTACTTTTGCAAATTAAGAGAAAACATAAGTAAGAAAGAACAACTCCAGCTAATGAGAAGAGAGTACGAAGATCAAAGATCCCACACCAGGAGGAGAATCATCTCAACTTCGTCCAAACACCCCAAACCGGCTTCAGGGCCCACTAGGCAGTGACCCAAGCGAAAGGAAGCGTGAGGGAGCTCAACTATAGTTTGGCCGAACTAGGGGTGGCTCCCCTCGCTCGCAGCTTCCAAGTGACGGCACTTACTGTGGTGCTAGGCCCACGGCAGGAAACCGCCATCCACTACTACATGAAGCCCTATTGGCGCCGGTTGGGAACGGACTAAAAATGTCGGCTTCCCAACCGACACCAATTTGGGGGCACCTATGCTTAGCCGTATAGGTGCCGGTTTTAGAACCAGCACCTATAGTGATTATAGGTGCCAATTATTAGTTATGAACCCATTCGATGCATCGACTATTCAAGCCGATGCATCGAGCAGCTCGCCGGTGGACCGGGACCACCGCACAGCTAGGTTCTGGAAAACCAACCAGCAAGGTGGAAATTAGAATATACTTGCATGACCTGAGAAGAAACTAGTCATCTAACATCATTTTGGGAAGGAAAAAAGAGAATAGACAGCAGTCGTTTTCAAGAAAACCAGAAAATGGTTGACTGTTCCAGTGTTCTTCCAACAAAACCGGGATCTGGCTACTTATATGCTGGTAGAACAATAAGAGGAATCTCCCATCTGCATCACCTCACCGCCAACGTCCTCCTCCGAACTCGGCGCTGCGCTCTCCGGCCCATCCATCATCATCGCTCCTCGTCCCTTATCTCCCCTGTGCTGCAGTGATCTGCTCCATCCTTCGATCTGCTTCGCAACCAATTGACCATACAAATGAAGAACAAGTCAATGAAAACAAACACAAACTGGACACAAATATGCTCGTTGCTCGATTCGACTGAGGTATTAATGTGTTCGCTTCCTGCGATTAACTCAAGGAGGCCGGATTCGGTAGCCCCCGACCACCAGGCAGCCGGATATGGTGCGACTGAGGAGAGAGAGCTCAGAGGCAGCGAGGAGGAGAAGGCACCGTTGGGGAGAGGAGGCAGAGGAGGGGGAAGGACAGCTGGCGGACGGAGAGGGAGAAAGAGGAGGAGGAGGAGGAGAGGCGGTGGACAGAGAGGAAGCAGTGGCCAGGCACGGGTGAGGCTGGAGCCACGGTGATGTGTGCGATGCGGTGATGGGGAGCAATGTGCGAGCGGTGAGTTCATTATAAGGTGCAAGCGGTCGAGAGTATAAGGCTTGGAGCAGTACCTGCGGTGCAGTGGTTTTTATGGGTATCGGTTTTTGAAAACCAATATTATATTATTGACACCTATAACATATTATAGATGTCGGTTTTTTTTGAAAAATTGGTACCTATAGTATTGGTGCCGTTTTTCCTTTAGAACGGACACCTATAGTTCTCAAAGGTGCTGGTTCTATATTATTCATTGCGCATAGGTGGGAAAAGTGTCATGTCCTGAAAAATCTTGTACTTAAAGAAAAGAGTAGAATGTATACTGTTAATCTTGAACCCAAAAATTTCTTTTTGAACGAAGAGCGGATACTCGATTTTCATGTACAATAGGGTATATGCCTTGAAAAAGGCATACTTTCTTTTTGGAGTTTAAATGAAAGAAGCCCAAGACAAATTAAGAAAAATATCCAAAAACATGAAAAGGACCTCAGCAAACAAACCACAAGGTTTAGGGATACATCATTAAGGTAGATGATTGAAATTAGTGTGAAGACTTGAATTGACCCTAAAATTTCTAAGTGTGGAGCTGGCCGACACAGGACTCTGGAGCCGACTTTGGACTGTTATAAAAACTAAACCAGCAAGCCCCCGGCAGTGAAACTTGGCAGTATTATGGTTTGAGGCAAGCTTTACAACTTTGCCATGGGACACCACCCCTGAATCTGCCTGGAAATAGGTTTAAATGAGACCCAAATTTGGAAAGTCAGCACTGAGACCAGACTTAGAAAAATTCAGCATTTCTCATCTCTCCTTCTCTCTCACACTGGCAAGTGGGCCATACCGACTCGTGGGACCGCGTTGCCAGCGACACACTGTGTTATAGCTTGTCTCAGTCGCTCGGACGCCCTCGCCATGCACGCGTCGCGCGCGAGGAACGCGCCGCGCATGGATTGAGCTGAGCCCGCGCTCCCTCTGCGTCGTTGGCGACCGAATAAAACCCGACCGCCTGACTGACTGAGCCCTCTTCACTCCATTCCCGTTCCACGAGAGAGCCAGGGCTGACCACCTCGAGAGCACCGAGGAAACCCCAGCGAACTTCCTCCATTGCCGAACAAGAACTAGCCGCATTCGCACTCCGGTGAGCAACTCCTTTAGCCAATGTCCGTTCCCAACTCTATGACCTTTGTTCTCTCTAACGCCCAAGTTTCGCTTGGAATGGCGCAACCAGTGACCGGGAACGCCAGCAAGCCGACACGGTGAACCACGTGCCCTGCGACATCCGCCGCAACACCACCCGCTCGTCGCCAGCCATTTACGGTGAGCCATTGCCAGAACCTTTTTGCCACTATATCCCTTGATGTCTGACGACGGTGGAAACTGAAGGAATCGATCAGAGAAGCCCCGAGGAGGGAAAGCACCTTTTCGTCCCCAACTCCGACCACCACCGTCAGACTTCCCTCTTTCCCTCTTCGATGAGTTCTACACCGATTCCTCTCGACTCAAGCATCCCCATTGATCCCTTGACACGGTCCCACACTCACTTTGCGCAGCCGACCACTGAAACGAGCTATCACCGTTCACCCGAAGCGAAGGACGCCGCCACCGAGAGACCCCGCACGGCGCCACCACTACCCGGACCTCGCCAGCACCACCCAGTCGCTCGGTAAGCACCCTCAGCACCCCTAGATGCTATTTTCGTTACATGCATAGCACGACAAGCACTAGAATCGCACATGCACACTAGGCCCGAGCCACGGCTCCGCCGTCGCCGTCGCCGGCCACTGTTCCAGCCACGGTAGCTAGCGAGACGACCGCCATTAGGTTCACAATAGAATCGACTATCTTTTATGCGGTGACCGAACCGCCCACCGCCGCCGTTCACCACGGCGCCGGTGAGAATCTCGCCGCACGTCGTTGCCCTGATTCCACCCCAATAAGTCACTGACAGCCGGGACCCGCCTGTTAGGCGCCAAAAACCGTTTAAAAACTTGAACCGTCGCTAACAACTGGGACCCACTGGATCAGCCGTGCATTAGCCACTTAAAAGCCCTTTCGCCACTGATAGGTAGGCCCTACACCAAGGAAATAAAATAAAACCGAAAAGGAATTTTTACACAGAAAGATAACTATACTTTGAAAATCCATAGAAAATTGAAAATAGCATATTTTGACTTGAGACAAATTTTGTTTGGACCACAAGAATATGATCTTTAATTCTATGGAATAAAAATGGCCACTCCGGTAGCAGATTTAGCTAGAAAAAGTCATTTTGTAAACACCGCTAAACAGGGCAAGTTAAAATTGTAAAAATCATAGGAAAATTATACTTACTCCGAATAAAGTGAATCAAGACTCTGTAGAAACTGTGAAAGATGTACATTAATAAAAAACTAGGAAATAATATACTTTCTGTGGTAGAAAACCACTTATAGATTTATTTATTAAAAGAGTTGTTCTAGAGCACCCCGACTTCCAAATATCATAGTGGACGCAATAAAATTCCTAAAAATGCAAAAAAAATTTTGTTAGGACCATCCTTCTGTGTTCTATCAACTAAAAATAAATTACCTACCAGAAAGCCCATATTTTGGTCTTGAACAAATTTAGGAAGATTGCAACACTAAACTCCTACACTATAAAAGAAACTATAAATAAGCCTTTCACTTGGGGAAAAAAAGACTTAATAGAGACCCTACTCAATATATAAATCTGAAGCTAAAACACATGCATCTCATATGCATTCATCTTAGTTCGTTAAGGTTCTCATAAATGCTTAAAATCTAAAATTTTTGTACATATACATTAGACGAACCGTCGGCATCGTTCGAAGATCCCGCGTACTTGTACGATCCGGAGGAAGGAGAACCAGGCAAGTCCTCGCCTCCCCCTTTGAACAAATTGATCCTAGTTTTATGGAGGTTATTTTAAAAGGGTTGGGAACTTGCATGATATTTGATGAGTAATACTAAAAACTTGATACGAACATGTTTAGCACTACAGCTGATGTTGCATACCCCTGAAAACTCCAGTTAACATTAGCCAATTCCAAACCTTAGAAATGATCAGAGGATAGTCATAGTGGACCAATCTGAAATTTCATGAATTATTTACCCCCATACTTAGTTTGCTTGTAGTATACATTTTCCCATGACTACTGGGCTAAGGACCGATGTTTTACTTGCAAAGCTTCTATTTTCCAAAAGCTATGTTACGACAAGTATACCTTATGTTGAAAAAAAATATGGTACAACTTGGTTTTCAAGTTTGGGCCACAGGTAGTATACATATGGTATTTAATTGTATACCGATATGGGGAGTGTGTGCCCGGACTACCCTAAGGACTTCACTCCACGATTATTCACCTCGAATACAGTACAACCACATGTGCTAGTATGAGATAGCCCTAGCTTAGTATACTATTTGTGGTTTAGCCTTACATTTAGGTAGGCTGAAGTGTATGAGTTCGTATAACTCAGAGGAGCTTCCTTTATGCCCTGATGTGATAGTTTAGGTGACTAAGCCTGTCCAATACAACGGTAATGTGCCACGTTGGTGGGTTCCTGTCGTGTTCGCCCCCACAGCGTTAAGTTTAAGGCATGGGCTTGCCACTTAACGGTCCTATGCTGTACTTCCAAAATGGTATAGGATGGAGGAAACACATATCGTGCTAGTGTAAGGCTAAATCACGGATAATAGAAGGGCTTTGTTGTGTATAATACATCGGATACTTATGTATCACGTGCCATGCTTTACATGATTATTATGTCATATCATGTGGGTAAAGTGTACACACTCTGCAGAGTTTAAACTAATCGGTTAGCCGTGCTCACAGTTACGAGCGTCATATGAATGTGTCGTGGGTATAGTTTTCATGTGTTTGAGAAGATTTGTACAACTCTTTACCAAAAATATTCAAAATTGTTTGCTCTCTAATTTACTCCTTTGCTGCCCCAACAATGCAAAGGATGGATGGTTTATGAACATTATACTCCTTTGCTGCCTCGTAATGCAAAGAGAGGTGGATTCTTTTATGCCCAATTTAGTGAACTACTTGTTTGCTGAAATTAATTGTTCAAACTTGGGCATTTGCAATGGGGTTTTGCTAAAATAAAATTAGCTTTTTGCTAAAATGAAACCCTACATGAGCTTCTCCTTGATATTTCCGTACATGTAGTCTTAGGCTTGATGGGTGCTTGCCAGTATAATTCATTGTACTGACACTTGTTGTGTGTGTCTATACTTGTTTGTGCATAGATATGATTGCAGGGGAGACTCCTCCCGAGGAGGAAGAATTTGTCGAGGAAGTGCCATTCTACCCGGACGGTTCATACTAGGTCACTCCCTAGTCGGTTGGAGAAAGATTCTCGGGAATGTTGTTTGCTTCCGTTTGCTATGACTATCTTTATAACTATTTGGCCTGATAGCCATATGTATCTCTAAGAACTATTATGTTGTAATAGCTTATGACTCATGATGAGTCATTAAACCAGTTATCGATACCATATGCTCAGATGAAAGTGGTTAGCCCGTTTGTGGTTAGCCTGTTTCTTTTGTTAGGAACGTATTAACCATGAGTATGAGTTAAAGATAATTGAGACAACGTAGATCTTTAGTCATTTGATGTCAAGTCTCCTGTTTGTGTGACACATCTAGTCGCCGCCATCGAGTTGTTTTTGACGGGCACAATCCAGGCTGAAGTTGACTGGCAGGCTAAAGGCCCAGCGATGTCTCAGTTATCTCTCTCTCGGAGCGTCGGATGTCTTGCTATACTTTGGAGAAGAATGGATGAGTTCCATTCGGCTCCTAATTATACCAAGAGGTCCGAAGGCGTCCTGACAAAAAGTTCCATAGGTGCCTGTTTTGAATGAACCGACACCTATGAGCCGATACCTATAAGGGGTTTTGTAGTAGTGATCCAATGACAGTTGATGATAGGTGGAGGCTTGAAAGGTATTGGAGGGAGTGTATTCCCTTAGCATCTCCACTCTCTCAAGTCACCTCTACACTATAAATAGTCTTCCAACTCCTCACTCTCAAAACACACGTAGATAGAAGATCATATACTACATTTCAAAGGTGAAGCTCAAGTTAGCTAGTGCTTAGAGTAGGGAGAGAGTGAGGGGAAGTCTGGAGAAGTGCTGGGGCTGTCGGCACTCTTCTCCTAGGGAAGTATCGTGTCTGTGGGCACTCTTCTCCAAGCTTGTATGTCGATGGATGCTTGACTCCATATAAGTAAGTATTTCATGATTCCATTATGGTATTTGCTTTTCTTATTTAAGTAAGATTTATTCTGATCGTCGCGGGCTCCTCGCTTAGCTTAGGTAGAGTACCTTAATCTTCTATAGACATGGTACCGATATTAGAGTAGTAATCAATAGCGTAAACGCGATGTCTAGGTTGGAGGTTACCTTTGTTTGTTGTGTACTCCATGGGTTGTCGAGGTAGGCGGCAGGTGGTGACAATCCAGTCCGTCCTTCGTACTCCTCCACGTCTGTGTACATCATAGTGTTGTAGGCCAGAGTATCCTTGGCAGACTAGGGGTAAGCCGGTGCCTGATGCAATTGATAGAGTTTTACCTTAATTTAAATTAAGATGAGTAACCCAGAGGAATCCCCTCTACCCTCACCTTCCATATATCTTGTGTCCTTGGGTAATATAGCTAGAATACTAGTACAAACACGTTCCCTACGGATATAATATCTTGGAATACTCTTGGGTGAAGTCTATAATGGTATCTATGCACTTGCGGATTATTCTGTGCTAGTAATAAATACCAACAAGCTTTTTGGCGCCGTTGCTGGGGAATGTTGCTGAATTATCTTCAAACCTAGTTGCCCTCATATCTCTTTATTTTTTCTTCTTTTCTTCCCTCTCTATCGTGGAGCAGAAATCTATCCAAAGCCTCTCCGCTCCAAAGAGCGAGTTCTTTAAACCACTTTCATCTCCAAAACCAATTCTCTCATCTGGTTATGAACTCCGCCCTAGCTTTACAGCCATGGTTCGGGACCAATCCTTCTCTGGACTTGACCATGAAAATCCATACCACCATCTGTGTGAGTCCAAACAACTGTGCTCATGCCTGATGATTTCAGGCAAGACATAGGAAACTCTAAAGTGGAAGTTGTTCCCGTTCTCTCTCATATAGAGGACGAAGCAATGGTACCATCACTCCATAGATAGTGCAAATGGTAATTGGAAGGAGCTAAGAGACAAATTTTGCCTTTTTCTTTGCCTTTTTCCGTCTGTCCCATATTGCCTCCCTACGAAGAGAGATTCTTGACTTTCGACGGAACAAGGAGTCTATTGGTGCAACTTGGGCTAGGTTCTCACTTTTTGTGCGATCTGGCCTAGACTTGTCCATTCCCGACCATGTGTTGCGCAACACTTTTGTCTGGGTCTAGACAAGGAGTCTGCCAACTATCTTGACATCACCACCAAAGGATCTTTTGCCCACAAAACCCTAGCCGAAGGAAGGAAAGCCATAGATCGCATCTTAGAAAACACTTCCTTCATTGCCACATATGAGCCCCTCCAAGAGGTAACCACGTTAAGCCATGAGGAGCCCTTAGAAGCCGAATCCCAATCTTTATCTTTCGCATCCCAAGGTTCGACTCCCGACCCTCACCCGAACCAAGGACATCGAAGGAAGAAGAAATTCAACCTGCGAAGCCCTCCTTTCAATTCGAGGATGATCTTTTTGAAAATTTTGAAAATACCTCAAATTACTGCTGTCAAAAGAAACCACATGTTCCATGGTAATTTGTCAGAAGGACTTGATGGCGAGGTGCTTGGAAAAGCGCTGAACAAGAAATATTTGAAGAAGTATTATCCTAGTGTTTGGATCAATTCATAATCACTGACGATAGCCGATGTATACATCTCACCTTAAGATGGCTGATATAAATATCACCCTTAAACCAAATAGATGAAATTATGGGATTAGAGCAAAAGAGGCTTAGAGACAATAAAATATTACAAAACATTGTTCGTCGTTTGAACAATCATGCAGTGTGTTCTGAATGTTTATGTCTATTACATCAACCCAAGAACTTTTGGATTGCCGATATCGCTCACGGCGAGTTTGATCAACTTCTTCGATGATGAGAGCGTCTTCGGCATCGGTGCGTGGAACTGGCTTGGTAGCTTTGCACTGGTTGGCCACTTGACGGATGGATGCCTTCAGTTTGGTACTTTGGTCCTCAATCGCCTTGGGGAGATTAGCATGTTTTTGTTTTCCCGATGCCAGATCTTTGCAAGTCTGCTCGAGGCGGCTATTAGATCGACGTCTTGCTTCTCCAATTATTCAATTTCAATATTGGTAGCTTATGGAGTAGAAATCAGTTCATCAAGCTTTATTTTATCCGTCTGGGATATTTGCCGATCCGCTTGTACGATTGCCTCCGAGGACCACAAGTTAAAGTGATCAGCCATGTGTTGTTGAGCCTGCAAAACTCAGAGCTGATGAGATTCCAGGTAAGCTGCAGGAGTTGGAACATTGAGGAGCTCATCGGGGCAACTGATTTGGAATTTCATCGACTGTACTTCTGATGGCGCTGACGTTCTCCACCAAGGCATCAACTGAGGCGTTTAGCCAATCAACAATTTCCATAAGTTGGTTCTTGAGGGCATGAGGTGGAGAAGTTAACTTGTTAGTATTTCTTCTTCATCATCATCCATGTATCGCCAACATCGAAGGAGAATAGATCAACTATATTCTGCATCTGAAATTTGAAGTTAGAGCAAAAAATTAAATAATATGAAGTAATTGGCATAAAGAGATTTACCGAAAGGATCAACAAAGTTTTAGGTTGAGCTTGCTCATCATGGTGGCTAGCAGCAAGGGAGCGAGGAGGATCATCAAGAGTATGCTCGCGGAGACTTGGCGAGAAGAGGCAATCGATCGTTGAGGAGAGGCCAGTTGAGATGGTGGCTGGGATTAAGATATGAATGTTAGTAAGGAAAGTTATAGAAGAGATAGGGTTTGGAAAACTTACCAATGCATGAGGGATTGGAACTTGAACTATTTGTTTTTCCTCTTGATCGGGCTTGACGTTGTTTTGCTTAGTTGATCACCAAGGGCATCGATCTCAGTATCGAAGTTATCATCGATGGTAGCGTGTGGATCGGCAGCATCGGCTCTAGAATCTTCTATGCAATCAGCCCCAGTATCAATAGCCGCATTGATCTGAGGATCGAGTTCAGCCTTGTCTTCAGCGACAGTTGAGGGGTCGATGGTTTTCTTTTTCTTGCAGCTAGGATGAACAAAAGTTTTCTTTCTATTGCTTCTTGGCTCCTAGATTGGCTCCCTGATTGTTCCATGCAACAAGGACGATGGTGGAGGGGTGCCAACACCGAGATTTGGGTTAGCCGATCTTGGAGCGTATTCAATAGGAAGGCCACTTTGGCTAACTGTTGGGGCATTGACATCGGCAATCTGTAACAACAAAGAGATGATGTTAATGACTTAAATGTGTGTCTTAAGGAATTGGGAGATTTAAGTTATGAATACCTCTTGATCGGACTCAACATAATCGGGATCAATGACATATCAATATGTAGCTGCTGCTGCGCTAAAAATATGATGCTTTCATTCACCCAAGGTACTTTTGGAGGTAACTTGAAACAATAATATTCCATTCTTCAATTATCCAAGATGACATGGTAGACACTTCAAGATTCACAAGCACATGTATGGATTGGAATAATTATTATGCGGGTATCATTACAAAGGAATTCATTTCTCTATTGTGATCCATGATCTTTACTCAGGGACGAGTAAATGCTAAGTGTGGGGGTGTTGTTGACTGTCCTTAAGTACCAAACTAGACCATTAATTACTGCATCAAAGCAAATGAAAGAATACAAAATAGAATACCAAACTTACAGGTAGTGGTTATTACTAACCATTTTCACATGTTTTGGTGAATATTTGTATGCACATGAATTATGGACAAAAACTACCCGGCATGTGACGAAATACAGCTCCGGCCAATCGAACGCGAGTACACATATTGGAGGGCCCACCTATCAATCAAAACCAACTACAATTGAGCCAATCCACTGTAAAACATGCTGAGGGCCCACCAGGCAGCCTCCCAGCTGAAGGAGTGGTTGGGAGGTGGGACCAAGGGGGCGGCCGAACCGACCTTCGCCCCTCTCATGCTGGCCTTTCATGTGGCACTCTCCCACTGCATGCCAATGATGATTGTGGGAGTTACTTACCTATCCAACCGACATTCACACTATAAAAGGAGGAGCTCATCTCACTCTCAGAAGCACACAACTCAAGTGGAGTACAACTCACTTACATATTTAGGCTACACTCTAGTAGAGTTAGAATGTACGAAGAGAGTGCCCCAGATGTCAGAGTTCTTTCCACCGGAGTTTCAGAGGAGTGCTGGAGATGTCGGCACTCTGTCTAGTGGAGTCATGGAGAAGTGCAAGAGTGTCAGCACTCTCTCGGATCTTGTACCTCGATTGATGCTTCTTTTATATAAGTAAGTATTCATGATTCCTTGTGGTATTTATTTTTCTTATTTAAGTAATATAGATTCTCATCATTGAGGGTTCGTCGCTTAGTACTTATACTGAGTGCTCAAGTACTAAGACTATGGATAAACAAGGAAGTTCTTGGTCGAGGCTAGACTAGTAATTGATAACGTAGATATTATGTCTAGGTTAGAGTTTACCTTCGTTTGTTGTGTGCTCCATGGAAAGTGAAGTAGGCGGCAGGTGGTGACAGCTCTGTCCGTCCTTTGTATTCCTCCATGTTCGGGTACATCATAGAGCAACAGGCCTAACTCAGCTTTGCAGACTAGGGGAGAGCCGGTGCCCGAAACATCCGATAGAATTGAACCTTAACTTAATTAATATAGTTATCCCATAGGAGTCCTCTGTATCCTAAGCCTCCATTTAGTTGCTGTCCTTGGATGAATCCTGATCTTAGATTGTACACACACGTTCACTATGATTCGATAGCCTTGGAATACTCTAAACTGAAGTGCTACAACGGTATCCATGTGCTTGCGGATTTATCTATGACCGTAACAAATACCAACAACCAGCAACCTTGGTACCAAGTTGATGAGAGCACTTGATCCTCAAACTGATGAGATTGGCCGATGAAGTAACATCTAGGCCGGTGAGCATGACTATATCTAGCAGGTTTGGAGTCATGGACCCATGATTTAATAAGACGACGTTAAGGGCATCGGACCAGAAGTAAAAGGCCGATGGTACCAAGGGTTCATCTTTTTCCATATCGGCCAAAGGTAAGGTGATGCGTTGGGCAATGCCTAGATCGGTCCATAACTAATACTTGGAGGCCAACATCCGCAAATACCAGGATCGCCATCTAGTGTCACGCCCAAAAATTCAAACCATAATTTCCAAAGGTATACGTGTATTAAAATCCCTGTCTAGGACTAGCCAGGGTACACATATGACAATTGGTGATATTACAGAATCCATGTCTTAGAAACAGTATAAAAAATTACATAAATGCAGCAGAAAAGAAATGACTGGCTAAACTAAAAGTTGATTCTTGCGAAGAAGCACAAACACACCACATGCAACCTTGACATTGTACAAAAGCCTAATCCTCGTGAAACCTTCCTCGCCTCGATCTCTGACTCTGATGGGAAAGATAGAGCAAGCCTGAGTACTATCCACTGTACTCAACAAGTCATACTGGAAGAAAAGGTATGATGCGGGATAATCCACAAGGAAGGCTAGGGTTTGATTGCATAAATAGCATTTCACAGTAATAGTTGAAAATAGTAAAACAATAGTGTATAATTAAGTAGTATTAAAATAATCACTGTTCAACGTTACCCCACGGTTCAACAGCCCAAACAACCATCCATTCTAGTCAAGTTCCATTAATCAAGTTATTTACTAGAATGAGACTAATCATAGTTAATCTAGTTGATCACCCATAATCGCAGGCACGGCTATTCGAATAGTTTTTAACTCCGACCAGAGGTGTACATCTGTACCTGTTGATGAGAAATATCTCTCACGCGCTGGCCTGGGAGATCTATTTAGCTCCAGTGCAGGTCCGTCCTTGGCTACCTGTGATGAACTAGGCATGCCAATTGGTTTGATCTGCTAACCAATAAGAGATAATAAACAGATACATGTGTTAAGGTTAAAGTTAGATCCTACCGAGTCAGCTCGTGGAATCAATTTACATATATTGCCTATCCCGAAGCATATTTAAACTAAGTGACTAGGATAGATCGGCTATGTTGAGACAGTATAAATCACTTAATCTAAATATACATCATGGTAACAAATATATGTATTTATTTCTTAGACATCTAATCAAATAGTTGTAAATACTTAAGGCTAGCTGAAACCCCAGCACTGTCTCTATAAGTAGACATCTAATCGACTAGTTCTAAATACTTCTAAAGGCGACTTAACAGATCACAGATGATGCAGCATTAAGTACAAAAAGATAGTATTAGATCTATATAGACCGATGCAAACCCCTCAAGATGATAGATACAACATATAACCTAGTCCAACATCTAGATCTAGCTCTGTCGGCTGCTGTCTCCTGAGAGAAACGAACCGACGGCGAGATAGATCTAGACATTGTTCTAGATTATATGCCGTATATGATAACTTGCATGGTCTATAGCATCAAACCTAGAATATCATGACGACGTAAGCACTATATTTGACGGAATGAACCACTAATGACGAGAATATATAAACAATATCCGTATAACAATATCCGTGTTTTACAAAGAGCCTTCGGGTCTTATTTATACCCAGGCATAACAATATCCGTGTAAGACACGGTTTCTATCTAATCTAGTATTTAAACTATGACAATATCTTGGGAAACAACCCCAATGTCGTACACAAAAGGAATATATAAACAAAACCCTACTTTACAGATACAATTGCCGTTACAGGACTCTATCCATAGATGGCAATATCTTTAACGCACAATTTGGGAACCGAATCCAACTTTTTTCACACCTTCCATCAGGATTGAACCCACTTCTATCTTGACTCGGAATCGGCTATCAACTATCCTAGTCTGATCCGAACTTAGCCGACTAACTCCGTAGCCGATTCGGACTCAGCCGATTCTGTTTCCACTTCTTCACAGATCACGCATCTTCTCCGATTCCGCTTCAATCTCTACTAGAAACCTGGGGATTTGATTACCAAATTTGGTCGTTAACACATTCCCCCAAGTCCGTGATATGAAATGTTGCGGATTTTAGGCGATTCAAACTCCGGCGCAATCCTAGCTTGACTTTGTTTCGACCATTCCAAAACTCTTGAAAAACTGCCCCGTCGGCTGCCAAACGAGTCACGCCGACGCAAACAGCCACTTCAACAAACGGCCTCGAGTTCTCCGGCGACCCATCTAGCTCCCGAAGCCTGCAGCGGCAATCCCCACTTCTGGCGATCTCCAAGCACGCGATGGCGTCTTCCGCCGCCCCATCGGCCACTCTGTCCGCCGAGTTCCCCGAGGTAAGCCCTAATCGGCTAAAACCCTTTCTTGACTGCCTTTCGACCATAGATATGTATTTTAGGGTTTCTGATCTGGAATTCTGTTTCTCCTTTCTGATTGTAGCATCTTGCTCACCAGATAGTAATTCCCAACCTCATCCAGAACAACATATATTTTCTAGGGCCTATCGGCAACAAGGATCCATCTGAGTTAATTATGGCCGAAACCAATAGGATGCCCTACAACATGAGAAAACCATCTCTGAACCATTGGATTAGCACCTTTAAGTCCTGGCTCTCAATAGACAAGTCTTGGCCAAAATGGTACAAAAGGATGCAGCCAGCCAAGCAAGCCCATTGGGAGGAAATGGGAATAGCCCAATGCTTGGCTTTGTTAGTAGCCGACATGGAGAAGGACGAACCATTAATGTCAGCTGCCACTTACTTCTGGAATGATACCTTGAACGCTTTGTCTTCCAGCAAGGCCCAATGACAATTACCCTAGCCGACATAGTGATGAACACTGGACTGGATATCTTATCGTCGGCTAATCCTGATATGCTCGCTGGAAAAAACCAATTCCAATTCAAGACTAAGGCCATAGGAGGATGGATTGGCTATGTGGCCATGAACATGAGAGATGGGCCAATCAGCCCCAGAGAACATGCCACATTTCTAATGATGTGGCTAGAGAAATTCCTGTTCTGCGGATCCAGCTATGGACCGACAACAAACTGGCAAGTCGTAGCCAAAGCTTTTTAGTGGATAAGAAAAAGATTCCCTTGGGCAAATTCCTCCTCGGCTATCTATACCAAACTCTTCATCAAGCCGTAGCCAAGATAGCCGCCAATACTTCTGTCAACACCGGGGCCCATGGTGGTTTCTTCAGATCGGCTCGTGCCGATGTCCCAAAAATATCCGGTCGGCCACCCTTGATCAAGCATGTTTCCCATGATTGGAGCCGATCGAAGACGATGACGGGAATGAGATAACCACCACAAGATGCCTCAGCTATGGGTGAAGCAGCAGCCATGCATGCTGGGTCTAAACAATCGGCCGAGCTATTAGCCGAATGGTTTATGTCCCTATATGATGGCTTTGCCAAGGACAACCGCTGGTATTTCTATAGGGATAGGCCGTCTTTGAGTCGCCACTGAATTCAACCTTGAAGAAGTAAACTCGACGACTACCCCAAATGCCGAGACATATTCACAACTGCTCTTACCCCATGCATTCTGCCAACGGGCATCCACCAAGGCCGACAGTGGCTAAGTCTTACGAGTTTTACTACCCAAGATCGCTGCTCGCCGGCTTGGTCTCGGCCAACCGCCCATCGGCCGCTATTATGCCGACAAGATTGAAACCAGAGGAAAAGTAGACCAACCGGTGATCATGAGAAAGCTTATGAACTTCGCAGGCCCTCCACTCGGCAGCATTGATACCATGGTGCTGGCATACAAGAAAAGCATAGCCTATGACCGACGGTGGATTGAAATCAAACGACACTTTTTTCACCAACGGTCCTCTTACTACATCACCTCTCTTCTACCAGACGAAATCCCCTCAGTGAGTTCTAAATTCTCAGTTATTTTCCCTTTTTCAATTCATCGGCCAACCTAGTCTGCTAACACTTAAACTTTTTCCTCTTTGCAGGTGATAGAAATCGAAAGGCCATCGGTGAGCAACTCAGGAATCCCTATTGAATATCGCTTGGGCGTCTTGCCGAACGGGTGTGGACTTGCTCCTTCGGCCATCGGCTGGGATGCACCGAAGCTGAAGACGCTCTTATACGGGAAAACACGCAAGCCGCTAGCCCGGAAAAAAGAGAACCGCTCCAATCGCGAAGCCATCTGGTACACC
Organism: Oryza australiensis; assembly: GCA_019925245.2. NCBI lineage: Eukaryota > Viridiplantae > Streptophyta > Magnoliopsida > Poales > Poaceae > Oryza > Oryza australiensis. The sequence continues at coordinate 1,077,890 of JAIFGZ020000507.1, forward strand.
TGTTAAGAAACAGAAAAACAAGCAGTCGACTGGACCAGCTGACAGCCTCCCGTATGTTGATCCAAGCGTCGACCAATTTCTCACCGAAGAAGTTGCTGATGAAGAAATGTCAGAAGCTGTTGAAGCGGCGGCTGAATCAAGTGATTCGAGCCATAACTCGGTCAGCCCTCCAGTCGACAGTCCACCAGCTCCAAGCCCGCTCAGCAAGAAACGACCGGTAAATCCTTGTGGCATTAATGTTCAAAGGTTCCTTGTCCTTCAAAGGTTGTATTGTCTTGATAGCATTAATGTTCCTTGGTGTAACCTCGATCCTCTCTCATGAACAAGAAACCCTAAAATTGCCCGCCGACACGCCGAATGCACACTTCAATGGATTCATCTTGAGGCCATACTTCCTTGTTTGCTCCAAAACCCGTCTAAGATCGGCTATGTGATTTTCTGCTTCCCTGGATTTGACAACGACATCATCAATATAAATCTCTACCAGGGAGCCAATCATATCATGGAAAATATAATTCATGGCCCTTTTATAAGTTGTTCCAGCATTCTTCAACCCAAATGTCATGACAACCCATTCATAAAAGCCGATTGCTCCTGGGCATCTGAAAGCAGTCTTGTGAATGTCTTCTTCGGCCATAAAAATTTGATTGTAACCTACATTACCATCCATGAAACTTATTATCTTATGGCCAGAAGCAGCTTCCACTAGTAAATCGGCTATGGGCATTGGGTACTCGTCCTTAGGGGTGGCCTTGTTTAAGTCCCTGAAATCGATACACACCCTAATTTAGCCATTCTTTTTCATTACTAGAACAATATGCGAGACCCACTTGGCATATCGGCAGGGCCGAATGAATCCAGCGTCATATAGCCGAGTGATTTCGGCTTTGATTGCATCATACATATCGACCTTAAATCTCCTAGGAGACTATTTGAATGGCTGATAGCCCGGCTTGATAGGCAGCCGATGCACAACAATAGATGGGCTAAGACCAGACATCTCGAAATACTCCCAAGCAAAGTAATATTTATATTCCTTTAACAAATCAATAAGCTAGGATCTACAACGAGAAGACAAATTTTTACTAATATATGTCGGCCTAGGCCTATCTCCAGAGCCGATATCTATCTCTTCTAGCTCGTCGGCCGACATGAAACCTTGCCCAAGCTTGCCATCATCGTCATCCGCGGTGTCCTTGCCGTAGATGTTCGAGCCCTCCACGATGCCCTCAAAGTAATAATTGGGGCTCTTCATCTCCAATAGGCTGTATTGCAGAATCGGACACCTTTAGAAAATCGGCTTGCCAAACTTTGCCGGACAGACAATCAATACCGTCGATTTCCCAAAGTGGCAAATCGGCGTTAGCAACGTCACTGACCTGTCGGCTGGCACGATTTCAATTTTGTCACCTTGCCATTGGATTAGACTTTGATGCATTGTCGAAGGGACACAACAGTATGCATGAATCCAGTCCTCCCCAGTAGCAGGCTGTAAGATCCCTTCCCGTCGATGACAAAGAACGTTGTGGGCACGGTTTTACTGCCGACGGTTAGCTCGATGTTAAGCACAGCCTTGGCCTCCGATGGATTGCCACCGAAGTCTTTGAGCACCATGTTCATCTTGATTAGATCTTCGGCTCCATTCCCACTTACGAAAAGTGGCATAGGGCATGAGATTAACTCGCCCTTCCATCGACTACCATCTTTGACATCGGCTTCCCGTTAACAAATCCTTTCACGTAAAGTGGTTTGAGGTGCCGATTGTCATTTCCTCGGTTTTTCAAAAACAGCTTGCTCCGGGAAAATGCTAGTTTTGCAAAGGCGTCCTCGACATTATCTGCATCAGCCTCAGCAGTGCCGAATTTGGCTGGCAATATGAAAACCATATTGACTGATGCAGAAGCCTTTCCTTTTCCTTTACCCACCCTTCTAGCTTGGTCGACTGCACTCTCGTCAGCCGGGTTTGCGTCGGCTGAGGCATTTTTCTTCTTGGGCCTCCACTGTTTCCTGCCCTACCGACGACATTGATGCTAGATCAATTGTTGGACCTCTTCCTCCTGCCCTTCGCTCTTCAGCCTTTGAATTCTTCTTTTTTGTGTCTTGGTGAACAGGTCAGAAGGGCACCATTGGGGGTTAGCCGATTGCTCGTCATCGGCTGCTTCTTCGTCGTATCCTTCATTATTGTCTTTGTGATCTTTGAAAAAGCCCTGGTGAATTGGCCCGAGCCGATCGTGCACCGACTGTCGCCATCGGTTTAGCTGCATGGCCCTGGGGATGAATCGATTAGGGCTGCGCATTGGCGGGTCCCTGTACTCGTCCTCACGATATTCACTGCAGGCCGGGCAGTTGTCTATCGTCGGTAGATTCATCCCCGGTTCCCAACAGAATTGGAAAAACACGCACCGCCAGTGCGGATCGCAGTCGCTATGATGCCTAATATATTGGAGGCCTGTAACCTCGGGCTCCCTCACGTAAGGCCTGTCGCGCCGGGCTTCTTCCTCCTGCCAAAACAGCTGCTGGAAGCGGCGTCGGCTGTCCATGCAGATCGGCCGTCGGTCAGCCGATCAGCTAGCGGGATGCACCATGTTGACTGGCGCGGCTTGGTCTCCAGTCGGGCTCTTTTTTGCCTTAATCCCCTTGAGAGTTTCGGCTAAGCTATACGCCATTCTGTTCTATCGATCAGCTCATCTGGGGCCGGCTTGAACCATGTTGACCAGGAAGAGGTTTCCATGCACTTTCATGAGCCGAGGTGAATCGGCAAACTTGAGCTTCTCGGCCTCGATTGCCGATTGGATTTGCTACCTAAAAACCTTACAATCATTAGTGCTATGTGAGGTGGAGTTGTGCCACATGCAGTACTTCTTCTTTTTGAGTTCTTCAGCTGATGGGATCATGTGGTTGGGAGGAAGCTGAATCTGCTTCTCCTTCAGCAATAAATCAAAGATCCTATCGGCCTTGGTGATATCGAAGTCGTACTTCTCTTCCTTAGCCGTTTTCGTAGCCATTGCGACGATGGCCTTTTTGTTTTTGGTCCATTCGCCGCAAAGAATCTCGTCATTGTCACTTGTTTCAAATCAAATTCGACGATGATGTGGGCAACCTTCTTGACGGCCTTCCTTGATTCCCGAAATCGTTGCTCATGGGTCGTCACCTTCTGCGCCAGGTGGGCTAGGCTGCCGAAGTCTTGAGCTGAAAACCTTTCATGGATCGGCGGCAGCAGTCCATGGAAAGCCAAATCGGCTAACTGGGAATCAGACAGGACCAGGCTGTAGCATCGGTTCCTCATCTTCCTAAACCTCTGAATTTAGTCCTGAACCGATTCTTCGTGCTTCTGCCTAATACTTGCCAGGTCTGACAATTTAATCTCGTGATTGCCGATGTAGAAATAGCTGTGAAATTTCTTCTCGAGATTGGCCCAGCTTTGGATGGAATTGAAGGGCAATGAAGAAAACCATGTAAAGGTCGATCCCGATAGCGAGAGCGGGAACAAGTGAACCCTCGGTGCGTCTCGTAGCCGATGCCTCTCCGCATTGCGTCAAGAATCAGCTGACATGCTTGTATGTTGAAGTGTTGTCCTGTCCCGAGAATTTGGAGAAGTCTAGGACCTTGTACCGATTGGGAAATGGTACCCTCTCAAAGTGCTTTGGGTATGGATACCAATACATGTTCCCAGAATCTTTTGGCTTAAGACTGAATTGATCGCGCATAACGTTGGCAATCAAATCGGCCCAAGTCTTGTTGTCTTGAACCTGGTGTATCAGCTCGTACTGATCATACTGCATGGGTGCTTGCCGATACTGACGTGGCGTCTCAGGCCGATAATGCTGGTCTTGATGGCCCCCGGTACTGATACTGAAGTGGGTTGCGGGAGGCAGCCGATTCGTCGGGGGTGTCGACGGATCTGGGAAGAGCTGTCGGCCACTAGCATTGTATTGTGCCCCTTGAACGATATTGGAAACTGGCTCTTGCTACCGATTGAAGTTGAATATATCTGCTAGTTGCTCCTAGGAAGGAGGTTGTTGCCGGTTCAGAACGACGGGCGGTGGTCTTGAAGCCGATGCGGCTGCAGTCGGCTGATTGAGGACTCCTCCTGGTGGCCCTGGCCGTGTCGAAGGTGGGATCGGCCAGTTTTGGGTTGCCAAGACCCTGTAATTGGGAAACTGGCCATCTGTGAAGTAGGTTGGCCCACGCTGCAGCTGATCAGCAATCTTGGAACCGACGGTGGCAGTCATGTATTCAGAGTGTTGACTAAGATGCCACTTTGATTGACGAGTGCATATGCAGTTCCGAATCATCTTGTTCTTGCTTCGTCTCCTCCATCTTGCGTTTTCCTTTTGTATCGTCGAGGAGGACGCCTTGAAGTCGTCTATGTTGAATTTGTACTTCGGTGGACGACCCTGCACTGGTCCGGGCGAAAGATTGCGATAGTTGGCCTGCAGTTCCTTCACCATCTTCTTGTTGTCGGCCAATTGTTCACCGACAACTGTTCCATCTTGACACGAATCGTGTTTTCCTCACCGATTTTAGGGCTCTTGACGTTAACCATCTCGTCGGCTTTGTTGCTGCTTACTACCCGAGTTGATGGTCTCACTGGGCATGCCAAGAAGCGTGTTGATGAGAAATTTCTCTCACGCGCTGGCCTGGGAGATCTGCTTAGCTCCAGTGCAGGTCTGTCCTTGGCTACCTGTGATGAACTAGGCGTGCCAATTGGTTTGATCTGCTAACCAATAAGAGATAATAAACAAATACATGTGTTAAGGTTAAAGTTAGATCCTACCGAGTCGGCTCAGGGAATCAATTTACATATATCGGCTATCCCGAAGCATATTTAAACTAAGTGACTGGGAAAAATCGACTATGACGAGACAGTATAAATCAATTAATCTAAATATACATTAGGGTAACAAATATATGTATTTATAACCTAGCCGATGCTGCAGATCTAATGTGTATCGGCTATTACTCCGATGTATCTTATGAAAAGATATCAATCTAGCATAAATGCGTTAAACCTAGATCAGTCGGCGAAAGGCTGATGCCAACAGACTGATACTGGCTTAAGGAATTTAACCAAATTGAGATCTTAATATAAGAGGCGGCTTTAATATATCTAATAGTAAATACTGCTAAAAGATTATTAAAACAGGTAAGTCTGGCTGAAACCCCAGCACTGTCTGTACAAGTAGACATCTAATTGAATAGTTCTAAATACTTCAGGCGACTTAATAGATCACAGATGATGCCGCATTAAGTACAAAAAGATAGTATTAGATCCATATAGACCGATGCAAACCTCTCAAGATGGTAGATACAACATATAACCTAGTCCAACATCTAGATCTAGCTCTGTCGGCTGCTATTGTTAGTGATATGCCCTAGAGGCAACATGGAGATGTTGGATATCATGGTCAATGTTTATGTACAAATGAATAAAGTGTTATTCAATTCCATGAAATAGACATCTTGTACTGATCATAAGTACGTGACTTATTTATGAGACTCTTTATGCATGAATCTATTTCTAAATGATCCCTGATCACATGTCATATTATTGGAACAAATATGACTCTAAGATCGGCATGTTTATTGATTGATGATCATGTCTCATAGATCATGGGTATGGAGATACCAAATCAATAAACATGGACACATGTGTTAGAGAACACATTGTTGGATAGACCCACCATGAGACACTATAGGTTTTATGTGCGATTAGTTGGTCTCAAGTAGTGTTGGTGCAAAGTCCTTAGACCTGAGATCATCATGGATTCCAACATGTCTAGTAGCCTACTTTGGGACTACCAAACGCTATTCCGTAACTGGGTAGTTATAAAAGTAGTTTTCGGGTTTGCTATGAAAAATGGAGTGGGATGTGAGTGATCAAGATGGAATTTGCCCCTCCTTTGGAGAGATATCTCTGGGCCCCTCGAGGTAATGGATTATGGAAATGCATGGCCATGCTAAGTTGATTGAGGAGTCAATCAACAGACAGATAATCCAATACGGTTCGAGTGAATGGTTAAGCTATTGAAGGGATGGCACACTTATTGCCTATAGCTTAATTGGTATCGTGAGGCAAAGGGATTTGTGTACACATTATAGGTTCAGAGCCGATATTATATTCTTGTATATACTATGGTGTCAATATGTGCTGCTAGGTGCCGCTGTTGACAGATCGGCTGAGTTGGACTCGAGCCGACGGTCAGCTAAGTTAGACTATAGCCAAAACCAAGTATACCTGAACCTACAGGGTCGCACGCTTAAGGGGATAAGAACATGCATTAGAGTTGGACTCGGATACGGCTCGATTAGATAGGGATCCGATCGGATAGAGTCCTATGGGCTTACGAAGTCCAGCTGGCCAACTCTATGAGATTCGGTTGGGATCCGATTCAAAATAGAGTCCCGATGGGCCTCTACGCCCAATCGGCAACTCTATATAAAGGGGTGAGGGGTGGAGAGCTGTGGCATGCAATTGAACCGAATCAATCTGATTTGGCGCAACAGAAGTCGACGAGATCAATCTCCACGGAAACCCTCCCCACCTTCGAGCCAAACCCTAGCCTTGCATCGCATGCTAGCACACGGGTGTTCGGTGTTCTGTCCCCGGATGTGTGGATACCGGTAGAGGCGCTGCTACATTGTGGCACTGTTGATCGGCTACGAATCGGCTGTGGTGGAATCGGCTGCGGTCGAGCGCATCGGAGCGAGGCGCAAGAACGCGGTCAGACGACTCGGATCAGCTGCGGCATCGGCGAATCGGCTGATTGGTGAATCGGCTGTCCCCGGGAATCGACTGTCGGCAAATCTGCTGTCATCGGCAAGCACTCTTCTAGATCGGATAGCCCTGATTGGCTAGTCCGCTGCACTCTACTCCAATCGGTAATGATCTATCGGCCCTTACTTGCAAGTGTTCCTGGTTTGCACGGTAAAAAGTTTTTGTTTTTGGCTAGCGTAGCCTCCACGTAACCCGAGAAAAACAAACCGATGGCGAGATAGATCTAGACATTGTTCTAGATTATATGTCGTATATGATAACTTGCGGGGTCTACAGCATCAAACCTAGAGTATCATGATAATGTAAGCACTAGATTTGACGGAATGAACCACTAATGATGAGAATTTAACTTATTCGGGGTTTGAATCGATGCAGCCCGAAGCCGGATCAAGAACTCGTCTAAAAGAAATAGGAGGCGATGCACGGAAGTTGTATTGATGTGATTCGATTGTGTTTTACAAAGAGCCTTCGGGTCTTATTTATACCCAGGCATAACAATATCCGTGTAAGACACGGTTTCTATCAAATACAACAATATCTCGGGATACAACCCCAATGTCGTATCACAAAAGGAATATCTAAACAAAACTCTACTTTACAGATACAATTGTCGTTACAGGACTCTATCCATATATGGCAATATCTTTAACGCGTAATTTGGGAACCAAATCCAACTTCTCATTTTCACGCCTTCCATCAGGATTGGCCCCACTTCTATCTTGAGTCGGAATTGGCTATCAACTATCCTAGTCCGATCCGAACTCAGCCGACTGACTCCGTAGCCAATTCGGACTCAGCCGATTCCGTTTCCGCTTTTTCACAGATCACGCATCTTCTCCGATTCCGCTTCAATCTCTGCTAGAAACCCAGGGATTTGATTATCAAATTTGGTCGTTAACAGTACCCACAAGACACAACCCACGACACGTTTCTGCGTGCTGATGTGCCATCATAATACCCCGAAAAGGGACTATGATAGGACCCTTCGCATAACCCCCTCTAACCAATCGTACCACACCAAGGTTTCGCCCCACTCCCATCAGGGCAATGGGCAGCCCCCCCGAGTGCCATGGTGAATCTGGCAGCCGATCAACCCTTTTAACCGGGGCCGACCCAACTCCATCACGCCCACCTTTGCCAGGGTACGTCTGCTAGAGACAGCTACATTACAAATCTAGCCATTACCCATGCTGGCTTGTGGTACGCACGGTATTTCTTCCAGGGTTTCTCGCGAACCGGTCCTTAACTCCCATGGGCACGACTATCCTAAACCATTGCACCCACGCCCACCATTGGCATGTTTTTAATTGAATATTACTATCACAATGTCTCATACTTGACATCATCTGTATATAGTCTCTACCATAATAATTAAGTGATATGATCCCCTTTAATGAGCTAGTTGATCTAAGCCAGATTAAGCATGTCCTAAACCAATATCTAATCATATTAAACCCAAGCTATCAATGGTACAAGGTAAACAAGTCATATGACTAAGTACAATAGGTAAAATAATCCCATAAAATAAAATTCCAAAATATGTGCGACATTTGAGAAAAAATAAGACATCTATAAAAATAGGCACAATATGATAAATGTAAAGTATGACTTGCAGTGCTCTAAAGATTGGGGAACTTCTGCAACTACTTCAAAGTAAACGGGATCACAGGAACTGCCAGAATCTACACGACAAACAAGCACTATACAAAACATACTAAAAGTCTACTGAAATAGCACAAAAAACTATTTGTTACGAATTCTTGGCATTTTTTGGATTTAATGAAATTTGAATGGGCTAAAACGGAGCTCGGATTAAAAAGATATGAATTTTAGAAGATTATCTTTGTTTATTACTAAAACAGAAAACCTTAATATTTTATTGCATAATTAAGCCCCAGGATCACACAAGTGGGTAGGGCCGACGCGCATGGCGCGGCCGACGTCGGGGCGCGGAACGCTAGTCCACACCGGACCGGTGCACGGGACCGAGGGCGGCGCTGGTGTGCCACATGGGCACACGTGGCGTTGACGTGGCGCCACGTGGTGACACATGAGGGTGCGGGGATGAGGGTCCCTATCTGCCATTCGGCAGATCGGACGGCTTGGGTTTGTGGGTGGCGGCCGAGCTAGGCGCGACCGGCCATGGCCGTGCGGCGGCCGGCCGGCTTGCCGACGGCGCAAGCGACGGCCCTGTGGGACGCGGCACGAGGTGCAGCAATGAGCAGCGAGTGGCTCTAGAGCTCGGGATGGCAGCATAGGGTTGTGGGGAGGGCGGCGATGCGCTTGGGAACGAGAGGAAGAGAGAGGGACTCACCGGCGCTGGAGACGAAGATAGTGACGCGTGGTGGTAGAACAGTGAGATGGCGAATTAGGGCACGATTTGGCTATAAAAGAGAAACATGGAGAGGATGAGCTCAACTATATTTATAGGGGTTTAGAAGACCGAATAGTGCACAAAATAAACACAGATTTCTCGCTGTAGGTTATGATACAGAGAGAGAGAGATGGTGACGTGATTTGAAACCGACTCGACCGAGATGCGCGCATGGATAAGGCAACCGAGATGTGGAGAGGGGCGGCACGGCGTGTGCGGCTCGGGTCCGGTGTGGGGACGGCTTGGATGGCATGGTGCAGGCGTGTCACGCCCACAAATTCAAACCCGAATTTCCAGACTATTCTGTGTATTTAATCCCTGTCCAGGCATCAACCAGGGTACACAGAATGACAAATCAATACACAGATCCATACGTATAAATAAAGCGTATAAATACTTACAAAAGAGGCACTTAGTCCTCACACCCAAAAGGGGGACAGCAGCGGAAAAGAAGGACGATCCTAGCGGGTCTTCAGCTCCACTCCACAGGCAAACTCAACTGGGGTCTGAGCCTTGGTCTTCAAACACCGTCTTCAACTCAGAAGCACTAAACTTCTGAAGGGGGGGAGGAAATGCAAGGCTGAGTACAACCACGTACTCAACAAGCCACACCAATGAATGCAGGCATGCGAGGAGAGGCAAGGAGGGGCTTGGGGCTACTTTGCGGAAAAGCGGTTCCAAACACTTTATTTCGGAAACTGGGAAAACTGTTGAGTAGTTAAGTCAATATTAATCCTCCACTGAACAACGTTATCCCCACGTTGAACAGGCCCAACCAATCCCCACCTGATCTAATCTAGATTAGTAAGCCAATTTATTAAGGGTGGGACTAATCATGGTGAAGCTGGTCGATCGCCCATAACCGTGGGCACGGCTATTCGAATAGTTTTACTCTGATCAGAGGTGCGCTGCTTTACCCACAAGACACGATTCCACACATGTTGCCATGCCCCGAAGTATCGCCATGATACTGCAAAGGGAGAAATCATGACAAGACCTATAGCATAACTCCCCCTAACCAAGCGAATCCACACCAAGGTTTCGCCCCCACTCCCGGTTCCTGGGATGTGGGCAGCCCCCCGAGTGCCATGGTGAATCCGGCAGCCCAACAACCCTTATACCGGGGCCGACTGAAACTCCATCACGCCCACCCTCGCCACGGATCGTCGGCTAGGGAAAAGCTATACTACGGATCCAACGGTTGCCCATTCTTGCTTGTGGTAAGCACCGTATGTCTTCCAGGGTTTCCCATGAACCGGTCCTTAATTGCCATGGGTGCGACAAGCCAAAACCATGCACCCACACCCACCATTTAGTCATATTTTAGTTGGGATAATTATGACCAAAAAGATATGGCCAGTGTTTCGAGCCCGCCTCATCCGTACTAATTATAGATAAAGTGATTATCCCATTTAGTGAACTAGTGGTAATTAAGCATGGCTAAGCATATAATTTTAGCAAAAGTCACGTAAGTGACTAAAGCTAGTCAAATTATCACCCAAGGTTTTACAAAGGACGGATATCAAAAGGGTGAGGCACAAGCAAATAGATAGGTAAACCCAACATTTTATGTAATTCGCAAAACATGCAATTTTATTTGCAAACAAGTAAAACATTTGTAAAATAGGTCCAATATTCTTCAAGGGAGTGTGACTTGCCTTGCTTCTTCCAACCAACTTCTGAACTCTTCACGACCGTGAACTTCCAAAACAACGAAAACTACACGTTGGCACGCAAAACAAGGAAATAACAAGTACATGAAAAGTAAACCAACATGTAGAGCTTAATTTTAGATAAATTTTGCAATTTGAATGGCCCAATTTGGAGTTTAAATGAATTAGATATGAACTTTAGAAGTTTTGGACCAATTAAATGAATTCTAGAAATTAATTAGATTTATTGCGCAATTTTTAATTATTTTTCAAAGGAAAAAGGCTGATGCTGATGTCGAGCGAGGGCCGACGTCAGCGGGAACGGGCGCGGCATGACGTCGGCAAACCGGATGCCGACGCGGCGGCTAGGGCCGACGCAGCCGCGGCAGCGGCGCGGTCCACGGGCCGGTCCACCGTGGACCAAGTCCACGACGTGCACGGCGGGCGCGCCACGTGGCGCACACGCGCGCCGACGCGCGAGCCATGCGGCGACCACGCGGCAGCCACGTGGGCGACCGGATGGACGGCCACGATCTGCCCCGAGGCAAATCGGGCGACGGAGAGGCGGCGACGGCCGACGACGGCCGGCGACGGCGTGACGGCGACGCACGCGGCCCGATGGTCGCCGGCGGCGGCCATCGACGCGGCGGCGAGCGGCGGAGGACGGCGGAGGAGGGCAGAAAGGAGAGGAGGGGAGGCGGCTCCCCGCGCGCGATGGGAAAGGCGACGGGGGCAAATGGCGGCGAACGAGGCGGAGGCCGACGCTCGGGATAACCGCGCAGACGGCGTCCGGCCGCGTTTGGCGATGGCCGAGGGACGACCGGCACTTGGAAGGGTGCGGTGGAGCCGATGGATGAGGCGGTGCGGCTTGGGGAGCGGCAAGACGACGAGAACCGACGACCGGAGGTGGCTATGGCGGCGGCGGCTCGAGTCGCACGGCGGCAAGGTGCTCCGGTAGCGATCCGAGCGCAGGAAGCCACGGTGGGGGTGCGGCGGAATGCGGGGAACACGGCGGCGGCCTTGGCGCTCAGCGGCGGGGCTCGGAGCGGCGGTGGCGCTTAGCCGGAGGGCGACGGCGAGCGGCGGGGAGAGGGGCAACGCGGGGAGAGGCGGTGAGAGCGCGGCGGGCTCGGGAAAATTGGGGAAAAAGGAGAGGGAGCTCGGCAGGGGCGTTTTATAGGCTCGGGGAGAGGCGGTGGTGACCGAGGACGGCGGAAAATGCGGGGAGAGGCGGTGGCCGACGGCGGAAATGGCACGGGGGTTTAAATGGCGATTGAAGGCGCGAGATTTGGGGGAAAATAAAGGAGGAAGCCGGCGGCTTGATTGCGCGGCTTTAGGGCGATCGCGGGATGAGCGGGGGCGGAAATCGCGGCGGCGAGAGAGCGGGAGGTCGGCGGCAATGGCGGTGCGGCCGGAGGACGGGGATGACAGGTGGGCGGGTGGACTTGGCGGCGCGCACGAGTGGGAAACGGGCCGTCGGTTGGGGCGGCCCGATCGGGCCGGGCCGATCGGGGCGCGCACGGGAAGGAGGAAAAGCAGACTTCCAAGGATTATGGGCCGAAAACCGGCCCGAGAACCAGGGGTTTTTAATTTGTTTTCTTTTAAATTAATCGCATAAATGGTTTTGGAATTTTTATGAATACTTTCAATGCTCAAATAATTCCAGGAGAATTCTTGAAAATATAAGGACACTCAAAGTATTTAATAAAAATATCTTCAGACCATTTAGTGATCAATTTATTTATTACATAATTACTGGAATGCTCTTTGTAGCATTTTAAATTATTTTACGGAGCTCCAAAATTTTACGAAAAATTTCAGAGAATACTTTACGGCATGGAGAATATTTCAAAAATATTTCCAGATGATTTTTAAAGGAAATTTGAATTTCCTTAATGCTTTCACTTGATAACTTATTTTTCCTTTTTATTTAATTTCGGAAAATGATTTACTTAATGATTTTTAATCCCGAACGAAAAATCGGGCGTGACAGATCTACCCCCTACAGAATTCGTCCCGAGATTCGGGGCTAGAAAGAGAGAGGGTTTTGTTGTATTTGGTTGGCCGACTAACTTCTATGGTTTCCTTTTGGCTCACTTGACGAGAACCGACCGAACTCGGACGGTTGAGCCTACCGGCACCAAACTTTGTGCTTTATGCCGTTGCCAAAATTTTCGCTAGCTGGTCATGATCACTCTAACCTTGATCTGGCTGCATAGGCGGTAAGATATTTCCTCCCTTAGGCTACACACTTGACAACAACCTCTTCTGCAATCTGGGAATTCATTCTGACTTGAAACCGATGAAATTGTTCTGAAACCTTGAATTTCTCTTTCAGGAACCACGGTCTCTAAGTTCCGCTTCGAACTACTCTGGACATGGATGACATGCTTTTCAAATAGCTGCTTGATTTGCTTTTATTTGAACTGCGTGTGCCTTGAGTTATTGCTTCTTTTGGGCTAAACTGCGGATATGACTGCTTGGCGTGTGCCTTAGGTTCGAGCTTGTTAACTGAGGATGGATGTAGCTCTGACAATGGCTTGCAACTGACTCCCTTGATTACAACCCTGCCTGCTTCATAGGGTTGAACCTCTGAGCAAAACAATTACGGGGTAATTTAAATTTGTCTTCACGCTCATTTTACCAAGGTGGTTAGGCTTTAGCCCGATTATGACTGATGAAGCTACTGCCTTTGAGATTAATCGGTCTCTCTGATTTCTGGGAAACTTTGATCCGTAGATCTGACGCTTCGTCATTCCCTCGAAATGAAATCCTGACCCAGCACAAACATACTGCCATCCCTGAGGTTGTACCTCATCTCTCTTATTTATTAAGAATATTGACTTTAAACACAGGGATACTCCATTGGTCGATCAAAAAGAGGCAATGACTGCGCACTTTTAAACCAGTGAATTTTGGAACTCAACACTCAACCCATGATTCGGAATCATTCCGAAAGGGTGACTCTCATACCACTAACGAGCATACCGGCTTGTGATTGGCCTTTCCCATCAGTGGTGACTTCTGACATGACTCTTCTGCTTCTGGCTTTACTGAGGTGGTCAACCTTCTGCTTGAGTTGCTTAGTGGTTGGTCCGTAGAACAAACACCGGATACTTATCAAACCTCAATAAAATGGTGCTCTAGAAAATTCTTATTTCGTTGGTTCTCATGTCATTTTCTAACTTTGAATGTTGATGGGTCCCCAAACTTTGATGAAACTAATGAACTGTCGAGAACTGCCTTTGAAACAACCAAGGGTTCCTATTGTCGGGTTCACAAGTTCACTTTCAACCTGAGTAGGGGTGGCTTGCCGAGACGAATTTTCCATAGCATACTTGGGTGGCTGGATGTTCTGGCCTGACATTTGGATCCATTCGCTTCTGCACAGGGTGACGGGGAGTTTTTTTTGATGTCTTCTAGGAAACATCGAGGTGGTTTCCGAGGACTGGAATGGTGGCCTTGAACTGAGGATAGCCATTCCTGATCCATACTCACCGCTAGGGTGCCGCTACACTTCATGCTTTCTGGTGAAACTTACAAGATTGAGAGTGCGAACGTTTCTTCCATGATGTCATTACCAAACTTTCATCATTCTTCCCTTTTCCTTGGGATGCTACTAATTCTGTCTTTTAAGGAGGTCGCATCAGCTAAATATTATTGTGGTCTGAACCTTCGCATTTCCTTGATCCGTGTTCACACCACTAAGGTGCTAATGCCAATCCCCACATCTTTACGACTTTAAAGGTTATGGGATTCCAGTAATCCTTATATAATGTTCCACTCAAACATTTTGTGCACCTTCCCATACTCTTCGGGTATCCATTATACGACCCTTTTGATGTATCTCCTGAGGTTAAAGGTTTCAATGATCTAACCATTCACACATCCTCGATCAACCGTTTACTTTTTGTTGTTAGCAATTTTGTCTTGAGGCCTAACCGAAACTGGAACCAGCGCGGAGAGTGAAACTCTAGGTTTCATATAACATTAGCAGTCACACAAGCTAGCTTGCTTTTGGGATGTCCGAGATGAATCATAACATGAGAGAGACTATGCATCTCAATCTTTATTCCACAATCCCTACTTATTACATAACTTGTCATGAAACTTCTATGTACAAGCGTAAACTTCCTTAAGGATGACACACTTGTAGACTGTTGCCTGTTTGACTAGCAGACGTCTTGACCAGTGTGATCTTTACTCCTGTGCTTCTGGCCGGGTTGACTTAATTGGTCCTTGCTTACAAACTGGTGCTCCAACAGGAACACTGCTTCACATGCAGACACTTCTGCCTCCTTGGTAGCTGCAGTAGGTAGGACCTTCTTGCTTGGGGTGTTACTCTTGTTCGGTGGATTGCTAAGCATCTGGGCTGAGGCAACACGGGCGCCTTGCTAGTCTTTACGGTAACCTCATGACTTGGTGTTGGCAACAATCGCTGCGATCTCTGCTGAAGGAGAGTATCGTTCTTTCCTAGTTGGGGTGGATCACTACTGCCTTGGCACTACTTTCCCTTCTGTTGTTGGATCAGTAACTTGGGGGTATGTTTGCGGGCGACCCTTAGAGCATTTACTGGTGCTATTAAAGACAACACGCCGTAGTGGAGATTTCATGCACAGGCGATGACCGTTATCCTTGGGCTGACGGGCGCGCCTTTTGGTTGGATTGGACCCTGCAGCACTGGAACTGAAACAGCTTGCGGAATAATGGTGTTGCAGACAGCGCCGGTACTTAAAGGATGGTGGCGCTTGGGCATTGGACATCTTCCGTGTACGTGTCCTATTTCCCTACAGTTGAAGCAACGACGAGCATCTTTTGCTAGCCTTGAAAAGGGACATTTGTTGGAATAATGTCCTGGATTGCAACAGTTGAAACAAATCAGATCCGTTTTATCATGGTGTGCACTCGTCTGGGTCTACAGACTCACAACTGGAACTGAAATGTGCAATGGCTTGCGAGCCTTGTTTTCTATGCCTTTGTTACTGCTGGTGGTCTTCACAGAGGTTGGAGTTGGTTGATGACCAGGAGCATCATTGCCATGGATGGTACCAACCGCAAGTGGACCGACACACTGTCGGGTTGTCCCATGGTCTTTCTCGTTTTTGGTTATAACCGAATTCAACCGACAGCTCTTGGACACATGGTCTGTTCCCTCACACAAGAAACATGTGTCCTTGCTCATGGGGCATTCTTCTGGTACATGGGTGTCGTTACCACAAAGGCAGGTGTGGTTGCACATGCTCACCGTGTGTCCAACTTCTCCATAGCGAGTACATGCTTTGAGCCTCATTTCTTTTTCACTGAAGTTTTCAAGGATTGCTTCCTCCTCATCAGAGGATACCTCTTTTGACTCATCATCCTCTGGCTTGGGTGGTCCATGAAGCCTGAGATGTCGGGTTAGCTGACATGCACCACGAAAAGTATTCTTTCTTAGGCGTCGGGGAATCTTCTCCGCATCTTCGGGAGTAAACTCTGTACCAGTGACGATCATCTTGTTGACACATCTTGTGCTTCATTCTGGTGCCTTTCTCTTCTTTGAGTTGGACAATGGCATACCAAAACTCTGGCTAATTGGTTGACCGGAAACTTTCTTCCTTCGGGGACACTGCATCTCATCATTGGTCTGTGTCCTGGCATACACTTTCCATGAACTGTGTCTTACATCATGACCTTGCTCCTTATAGCCGTAGCAGAGGTCATGTGTTTCCCTTTGGCTGGATGGCGGGGTTGGTGCCCTTATCTCCTGAAATCTTGATGACAAACTCGTGGGAGTCACCAGGGCGAGCGTCTGATGCTGTTGTTGATACTGCCCTTGCATCATTTGCATCATCATGGCCACTAATTGCGTCTGATTGGCCACTACCTGGGCTAGGATTGAGTCCACAGGAGAAGGAGGTGGAGTCCTCACCGGGTTGCTCTGAGCTGATCTAAGGAACTGATGTGGTCTTGATTTACTAGCACTGCCCCTGACTTTACCCATCTGTTGTCGGAGAAGAAGGGAAAGGGGATAGAAGAGGTTAAACTAAAGATGAGACCTTAGTCCGCTTGATTACTGATTTGATGTGGGTGTACCTTTATTGTTCAAGTTTATTAAGCAAACAACCTAGTATGGTCACATCCCCACCACTGATGTAAACCATACCCCTGCACACAGCAAACAACACATGACTTAGGAACTACCGAAACTACTCTTCCAGGAAGGATTGGGTTCTAGGCCAGCTCCGGGAAGACTGCGCTTGAAAACTCGGGAAGCGCTGACTCTGAGTTGCTCAGCTTGAACTCCTTGCTTGAAACTTGGACTGGACTTGGCTTCCGGATGGCGCTCCAGGATTAACCACTAGAGAGTTGGAGGGGAAAGGAGAGAAATTTTGACAAATTGTTTTTCAAAGGCTCCAGCGGGATAGAAGAGATATTTTCGCAAGTAGGGTTTTTATAAAACTAATCCTTAAGGGTTTTGACCATTTGGCTCAACCTACAGTCAAGATGGCTCTGATACCAACTTGTCACGCCCAAAAATTCAAACCCGAATTTCCAGACTATTCTGTGTATTTAATCCCTGTCCAGGCATCAACCAGGGTACACAGAATGACAAATCAATACACAGATCCATACGTATAAATAAAGCGTATAAATACTTACAAAAGAGGCACTTAGTCCTCACACCCAAAAGGGGGACAGTAGCGGAAAAGAAGGATGATCCTAGCGGGGCTTCAGCTCCACTCCACAGGCAAACTCAATTGGGGTCTGAGCCTTGGTCTTCAAACACCGTCTTCAACTCAGAAGCACTACACTTCTGAAGGGGGGGAGGAAATGCAAGGCTGAGTACAACCACGTACTCAACAAGCCACACCAAGGAATGCAGGCATGCGAGGGGAGACAAGGAGGGGCTTGGGGCTACTTTGCAGAAAAGCGGTTGCAAAACACTTTATTTCGGAAACTAGGAAAACTGTTGAGTAGTTAAGTCAATATTAATCCTCCACTGAACAACGTTATCCCCACGTTGAACAGGCCCAACCAATCCCCACCTGATCTAATCCAGATTAGTAAGCCAATTTATTAAGGGTGGGACTAATCATGGTGAAGCTGGTCGATCACCCATAACCGTGGGCATGGCTATTCGAATAGTTTTACTCTGATTAGAGGTGCACTACTTTACCCACAAGACACGATTCCACACATGTTGCCATGCCCCGAAGTATCGCCATGATACTGCAAAGGGGGAAATCGTGACAAGACCTATAGCATAACTCCCCGTAACCAAGCGAATCCACACCAAGGTTTCGCCCCCACTCCCGGTTCCTGGGATGTGGGCAGCCCCCCTGAGTGCCACGGTGAATCCGGCAGCCCAGCAACCCTTATACCGGGGCCGACTGAAACTCCATCACGCCTACCCTCGCCACGGATCGTCGGCTAGGGAAAAGCTATACTACGGATCCAGCAGTTGCCCATTCTTGCTTGTGGTAAGCACTGTATGTCTTCCAGGGTTTCCCATGAACCGGTCCTTAATTGCCATGGGTGCGACAAGCCAAAACCATGCACCCACAGCCCACCATTTAGTCATATTTTAGTTGGGATAATTATGACCAAAAAGATATGGCCAGGTGTTTCGAGCCAGCAGCTCATCTGTACTAATTATAGATAAAGTGATTATCCCATTTAGTGAACTAGTGGTAATTAAGCATGGCTAAGCATATAATTTTAGCAAAAGTCACGTAAGTGACTAAAGCTAGTCAAATTATCACCCAAGGTTTGACAAAGGACGGATATCAAAAGGGTAAGGCACAAGCAAATAGATAGGTAAACCCAAAATTTTATGTAATTCGCAAAACATACACTTTTATTTGCAAATAGTAAAACATTTGTAAAATAGGTCCAATATGCTTCAAGGGGAGTGTGACTTGCCTTGCTTCTTCCAACCAACTTCTGAACTCTTCGCGACGCGAACTTCCGAAACGACGGAAACTACACGCTGGCACGCAAAACAAGGAAAAACCCTAATAAAAACCAAATAACAGTACATGAAAAGTAAACCAACATGTAGAGCTCAATTTTAGATAAATTTTGCAATTTGAATGGCCCAATTTGGAGTTTAAATGAATTAGATATGAATTTTAGAAGTTTTGGACCTATTAAATGAATTCTAGAAATTAATTAGATTTATTGCGTAATTTTTAATTATTTTTCAAAGGAAAAGGGTGATGCGACGTCGAGCCGAGGGCCGACGTCGGGTGAACGGCGCGGCATGACGTCGGCAAACCGGATGCGACGTGGCGGCTAGGGCGACGTCAGCAGCCAAGGGCCGACGTCAACCGTGGCGGCGGCGCGGTCCACGCGGCCGTCCACCGTGGACCAAGTCCATGGCGGTGCACGGCGGGCGCGCCACGTTGCGCACACGCGGCGCCGACGCGGCAGCCATGCGGCGACCACTTGGCAGCCACGTGGGCGGCCGGATGGGCGACCACGATCCGCCCGAGGCAAACCGGGCGACGGAGGCGGCGACGACCGACGACGGCCGGCGACGGCGTGGTGGCAACGCACGCGGCCCGATGGTCGCCGGCGGCGGCCATCGACGCGGCGGCGAGCGGCGGAGGGCGGCGGAGGAGGGCGGAAAGGAGAGGAGGGGAGGCGGCTCACCGAGCGCGGTGGGAAAGGCGACGGGGGCAAACGGTGGCGAACGAGGCGGAGGCCGACGCTCGGGATAACAACGCAGACGGCGTCCGGCCACGTTTGGCGATGGCCGAGGGACGGCCGGCACTCAAGGGTGCGGTGGAGCCGATGGATGAGGCGGTGCGGCTTGGGGAGCGGCGAGACGACGAGAACCGACGACCGGAGGCCGCTATGGCGGCGGTGGCTCAAGTCGCACGGCGGCAAAGGCGCTCTGGCAGCGATCCGGGCATAGGAAGCGGCGGTGGGGGTGCGGTGGAATGCGGGGAACACGGCGGCGGCCTTGGCGCTCAGCGGCGGGGCTCGGAGCGGCGGTGGCGCTTAGCCGGAGGGCGACGGCGAGCGGCGGGGAGAGGGGTAACGCGGGAGAGGCGGTGAGAGCGCGGCGGGCTCGGGAAAATTGGGGAAAAAGGAGAGGGAGCTCGGCGGGGGTGTTTTATAGGCTCGGGAGAGGCGGTGGTGACCGAGGACGGCGGAAAATGGGAGAGGCGGTGGCGACGGCGGAAATGGCACGGGGTTTAAATGGCGATTGAAGGCGCGAGATTTGGGGAAAATAAAGGAGGAAGCCGACGGCTTGATTGCGCGGCTTTAGGGCGAGCGCGGGATGAGCGGGGCGGCGGAAATCGCGGCGGCGAGAGAGCGGGAGGTCGGCGGTAATGGTGGTGCGGCCGGAGGACGGGGATGACAGGTGGGCCCCACATGTCATCGGCCGAGAGATTGAGGGAGGCCGGGTGGACTTGCTGGCGCGCACGAGTGGGAAATGGGCCGTCGGTTGGGGCGGCCCGATCGGCTGGGCCGATCGGCTTGCGCGCACGGGAAGGAGGAAAAACAGACTTCCAAGGAGTATGGGCCGAAAACCGGCCCGAGAACCAGGGGGTTTTTAATTTGTTTTTCTTTTAAATTAATTGCATAAATGGTTTTGGAATTTTTATGAATACTTTCAATGCTCAAATAATTCCAAGAGAATTCTTGAAAATATAAGGACACTCAAAGTATTTAATAAAAATACCTCCAGACCATTTAGTGATCAATTTATTTATTACATAATTACTGGAATGCTCTTTGTAGCATTTTAAATTATTTTCTAGAGCTCCAAAATTTTACGAAAAATTTCAGAGAATACTTTACGGCATGGAGAATATTTCAAAAATATTTCCAGCCATGATTTTTAAAGGAAATTTGAATTTCCTTAATGCTTTCACTTGATAACTTATTTTTCCTTTTTATTTAATTTCTGGAAAATGATTTACTTAATGATTTTTAATCCCGAACGAAAATCGGGCGTGACAAGGCGGGCGAGAAGGCGCGGCGCGCGCGGACGGAGGCGCGGAGAGGATGGACCTAAAAGATGGACCCCACCTGTTAGCGGCCCGAGAGCGGGAGGGAGGGGCGGCGGGCTTCGGCGTGGCGCAGCATGGCTCGTGGGCTGCGACCCACGGGCAAGAGGGAGAGTGGCGCACACGGTTGGCTTGGGCCGCCGGGATGGCCGGCGGCCGGGAGAAATGGGCGAGAAAATTGAAGGAAAAGGACAATATTTTCCGAGGGACTTCATTAATTCGAGAATAGATTTAATTGGTTAAAAAGTTATTTCTAGTGCTATGAAAATTCCACTAAAAATCCTGTTAACAAATTTGTAGAATTTAAAAAAATCCTACCATGTCGTTTGCACTTATAATCTGCATTTTAAAATTACTTCTTTCCTCTAGGTTAATTCCAAAATTCTATCTCTTCTGGGGAAATTATTTAAATGATTTTTTAAAAGTTCAAAACTTCAGGGTGTGACATCTACGGATTGTTGATGGCAAAGATATAAAATTATTGTGCCAATCGGTGATGGCTAGGCTGGAATTTTTGAAGAGGATCCTGTTGGTTTCAACATTGATGAACTTAGCTGGGTCTTCATTACCCATCAGACCCTTGTAGAAAATGGTACGCCGATTGCAGATTGGAATCATAACTTGTGGTTTCAGATTCTACAGTGCAAAGTGAACAGTGTTCATGAACAAAATGAAGAACACAAAAAATACAGAAGGGGTAAAGGATGAAAGCTATGTTTAATATACGATAATTGATGAGGACATCACTCCTTTGCATACGCACGAGGCTAGGAGATGGAGGTCCAATTCATACCAAGTTCAAGCCCACCTTGTCTATCCCGGAGTAGGCCACAATAAAATCATCGCCTAGGCCTCATTCGGACTCCGTTTTCGTCGTTCTATATATGTATGGAAAGCTATCGAGACCATCTTTCCAATGGGACTGATTGCACATAAAATTCCTTCTGGGTCAACAGGAATCATGGAAACAAGAGAGCATCCAGAATTTGTCCGAGTGCTGCGTCACCGTCCATGTATCGTGTTGTAGAACATTAGGGACGCGTCCAAGGGTCCTAGGTCGACCTAACAACATATTTAATCAGTAGCCATCATAATATTAGAGTTGGGTTTTGATTACATTACTCTGCTATTGCAGTTTTGCTCCTAGTTTGGTTTGTTGAACCCCAACTTGTGAGCTTCATTGTATATCCACAATATATTCAGATTGCATCTTTTTTTCTCTTGCTTGTGTTCCCGATTCACTTGCAGGAGATAGCCTTATTGGTTAGGTCAACCGTGTTTCGGCTCGGGTGATGGCCAACGAAGAGGTGGTGTGGTGATTGCGAGGGGTTCGGTCATCCTGATCAAAGCCTTTGGATCATCAATGTCGAGTCTCCACAATCTAATTATCAATTAATAATGAAAGACTGAGACCCTAGTCCTCATCAAGAAGGTAGTGAAGAATAATGAAAAATGAGGAGCAGATGGATTCTTACCTCTGGAACCGTGCTTGAAGAGGCCATTGGTTATGGAGGAACGACATTTCTGGTGGTGTTCGCTGGGCGGTTGGGTTGCCAGAGAAGGAGGAGAGAGGGTTTTTCTTGAGTTCGTCAGCGAAGGTGGCAAGGATGTGATGGCGTGATGATGAGGAATAGAAACCGAAGGGTTTTATTTGCAGTGCATAAAGGGTTGTATTGAGCAGGTTGGGCCGACGAAGGTTTGGTGGGTTGGCAAGGTTAATGGGCCAAGACAAGGAATTCTGAAGCATGTCGATCCATACTCCGGAATTGGGGGCATGTGTTAGTGGTAAAATATGGCAATTACCGTTAGTCAAGACCGAGTCAAGGAATGAATTATTGTTGTGATTTTAGCTGATTCGATTAGCATGTTTATTCAGGTTTAGAATTATTTTTGTATGTGCTTCTGTGATAAGGAAGGTTTGTTTTAGTATTTATTTCCATAGACAGAGTCCCGAGCCGATGAGTCTTGTTAGAATTGGACTTAGTTAGTTTCCTTATTTTGCAAGTTAGCTGATCGAGTCATTTTTGAGTCAGAGTTGTTCCAACCCAAGGGCATCAATATGTACACCCGGAATCTTTATAAAAAAACAACATTTCAATAAACAATTTTTGGCACATCGCCACCTTAGTTTTGATATCGGCCAGAATGTAAGTTCCGTCCACATTTCAATAAACAACTTTTGATATCGGTTAAGTCCGATATACCAATTTGGTCTTTGTATGTGTTGCCTATCTGATATATCTGTTCCTTCTTTGGTTGCTTTGCTTTCTTATTTAGATCACTTTGCAAGGTGTTTATCGGATCGGTTGAATTATGTAAAATCAAAGTGTGTTTGATTCTTCATTGGTGATGAACAATTGGCATCTATGATTATTGGTTTTGTTATTTGGAGATTATTGGCAAAATGAATTTTGAGATATTTGGTTTTTGGACGTGAACAGTAATTTGTTGGTTGCATGGTCCGGTCTGACCGGGCTTGTACTGCCGGTCTGACCAGAGGTGACCTGGCGGTCAGACCGGGCGAGCACTGCCGGTTAGACCGGCCGACCCAGTCCGACTGCAGGTCGATTTGGTTTCGGTTTCGGTTTCGGGATGTTTCCTAGCATATACATGGGAGTTTCGTGTTCTTATGCACATGTATGGTTGTTTATGCTGACAATGAGTCAAGTTGGAGATAGCTTGTGCTCGGATATGGTTTCTTTGTTTAATTAGGTGCAGGTAATCTTTACGCCTCGGGAAAGTGTCGCCGGTGATCGAGTTGGAGTCAACTTGGAGATAAGATGACGTCCTAGTTGGAGATCTCGCGGGATACTTAAGGGTAGAGATTGGTGCACGTAATTGGAAAAGTTTTCATATGGCATATCATAGAGATATTGTGTGCATATGGAATACGATGTTTCAAGATTGGAATGTCCGAGAATGGGACGGTTGATTTATGTCAAGTTTGTACTTGTATGGGAAGGTTTCCTAGGGGATTAGGACTTTCTATATGAGTTGGATTCGCGGCTTTTGGCTGCGTGTCTTGTGTATAATAGTGAGGGGAGGCGTGGCCTCTTTGTATCGAATTTTAGAGAGTTTAGAGTTGAGATAAATTTAGGGTTTCGAGTTTTGCTAGAAATTTTGTGAGGAGTGCTGTTGCTGCGCTTTGTAAACACAAGAGAGATTCAACAAAGTTCAATCTACTTTGAGCGATCTTTGTGTTGTGTTTTCATCGGGTGCAGCGGTCTAATCGGCGGTTAGACCGGAGCTTTACACCGGTCAGACCGCTCGAGTTACTACGGTCATACCGACGCAGATCAGCTACATCAGGAGAATCGGCTAAGTCCAGGAGATCAGCTACACGGCCGGTCAGACCGACGCTATACCGACTATCAGACCGGCAGGTTCAGGCGGTCAGACCGGTGCAACACATCCTGTCAGACCACACGCCATCGAGTTGTGAGGGTAAGTCTGATTTCCACTGAGATTTGTTTATGGGTGTGCCAACCATTTCACCCCCCTCTGGTTGGCTTAGTTTGGAAGTTCGATCCTACAAGTGGTATCAGAGCCTCGTTTTCTTCTTTGGATTTTTATCGATCTAAAGTTTTTTTGCCATGTTTGATAAATTTTCCACTAAGCCGCATGTTTTTGATGGAACCGATTTTGCTTATTGGTGTAGCAAGATGCAATCTTACATCATGGCTCAAGACTATGATGTGTGGCAAAAGGTTGCTCTTCCTTATGAGATCCCTGAGGTTATTAATACTGAGGCTTTGAAAACTGAATTTAATAACAAATTGCAAAGCTCGTAATATTTTATTGAATAGGATTTCTCGTTCGGATTTTGATCGTGTTTTGCATCTTCAAACTACAAACGAGATTTGGATTGCTTTGAGAAATTTTCATTAAGGAACTACGAATATAAAAGAACTTTGTCGAGATCTTTTCAAAAAGGAATACATAAAATTTAAGATGAAACCTGCTGAAGCTTTGGATGACTATCTTGGTAGGTTTAATAAAGTTTTGAGTAATCTTAGATCTGTTGATTGTTCTTATGACACAAATTATCCACAATCTGAGATTTCTCATCACTTTTTGAATGGTCTTGACATGTCTATTTGGGAGATGAAAATTACTTCAATTCAAGAATCTGTAAATATGGCTACTTTGACTTTGGATTCTCTTTATACTAAACTTAAAACTCATGATATGAATATTCTTTCTCGAAAAATTGATTCCAAGTCAAGTGCTTTGATTTCTTCCTCTTCAACTTCTTCTGATGTTGCTTCTTCATCAACTCCTAGTGCTCTTCCTTTAATTAATGCCATGTCCGATGAGCAACTCGAGTAATTCGAGGAGGAGGATTTGGCTTTGGCTGCTAACAAACTTTCTCGAGCTATGAACAAAGTCAGGTTCAGGAAAGAGGAGGACCAGCTCGGTGTTTTGAATGTGGTGCTTTGGATCACATTCGCTCCAACTGCCCCAAGCTTGGGAGAAGCAGGAAGGAGGACAAGAGCGGGGAGAAGGCGAAGGACGACAAGCCCAAGGGAAAGCGCTCAAAGGAGATGATCAAGAAGGTGCTGAGCCAAGTCTATGCCGCTTTTGAACCACTAAGCGACATTGATTCCGATAGCGAGGAAGAGAAGGGCAAGAACATCTCTAGCATTTGCCTCATGACACGTGGAGATGAAGATTCTGAAGATGAAGACAATGAGGTAAGCTCACTTGAGGAAGCAATTCTTGTTTTAAGTGCTAAAAATAAAAAATGTGAAAAGGTGTTTAAAAAACAAGATTTTGTGATTGAGTCTTTGAATGCTAAAATTCCTAGATTAAAATCTCTTACTCCTAATGATGATGAATGCAAAAATTGTGAAGTTTCTTATCTGAAAAGTTCTTTGCAAAAATTTTCTGATGCTAAGAAACAACTTAACATGATTTTGGATCAATCTAAAGTGTGTTGCGAAAATAGAGGAATAGGTTTTGATGATCGTGACTATCTCATCAAAAATCCCCCAAATGTTTTGAGAATGACTGAAAATGGTGAGATTTTGACAAATCCTAATGATGTGAAAACAGTTTTAAATCTCTTTGAAACATGCCATCTCTTTCTGTTTATTTAAAAGAAACTAAGACTAATATTTCAAAAACATCAACCACTAGGGAAAAATCTTCTTGCTCTTTTTGTGGTAAAGATGATTATCTTGTTGGTTTTTGTTTCAGATTAGCACGAAAATAGAAAAAGGAAAGAGAGACTAATTTTGCAAAAGCAAAGTGGCAAAAATCTGGCTTTTCCTCAGGTAGGCCGGTCAGACCGCAGTGGGTTAACCGGTCAGACCGGCAGTGGCACCCGGTCAGACCGACGGCTCTGCCTCGGTCAGACCGGCGATGGCACGCGGTCAGACCGGCAGTATCCCAGCAGTCAGACCGGCCCCGAAGGAATTTTTCTGAAAATTCTAAAATTGTTTTTGCACGTGGATATATGCCTATTAGATCTGTTGGTCGTGTGTCTCAGTACTAGATTCCTAAATTTCTTTTAACTAACCCCAGTACTGAG
Source organism: Oryza australiensis (assembly GCA_019925245.2). Classification (NCBI taxonomy): domain Eukaryota; kingdom Viridiplantae; phylum Streptophyta; class Magnoliopsida; order Poales; family Poaceae; genus Oryza; species Oryza australiensis. The sequence goes on from JAIFGZ020000507.1 coordinate 1,104,228, forward strand.
GCTTCGACATCATCTTTTGCGTAGGCAATGGTGGCGAGGAAGGAGAACGTGTGGATCGTGGACTCCGGTTGTTCGCGACACATGACCGGAGATAAAAATTGGTTGTCCTCCCTCAAGATGGCATCCAAGACTAAATCGATAATCTTTGGGGATGCTTCTACAAGTGCCGTTCTCGCTACCGGATCAGTCAAGGTAAGAGACAAATTTGAATTGAAAAAGGTAGCTTTAGTCGAGGACTTAAAGTATAATTTACTCTCAGTTTCACAAATTGTTGATGAGAATTTTGAAGTTCACTTTAAGAAAACTGGAAGTAAAATATTTGATTCTTGTGGTGATTCTGTGTTGAACATTTCTCGTTATGGGAGAGTTTTTAAAGCTGATTTTGGAAACCCTATTTCTCCCGTTGTTACTTGTTTGGTTGCGAAATTCAACAAAGATTTAATATTTTGGCATCGCAGACTTGGACATGTTGGTTTTGATCATTTGACTAGACTAAGTGGTTTTGATCTTGTTCGTGGGTTGCCTAAACTTAAGAAATATCTTGATTTGGTTTGCGCACCATGTCGTCATGGTAAAATGGTTGCTTCTTCACATACTCCAATTCTTTCTATGATGACGGATGCACCGGGACAGCTTCTAGATATAGACACTGTTTGTCCAGCTAGAGTGTAATCCGTTGGAGGAAAATGGTATGTGTTGGTTGTTGTTGACGACTTTTCTCGATATTCTTGGGTTTTCTTCATGGCAACTAAGGATGAGGCCTTTGGACACTTTCAGAGTTTGGTTCTTCGCTTGAATTGTGAAATTCCTAGTTCTCTGAAAACAATTAGAAGTGATAATGGTGGTGAATTTAAAAATGCTTCTTTTGAACAATTTTGCAACGAAAAAGGCATTGAACATCAATTTTCTTCTCCTCGTTCCTCAACAAATGGTGTTGTTGAAAGAAAAAACAGCTCTTTGGTTGAGATGGCTAGAACCATGCTTGATGAGTATCACACTACAAGAAAATTTTGGGCCGAAGCTATTAACACTGCTTGCTATATTTCTAATCGTATTTTCTTGTGATCTAAACTTGGTAAAACACCTTATGAGCTTCGATTTGGTCGTCAACCCAAAGTTTCACATTTGCGTGTTTTTGGTTGCAAGTGCTTTATTTTGAAATCAGGAAATTTGGATAAATTTGAATCACGTTCTACCGATGGTTTATTTATTGGTTACCCCGCACACACTCGTGGCTATCGCATACTTGTTTTGGAGACTAACAAAATGTCAAGACTTGCGAAGTCACTTTTGATGAGGCTAGTCCCGGTACTAGACCAGAACTTTCAGGTACTTTGCCACAGGTTCAGGGGTAGGATGGTCGTATCTTCGAAGACGAAAGCGACAACAAAGACGACGAGGTCGACCTAACCGGTCAGACCGGCCGAGTGCCATCGGTCGACCGAGCAGCTGTCCGGTCCGGCCGACCGGCCGAGACCTGGCCAGACCGGCAGGGCCGACCACTTTGGATTCAAGTGGACACCAATCAAGGGATTCGTCGGGGACTACGACCAGCGCAAGTACAGAATGTGAAACAACTTTTGAGATCACTGCTCCATTGCATATTCAGCGACAACATCCGCCGAAACAAATAATAGGAAATTTACATGAGCGGACTACAAGATCTAAGGTAACTACGCATGACTTTGCAAATCTTGCGTTTGTTGCTTCTTTTGAACCCAAAGATGTTACTCATGCATTAACTGATGAATCGTGGATTAACGCCATGCATGAAGAACTTGAAAATTTTGAAAGAAATAAAGTTTGGTCTTTAGTTGAACCACTTTCAGGACATAATGTTATTGGAACCAAGTGGGTTTTAAAAAATAAACAAAATGAGGATGGTTTAATTATTAGAAATAAGGCTAGGGTTGTTGCTCAGGGTTTTACTCAGGTGGAGGGTTTGGATTTTGATGAAACTTTTGCTCCTGTTGCTAGGATTGAAGCAATTAGACTTTTATTAGCTTTTGCTGCTTCAAAAGGTTTTGAATTGTATCAAATGGATGTTAAAAGTGCTTTTCTGAATGGCTTTATACAGGAGGAAGTTTATGTTAAACAACCACCGGGTTTTGAAAATCCTGATTTTCCCAATCATGTGTTTAAATTGTCAAAAGCTTTGTATGGTTTGAAACAAGCACCTAGAGCATGGTATGATAGACTTAAGAACTTTTTGCTTGAAAAAGGTTTTCAAATGGGAAAGATTGACAAAACACTTTTTGTTCTTAAGCATGGTGAAAATCAACTTTTTGTTCAGATTTATGTGGATGATATCATCTTTGGTTGTTCAACTCATGCTTTGGTTGTAGAATTTGCTGAGACTATGCGCAAGGAGATTGAGATGAGTATGATGGGTGAATTGTCATACTTTTTGGGATTGCAAATTAAGCAAACACCTCAAGGTACGTTTATTCATCAAACAAAGTACACCAAAGATCTTTTGCGTAGGTTCAAGATGGGGAGCTGCAAGCCAATCTGTACACCCATTGGTTCTACTGCTGTTCTTGATCCCGATGAAAATGGTGAGGCCGTGGATCAAAAGGAGTATAGAAGCATGATTGGATCTTTGTTGTATCTAACTGCTTCTAGGCCAGACATACAGTTTGCTGTGTGTTTGTGTGCATGCTTTCAAACTTCTCCTCGTGCTTCACATCGTCAAGCGGTCAAGCGAATTATGAGGTATTTGAATCATACACTTGAGTTTGGAATTTGGTATTCTACTTCTTCTTCTATTTGCTTAAGTGGATATTCTGATGCTGATTTTTCTGATTGTAGAGTTGATAGAAAAAGTACTAGTGGAACATGTCATTTTCTTGGTACATCATTAATTGCACGGTCCTATAGGAAACAATCTAGTGTAGCTCAATCAACTGCTGAATCTGAATATGTTGTTGCTCCTAGTTGTTGTTCACAGATTCTTTGGCTTATTTACCTTTGAAAGATTATGGACTTGCTTTTGAAAAAGTACCTCTTTATTGTGATAATACAAGTGCCATTAACATTGCTAAGAATCCTGTTGAACACTCACGCACAGAGCACATTGATATTCGCTTTCATTTTTTGAGGGATCATGTTGAGAAGGGAGATGTTGAATTGAAGTTTTTGGACACAAAGTTGCAACTTGCTGATATTTTCACTAAACCATTGGATTTTTCTTGCTTTGCTTTTCTTCGAGGAGAGTTGGGAATTATTCATCCTTTTGGCATGTTTTGAGGGGGAGTTTTGTGCTCTTGTTTTTATCAAGTAATTCTTGAATAATATAAATTGAGAAAAAGAGAGCTTTATCCATACATATTGTATTTTCATGTGCATGCTAGCAATACTATGAAGATTTATTTGTCAATAACATAGCTTATATGTGTTCTAGTATCTTTATGTGATCTAGATTTTATTTTTAACTGAAATGATGCATGACACTTAATATCATACTTAAGTTAATGAAATATGCAATGTTGATACTAGTGCATGTGTTGATTTATAAATGCTTATATATGCACTGTGTTGAAATTATTATTCCTCAAATTGCTTTAAAATTGCTCATTGTGTAAGAGAATAAAATATTATCTTTGAGAGAAAAAATGAATACCAAATCCTTGGAAACAGTCTTGACGACAAGGACGTATTCGAAGTGAGCAAAAATAATGGGTACCGAATCCTTGGAAACAGTCTTGATGACAAGAACGTACCCGGAATAATTGAGAGAACAAATATGAGCAAATAAAAATTTGGCTCAAATCAATATGACAAAAATTCTCTTGATTATTGTGTGCAAAAAGGTCAATTTGAGAAAGAGTAATGGTTGCAATAGGTATATATATTTGGATTTATCTTTCAACCTATGTGCTTGTAAAGATGTTGCATTATAAGTCATTTGAATCCATGAAATTTGATTGCATTATTGATCTTAATTATAAAGTCTTTGATTCATGACTATACTCTAATGCATATTTGCTATATCATTGATGAGTTCGTCTTCTTCTTATTGCGACACATGACATGACTTGCTCTATGTATGGTGCTAAGCTCTTCAATAATCATGAACATAATTCTTATGCTTGATGAAATCATTGTCAAAAGGGGGAGAACAAATGAGAGAAAAACAACTTAAAAAAGTGCAAGTTTTTCAAGTTCAAAGGATTTTCTTTCTTTTAAAAAGGGGGAGAAATTTTCTTTGATTCTTTGAGCACTCAAATGCTTTTTACCATTTTTGTTTTTAATTTTTCCAAACACCAAAACAACACTTTTTTATTTGGTTTGCCAATGTGTTCATCAAGGGGGAGATTGTAAAATCAAAGTGTGTTTGATTCTTCATTGGTGATGAACAATTGGCATCTGTGATTATTGGTTTGTTATTTGGAGATTATTGGCAAAATGAATTTTGAGATATTTGGTTTTTGGATGTGAACAGTAATCTGCTGGTTGCATGGTCCGGTCTGACCGGCCTTGTACTACCGGTCTAACCGGAGGTGACTGACGGTCGACCGGCAAGCACCGCAGTCGACCGGCCGACCCACCCGACCGCAGCCGGTTTGGTTTCGGTTTCGGTTTCGAGATGTTTCCTTGCATATACATGGGAGTTTCGTGTTCTTATGCACACTTATGGTTGTTTATGCTGACAATGAGTCAAGTTGGAGATAGCTTGTGCTCGATTATGGTTTCTTTGTTTAATTATGTGCTGGTAATCTTTACGCCTCGAAAAAGTGTCGCCGGTGATCGAGTTGGAGTCAACTTGGAGATAAGATGACGTCCTAGTTGGAGATCTCGCGGGATACTTAAGGGTAGAGATTGGTGCACGTAATTGAACTCGAATATGGCTCGATCGGATAGGGATCTGATCGGATAGAGTCCTATGGGCTTAGGACGTATGGGGGGCCAACTCTATGAGATTCGGATGGGATCCGATTCAAAATAGAGTCCTGATCGGCCACTAGTCCCAGTCGGCCAACTCTATATAAAGGGGCAAGGGGTAGAGAGTTGTTGTATTGAATTGCATTGCGCCGAGATCAATCTCCACGGAAACCCTCCCCACTTTTGAGCCAAACCCTACCCTTGCATCGCGTGCTAGCACACGGGTGTTCGGCGTTCTGTCCCTGGACGTGTGGATACAGGTAGAGGCGCTGCTGCGTTGCGGCGCTGTTGATCGGCTACGAATTGGCTGCAATCGGAGCGAGGCGACTGCGGTAGATCGGTGACGCAAGCGTGGCTGCGGTGGATCGATCGGCTTTGGTGGAATCGGTTGAGGTCGAGTGCATCGGAGCGAGGTGCGAGAACGCGGTCGGACGACTCGGATCGGCAACGGCATCGGCGAATCGGCTGATTGGTGAATCGGCTGTCCCCGAGAATCGGCTATCGGCAAATCGGCTGTCATCAGCCATCACTGTTCCAGATCGGATAGCCCTGATTGGCTAGTCCGCTGCACTCTACTCCAATCGGTAACGATTTATCGGCCCTTACTTGCAAGTGTTCCTGGTTTGCACGGTAGAAAAGTTTTGTTTTATGCTATCGTAGCCTCCGCGTAACCCTTCAGCTGGTGCCCCGATTCCTCCAACGACTCCCGCTGCGCCTCCTCCAGCTCCTCTGCTCCACCGGTTCCGGTTAAATTGCCTGTCCCTAGTCTTCCTGCTTTCGCATGTTCTACTCTCAATTCGCCCCGGCTTCGGCATACCAAGGCGGAGGTGGCAATAACGGTTGGATCTCCATCTCCAGCGACTCAAGCTCAGAGAGTTCAACTGAAGACATGGATTCAGAAGAGACTCGGAGTTCTTCTGAGAAAAGAGGCAGGATTGGATGGGCTACGGCTACCGATTCGGAAGAGTCGAAGTCCGAGATGAAGACGGAGGACACCAGGAGCCGTTCTGAAGAGTGGGGTTCCTCTGAAGGAAGCAGTTTCAACTCCACGACCCATGGATCATTCTAGTCGCCCTTCTTAGTTTTACCGTTTTGCTTAGTTTGTCTTCTTGGGAGTTGCTGTGTGTTAGGCTGCTGTGTGTAGGTTAGCTGGCAATCTGTATCGAGTGTGGTATAGCTGACCAATTGAGGATATTTCGTGCTTTTCCTTGTTTTAATCAAGATCAGAACAATGCGTTTGAATTCTAATAATAAAGTTTAGTTTATAAGTCAGTCTGTTTTTCTCCTTTTCTCTCTTTTGTTCGGTCGTCTTCTCCAGATGGTGAACACCAGGACCAGTGGAGAGAACAGCAACAATTGGCAGTCAGGGGACAACAACCACGACAATCATGATGTCAACGGCAATGTTCCTCCGCCGCCACCTGAGAATCCCACTTTTGCTCAGGTGCTTGCTTCGCAGACGCAGATGATGGCTGCGATGATGCAGCAGATGCAACAATAGCACCAGCAGATGCAATAGCAGATGTTGCAATAGATGCAGCAGCAGCAGTAGCAGCAGAATAACCAGTTTGCTCCTCCACCACCCTAGTCTAAGTTGCTAGAGTTTCTTCGCGTCCGACCGCCGATATTCTCCAGCACCACCAATCCTATGGAGGCCAATGACTGGCTTCATGCTATTGAGAAGAAGCTAGATTTACTGTAGTGCACGGACCAGAAGAAAGTGTCTTTTGCTACACATCAGTTGCAAGGCCCCGCTTCTGCTTGGTGGGACAACTACTTGGTTACTCGTCCAGCTGGAGCAGCAGTAACCTGGGAAGAATTTTGTCGTAGTTTCAGAACAGCACATATTCCTGTGGGAATAGTTGCGCAGAAGAAGCGTTTGTTTTGTTCTCTTGAGTAGGGCAACCAGTCAGTTACTGAGTACTTGCATGAGTTTAACCGTCTTGGACGTTACGCCCCAAAGGACGTTCGCACCGATGCAGAAAGACAAGAAAAGTTCTTGGCTGGTTTGGATGATGAACTCACTGACAAGCTGATCTCAGGGGAGTATGCTAATTTTGAGAAGCTGGTTGACAAGGCCATTCGACAGGAAGACCAGCGCAACAAGATGATCATGAAAAGAAAGGCAGTACAGTTCAGACCTCCTCAACAGCAGGGAAATCAGCAGAGGCCACGTTTCATGTTCGAAAGTCAGGGTGGACCTACCACCATGATTGTTCGTCAGCATCGTCCTTATCACCCAGGGAATTTTCAAGCGGGTAGTGGTAGTGGGCAACAGCAGCGCACTTCAGCCCCACGTCCTCCAATAGCGCCACCCCAGCAGCAGTCCAAGCCACCACCTCCAAGGAAGGACTTTGGAGGAAAGCCAGGAGTCTGCTTCAACTGTGGTGACCCTGGGCGCTTTGCAGACAAGTGTTCGAAGCCAAGACGCATTGGACCAAGGTTCATCCAGGAGTTATACTGGGTATGTTTCCTGTGAATCTCATTCCTGCTACAATACTATTTGCTTCTGGTGCTACCCATTCATTTATTTCAAAGCAGTTTGTTGGGACACATGGGTTATCAGTAGCGAAACTTAAGATAACTATGCAGGTTCAAACCCCTAGAAACCATTTGGACACCGCTGAGTAGTGTCCCTCGGTGGAAATAGAAATCCAAGGACCCAAATTTCTAGCCAATCTTATCCTTCTTCAATCCAAAGGCCTAGATGTCATTCTTGAAATGGATTGGTTGTCAAGACATAAGGAGTAATTGACTATGCTAGTCGCACAATTACTTTAATCAATGGAAAAGGAGAAGAGACTGTTTTTCGTTCTCCCATGCAAGCCAAGGTTGTAGCCAGTGTGAATCATGTTTCTACCGGGAAATCGTCCGAAGTAGCAACAAAGATCCCTATGAAATTAGAAGATATCCCCATAGTCAGAGAATACCCTGAAGTTTTCCTAGAAGATTTAACCCAGATGCCGCCAGAAAGGGAAATTGAATTCCGGATTGCTCTAGTACCGGACCGCCCCAATTCACAAGAGATCGTACAGAATGGGAGCCAACGAGTTGGTAGAAGTCAAGAAGCAAGTGGATGAACAGTTGCAGAAAGGTTATATCCGCCCAAGCAGATCGCCTTGGGGTGCTCCGGTGATATTTGCAGAGAAGAAAGACAAAACCAAGAGGATGTGCGTCGATTATCGCGGACTCAATGAGGTCACTATCAAGAACAAGTATCTTCTACCACGGGTTGATGATTTGTTTGATCAACTCAAGGGGGGCAAAGGTGTTCCCCATGATAGACCTGTGATCAGGCTACCATCAGTTGAGAATTCGGGAAGAGGACATTCCCAAGACCGCTTTCATCACTCGGTATGGTTTGTATGAGTGTACAGTCATGTCTTTTGGATTGACCAATGCACCGGCCTTCTTCATGAATCTGATGAACAAGGTGTTTATGGAATTCTTGGACAAGTTTGTCATAGTGTTCATTGACGACATTTTGATGTACTCCAAGACCGAGGAAGAACATGAGCATCATCTTCAGTTAGTGCTCGAGAAGTTGAGGGATCATAAACTCTACGCCAAGTTTAGCAAGTGTGCTTTCTGGTTAAAGGAAGTACAGTGCCTCAGCAACATTGTGAATGCCCAAGGAGTAGCCGTGGATCCGTCAAACGCGGAATCGGTTACAAGGTGGACTCCACCAAAGATAGTCATGCAGATCCGAAGTTTTCTTGGACTTGTGGGTTATTACCACCGTTTCATTGAGAATTTTTCCAAAATTGCCAAGCCGATGATGCAATTGTTGAAGAAAGATGAGAAATTCTAGTGGTCAGCGGAATGTGACAAGAGTTTTGAAGAGCTTAAGAAGAAGTTAGTATCTGCGGCAGTCTTGATACTGCCAGATCCAGCCAAAGATTTCCAAGTTTATTGTGATGCATCCCGCCTAGGGTTGGGATGTATGTTGATGCAAGAAGGCAAAGTGGTTGCATATGCTTCTCGTCAGTTGCGTCCGCATGAGAACAACTATCCAACTCATGATCTGGAATTAGCAGCAGTGGTTCATGCCTTGAAGATCTGGTGACACTACCTAATCGGCAACCGTTGTGAAGTGTATACAGATCATAAAAGTCTCAAGTATATTTTCACCCAACCGGAGTTGAACCTTTGTCAACGAAGATGGTTGTAATTGATCAAGGATTATGATTTGGGGATACATTACCATCCTGGCAAAGCTAATGTGGTAGCAGATGCTTTGAGCCGGAAAAGTTACTGCAGCACCATCAACATTGAAAGAATGTGTGATCAGTTGCAGCGAGAATTTGAGCGCCTAAATCTACAGGTCGTGGATTCTGGTTTTGTGGCTGCTCTGGAAGCTCAACCCACTCTCATTGATCAAATTCGGGCTGCCCAGGCATTAGATCCCGACTTAAGAAGAACATGAGAGTCAGAAAGGCTCGCGACTTTATAGAAGACGAGCAAGGAACAATCTGGATGGGAAAGAGATTGTGTGTGCCAGAAGATAAAGATTTGAAGAAGCTGATCCCTACGAAAGCTCACCAAACCCAATATTCAATTCATCCGGGCAGTACAAAGATGTATCAAGATCTCAAAGAGAAGTTTTGGTGGGTCAGTATGAGGAGAGAAATAGCTGAATTTGTCGCACTTTGTGATGTTTGTCAGCGAGTCAAGGCAGGACATTAATGACCCGCAGGATTGGTGCAACCCCTCCAAATTTTGGAGTGGAAATGGGAAGAAATTGGAATGGATTTCATCACGGGTTTTCCCCGCACATCGTCAGGGTATGATTCAATTTGGGTAGTAGTGGATCGACTCAAGAAGGTGGCTCACTCCATACCAGTGCATACTACCTACTCGGGAAAGAAGCTAGCTGAGCTATACCTTGCTAGGATCATGTGCTTACATGGAGTGCCTAAGAGGATCGTGTCCGACCAAGGAAGTCAGTTTACTTCCAAGTTTTGGCAGAAGTTGGAAGAAGAGCTTGGTACCCACTTGAACTTCAGTACAGCCTATCATCCGCAAACAGATGGTCAAACCAAGAGAGTGAATCAAATTCTAGAAGACATATTGAGAGCATGTGTGCTTGAGTTTGGTAAAGCGTGGGACAAGAGTTTGCCTTATGCAGAATTCTCCTATAACAACAGTTATCAAGCCAGCATTCAAATGGCACCCTATGAGGCGTTGTATGGACGAAAGTGCCGCGCACCCCTTTTCTGGGATCAGACTGGTGATCGTCAGTTGTTTAGCACAGAAGTGATAAGTGAAGCATAAGCAAAAGTTCAAACGATTCTGGAAAGATTGAGAATTGCGCAGTGTTGGCAGAAGAGCTACGCAGACAAGTCGAAGAGATCTCGCTTTTGAAGCAGGGGATGTTGTGTACCTTCGTGTTACACCGCTCCAGGGAGTACACCGTTTTCAAACCAAAGGCAAGTTGGCACCACGTTTTGTGGGACCATACAGAATTCGAGAACGTCGAGGAGAAGTAGCCTATCAGCTTGAACTTCCATCCAACATGACTGGTATTCACAACGTGTTTCATGTGTCTCAGTTAAAGAAGTGTTTGAGGGTACCAGAAGAGCAGGCGAGTCCAGACCAGATTGAAATTCAAGAAGACTTGACCTATGTGGAGAGACCAGCTCGTATTCTCGAGACCAGTGAGAGAAGGACTCGGAACAAGGTTATCAGGTTCTGCAAAGTTCAGTGGACTCATCACTCAAAAGAAGAAGCTACTTGGGAAAGAGAAGATGAGTTGAAGGCCACACACCCGCACCTCTTCGCCAGTGCCTCCGAATCTCGCGGTAGAGATTCCGTTTAAGGGGGGTAGGTTTGTCGCACCCCGAGTTTTGCCCCTAAATCGTTTAAATAATTTACCTTGAAATAATCAAAATTCCTGGAATTAATATGGAGCCAATAATTAGTTTAAAAATGCATTTGATAAATGGAAGTGACATGGTAGGATTTTTCTAAAATTCTACATGTCAAAATACACTATCGGATTTTTACGAGAATTTTCTGAGCATCGAACTAATTTTAATCAATTAAATAAGAAATCTGCAATTTAATTAAGTCCTAAAAATAATTTCCTATTCATCCCGTCCGGCCTCGTACGGCTTCTCGCCCATTTTCCTAATCGGGCCGACGGCCCACCCGCCCGCCGCCCATTCCTCTTTTGGCCCACCGCCGCCCGCTGCACCCTCCCTCTCACGGCCGTGGGCCGAAGCCCACGAGCCGCCACGCCCGCGCAAAGTCCGTGGCCCCTCCCCGCCGTCCCGGCCACCGACAGTGGGCCCCACCCGTCGGGCCACCTCCTCGTGCCCGGCGGCAAGCCGCCGCCACCGCCATGTGCGCCACTACCCCGCGTCCTCGCGCGTCCCGTGCCGCATCGGACCCGTGTCGGGCCCGAGCCATGCTACCGCACCCGCCCTCGCATCTCGCGCAAGCCGAGGCAACCTTATCCGCCCCGAAACCACCGCCGCTGATCTCGCGACTCCCTCTCCGAGTCAGTTGCAACGGCGAGGAATTCCTGGCCATCCCGTGCGCAATCCGGTCTCTTTCCGTCCCTATAAAATCCCCTCGTGCGCCGCCGCATTTCCCCTTTGTTTTCCAGTTCAATCTAGCCCCAAAATCATTGCTCGCTGCCATCGGCCGTCGCCTCCTTCCCCATCTACGGTGAGCACGCTATCCTCCTTCCTTTTGGTTTCCCCACATTTGCGCCGTCGTCCCGAGCCATCCCGAGCCGCGGCGCCTTCTCCGCCGTCGTTTCCTGTGCACGACACCACCCGTTTCCGCTATTTCCTGCATCACCGGAGCCCGACCAGCCGCCGCGCCCGTGCAAAAGCCTAACCCTAACGTGTCACAGTTGTCCGATCGCCCGGATCGGGCGCATCTGAGCCGCCCGATCCTGCGCGTGCGCCCCGCCATCTGATCGCTTGGATCGGGCGGATCTGGACCGTTCGCCCGTGCGCAAGCCGCCGCCGTCCGATCGCCGTTACCGCTCGATGGATGTTACGGGTCCCGATCCGAGCCGCCGCCACGCTGACCAATCGGGGAGCGCCACATGTCCGCCCAGCCGCCCCTTCGCCTCCCGCCTCCTGGCCGCACAGCTTGCGTCAGCAGACACTGATGTTAGCCCTAGCTGACGTCAGCCTGACGCGCCGCCTCATGCTAACGTCAGAATGACGTCAGCCCTAGCCTGACCCCACGCAAGCTGACATCATCCCAGGACTTAATTGCGCAATAATTAATTTAGTCTTTTCTATTTAGTTTAGAAATCAAAAGTAAACTTCTAAAATTCATATCTTTTTAATCCGAGCTCCATTTTAGTCCATTCCAATTTCATTAAATCCAAAAAATGTCAAGAATCCAATAAAAGTATTTTTCAGTTGTTTAGTAGACTTTTAGGCCCCGTTTGGTAGGGATTCTCCTCCCGATTCTCACGAATGAATCCGTAGAATCCCCGCCAAATGAGTTATTTTGTAGCCGATTCGAGAATAATCATTTCAAGTGATTCAAGCAATTTTACATATGGAGTGAGAATCACCTAAAAGCGTTCTCCCGTAATCACCGAAACCAGTTTCTCCCAAGAATCACCCGAAAATCACCTAAAATATTGTTCTAATTATTACTTTATTATATCGATTTTGGTTCCCTCCACAATCTAATTTTGGAGAACCGTAATGAAGAATCGAGAATCAGAGTCCTACCAAACGGGCCCTTAGGGTGTATTGTTTAGTGCTTTGCTTGTCATGTAGATTCTGACCTTTTCGGTGAGTCCGTCTACCTCGAAGTACTCGTCGAGGTTCCCCAATCTCCAGAGCAAGGCAAGTCATACTTTACATTGATCATATTGTACCAATTTTTATTAAATATCTCTTTTCTCTCAAATACTGCATAAGTTTTAGAATGTCATTTCATGGGATTATTATACCTATTGTACTCAACCATAGGAATTGTATACCTTTGACCATTGATAACTTGGGTTCAATATGACTAGATGTTAGTGAAGGACATGCTTAGCCATGCTTAGCTCAACTAGCTCAGCTAAGGGAATCACACTAATCAATCAATACAATGGAGACTAATACTTAGTTGATGTCAAGTATGTGACTCTATTCTAATAATACTGAATTATGACAATGGTGGGTTGTGAGCACATGGTTGTATTTTGGTTTGCGTGCTCATGACAATTAAGGACCGATTCTCGGGAAACCCTGGAAGAATTACTGTGCATACCACAAGCCAGCATGAGTACTGGCTGGGTCTATAGCGTAGCTATCTCTAGCCGACAACCCTAGTGAGGGTGGGCGTGATGGAATTGGGTCGGCCCCGGTTTTAAGGGTTGATCGGCTTCCGGATTATCCTGATGGGGGTGGGGGCGAAACCTTGGTGTGGTACGATTGGTTAGCGGGGTTATGTGAAGGGTACTGGCACAGTTCCTTTCCGAGGTATCGTGGTGGTACACCGGCACACGGTAATGTGTCGTGGAATTGTGTCTTGTGGGTACAGTTGTACACCTTTGATCAGAGAAAAACTATTCGAATAGTCGTGCCCACGGTTACGGGTGATCGACCAGATTCTCCTTGATTAGTCTCACTTATTTACATGAATGAACTATTGGGACTTGTCTTGTACAGATGGATGGATGGGCCTGTTGCAACGTGGTTTTCACGTTGGATAGTGTTTATTTAATATTACCTAATTATTACTACTATTTTACTGCTTTCAACTATTATTACTGTTTGTGCAATGCTATTTATGCAAATGAGCCTTTTATCCCTTCTCTCATATTTATCCTGCATCATACCTTATCTTCCGGCATTACTTGTTGAGTACGGTGGTTGTACTCAGTCTTGCTTAATTTTCCCCCTTCAGTGCCAGAGGTTGAGGTTGAGGAAGTCTCCGAGGAAGTGTAGGTTTGTTCGCCGTCAAGGGTTAGCTGTGGTGTGGTGTTTCGCTTCGCTCGAGTCAAGCCTTGCTTAAGTCAATATTTTCTCTTTTCCGCTGCATTTATGTAACTCTTTTATATTGTTTCTAAGACGTGGTTTCTGTAATATCAATAATTGTCGATTTGTGTACCTCGGCTCATGCCTGGACGAGGACTTAATACACAAATTAGTTGCAGAAATTATGGGGTGAATTTCTAGACGTGACACGAATCCAAGGAACGACAGGGATTATCAAAGAGTTAGGATCATCCAAGGACATCCAAGATTAGGTAGGCTAAGGTATAGAGAGGATTTCTATGGTTGTGGCTCTAGGAAGCGGGTAAATTACTTTACTTTCTTTACTTACTTTGGGCGTCGGCTTACACTCGATCTGCCGAGTGACTCCGGCCTACAGCTCTACGCTGTACCCGAACGTGGAGGAATACAAAGGACGGACAGGGCTGTCAACACCTGCCGCCTACCACTCACCTTGGACTACGAGGCAAACAAAGGTAAACTCTAGCCTAGACACCACGTCTAAACTATCGAATACTACTCTAGCATTGCGCAAGAACACCCGTCTTTGTCTGGGGTCTTAGTACTAGAGCACCCAACTTAGGACGGTGATCCCGCAAGCAAAATTAAAGTAAAGTAAATTACTCAATGTAAATGCTTAACAACCAAATTAAACATGAACACTTACTTTATTGAAGAGAACATTCATCGAGGTACAAGACCGAAGGTCGGTTTGACGGTGGTTAGTAACCACCATAGCCACCTAACCGTCATTGGGGACAAATAGGGAGTTGCCACGTGAAAAGTGGGGGATGAATGGACGCTAGATTGGTTCGGTCGAACCATGATCTGGGCCAAACCCCTCTAATTTTCTCTGGTGGCTGACATGTGGGCCCTTAAGGTGTTCCCGGGTGTTTGTTGCCAATCTAAGTCGGTTTCATCCGACTTGTGGGCCCTCCGATCCATGGGAAGCTGACGTGGCGATCACCGATTTGTTGGAGTTATGTTCTTCGCTACGGAAGCACACTTTCACTTCATTTTTGGTACATTATTCACCTGCATACTTTAAATCACCAACATTTGTGGAAATTGTTAGTTAATAACCCTACCGCAACGTTGATGTGCCAAGTTTGTTCCACTTATGCAGGAGTTGACGGTCGGATTTTGGGTGATAGTGACCATCAACAGACACCTTTTCCTCTCGTTTATCTTGGATGCTCAGGATTTTTCAGTGCGAGCGTAAGCTTGTCCTTCTCTCTGTTGGGCTGAAATGAGCCCGAGGCAGATGCCTCCACTGCATCTTCTAGTCTTCTGGCAGCTTCTTGGATTACATCGAGAAATATTATGGAGCTATCAACAGGATTGAGCGATCCGCCATGAGCATAGAACCAGTGCTTTGATCGTTCCGACCAGTTGGCTGTGGCCAGAATAATATCTCTGGCTAGGAGGTCGGCTTCCATCTGCTCCCATCTAGGCACTGTCTTCTGGTAGCCGCCTAACCCTAGCTTCTGATGGCACTGTTTCTTAGTCGCGTTGGCCTTGTTCTTCTCAATGAGCGCTTGCGCTTGCTCTCCTATCTTGTATTACACAAAGGCCTCCCAGTGATCTCGGAGCTTTGGAAATTTGTCAAAGTCTGGGTTCTGGCCCTTCAGGATGTACATATTGTGTAGTTCTTTCTTGAAGTTCCTGAAAAGCTCGGCCATCTTTTTCAGCATCCATTCCTTGACCCTTGCATGTTCTATCTCTGGGATGGTGAACGTCTCTAGCATTGTCGACCACAGCATCTCCTTCTCTATGTCCGGGAGATAGCTTTGCTCATCCCTACTGACCTTGTTCGTTGCCAATTCACTACGTTGATGGGCACGTGATCCCTCACTACCCATCCATTGTGTGCCACAAACTTTCTTGCGGCTTTGGCTGGGGCACATGGTCGACTGTCCTGTGCCACTTTGGTTATGACATGTCGACCCTCAATTCTCTTGCTGACACCGTGTTGCCCGCATGCCCTCTTCTCTTCAACGGCTGGGGTGCCCTCGTTCCCCTCCTCATTGAGGTACTGGTTCGGATCCTCGTTCCCCTCCTCAATGTACTGGCTGCTCCCCTGTGCGATCTCATCGAGGAGGAACTGTTCGTCCTCGCGATCAGCCATTTGATTGTTGTGCTTGGATGACTTGATCAAGTAATTATGACAAGAAAAAATATTCAGTTAATACATGTATGATGTTACTAAGTCTGATATTTAGGTAATGCATATATATATATATACTCCGTCGTAAAAGTCATTCTGACAGCCATCCAATATAAGTCATTTTCACTAAGTATAAAAACATAGAGAGAGAAAGAGAATAAGACAAAAGAGAGAGAAAAAACATACAAAAAAACAAAGAGCAGAAGAAGGGGAAAAATTGTAATATTCTTTCCTTCTTCTTCTGCTTGGGTTTTTTCTCTATGTTTTTTATCCTGACTATATTTCAACTTGTGAAAGAAACTTATATCCCTGGTCGGCAATCGCAATTGCTCCATTCGCCGCAGCCATGCGCTAAGGCCACCGTCACTTTCCCCGCATCATGCCGCATCGCAGCCATCACCCTCCGCGCTCGGGTCGTCGCCAATTTGCCCCGTTGTTTTCGTCCCTTCCAAGTCCGACCACCCTGGTGAGCAATTCCTCCCTCCTCTCCTTTCCTCTCTCTCCCGGTCGTCGTACCCGAACCGCGCCACCCTTGTTTCGCCGCCTCGCGCCTAGCCGCCGCTCCACGTCCCCACGTGTTTGTGCGTGCGTCCTCCGTCGTTCGCCATCGGGGCCATCGTCGAGCCGGTCTCGTGCGTCGGCCATTCTTCATCGCTCTCTGTTGCCGACCCCGGCGCCCACGCGCGTCATCGCTCTCCACGTCGACCGACTCCACTGCTCGACCCCATGCCTCTTCCCGCCCGACCCCGCCGACCGGCCTCGCCTCCCAAGCCGTCCGATCTACACCTTGGCCGATTGGGGCCGTCGGTCCCCGTGGCCATCCGATCCCCTTCGGGGTGATCCGGGCCACCCACGTGGTGGACACATGGACTGAGTCCACCATGGACCCTATGCGCCATCGTCGCCACGGCCGACGCCGCCTTGACCGCCGACGCGCCCGATTTGCCGACGTCACCGTGCCCGTGCTCGCCGACATCGACGTTGTTTTGCCGACGTCCTCCCGAGCCTTTTCCTTTGGAAAATATTTAAAAATTGTGCAATAAATCACTTTAATTTCTAGAATTCATTTAAATCATCCAAAACTTCTAAAATTCATATCTAATTCATATGAACTATAAATTGGACCATTCAAATTGCAAAATTCATCTAAAATTGAGCTATACATGTTTTTTTACTTTTTATGTACTGCTATTTGGTTTTTATTAGGGTTTTCCTCATTTTGCATGCCAGCCTATAGATTTTGACGTTTCTTGAGTTCGTGCTCGCGAGGAAAAGATTCTAGTAGTATGTTTTAAGAAGTAAGGCAAGTCGCACTTCCCTTGAAGCATATTGATCCTATATTTTTATAAATGTTTTACTATTGGCAAATAAAGTGTATGTTTTGCTAATTACATTAAAGGATGGATTACCTATCTGCTTGTTTGAGTCTTATTTACTTGATATCCGTCCTTTGTTAACCTTGGGTGTTAATTTGACTAGCTTTAGTCACTAATGTTGATTTTAGCTAGAATTATGTGCTTAGCCATGCTTAATTACCACTAGTCTCTGATGAGTTGTAAGTTTGATAAACCTCGCCATGTCCTATTGGTCATAATTATCTAACCTAAAATATGTCTTAATGGTGGGCTGTGGGTGCATGGTTTTGGATAGTAGCACCCATGGTAATTAAGGACCGGTTCATGGGAAACCCTGCAAGAATTACAACGCTTACCACAAGCAAGAATGGGCAACTGCTTGACTCCTTGTATAGCTTTCCTCTGGCCAACATACCCTAGTGAGGATGGCCATGATGGAGTTGGGTCGGCCTCGGTTAAAAGGGTTGATCGGCTTCGGATTCACCGCGGCGCGCGGGGTGGGGGGCAGGGGCTGCCCATTATCCTTAGGGGAGTGGGGGCGAAACCTTGGTGTGGTATCGCTTGGTTAGGGGGAGTTATGCGAAAGGTCTTATCCCATTTTCCCCTTTGCAGTATCATGGTGGTACATCGGGGCATGGTAACATGTGTGGAATCGTGTCTTGTGGGTAAAGTTGCGCATCTCTGATCAGAGTAAAACTATTCGAATAGCCATGCCCGCGGTTATCAGCGATCGACTAGATTCACTATGATTAGTCCGACACTACTTAATAATTAGAATTAAAGGAACTGGTTTAGTCCAGGTGGAATGGTTGGGCCTGTTCAACGTAGGACAACGTTGTTTAGTGGAGGATAAAATATGACTTAAGTTAATCAACTATTTTACTATTTTTAAACATTAAATGTTTATAACTGCATTTATGCAAAATAGCCCAAGCCACTCTGGTCTCCCTTTGCACGTCTGCATGTCTCGTGTCGCTTGTTGAGTACTATGACTGTACTCAGCCTTGCGATTTCTCCCCTTTTAGAAGTGTAGTGCTTCTGAGTTGAAGATGGTGTTAGAAGATCAAGGCTCAGACCCCAGTTGAGTTTGCCTGTGGAGTGAAGCTGAAGTCATTAGGATCGTTTTTCTTTTCCGCTGCTGTTTTTGGGTGTGAGGACTAAGTGCCTTTTCAATAAGTATTTTATTTTACGCTTTATTTTACGTTTGGATCTGTGTATTAAATTTTTATTTTGTGTACCCTGGTTGAATCCTAAACAGGGATTTAATATGCAAAATAGTATGGAAATTTGGGATGAATTTTCGGGCATGACACGGGATGCCGCTCTGCGCGCTTGGTTTCTCCACCGTGAAGGGCGTCGCTGCCTGTCCCCACCGCCGCTGGACGCGTATACACCCTCAATGGGCTGGCTGTTCCCAAGAAGCCTGCCTGGAGAGCTTCTCTGTGCCTAGCCACGCCGCCTAAGAGGTTGTATCATGTGGAGTTCACTCTCGACAACCGCTGGCCAGCAAACTTCGTCCTCATGGCGGAGGTCATTTCTGACGATGAGGCTACCGATTACCAGGAGTCCGAGGCCCATCGCAATGCTCGCCATCGATGCAGTGTCGACCGGGTTGCGCGGTGTGAGCAGGCCCAACCTACTCTTGTCCACCCGTAGAACCTAGGGCTCACCTTCACCATGGAGTTTGAGGGGCACTAGGTATTTCGGACTTCCGCGGCCAACCTGGTGGCCATTAAGCGTGCACTTGTCGCGCTTCCCGACTCCCCGAAGTTGTGGAAAAGGATGGCCATGACTTAGGCGGTGGCCGCACAGCTCGACGCTTCGGGCCCATCCGAGCACACCCGTGGGAGCGCTGGTCGACCAAGGTCACGGCGGCAGCCGAGCGCAGGCCACTCTTCCTCACCGCCCAACAAAGGCCAACTCCACTGCTGACCCAGAGCGGCGCCCAAAGACAACCGTACTCCAGGAGCAAGAGGGTAGTTCATTCACTGGGAACGCGTGCGATATCATCGTGCAGAGGCTTGATGCGTGCAACACCATCGAGCGCCGTGTCGTCGACCGAAGACGCCAGGAGCTGTTGCACTGCGAACAGTATGATCGGGAGAACGATAACCCCGAAGGAGCTGTTGGCGCTGAGTATGCGCCACGCCACAATGGGTTCTTGGCCTTCGATTCCTGCGAGACGTAGGTTTTGCAATTTTATTTACATTAAGTTTTTTATTTCTTTTAGAATATATTCACAAAAAAATAAAAATTGATACACAAAATAGAGGAAAATGATATAGAAGTGCTAAAATATTTAGGAAAAAAATTTGCAAAACATTAGGACGTGAAGGTCACATCCTTTTTCAAACATTCACATAAAAATAAAAATTGATATACAAAAATTAGGACATGAAGGTCGCATCCTTTTTAGTTTTTATTTTTTGGGAATATATTGTAAAAGAAATATTTTTTGTATATCAATTTTTATTTTTTGTGAATATATTCTAAAAGAAATAAAAAACTTAATGTAAAAAAATTGCAAAACCCACGTCCTGCAGGAATCGAACTTGCGACCTTGAGGTGATGAGCACCACGCTCTAACCAACTGAGCCAGTAGCCAACCACATTAAAATTAGTTCTCGAAAGACAAAAATACTCATGCGGGCGGCGAGCTCGGTGCCAATTGTGGTGGTTCCGAGCAGTGTAATCTCGGCGCCAATAGCGACAGCGCCGAGCTTGGGGTCCATTTTCTGAATTAAAACTGTCAGGGGCGTATTTGTGAGAAACTTTCTAGAAAAGGGTCAAAAAGTAAAAATTTGGCCCGACTGGGATCGAGCCTTATGACGGCAAGACTAATCTGTCATTATGGCTATGACCATACTGTACGATAGTTCGAGCGGCTAGCAATGATGACCACGTGATGGCAAACTACCTTCCCATCATGCTGGCGTCGACCGCCATCAACTGGCTCACTGGGCTCTCCGAGAACTCTATCCACACCTAGGATGAGCTGTGCGACGCCTTCATCGCCAACTACCAGGACACCTATCAATGCCCGACCTCCCACTACAACGTCCGCCAGGTCCGACAGAGAGTTCATGAGTCAATTCGAGGCTACGTCCGGCGCTTCTCAAAGCATCGCAACACCGTCGCAAGCATATCCGATGGCGATGTCATTCAGATCTTCTTTGAGGGTCTCCGCAAACCCTCCGAGTTGTTTCAGTTCTTGGTCATGTACCCACCGACCTCTCCCGCCAACATGATCTCCATTGCTGAGCTCTTCGCCGATGCCAAAGATGCCAAGTAGGAAGAAATACGCGGTCCCGAATGCTGACCGATGAGGGATTCTCGGGGCAAGGAGGCAGCCGAGCCCAGCCGTTGATCCCCGAGGAGGGCTAATTCTCGACCTCCCGAGCGACTTCATCGGGATGACGCGAAGCGAAAGCCACATCCCGAGGTAGCAATCATCAGCAGGCCAAGGCCGAGGTCCGGCGGTGAGGTACTGGATAGGCACTGGACAGGAGGCACTAGACAGGCCTTGCTTCCTACACTCGAAGGGCACCCACACCACCCGACAGTGCTATGTGCTCCAGGATCACTTGTTGCAAGAAGCACAAGACAATCCCCGACCCTCGAGGGGTCAGAGAAGCAAGGACGATGATGTCAAATGCCAAAAGGAGGACCACCCCAAGGGAGGCAACTTCTAGGAGCCAACCCGCATGATCATCATGATATTCGGAGGGGAGGCTGCCTCGGAGAGTCGCCAATAGCAGAAGCTGCTCTTCCGATGGGTGAACGACATCTCTACGGAGCCAACAGAACACCTACGGTGGTCGAAGGTCCCGATCTCCTTTTCCCAAGCCGATCAGTGGGCCAACATCCCGAAGCCTG
This sequence comes from Oryza australiensis, assembly GCA_019925245.2. Taxonomy (NCBI): domain Eukaryota; kingdom Viridiplantae; phylum Streptophyta; class Magnoliopsida; order Poales; family Poaceae; genus Oryza; species Oryza australiensis. The sequence continues at coordinate 1,125,473 of JAIFGZ020000507.1, forward strand.
GATGTTTCCCACTGGTCGTCGACCCGGTGGTTCTCAAGGTGCGTCTTAAGCACGTGCTCGTCGATGAGGGGAGCGGCATCAACATTCTCTTCCAAGGGACGATGCACAAACTTGGCCTCTCCATCGCCACACTTGAGCCCACTGACTTCCCCTTTTATGGGATCGTCTCGAGCAAGGCCAGCATGCCGCTTGTGTTAGTGATATGCCCTAGAGGCAACATGGAGATGTTGGATATCACGTCAATGTTTATGTAATAATGAATAAAGTGTTATTCAGTTCCATGAAATAGACATCTTGTATTGATCAATAAGTGCGTGACTTATTTATGAGACTCTTTATGTATGAATCTATTTCTAAATGATCCTCGATCATATGTCATATTGTTGGAACAAATATGATTCTAAGATCGGCATGTTTATTGATTGATGATCATGTCTCATACATCATGGGTATGGAGATACCAAATCAATAAACATGGACACATGTGTTGGAGAACACATTGTTGGATAGACCCACCATGAGACACTACAGGAATTAATGTGCCATTAGTTGGTCTCAGGTAGTGTTGGTACAAAGTCCTTAGACCTGAGATCACCATGGATTCCAACATGTGTAGTAGCCTACTTTGGGACTACCAAACGCTATTCCGTAATCGGGTAGTTATAAAGGTAGTTTTCGGGTTTGCTATGAAACATGGAGTGGGATGTGAGTGATCAAGATGGAATTTGCCCCTCCTTTGGAGAGATATCTCGGCCCTCGAGGTATTGGATTATGGAAATGCATGGCCATGCTAAAGTTGATTGAGGAGTCAATCAACGCTCAATCAACAGATAGATAATCCAATACGGTTCGAGTGAATGGTTAAGCTATTGAAGGGATGGCACACATCTTGCCTATAGCTTAACTGGTATCGTGAGGCAAAGAGATTTGTGTACACATTACAGGTTGAGCCGATATTATTCTTGTATACTATGGTGTCAATATGTGCTGCTAGGCGCCGCGTTGACGGGTCGGTTGAGTTGGACTCGAGCCGACGATCGGCTAAGTTAGACTATAGCCGAAACCGAGTATACCTGAACCTACGGGTTGCACGCTTAAGGGGATAGAATAGATATTCGAGTTGGACTCGGATACGGCTCGATCGGATAGGGATCCGATCGGATAGAGTCCTATGGGCTTACGACGTGTGGGCGGCCAACTCTATGAGATATGGATGAGATCCGATTCAAAATAGAGTCCTAATCGGCCACTAGTCCCAGTCGGCCAACTCTATATAAAGGAGGGAGGGGTGGAGAGCTGCGAAACGTCAATTGCATCGCGTTGAACCGAATCCGCAACAAAAGTCGCCGAGATTAATCTCCACGGAAACCCTCCCCACTTTCGAGCCAAACCCTAGCCTTGCATCGCGTGCTAGCACACGGGTGTACGGCGTTTTGTCCCCGGACGTGTGGATACGGTAGAGGCGCCGCTACGTTGCGCGCCGTTGATTGGCTTCGGATCGGCTGCAATCGGAGCGATCGGCTGATTGGCGAATAGCTGTCCCCAGGAATCGGTGTCGGCTTGCGGGAATCGGCTACACGGTTCCAGATCGGATAGCCCCGATTGGCTATTTCCGCTGCATACTCCAATCAGTAACGATCTATCGGCCCTTACTTGCAAGTGTTCCTAGTTTGCGCGGTAGAAAATTTTTATTTTCGGCTAGCGTAGCTTCCGCGTAACCCTTCAGTTGTATCAGAGCTAATCTTGCTTAGTTCGGGTTTTAGATTGGATCTGGAACAAGTTTTGCGCACGGGTTGATTAGATCAATCGGTTTTACGGGATTTGTTGAGGAGACTTCATGGTAATTGCGTTCCTTGATAGTGTATCGGAACGGCGTAATGTGATTACGTCGAACCAATATCCATAGAACTCGGTTTGAGTCGGCTTCGAGATAGCGTTCCTTGATAGTGTATCGGAACGGTATAATGTGATTATGCTGAAGCTATCTCGTAGTCCGATCTTGTTAGCTGCCTCGCGCCTACACAAACCGCCGTGTGCGTACCCCCTTATAGGTCGTCTCGATGCCGTTTCTCTGTGATAGGTAGAAAACGTTTCTACGCCTAACTTGTTTTTGCAGAGAATGCTTTGAGATGGTATGGCCCTATTGTATGTATAAGATGCATGTGATGCATGTAATATTCTTTCATATGTGCAATCCCTGTAATATTCTTTCATACATGCAATGCTTGTAATATTCTTTCACGACCTGCGAGTCGATGTAATCTTTCGTGACCTGCGAGTCGATGTAATCTTCAATTAGAGCTTCTATAGTAGTAGCTTAATTTGAAGAAATCAAGCATCATGCACATTGGAAGATGGTGCCGAAGATGGAGATCCTCAGCGCCGACATGGAGATGGAGATCACCATGTGAAGGGGGCCATACTATTTCATTATATGCTATTCTACCGCTTTCATATATGTGATATGTTTGTTTGATAGGATAGCATCCCACGCAAAATTAAGTAGTAATGATGCCCTTCCAAATGTTGCACTCCGTCACCGTTATGCTCGTCAATGGTGGGTCCGCCAAAGCGAGTGCCATTCTCTATCATAACACGAGGGGGTATATGTCGGACATATACAGCATGAGCATTTGGTTTACTTAACAAGGCTATCAAAATAGTTTTGGGCCTTGGGGCATAGGTTGGCACCGGGGCATGGAGATGCCACACCAACAACAAGAGTCACATAGAGATGTGATTAGCAAGGAGTTGCTTACCGATGTTATTAATCTTCTAGCGTGATGCCAAAGCTCACTAGAAAATTAATTAACATGTGGATCTTGACCCAATACGTAACCTAGAGGGAAGGTGGAAAATACGTAATGGGAGTCTAATGTTAAATTGTTTAACAATAGACATAGCATAAACATTGAGCTAAACTTTGCTTTTTCTGTTGTAGAATAAATGGCGGCTAATACTACACCCAGTACCTTTAATTTGCGATCTATTCTCGAAAAGGAAAAATTAAATGGAACAAACTTTATGGATTGGTATCACAACTTGAGAATTGTTCTCAAGCAAGAGCGTAAGGAGTACGTTCTTGAAGTACCCTATCCTGAGGATTTGCCTAATAATGCCACTGCAACTGCACGGAGAGCTTACGAGAAGCACACTAATGATGCCCTAGACATAAGCGTCTCATGCTAGCTACAATGTCCCCGAGCTTCGAAGCAATATGAGAGCAGCGATGCTCACACTATTATTCAGGGGACTGCGTGGTATGTTTGAGAACCAAGCTTGGGCCGAGAGGTTCAACACCTCAAAGTCCTTGTTTGCGTGCAGCTTGTTGAGGGAATCCCGTCGTCCGCATGTGATAAAGATTATTGGCTATATCGAGAGTCTAGAAAAACTAGGTTTTCCCCTTAGCCAAGAGTTGGCTACTGATGTGATTCTCCAGTCGCTCCCTCCGAGCTTCGAGCCATTCATATTGAATTATCACATGAACAATATGGATAGAACCTTGGCTGAATTGCATGGGATGCTAAAGACAGCTGAGGAGAGTATCCAGAAGAATGGTCATCATGTGATGATGATGCAGAAGGCTAAGCGCAAACCACCTGTCAAGAAACTTTGCACCAAGAGGAAGTTAACTCCCGATGAGATCGCTAGTGCCTCCAATGTAAAGAAGGGCAAGAAGGGGTCGACAGCATCGATGTCGTTTGCTTCTATTGCAAGGAGACAAGCCACTGGAAGAGGAACTGCAAGAAGTACATGGAGGATCTCAAAAAGAAGCAAAGTACGACTTTCGCTTCGGTATTAATGTTATAGACATTAATCTTGCTACTTCACCTACGCCTCTTGGGTATTTGATACCGGATCGTAGCTCATATTTGCAAATCGTTGCGGGAATGAGAAGAAGTAGAGGACTCGAGAAGGGGCGAGGTGAACTGCGCGTCGGCAATGGAGCAAGCGTTGCTACGATTCTTTGTCGGCATAGTACCACTTCATCTAGCTTCAGGATTAGTTTTGGAATTGAATAATTGTTATTGTGTTCCAACACTATGTCAAAACGTTATTTCCGCTTCATGTTTGCAAGCGGAAGGATATGATTTTAGATCAATGAACAATGGTTGTTCAATATACAGAAGTTTTACCCCCTAGGCGAACATCTACGCAATCGCCGAAGGGTGGCCTGTCGCATCGAGTCGGGCGACGTTGAGGACACCTACACTTTCGTAGAGTCGGCGGTGGATAAGATTGTGAGCAACATAGTCCAATAGGTTAGGAAAGCCTTTGGCCTTGTTGTTCCAATCAGTCCAACCTGTACACACCCTCGGCCTGATCTGTGGAACCGATAGTAAAAGAGGTCGCCGTGTCGATGTTGTTGTATGTTAGGGGGACCTCAGGCCATATGTATGATCATCACTCCGTGAGAAATGAAGAAAACTTTTGTTAGTTTTCTTTGTATGCTGCCTTCGACTTGCAATATGTCCAGAGTAGATTTTTTATATTTTCTTGGACACCCAAGACACCGCTATGAGACAAATCATCCGAGCGACCCCGTCCTTCAATAGCCTGAGTTCGGAGGGCGAGATTGTCAAAACTCAGAATGGGCTATCGCCTCAGGATAGCTTACATCGAGTGACCATGGCCGTCTATGTCACGCGCAGAAATTCAGACCCGAATTTCCAAAGCTATATGTGTAATAAAATCCCTGTCGAGGACCAGCCAGGGTACACATACGACAATTGTTGATATTACAGTTTTACATCTTAGAAACAATACAAAATGATTACAAAAGAGTAGCAGAAAAAGAAAAAGGGCCTAAGCCTAAGCTTGACGCTGGCCACGCGGCTTCGACCACTCCACAGGCAGCTTCCGGAGTGCACGGACAAGCCTACTCCACATCGTCTTCTTCTTCAGCTTCTGGCTTAGGTTCTGATGAAGGGGCAAGGATGAGTACTTCCATGTACTCAGCAAGTCACGCCAGAAGGGGAGAGAAATGAATGCAACGAAGACAAGGGTTTGGCTAGGTTTGCTTTTGCGCAAACTACAGGGTTTTTTTCAAACAATACAGATTTTTGAACACAGACAAAACAACAGTAATTTATGTAAATAAAGCATTTTGAATACAACACTGTCCAACGTTATCCCCACGCTGAGACAGGCCCAAACCATCCACTTATACTAGTCATGTTCCAATAATTTAGGGTGTAAAAGTGTGGGACTAATCACGGAGAGCTCGGTCGATCGCCCCATTACCGCGGGCATGGCTATTCGAATAGATTTACTCTGATCAGAGGTGTACAACTGTACCCACAAGACACAGCCCCACAACACGGTCTCCCATGAGCCGGAGTACCACCGCGGTACCCCGAAAAGGGAACTGTGATAGGACCTTTTGTATAACCCCCCACCAAGGTTTCGCCCCCACTCCGGACCCTGGGAGTGGGCAGCCCCCCAAGTGCCTCGGTGAATCCGGCAGCCCAGCAACCCTTATACCGGGGCCGACTGAAACTCCATCCCGCTCACCCTTGCCGATGGGTTCGTCAGCTGGGAGAGGCTACACTACGGGTCCTACCCTACCCATTTCGGCTTGTGGTTTGCACGGTCATTCTCCCGAGGGGTCCCATGAACCGGTCCTTAACTGCTATGGACGCCGCTAACCAAAACCATGGCGCCCACAGCCCACCATTTGTCATATTTTAGTTATTAGTCCGGTTCACCTAAAACTAATTATTAATCCTCCGAACGAAGTCCGGAGAGATAAATTAAGTGAGAATGACCCATTTAGTGAGCTAGTGAATCTAAGCCGGCTAAGCATAACCTAGTCCTGAATCTAATCACATTATTTTCCCAGGTTTTATCAAAGGGTTTGGGGTGTCAAACCTAAGGCATAAACTAAGCATAAGGTGTACTATTTCCCATGAAATAACAATATAAAATACATGCAATTTCATAGAATAAAACAGGTCTTTTAGCAAAATGGAAGCAATATGATCGATAATGTGGTATGACTTGCCTTGCTCTTCGGCTTGGGGGACTTCCGCGACGACTTCAAAGTAAACCGGGACAGAGGGACTACCGGGATCTACACGGCAAACAAGCATTTCAACAAAATAGGCTAAAAAGCTACTAAAACAGGGAAGAAAACCATTTTAATGGATTCTTGGCATTTTTATGAATTTAATGAAATTTGAATGGGCTAAAACGGAGGTCGGATTGAAAAGATATGATTTTTAGAAGATTATGTGTGTTTTTACTAAAACAGGAAAATCCTTAATAACTTATTGCACAATAAATCCCAGAATTGCGTCAGCGCTAGGTCTGACGTCAGCGATGGCATCATTGGCCGCGGGAGCACCGGTCCACGAACCGAGAGAGAGCGGTGCACCATGTGGCGCACACGTGGTGCCGACGCGGCGGCCACGCGGGCGTGCCACGCGGGCAAGCGGGGGCTGACGGCCCCGATCTACCTCGGTAGATCGGACGGCCGGGAGAGGGGCGCAGGCGGCGCGGTCGACCGGCGATGGCGCACGACAGCCGGAGACCGGCCGGCGCCATTCGGGCGGTGGCATGGGACGGCGGAATGCCGCGGCTCACGCGTGGGCGGAGCCGTGCGCACTCGGGAGCGGTGGCGCGCGTTCGGCCGAGAGGGGAAAAGGGAGGGGCGCTCACCGCGGGTCGTCGGAGGTGGAGGGGACGATGGCACGGACGGTGATGGAGCCAACGGGCGGCGACGAAGAGGGGCGATCGAGGGAGCTCGGGCGTCGGGGATAGAGATGGAGGCGGTGGCGTCATCCGGGACAGCTCGGGATGACGAGGAAACACGGCCGAAGGCCGGCGGAGAGCAGCAACACTCGGGCGCACGGTGCGAGAGCGAGAGGGAGTGCGGGGAACTCGGACGAGGGTGTGGGGAGCTCGGGGAGGATGGGGGCCGGCTTTTAAAGGGTACGAGGAGGTCGGTGGTGGCCGGGATAAGGGTGAATTGATCGCCGGAGTTAAGAGGGAGGAATTTGGGGAAAATAATGGTCGGCGATTAACTCCGGCCATTTAGGGCTGCGGGAGCAGCGGCCGGGGCGATTGAAGGCGACGGGAGAGGCGGGTGAGTTAAGGCTGTGCCTTTAGGGCGCGCGGGAGAGGCGGGCGGCCGGGATCCACGCGGGGCAGAGGCGGCGCCAATGGCGGCGGGGCGGCCAGAGGTAGAGGACGGGGCTGATAGGTGGGCCCCACCTGCCAGTGTCCCGGGGAGAAGGGGAAGGCGAACTGGACTTATTCGCGGCGCAAGAGTTAAAACGGGCTCGGCCTTCGGCGGCCCGCGAGAGGGAGAGAGAGGCGCGCGGGCGGGAAATGGTTGGGCCGTGCGCGGGGAGGGGTTGGGCCGTCGGCTCGGGCCCATGGCCCACGGCCGGTAAAATGAGCGGGAAAGGACGGAGGAGAGAGAAACTGATTTTCCTGGGATTTATTAATTCTAATTTTGATTTTAATTGGTTAGTGCTCTGAAAATTCCACTAAAAATCTTTGTTAGTGTATTTTGACATGTAGAATTTTAGAAAAATCCTACCATGCCATTTCCAATTAGCATTTGGCTTTTAAAATTATTTATTCTCTGTAGTTAAATCCAACGATTTTCTTTTACGATTTTTCTTTTGGATTTTTAAGAGGGAAAAACACCTCGGGTGTTACAAACCTACCCCTTAAACGGAATCTCGACCTCGAGATTCGGATGTACTGGCGAACAGATAGGGATGAGCGGCCTTTAGCTCATCTTCCCTCTCCCAGGTTGCTTCTTCTTCGGAGTGATGAGTCCATTGAACTCGGCAGAATCTGATAACCTTGTTCTGGGTCCTCCGTTCGCTGGTTTCGAGTATCCGTGCTTGTTTCTCTACGTAAGTCAGATCTTCCTTGATTTTGATCTGATCTGGACTGGCTTGTTCTTTTGGAACTCTCAAACACTTCTTGAGTTGGGAGACATGGAAAACGTCATGTATTCCTGCCATGGTGGGTGGCAGTTCGAGTTGGTATGCCACATCACCTCGTCGCTCTTGTATCCGATATGGTCCCACATAGCGTGGTGCCAACTTGCCTTTGGTTTGGAATCGGTGCACTCCCCGAAGTGGGGTGACACGAAGATATACATAATCTCCGACTTTGAAAACTAGCTCTCTGCGGCGGTTGTCTACATAACTCTTTTGATGAGACTGTGCAACTTTCAGCATTTCTCTTATGATTCTGACTTTCTCTTCGGCATCACTTAACACTTCAGTCCCGAACAGCTGACGTTCGCCGGTCTGATCCCAGAAAAGCGGGGTTCGACACTTTCATCCATAAAGTTCTTCGAAAGGTGCCATCTGTAAACTGACCTTATAACTGTTGTTATAAGAGAACTCTGCATAGGGCAGGCTCTTATCCCAAGCTCCTCTGAAATCCAGAGCACAAGCTCGCAGCATATCTTCCAAAACCTGGTTTACACATTCCGTCTGACAATCGGTTTGCGGGTGATAGGCCGTGCTATAATTCAACCGGGTGCCAAGTTCCTCTTGTAGTTTTTGCCAAAACTTGGAGGTGAACTGACTACCACGATCAGATACTATCTTCTTGGGTACACCAGGAAGACACACAATCCATGCAAGGTACAATTCTGCTAACCTTATGCCCGTATAGGTGGTAAGCACTGGGATAAAATGAGCCACTTTAGTGAGGCGGTCGATTATAACCTAGATAGAATCGTGTCCTGATGATGGCCAGGGTAAACCGGTGATGAAATCCATCCCGATTTCCTCCCACTTCCATTCCGGGATTTGAAGTGGCTGTAATAATCCATCAGGCCTCTGGTGTTCTGCCTTTACTCGCTGGCATACATCGCATAGTGCCACAAACTCTGCTATTTCTCTTTTCAAGCTAACCCACCAGAATTTCTCCTTATGGTCCTGGTACATTTTGGTACTTCTCGGATGGATAGAGTACTGACTCTGATGTGCTTTCGTAAGGATTAACTTTCTCAATTCCTTATCTTCTGGCACACATATCCTGTTGGCCATCCATATGGTTCCATGTTCGTCTTCCGCAAAGTCACGAGCTTTTCCCACTCTCATATTCTTCTTTAGCTCAGCTATGTCAGGATCTGAGGCTTGTGCTATGCGAATTTGATCTAAGAGTGTGGGTTGGGCCTCAAGAGCGGCCACAAATCCGAGTTCAACAATTCCTAGGTTTAGGTGCTCTAGATCTTGTAGTAACTATTCACATCTCCCTTCTAGGTGAATAGAGTTGCAGTAACTCTTTCGGCTCAGGGCATCAGCTACCACGTTAGCTTTGCCGGGATGGTAGTGTATACTGAGATCATAATCCTTGATCAACTCCAACCATCGTGGTTGATGGAGGTTCAAATCCGGTTGGGTGAAAATGTATTTCAGGCTCTTAGATCCGTGTATATTTCACAGCGATTACCGACGAGGTAATGTTGCCATATTTTCAAAGCATGAACTACTGCTGCTAGTTCCAAGTCATATGTTGGGTAATTAGACTCATGAGGTCTCAATTGGCGGGAAGCATACGCGACCACCTTTCCATCTTGCATCAACACACAGCCTAACCCTTGGTGAGATGTGTCGCAATAGACATGGAAATCCTTGGTTTGATCTGGCAAGATCAATACGGGTGCGGACACCAGTTTTCTGTTGAGTGTTTCAAAACTCTGGTTGCTCGGCAGTCCATATAAACTTTTCATCCTTCTTTAACAACTGCATCAAAGGCTTGGCAATCCTTGAGAAGTTTTCGATGAACCGACGGTAATAACCCACAAGTCCAAGAAAACTTCTGACTTGGGTGACAGTTTTAGGTGGAGTCCATTTGGTTACAGCTTCTACATTGGAAGGGTCCACTACGACTCCTTGGGCATTCACGATATGGCCGAGGAATTGCACTTCCTTCAACCAGAAAGCACATTTGCTAAACTTAGCATAGAGCTGGTGGTCTCTTAACTTTTCAAGTACCAATCGGAGATGGTGCTCATGTTCCTCTTCCGACTGCGAGTAGATCAGGATTTCGCCGATTAACACCACGACGAACTTGTCAAGGAATTCCATGAACACTTTGTTCATCAAATTCATGAAAAAGGCTGGGGCATTTGTAACTCCGAAGGAAATGACCGTGCACTCGTACAGACCGTACCGAGTGATGAAGGCGGTCTTGGGAATATCTTCTTCTCGAATTCTTAGCTGGTGATAGCCTGACCGCAGGTCTATCTTTGAGAACACCTTTGCTCCTTTTAATTGATCGAACAGGTCATCAATCCTAGGAAGAGGGTATTTATTCTTAATAGTGACCTCGTTTAGTGCGCGATAGTCAATGCACATCCTTTTGGTCTTATCCTTTTTCTCCACAAAAATGACTGGCGCACCCCAGGGCGATGTACTGGGGCGGATATAACCTTTCTGTAACTGTTCATCTACTTGTTTCTTGACCTCTGCAAACTCATTGGCTCTCATCCTATAGGGCCTCTTATGGATCAGAGTAGTGCCAGGGACTAGGTCAATCCAAAACTCTATTTCTCTTCCAGGTGGCATTGTGGTTAGATCTTCTGGGAAGACTTCCGGGTACTCACAAACCACAGGAATATTTTCTAACTTCGCCTGATCCTTTCCTTTCTCTTCGGGCTTCTCCTTGGCCGAGATCCGATTCAGACTTGCCACTACCCTCAATGGTTTAGGGGAGCGGTAAATCACTTTCTTCCCTTCGTCATTCGTCCAGGAGATCGTGCGGCTTGCACAATCGATCATCCCTCTATGACGGGTCAACCAGTCCATCCCAAGGATGACATCCAGGTCTTTTGATTCTAGAAGGATAAGATTGGCTAGAAAGGGGAATCCTTGGATTTTTATTGCCACTAAAGGGAAAAAGTGGGCAGTGTTCAAATGGTTCCCGGGAGTTTGGACCCGCATGGGTATCTTAAGTTTTAACACCGACAACCCATGTTTTCCCACAAATGCTTTTGATATGAAAGAATGTGTTGCACCCGAATCAAACAGGACTGATGCATTAAAGGAGTTCACAGGGAACAAACCCAGTATGACATTCGGTGCGTCCTGTGCCTCCTGCGCTGAAGCATGATTCACTCTTGCTTGGATGAACCTGGACGCACGTTTTGGTCTTGGACACTTGTCTACGAAATGTCCAGGTTCCCCACAGTTGAAGCAGTTACCCGGCTTGAATCCCGAGTCCTTCTTTGGTGGCATTGGCTTGGTCTGCGGTGGTGGCTGCGCTGTTGGCTGACGTGGGGCCGGATTCCGCTGCGGCTGTCCGGGACAGCTTCCGTTGGATTGGAAATTCCCGGGATGGTACGGGCGATGTTGACGAGCGATCATAATGGTAGGTCCACTCTGCCCACCCAGAGTGAAACGCGGCCGCTGGGGATTCCCTTGCTGAGGTTGTGGCCTAAACTGGGTAGCCTTCCGTTTTCTGAGCATTTTATTGCGTTGGTCTTCTTGACGGATGGCTTTGTTGACCAACTTCTCGAAGTCGGCGTATTCACCGGAGATGAGTTTGTCTATTAACTCATCGTCCAGCCCAGCCAAGAACTTTTCTTGACGCTCGACGTCAGTACGTACGTCCTCTGGAGCATATCGCGCTAAGCGATTAAACTCGTGCAGATACTACGGTTCGCGTGCCTTGCTCCAAGGATCTGAACTCCCTCTTTTTTTGGGCTACTATCCCTCCGGGGATGTGAGCCTTCCGGAATTGGTGGCAAAACTCTGCCCAAGTAACTGCGGGTGCGTCCGCCCGACGGGTAATCAAGAAGTTGTCCCACTAGGCTGAGGCGGGGCCTTGGAGTTGGTGGGTGGCGAAAGACACCCTCTCTGGTCCGTGCACTGGAGAAGGTCCAACTTCTTTTCTATGGCGATGATCCAGTCATTAGCCTCCATGGGGTTGGTGGTGCTGGAGAAAGTTGGGGGTCGGACTCGAAGGAAATCTGACAGTTTGTTTTGTGGGGGAGGTGGTGGTGTGAAATGGTCGTGCTGATGTTGGTTCTGCTGCTAAAATCGTTGCATCATTTGCAACTGCATCTGCTGATGCTGCTGTTGCATCTGCTACATCATTGCAGCCATCATCTGGGTCTCGTTGTGCCAAAGTGATGTTCTCAGGTGGAGGAGGTGGGTTGTTGGCATTAGCACGGGTGTTGTTCTCAGCTGACTCGGTGCTGTTGCTGCCATTCCTGGTGTTCACCATCTGAAGAAGCGGAACAAACAAGGCGGGGAGAAGGAGTAAAACAGATTGACAGAGAAGTTGACCTTTTATTACTTGATTTGATCTGTTCTTTACTTAAAACACTTAAAACACACCCAACATCCTTAATTGGACAACCCATACCCACACTTGATACAGGTTGACCACTACCCACACACAGCACTCCTAACACACAACAACTAAGCAAACAGAAAAACTAGGAAAACGGTAAACTAAGGGTGCCGACGCTTTAAGGGTCGAAGCGGCTTCCGCGATCGGAGGAGTCGAAACCACTCCCAAGAGAGTTCCTGACTTCCTTTTCCTTCGAGCGGCTTCGAGAGCTTGCTAACCCTTCTTTACGTCCAGGGCTCTTGGAGCTGCCGCTGCTACTGCCCTTGTTGCTACCGGACACTGAGATCCATCCTCCTCCTCGGCTTGGGGCGGGGACCGAGCAAGAGCGGGATCCGGCACCGGGCGGGACTGGGAAGGTGGGTGTGCGGGAGGTGGAACCACAGGCGCCGTGCATCCGCACCGGAGCCTTGGTGTTCTTCCGCGGCGTGATCCTGATCCGAAGGATGTTGGGAGGTGGAAGCCCCTTCAGATTGGCGATCTCTCTCTTGAGTCGATCCACCTCATCCTTCAAACTCTTGATCGTTAAGATCTTCTGGTCATTCAGAGCCTTTGCCGCCATATGGAGATCTGCATGCATCTTATCCAGCCCTTCGATCACTGTCCTCATGTGGGAGAAGGTGGTGTCGTTCTCCCCTTCAGCAGATTGGAAGGTGTTGATTTCTGATGAAGTTCCACGCCGAGGATGGTACCGGTAGGCAGAGTGGCAGAGATGGTAGTCATGCATCTCCCTCATCCGAGCCAGCATTAGATAAGCCGCCTCTTGGCAGGCATGCTCATTTGTTCCTCCCAACGCAGTGACCATCATGTTCGGGATGTTGGTGCCGATGAACCCGTGCACCTCTAGGCGGACTTGGTGAGGCAACTCACTGCCGAACGGTGAGATGACAGTGTACTCAGGTGCATCCGGATAGCCCACTGCCAAGGCCATCCTCGCCAGCTCCGCGATGAAACCCTTCAATTCCTGACTGTTGTGGGTGACTGGAAGGCCTGCCATCTAGAAAGACAAGGTAGGGGATCACTGCATGTTCAAACCCAAGTTAGATAAACGATAAAGGACTCAAGTAAAATAAATGAGAGAAAAAAAGGGTTTTTGAGAAACATTTTTATGAGGCTAAGTAAAACTCCTAAGGACATCCCCTAGATGATGCTGAAAAATAGATGCTTAGTTATAATATAAAATTGGAGACCATTCCCTCCTAACTCAACTTAGGACTTTGACCCTTTAGAAAATCCCATCTTGGTGGCTCAATAAGAGATCAAATGATTTTTTCCAAGTTTTAACTCTAAAATCCTATCACTTAGACTTGACCGAGTTTTCAAAATGCTTTGAGAGAGACTTAAAATTTTTCCCAATCCCGAGGAAACAAGACCCATTTTCCCGAAACTATTTTCAAAGCCAGGACTTATGCATATGAAAATATTCAGAGGGCTCCTAGGGTTTTTCAGTTTGGCTTTTCCTACGGTCTGGAAATTGGCTCTCATACCAACTTGTCACGCCCAAAAATTCAGACCCGAATTTCCAAAGCTATACGTGTAATAAAATCCCTGTCCAGGACCAGCCAGGGTACACATACAATAATTGTTGATATTACAGTTCCACATCTTAGAAACAATACAAAAAGATTACAAAATAGCAGCGGAAAAAGAAAAAGGGCCGAAGCCTAAGCTAGACGCTGGCCACGTGGCTTCGACCACTCCATAGGCAGCTTCTAGAGTGCAGGACAAGCCTACTCCACATTGTCTTCTTCTTCAGCTTCTGGCTCGAGTTCTGGTGAAGGGGCAAGGATGAGTACTTCCACGTACTCAGCAAGTCACGCCGGAAGGGGAGAGAAGTGAATGCAAGGAAGATAAGGGTTTGGCTAGGTTTTGCTTTTGCGCAAACTGTAGAGGTTTTTTTCAAACAATACAGATTTTTGAACACAAACAAAACAACAGTAATTTACCTAAATAAAGCATTTTGAATCCAACACTGCCCAACGTTATCCCCACGCTGGGACAGGCCCAAACCATCCACTTATACTAGTCATGTTCCAATAATTTAGGGTGTAAAAGTGTGGGACTAATCACGGAGAGCTCGGTCGATCACCCCATTACCGCGGGCATGGCTATTCGAATAGATTTACTCTGATCAGAGGTGTACAACTGTACCCACAAGACACAGCCCCACAACCCGGTCTCCCGTGCGCCGGAGTACCACCGCGGTACCCCAAAAAGGGAACTGTGATAGGACCTTTCATATAACCCCCCACTAACCAAGTGAACCCCACCAAGGTTACGGCCCCACTCCCGGACCCTGGGAGTGGGCAGCCCCCCCGAGTGCCTCGGTGAATCCAGCAACCCAGCAACCCTTATACCGGGGCCGACTGAAACTCCATCTCGCTCACCCTTGCCGATGGGTTCGTCAGCAAGGAGAGGCTACACTAAGGGACCTACCTTACCCATTTCGGCTTGTGGTTTGCCCGGTCATTCTCCCAAGGGGTCCCGTGAAACGGTCCTTAACTGCTATGGACGCCGCTAACCAAAACCATGGCGCCCACAACCCACCATTTGTCATATTTTAGTTATTAGTCCGGTTCACCTAAAACTAACTAATTATTAATCCTCCGAACAGAAGTCCAGGAGAGATAAATTAAGTGAGAATGACCCATTTAGTGAGCTAGTTAATCTATGCCAGGCTAAGCATAACCTAGTGCTGAATCTAATCACATTATTTTCCCAAGTTTTATCAAAGGGTTTGGGGTGTCAAACCTAAGGCATAAATTAAGCATAAGGTGTACTATTTCCCATGAAATGACAATATAAAATACATGCAATTTCATAGAATAAAACTGGTGTTTTAGAAAATGGGAGCAATATGATCAATAATGTGGTATGACTTGCCTTGCTCTTTGGCTTGGGGGACTTCCGCAACGACTTCAAAGTAAACCGGCACGGAGGGACTACCGGGATCTACACGGCAAACAAGCATTTCAACAAAACAGGCTAAAAAGCTACTAAAACAGGGAACAAAACCATTTTTAATGGATTCTTGGCATTTTTATGAATTTAATGAATTTTGAATGGGCTAAAACGGAGGTCGGATTGAAAAGATATGATTTTTAGAAGATTATCTGTGTTTTTACTAAAAAAGGAAAATCCTTAATAATTTATTGCGCAATAAATCCCGGAATTGAGTCAGCGCTGGGGATGATGTCAGCGATGGCGTCATTGGCCGCGGGAGCACCGGTCCACGGTGGACCGGGTCCACGGGCCGAGAGAGAGCGGTGCACCACGTGGCGCACACGTGGCGCCGACGCGGCGGCCACGCGACGTGCCACGCGGGCAAGCGGGGGCTGACGGCCGTGACCTGCCGAGGCAGATCGGACGCCCGGGAGAGGGGCGCGGTCGGTCGGCGATGGCGCACGGCGGCCGGAGACCGGCCGGCGCCATTCGGGTGGCAATGGAATGCCGCGGCTCACGCGTCGGCGGAGCCCTGCGCACTCGGGAGCGGTGGCGCGCGTTCGGCCGAGAGGGAAAAAGGAAGGGGCGCTCACAGGTCACCGGAGGTGGAGGGGACGACGGCACGGACGGTGAGGGAGGCGGCGGGCAGTGACGAAGAGGGGCGACCCAGGGAGCTCGGGAGTCGAGGATAGAGATGGAGACGGCGGCGACGTCTGGGACAGCTCGGGATGACGGGGAAACTAAGCGGCAACACACGGGCGCACGGTGCAAGAGCGAGAGGGAGTGCAGGGAACTCGGACGAGGGTGTGGGGAGCTCGGGGAGGATGGGGGTCGGCTTTTAAAGGGGATGAGGAGGTCGGTGGTGGCCAGGATAAGGGTGAATTGATCGCCGGAGTTAAGAGGGAGGAATTTGGGGAAAATAATGGCCGGCGATTAACTCCGGCATTTAGGGCTGCAGGAGCGGCGGCCGAGGCGATTGAAGGCGGCGGGAGAGGCGGGGGAGTTAGGGCGGTGCCTTTAGGGCGCGCGGGAGAGGCGGGCAGCCGGGATCCGCGCGGGGTAGAGGAGGCGCCAATGGCGGCGGGACGACCGGAGGTAGAGGACGGGGCTAACAGGTGGGCCCCACCTGCCAGTGTCCCGGGGAGAAGGGGGAGGCGAACTGGACTTATTCACGGCGCAAGAGTTAAACGGGCTGCGGCCTTCGACCGGCCCGCGAGGGAGAGAGGGAGAGGGGCGCGCGGGCGGGAAACGGCTGGGCCGCGCGCGGGGAGGGGTTGGGCCGTTGGCTCGGACCGACGGACCACGGCCGGGAAAAAGAGCGGGAAAGGACGGAGGAGAGAGAAACTGATATTGCCGGGATTTATTAATTCCGATTTTGATTTTAATTGGATAAAAATTATTTCTAGTGCTCTGAGAATTTCACTAAAAATTTTGTTAGTGTATTTTGACATGTACAATTTAAAAAAATTCCTACCATGCCATTTCCAATTAGCATTTGGCTTTTAAAATTATTTATTCTCTCTAGTTAAATCCAATTATTTTCTTTTACGTATTTTCTTTTACATTTCCAATTAACAGGGAAAAACACCTCAGGGTATTACAGTCTACGAACCAACGACCGAAAGGCTTTCGGTAAAACTCTAGGATGTTTGTGAGGGGAGTAGATCCGCGAGCGATCTCGGCCGTCAATGGACCTCGTCCGAGAGGGCTGCGATCAAACACCAGGCAGATCCTTCTCCTTCATAGCAGGTTGGAACGCGAGGAGACAACCTTCTATTCATCTCCTGACTGGCCTCCGATGTCGAGCGTTCTTCGGGCCTTAACAGATGGATCCGAAGGCTTCCTCAGTCTACTCGGATTGACTCAGCTGAGTGCAGGACGAACAGGGGGGCCGGGTGAGGATCGGCGATCACTCGATACGTGTATAGCTCTCATGACTAAGCGGCGGAAGCTGGCGGGACGGATCCCGACTATGCCCGACGACCATTTCAAGGGCGTAGCATTCCGTCAAGCAAAGTCACTTAGTTGTGTACGCATCGGGTGAACACAAGGTCATCAACGTCCGTTAATTAAGGGTCGCTCCACTCAGGCCTTGCCATGAGGGTATGTGTGTGAGAAGGGATCAACGCAGCTAGCGATACTGCTCGGGAAGGCTTCTGAGCCCCCGAACCTTGTCGGGGTCAGGTATAGAATCTGCAGGTGGCTTTCAGAGATAACCAAAATTTGCCGAATTGAAGGGATCGGGACTAGGTACTTAGTTGTTCAAGCGTAGAATCGGCACAGGTGCTCAATGTTCCAGGAATTCGGCATTTCCTTTCCATCTTCACGAATCAGCCCGTGCGAGCCCGGATGAGTGACGGAGCAGATGATGAAGGAGCCTTCCCATGGGGGTGAGAGCTTGTTCGTGCCGGCGATGGACTGTATTCTTCGAAGAACCAGGTCGCCGACCTAGAAGGATCTCGCCTGGACATTGCGGTCGTGGTATCGGTGTAGCGCCTGTTGGTACCGGTCCATCTAGTTTGCGACAGCCATACGCTCTTCTTCAATGCTGTCGATGTCCTCAGCCCGCGTCTGCTCGGCCATCCCTTCATCGTACAATCAAACCCTTGGGGATTCATGAAACATGTCGATCGGGAGGACTGCCTCCGAGCCGTAGACTAGGAAGAACGAGGACCGTGCCATGGCTCGGCTCGACTGAGTACGGAGCCCCCAGAGCACGGTCGGGAGCTTTCGCAACCAGCGGCCTTCATGCTTCCAAAGCGGGTCAAAGACCCGGGCCTTTAGGCCTTGCAGGATCATGCCATTCGCATGCTCGTACTACCCGTCCGCTTGGGGGTGCGCCACCGAGGCATACTTGACCTCGATGCACCTCTCTTCACAGCAGTCACAAAAAACATTCCCGGTGAACTATGTCCCGAGGTCGGTGATGATCTCCCTTGGGACACCGAAGCGGAAGGTGATGCCTTCAATGAACTTGGCTGCCTTCTGGGTGGTGCAAGCTCTCAACGGCTGCACTTCAATCCACTTCATGAATTTGTCGATTGTGACAAAAACATGAGTGCAGCCTCCTGGTGCCTTAGGGAACGAGCCGACCATGTCGAGCCCCCAACACACAAAGGGCCACAATGATGGGATCGTTTGAAGGGCTTGTGTCGGGAGGTGGTGCTATTTGGCGAAGAATTGACATCCCTGGTAGCACCGGACTAATTCCTTGGCGCCTTCGTTGGCTGTTGGCCAGTAGTATCCCACCCAGAAAGCCTTGCCGACCAGCGTCCTTGCGCCCGTGTGGTTACCGTAGATGCCCGAATGAATCTCATTGAGGAACTGGATCCCACGGTCCCAAGGGACGCACAGGAAGAGTACTTGGGTGGATGCCACATGTTTGAATAGCTCGCGGCCCACTACGACGTACTGCTTACTGCGTCGAGTGACATGCTCGGCTTTCACCTTGTCGGGTGGGAGCGCCTTTGTGGTGATGTAGTCTATGAGTTCTTGACGCTAGTCGTCAGAGGTGCCGATGATGGCGAGCACTAGTTGCGCTGGGGCCGGTTCTGGGTGATCCGGCACCTTGATCGACGGCTTGTACTGCTCGTGGATGAAGACCCCCTGCGGCACCGTGCCCCGGGAGGACCCGAATTTGGCCAGCTGGTCAGCTGCCAAATTGGTGTCCTGAGGGACGTGATGGAACTCGAGGCCGGCAAACTTGCCCTCAAGCTTGCGGACCTCGGTGCAATAGGCATCCATCTTCTCGGTCGAACAAGACCAGTCCTTGTTGACCTGGCTAATAACTAGCTTCGAATCCCCATAAACCATAAGGCGTTCAACGCCAGTGGATTTGGCGATTCGGGGACCATGGAGGAGAGCCTCGTATTCGACGACATTATTGGACGCCTTGAACAATAACTGAAGGACGTACTTGATGTGCTCACCCTTCGGGGAGACCAAAAGCACGCCAGCTCCAGCTCCATCAATGCTAAGGGAGCCGTCGAAATGCATGGTCCAGGTAGGGCGTGACTCGGAAGTCGGCGGAAGCTAGATCTCTGTCCATTCGGCCACGAAGTCGGCTAAGACCTGACTTGATGGCATTGTGTGGCTTGTAATCCATGGAGAATTTGCCCAGTAGCCTTGCGATTCCGAATGATGTCCCTGAGGGGAAACCCAGTCACCACCACTACTTTGTGGGCTTGGAAGTAATGCCGCAGCTTTCGGGTGGTGATGAGAATGGCATACAGCGGCTTTTGCACCTGGGGATAGCGCGTCTTCGACGGCCCAAAGACCTCGGATACAAAATATATGAGCCTCTGGACCGGATAGGCGCGCCCTTCCTCCATGCGCTCGACGACCATTGTGCTAACAATAGTGGTGGTCGCGGCGACGTACAGGAGTAGTCGTTCCTCGGGGTTCGGAGCTATGAGGATTTGCGGCGTAGTCAAAAGGTGCTTGAAGTCGCAAATGCCTTGTCGACATCTGCCGGCCACTGGAAATCTTTGCCCTTCCCGACCAGCTTGAAGAATGGCGCTCCGCACTCGCCAAGTCAGGAAATGAATCTCCCGAGAGATATCATGCTACCCATGAGCTTCTGCACGTCCATGACGTAGGACGGCTTCCGCATGTTCAGGATTGCGGAGATCTTCTCAGGGTTGGGCTCGATTCCTCGCTCGGAGACGATAAAACCGAGAAGCTTCCCAGAGGGCACGCCGAAGACTCACTTCTCGGGATTAAGCTTCCATCGGTACTTGCGCAAGTTCGTGAAGGTTTCTGCTATATCGGGCAAAAGATCATCGGGGATCCGCGTGTTGATCACTACATCATCCATGTAAGCTTCAACGTTACGACCAATAGGGCTGGCTAAACAACGTTGGACGGCTCGCTGATAGGTCGAGCCAGCGTTCTTTAGACCGTAAGCCATCATGTTGTAACAGAAGGCCCCGAATGGCGTAATGAAAGACGTTTCCTCCTGGTCAAACACTTTGAGGCCTATCTGATGATAGCCTGAGTAGCAGTGCAAGAAACACAGGAGGGAACACCCTGCGGTGGAGTCAACGACTTGATCGATGCGGGAAAGAGTAAATGGGTCTTTAGAACAATGCCTGTTAAGATCAGTGTAGTCAACACACATTCTCCATTTTCCGTTTTTCTTCCTTACAAGGACCGGATTGGCTAACCAATTCGGGTGATGCACTTCCCGAATGAAACCCACATCTAGAAGCCGAGTCAACTTCTTCCGAATCTCGTCCTTGCGCTCCTGGGCAAACCGACGCAGGCATTGCCTAACCGGCTTGGCATCAGGGGGAACATGAAGCTCATGCTCGACCAACTCCCTTGATACTCCCGGCATGTCTGCCGGTTTCCAAGCAAACATATCAATGTTCGTCCACAGGAAGTCGACGAGCGCGCTTTCCTATTTCTCCCCCAAGGTGCGAGCCAATCATCACCGTCTTGGAGGGATCGGTGTCAGAGAGGAAGATAGCCTTGTACTCGGCGGAGCCAGTGGGAGGCCGCGATGCTGGCGGCACCGAACTAGGGTCATCCTCTACCATTGGTGCCTTCCGTTTTGGGTCGGTGCTCGAGGGAGAAAGCCCGTCTGCCCGGGACAACAGACCAGCGGCCTCACCGAGCGCAAGGCTCTCAGACTCACAGGCGTGAGATGTGGTGACATCACCACGCACGGAGAACTCTCCCTGAGGACCTGGCACCTTGAGGACCAGGTAGGTGTAGTGGGGAATCGCCATGAACTTGGCGAGGGCCGGACGACCGAGTATCATGTGGTAGGCCATCGCGAAGTCGGCCACGTAGAACCTGTCGAACTCGGTGCAGATATTCTCCTGCGTTCCAAGCTTCATGAGGAGGGAAATCATGCCGAGGGGCAGGCTTCCTCGAATCGGGACGATGCCGTAAAACGGTGAGTTCGTAGGCTCAAGGGTGGAGAGGGAGACTCCGAGCTCACGAAGGGCACCTCTGAAGAGGACGTTGATGCCACTCCCCCCGTCGACTAGAACGCGCTTGAGACGCACCTTGAGCACCACTGGGTCCACCACCAGTGGGAACTAAGGTAATCCGGTGATGAATCATGCCTTGCGAGATTCTCCATGAAGACACATGATCCTTGCGAGATACAGTTCTGCTAATTTCTTTCCCGAGTAGGTGGTATGTACTGGGATAAAGTAAGCCACTTTAGTGAGTCCGTCAATAATAACCTAGATAGAATCATGCCTTGATGATGTCCGAGGTAATCAGGTGATGAAATCCATTTCGATTTCTTCCCATTTCACTCCGGGATCTGGAGCGGTTGTAGTAACCCTGCAGGTCTTTGGTGTTCTGCCTTCACTCATTGGCATACGTCGCACAGTGCCATGAACTCCGCTATTTCTCTCTTCATACTGACCCACCAAAAATTTTCCTTTAGATCTTTGTACATCTTGGTACTTCCCGAATGGATAGAGTACTGACTCTGATGGGCTTCGGTAAGGATCAACTTTTTCAATTCGTGGTTCTCTGGTACACACAACCTTGTGCCCATCTAGATTGTTCAATGCTCGTCCTCCGTAAAGTCACGAGCTTTCCCAACTCCCATGTTCTTCTTAAGATCGGCTATGTCAAGATCCGAGACCTGAGCTATTCGGATTTGGTCTATGAGGGTGGGTTTTGCTTCAAGAGCAGCCACAAATCCAGGTTCAACAATTCCTAGATTTAGGCGCTCTAGGTCCCATTGTAACTGTTTACATCTTCCTTTTGTGTTGATAGAGTTGCAGTAACTCTTTTGTCTCAAAGCATCAGCTACCACGTTAGCTTTGCTAGGATGATAGTGTATGCTTAGGTCATAATCCTTGATCAACTCCAACCACCTTCGCTGACGGAGGTTCAAGTCCAGTTGGGTGAAGATGTATTTCAGGCTTTTATGATCCGTATACACTTCACATCAATTACCGATTAGGTAATGTCGCCATATTTTCAAAGCATGGACGACTGCTGCTAGTTCCAAGTCATGGGTTGGATAGTTAGACTCATTTGGTCGCAACTGGTGGGAAGCATAAGCGACCACTTTTCCTTCTTGCATCAACACACAACCTAACCCTTGGCAAGGTGCGTCGCAATAGACTTGAAAATCCTTGGTTCGATCTGGCAAGATCAATACTGGTGCGGACACCAACTTCCTCTTAAGTTCTTCAAAACTATTTTCGCACTTAGTGGTCCACTTAAACTTTTCATCCTTTTTTAACAACTGGGTCATTGGCTTCGCAATTTTAGGGAAATTCTCAATGAACCAACGGTAATATCCCGCTAGTCCAAGAAAAGTCCTGATTTGGGTGACGGTTTTAGGTGGAGTCCACTTGCTTACTGGTTCCACATTGGAAGGATCCACCGTGACTCCTTGGGCATTCACGATATGGCCAAGGAACTGCACTTCCTTTAACCAAAAAGCACACTTGCTGAACTTAGCATAGAGCTGATGATCTCTTAACTTCTCGAGTGCCAACCGGAGATGGTGCTCGTGCTCTTCTTTCGACTTGGAGTGGATTAGAATGTCATCAATGAACACTACGATGAACTTGTCCAGGAATTCCATGAACACCTTATTCATCAAGTTCATGAA
Source organism: Oryza australiensis (assembly GCA_019925245.2). Classification (NCBI taxonomy): domain Eukaryota; kingdom Viridiplantae; phylum Streptophyta; class Magnoliopsida; order Poales; family Poaceae; genus Oryza; species Oryza australiensis. Next base: position 1,148,343 of record JAIFGZ020000507.1, read on the forward strand.
GAATGCGAGTGCATTACTAAGTCTGAAAGACATGACCGTGCACTCATACAAACCATACCGAGTGATAAAAGTGGTCTTAGGAATGTCTTCCTCTCGAATCCTTAGCTGATGATAGCCTGATCACAAGTCTACCCTAGAGAACACCTTTGCTCCCTTTAGTTGATCAAACAAATCGTCGATCTAAGGTAGTGGGTACTTGTTCTTAATGGTGACCTCGTTGAGTGCGCGATAGTCGACACACGTCCTCTTAGTCTTATCCTTTTTCTCCACAAATATAACTGGAGCATCCCAAGGTGACATGCTCGGGTGAATGTAACCCTTCTGCAGTTGCTCGTCCACTTGCTTCTTTACTTCCGCTAACTTCTTGGCTCCCATCCGATAGGGCCTCTTGTGGATCGGGCCAGTTCCAGGGATCAGGTCAATCCGAAACTCTATCTCTCTTTCGGGTGGCATCGTGGTAAGGTCCTCTGGGAAGACATAAGGATATTCGCAAACCACGGGGATATCCTCTAACTTCTTTGGGTCTTTTCCTCCCCCTTCAAGTTTCTCCTTGAGCTAGATCTGATTCAGGCTAGCTACTAACTTTGTTGGTTTCGAGGAGTGGAAGATCACTTCCTTCCCTTCACCATTGGTGAAGGTGATCATGCGACTCGCGCAGTCGATCTGGACCTTATAACGGATCAACCGGTCCATGCCAAGGATGACATCTTAGCCTTTTGCTTCCAGAAGGGTAAGGTTGGCTAGAAATGGGGACCCTTTGATTTCTATTGCCACTTTAGGGCAGAAATGGGTGGTGCTCAAATGCCTTTCGGGGGTTTGAACCCACATGGGTATCTTAAGTTTCAATACGGATATCCCATGTGTCCCAATGAAAGCTTTTGATATGAACGAATGGGTTGCACCCGAATCAAACAAGACTGATGCGGTGAAAGAGTTCACAGGGAATATACCCAGTATTACTTCCGGTGCGTCCTGGGATTCCTGTGTTGAAGCGTGATTCACCTTGCTTGGACGAATCGAGGTGCACGCTTGGGCATTGGACACTTGTCCGCGAAATGTCCAGGCTCTCCATAGTTGAAGCTATTGCCTGGTTTGGTTCCGAGGTCCTTCTTCGATGGTGCTGGCTTAGGCTGTTGTTGCGGTTGCAGCATTGGAGGACACGGGGCAGGATTCCGTTGTTGCTGCCCATTGCGACTACCACTGGCTTGGAAACTTCCTGGGTGGTAGGGTGGATGCTGTCGGACGATCATGGTGGTAGGTCCACGCTGACCTCCAGGACTGAAACGTGGCCGTTTGGGATTTCCCAATTGAGGCTAAGGCCTGATCTGAGCAGCCTTTCTCTTCTTGAGCATTTTGTTCCATTGGTCTTCTTGGAGGATAGCTTTTTCGACCAACTTTTCGAAATCCATGTATTCTCCTGAGATGAGCTTGTCCGTGAACTCATCGTTCCTGCTTGAAATTTCTCCTGACGCTCGGCGTCGGTGCGCACGTCTTTTGGAGCATAACGTGCTAGGCGATTAAACTCGTGAAGGTACTCTGTGACCTTTCGGTTGCCTTGCTCGAGGGATCTTAACTCCCTCTTCTTCTATGCCACAATCCCTCTGGGAATGTGCGCCTTCCGGAATTGCTGGCAGAATTCTGCCCAAGTGACGATGGGTGTGTCTACCCGGCGAGTGACCAGAAGGTTGTCCCACCATGTGAAGGCAGGGCCTTGAAGTTGGTGGGTGGCAAACGACACTTTTTCTGGGTCTGTACACTGTAATAGGTCCATCTCTTCTCTATGGCATTGAGCCAATCGTTAGCTTCCATAGGATTTGTGGTGCTAGAGAAGGTTGGGGGTCAGACACGAAGAAATTATGATAGCTTGTTCTGAGGGGGAGGTGGGGGTGCGAACTGGTTATTGTTGTTTTGGTTCTGCTGCTGAAACTACTACATCATCTACAGCTGCATCTGTTGATACTGTTGTTGCATTTACTGCATCATTGCAGCCATCATTTGGGTTTGGTTGGCTAGGACTTGAGCCATAGTGATGTTCTTAGGTGGCGGAGTTGGGGTGTTGTCATTAGACTTGTTGTTGTTCTCGGCTGACTCAGAGTTGGTGTTGGTGCTGTCGTTCCTGGTGTTCACCATCTAAATAAGCGGGTCAAACAAAAAGGGGAAAGGAGTAAAACAGATTGGATTGAGAAGCTGAACTTTATTAATTTATAATTTTTTTGAGATGTTCTTTATCAAAACACTTAAAACACACTCAATTCCCTTAACTGGACAACCCATACCCACACTTGATAAAAGTTGACTGCCACCCACACACAACACTCCTAGCACACAGCAACTAACAAGCAGGAAAACTAGGAAAACAGTAAACTAAGGGTGGCGACACTCTAGCGACCGGAGCGGCTTCTACGGTCGGTGGAGTCGAATCCACTCTCCTGGGAGTCTCTGACTTCCTTCTCCTTCGAGCGACTCTGGGAGTTTGCAAACTCCACTTTTCCGCCCGGGGTCTTGGAGCTGCCATTGCTACTGCCTCCGCTGCTGCTGGACGCGGAGATCCATCCTCCTCTTTCTCCTCTGCTTAGGGCCGGAGCAGGGACCGGAGCATGAGTAGGAACTGGCACTGTTGCAGGAGCTAGGGAACGTGGCGGAGTAGGAGGGGAAATCCTGGGCGCCAGCTGCATCCGCATAGGGGCCTTGGTGGTCTTCCGAGGCATGATCCTGATTCGGAGGATGTTGGGGACTGGAAGTCCATTCAGGGTGACGATTTCCTTCTTGAGGCGATCCACCTCATCCTTCAGGCTCTTGATCTTGAGGATCTTCTGGTTGTTCAAGGCTTTGGTCGCCATGTGAAGATCTGAATGCATCTTGTCCAAGACTTTAATCACAGTCCTCATGTGAGTAAAGGTGGTGTCGTTCTCCTCTGCGGCCGACTGGAAAGAGCTGATCTCCGAAGTGTGACCACGTCGGGGGTGGAAACGGTAGGCAAAGTGGTGGAGATGGTAGTCATGCATCTCCCATATCCAGGCCAGCATCAGGTAAGCGGCCTCTTGGTAGGCATGCTCGTCCGTTCCTCCCGAAGCAGTGACCACCATGTTCGGGAGGTTGGTGCCGATGAAACTGTGCACCTCCTAACGGACCTGATGGGGCAACTCGTTGCCAAACGGTGAGACAGCGGTGTATTCTGGTGCACCATGATAACCCACTGCCAAGGCCATCCTAGCCAGCTCACCAACGAATCCTTCCAGACCTTGGGCATGGTGGGTGACGGGATGGCCTGCCATCTAGATTTCACATACTCAAATTCTAGGGTCAAGGAATTTTTGTCAAAACCAAATGATGGTGAAGTTTTTCAATTTTGTGAACAAAAATTTTTCATTTCTAACTTAGGTGAATTATTTCAACTTATTGCATGAATCAAATTTGAGAGTAAATTAAAAACTTTTACATTCCCAACCCTGATCACAGTTGCAAATCATACATGTGTGCAAGTATGTGCATACAAGAAGTGTTTTGAAAATGAGTCCTTTGTGCTATTGAATTTTGGTCAGGCATTTCTTATTAGGACTTATAAGCATAGCACAGAAGACTAAAAATTTGCTAAACAAACCTACAACTAATTTTGGGTGCTATCATGTGAACATAAAAAAATATAATTCAAAGTTCACCTCCTCAGCCCAAGAGGAAATTTAATATGAACCCAATGACTATAACACATGCATGCACATAAAGTAAACACCTAAACCTAGCAAGGTTATCCTAATTTTCTAGAATAAACCATATTAGGTAAAATCGTGCAATTCATGTAAATATAAAACATTAAATTCAACCCAATATAATTTTGGTGAAATTTAATGACTGACCTAGATGCCTTAAAAAAATGGGGAAAAAGTCAAATAATAGGACGATTAATATCCTTAATCGGCTAAAATAACAACTTGCCTAAAAGATCATTAAAATGCACAAAAGCATAGATAGGAAATACTTTATTCAACTATTCCGTTAATTAACATGAATAAATATAATTTTTCTAGAATTTTTCTCCTCTGTTTAGGCCTTCTAAAAATTCAAACAATTCCCCAAAAACCCCATGTTTGTTTAATTTCTGAGAACAATCTACAAATGATTTTCTAATGCAACCAAAGAAAATGGAATCTGAGAATGATCGTCTACTTCCAGTAAAAATTTCACTAATTTGCCATGTCCACAAATTAAATTATGAAGCTACAAATAGGGAGAGAGAAATAATTTGATAATTCGCTTAAAATCGTTTTTACTCGGGATTCTACCCAACCCACTCCTATTTGCCTTGCCCTCTTCACCCTGGACCCACTAGGCAGCCACAAAAGCTAGCTCCACTTAAGTGCAAAGTTCTCCCACCGCTCAAGGAGGCAAGAGAAACAGAGGGAACGATGCCGGCTATGATTGACGCGTGGGGGGTGACGTGCATGCGCTCCTATTTCTTCCTCCGCCGCTCCTCCAACTTCAACACCCAACGCCCCGACCACATCCCGCACTCCCAGCCCTAGACACCACGCTCACCCGGTGCACCTCCACCTCTTCTGGACTGGGGCAACGACTCTCGCGGCACTCTTCTCCGGCTCCCCGGCTGCGCGCTACGCGGCTCGGGAGCCCATCCTCCCCGATGATGCCGTCGCGATCGCTGGGATGGTGGTGTCACTCCCTCTTCTTTACTTCTCCGCCACCGGCTCAACCGGCCATTGTAATATGACAACTCCCGACGGGGAAGAGTGAAGTTGTGTTCCTGGTAAAGCCACGGCGGTGACGTTGTACGTGACGGCGTCGTGGCTGTCGCTCGCGACGTTCAGCCGGATCAACCCGCTCATCTCCAAGGGCTCCAGGGCTGCCCTCGCCATGGACGAGGTCCCGCCCGTGGCCATCGTGGACGCCATCGGCAACCACCGCGCCATACACCTAGTGGACTTTGAAGTCAATGTCCCGCAGCACGCCGACCTCATCAGGTGCAACACCCTACTCCGTGGATTCATGTCGCTCTTCTTCCTCCTGTTCATCCACATTGGCCATGCCGGTTGCTGCTTCTCTACGGGATCTTCCTCACAGGTGCTGGAGGAAGATGACACTGGGCAGTGGCGACAAGAGGAGGAAGATATTGCCGCTCGCGTTCTTCCTATCGGTGTCGTCCTCTACGGTGGGTGACGAGAGGGCCAGGGCCAGGTGTTAACGCCAGAATTTGGTAAGCCCCGGAGCCCGAATCGGCTAAGGTCTCCATCGGCTAATACTGAATTGGACAAGGCAAGCCGATGTAGCCGGTTCTCGTATGACAACATTGGAGACACCGTCGGATCAAGATGATGTGCTTGATGAGGATTACCATATAAGGATAGAGTCCTAAAAAGGCAATTGTATCTATTAATTAGGAAGAGTTTGTTAGTTTCCTATTTTATCTTTAGGAAAGTGTATTAGTGTCCAATAAGGACTCGGTTTGTTTTCTTTTTATCTTTAGGAAAGTTTGGATTGTAATCTGTTAGGATCTTTGTTAGACCGTGGGTATAAATATGTAATCCCGGGGTTCATGTATGATATCTCTCAACAAATACAATTTGGCACATCACCACCCTTTACCTTTTCTACTTTATTCATCACCCGACGGGATTTGGCACCCGATGCAAGGCTGCATCGGCCTCGATCTCCGGCGAAGGGGTAAGTCCAATGTTCCGTCGGCCCAAGCAATTGTATTGGCTATGTCGGCTTTGTCCAAGGCTGCATCAGTACATTCGACCTCTTGGATTATTCCGGTTTGGTTACCATGTTTGCCTGCCTATTTATCATATGCATATATTAATCTAGTCCTGGTATTTCAATTTAGTTCTATCGGTTGTCTCTCACTTTAGGATTTCTACTGATACCGGCTAAATTGTTTACTAGATTAGATTAGCTTAGGCATCTACCACCCTGAAAACCAGTCAAAGGCTTGATTGTCTAGATATTGTGTTTCTTTTCATACTTAGTGCTGCATCAGTTCAGTTTGATCTACTAAGTCATGATTATAACCGTAATCTCCAGCCTACCTGTTGGTTGCCACTAAGGGTTTCATCGGAGTTTCAGCCGATGAGTTATCTGAATATTGCATCGGCTTGCAAGGATTGTACACAAGTTGGATCTAGCCGATTGCAATAGAGGCTTCATTGGATATTTAATCATTTGGATTTAATGACATCGGACTTCCAGTCGATGTGTGTTTTAATCTTTAAATCAGTATCTATTTTATCATGTTATTGCTTTGTGCCATATTACATTGCTATATAATCATGTTATCATTGGCCGATCACCTTTACAGAGATGTTTGCTCAGTGTACAGCCGATGGATTGAAACCCTAGCTGCATCGGCTGGCGTCAGTATTGGCTGGGATCACATCATTGGCTGATTGGCCGATCAGCTATATTGGTTATTGACCTATTGGCTGATATGCTTTACTTTTGGCTGCTTTGTATATCTTGTCAGTGGCAGGATCAAACTGACTGGCACGCCCGTGCTTCATCGATTCTAGAACCTGCACTGGAGCTAAGCAGATCTCCCAGGCCGGCATGTTGATTTTTCTCGTCAAAACTAGGCGGAGGCAGGTGTCGTCTCTCCCCTCCAGCGCCCGCTTCTACCTCCACCGCATTTTCTCCTACTTGTCCGGAGCCAAGAATGGCGCTGCACATGATTGGACCTCCCCACTCCCTCTGTTGATGGCTCAAGGACCCCACTTTGAGAAGAAACAAACTTCTAGGTACTAGTTTGTAAAATTCCATTAGACTGGCATATGGGTCCAGGACCTATCCGTAATGATGAAAAGTCCGAGGGACTCTTAAAGATGTTTTCAAATCCCATGTGCTTTTAGACTGTGGGTTGATTTTCTAAGACTCTAGGGGCCTATGTGCAAAATGACCAAGTCAATGAAAATGGACCCATGTGTATAATAATCTGAAAATACAGAGGGAAATAGCTAAAACGTAAAATTTTTAACAGGAAAAACAACTAAACTTGTAAAATCTATATAAAATTAACTAAAACTCATTTTGGGATGGAACAAATTTCTGTGAACTCACAAAATGATAAAATTTAATTTAGAATTATAAAACTTGGCACTCACAGTGCAAATTTTGTCTCTAAAATTAAAGTAAAGAAGATCACACCTAGGGCTTGCTCAAACTTGTAAAATGCATAGAAAGTTCAATTTAACTTATTTTTGGACAAAGTTAAATTCTATAGATGCATCAACTTATTCTCTATATTTAGGAAAAATAAAAACATATAGTTACTTTGTACCAAATACCTCTAAGACTATTACTTTTAAAATGATGTGTTTTGGACGAACTAAAGTTTAGAGATTTATCTAAAATTCATCTTAACTCCTTTTTAGTAAACTCAAGTTCTGTAGAATCATCAAAATACATACTTTCAAATTATAAAATAAAAATATATGCTTACTGTATAGTAATATCATTTAAATATTTATATAAAGAATAAACATCTTAGTGCACACTTCAAGTTGTAAAATTTGTATAAATTCATCCTTAATCCATTTGAAGTGAACCAAGTTTCTATAGAACCAAAAAGTAATGAACTTCGACATAGTAAAATGAGATATGACACTTTCTATAAAAAGACAACCTAGGTGCTAATCCCCCTAAATAAGCTAAGCACCATATGTATGTATGTGTATATATATATATACATACATACATACATGAATTGAAAACCTAGCTCTAGATATATTAGAACAAAATATGTTGGATCAGTGAAACCATAGTTTCATCTCAAATTACTAAAACTTAGCACGTTTAGCTCTACAGGCAAAACCTAAGTTGATTTGTTAAACACCTACCATTAGAACATTTCCTAGTTTAGAAAATGTATAGTGAAACAATTTAAACTCCAAAAGTTTTGAACTAAAAATTTGATTTATTGGCTAAATTATCCACTTTCAAGAATCTGTAGCAAAATGAACATGTTCTGGACTTAGAACTTCTGAGAAGGTATACATATATAGTGATTAGATGCCTAGAACCCGTTATAAGTTGGTAGACCTATAAGAAATTCTTAGTAACTCTAAAAAAATTGTGGAACCAAATGAATTAGTCTTTGAAAACACACCTCTGCACTCCTCTGATACTAAACCTAATAAAGATCACTTTGGAAAATATTTTAGAACCCTATCTGATTATATACTACTCTATACCAAGAAAACTTCAAAAATCAATAACTCCCAAATGGAATAAGATAAAATAGAAATTCCTTCACTACAAATCGTATCCACACAGTACCTAACCACACTAGAGAACTCATGCATTTTAGAGCATTTGAGATTTTTACATGTTTTGGTATTTATTCGTTACTGATATTTTCTTTTAGTGGATGAATTTGCGATGGTTAGGAGATTCGTATTCTAATTCATTCCAGGGATATCCTATATCAACCAACGCAAGTTCATGCTCTTCTTTTGAACACATTGAAACCCATATTTTTGGGCTAAATGTTTTGTTTGTAAAGTTGCATGCGTACTTCACCCTATCGACATTTTTAACTATGATTTGTAGTTATGTCCTGAAAATGCATGAATCCCTTTTGAAAATCTCTCCCCTGCTGTTTTGAACTTAGGAATAAACAGAGTACTTTAAATGTGCTCATATGACTACACTAAGTTTTTATAAACTGCAAATGCTTAGCCCTGCTTAGTGATAAATAAAAACATGGTTATGGATCACTTATTGTATTTCATGAAAACCTTTTTGGACATTTTGGATAGAGGTAAACATCTGATTATTTGTGAAATAAAATGAGATAAAATGTGATTTTAGACTTGGGCGGCAAGTGGCATGCAATTGATGTATTTATATGCCGATAAGAGGAGTGTTCGCCTGAGTCGATTAAGGACCGAACTTCATGTCCTTCATTATGTTTACCGTACATCCATATGTGCTAGTATGGGATAGCCTTAGCTGAATAACCTACTTAGCATCTAGCCTTGCACTGTGGTAGGCCAGTGAGCATGGGTTCGGATAACCCAGAGAAACTTCCTATTTACCCTAACATGATAGTTTAGGCGACTAAGTCTGTCCAATACAACGATATTGTGCCACGTGGGTAGGTTCCTATCGTGTCTGCCACCACGGCGTCAAGTTTAAGGCAGGGCCACGTCACTTGACGGTTCTATGTCATATTCCAGTGTGACTAGGATGGATGGAACACAAATCATGCTAGTGCAAGGCTAGAGGTTAAGTAGTGTAAAGGCTCCGTTATGTCCTCTAGACCACATTCAACATGTAGAGTGTGGTAGTGCGTCACGAACACAAAACAAAGTAGAGAGTTCATATCATGTGGGTAAAGCTGTACAAACTCTGCAGAGTTCTAAAAACTAATCGAATAGCCGTGCTCACATTCATGAGCGACATGATGATGTGCTATGGGTATAATTTTGTGTTATCTAAATGTTTTCGAATCTAAAAGAATTGTGTTGAAAATGAGATTGATTTATGCGATGTGTATACCTTACTCTCCGAGGTGTGTAAGGGAATGAAATTTACCTATTTATGTTGAAACCATGCCATGATTAATAATGCTTTACACATTGCTAAAATACTTTGCTTAAATTACGTTGTAAATGGTTGAGAACTAAAATTTGCTTAATGCTGAAAACTAAGACTACAAATAGCCTTCCTCTAATTTAAAGCCTTCATGTATGTAGGTTTCACTGTGTGCTTGCCAGTGCATTAAATTGATTAATGTACTGAATCTTGCCACTGGAATAACCATTTTGCTTGCAGGTTTTAGACTTAGTCTTTTGAGTGATGCTGGTAATCGTCTGCTTTCTTCTAGGACTTGAACATAACGGGGTAAACCCATAGTCGGTGTGCTTGTGATTGGGTAGCCATGCTTCCGTAGTTCTCTGAGTTATATATATACTTATTTGGCCGGTCGGCCTATGTAATAATTAAGTAGATGTAAGTATTTAGGTTCCTTTCATCTTAATTGTGTTCGCTATGTATATCCACGCTTGAGATGAAATTGTGAATCTAGTGTACATCCTGGAAACTGGATTCACATGAGTACGAGTTAAGAATATTTGAGATGTTGTAGATCTTTAGCCATTTTTGTCAAGTCTCCTGAATGTGTAACATACCTGGTAACCGCCTTCGAGTGGTTTGACGGACACATCTCAAGCTGAAGTTGACTGGCATGCTAAAGACCCAGCAATGTCTCACGTATCCTTCTCTCGGAGCGCTGAATGTCTCATTCTGTTTGAAGGAAAATATGAGCTTTGCTATACATTCCTTCACATATAATAAGAGGTTTGAGTGTGTCCAGACAACAGTGGTATTAGAGCAAATACCGACTTGTTGACGAGAAATTTCTCTCACGTGCTGGCCTGGGAGATCTGCTTAGCTCCAGTGCAGGTCCTTCTTGGCTACCTATGTTGTTCAAGGCGTGCCAATTGGTTTGATCTGTTAACAATCAAGAAAAACAAGATATATGCGTTAAGTGTTAGGTTAGATCCCCACAGGATCGGCTGAGGGAATCCATGAGCATATATATGCTATCCTAAAATATATTTAAGCCAAGTGGTGGAATGGATCGGCTACACCGAGACAACATCGGCCGCTTAACCCAAATACGGTAAAGGATAATAAATATACGTATTGATAACCTAGCCGATACTGGAAAGCTAACTATGGATCGGCTAGTACTCCGATGATTCTTATGAAAAGATATCATTCTTGAACCAGGTATACTTAGCCTAGGAAATCGGCTGTCGGCTGTTGCCAGCGGGATGATTTCGGCTTATGATGTCCGACAAGAATGGGATCTTAATATAAGAGGTAGTCATAACACAAATCTAGTAATAAATATACTAAAAATATATCAGGGCAGGTAAGGCCGGCTGAAACCCCGGCACTGTCTCTAAACATATAAATTTAACTAAACAGATCATTGGAAGTTCTAAAAATGACTTAATAGTTCAATGTTGATGCAGCATTAAGTATAAAAAGAACAACTAATCTATTGTAGCTGATTTATACCTCTCGAGACAGTGCATACCGCATATAAACCAATTCAACCTTTAGATCAAGCCCTATTGGCTGCGGGTTCTTGATAGAACTGGCCGATGGCAGGATAGAGCTAAACATTGCTCCAGTTTATATGCGATATATGGTAAATAGCGTAGTATAAACCCCTGAATCTAATGTGTCATTACAATGGAAGCATTAGAATCAGTAGAACATACCACTAATGACAAGCATTTACCTGGATTTGGGGATCGAAACGATGCAGCCCGGAGCCAAATCAATTGCTCGTCTGAAGAAAAGGTTTGGCGATGCGTCGAAAGTTGTTTGATTGATTGTGATTGAATGTTTAATTACAAGGACCTCGGGTCCTATTTATACCCAAGATAACATTATCTGTACAGACCCTAGACTCTATCTAAACTACTATTTAAAATACGAGATATCCCGGGAAGGACCCATGCCACATTACAATAAACAGTTTAAACAAATTCCTAATTTACAGATACAATTGCCATTACAGGACTCTATCCATAGATGACAATATCTTTTAACACGCAAACTGATAATCGAATCCTTCACTTTATCTCCAAGCACTTTCATCGGAAACGGTTTTATCTTCTCCTCTGACCCTAGAATCGACTATCGGTTGTTCTTGTCTGATTCAACCTTAGCCGACTGGCTTTATAGCCAATCGCTACTCAGCCGATGTGGCCTCTGTTTCTCCGCCAAACCAGCCGATCTGATTCTGTTTCAACCTTGCTAAGAGTTAGGGATTCGATTACCAAATTTAGGCGTTAACACATGCCCCCCAAGTCCGTGATATGAAGTGTTGCGGATTTGTTGCCCGTTCAAATTCCCGCTCTTTTCTGACCTAGACTGCTTCGGCTGCCCCAAATGCCCTTTAAATAGCCTTTTTACCTCGACCGAAACAACCACGCCTCCAAACCGCACTCAAGCACTTCGCAACCCAAGCCTTTCTCTCTCCTTCCCGGCGATTCACCAGCGCTCTCCACCGCATCCCGACGTTCCGACGAACCAGGACCCAGATCCATCTCTGACGACCCCAATGGCCTCCAACACCGCTGCCCCACCGACCACCGCCGGCGCACCGGCCGCCGCCGCCGTCGAGTTCCCCAAGGTATGCCCGTCGGCTAACTTTTACTCTTCAGTTTTTCCTTTTCTGCCATGCCTCGTAGTGTTCTTGTGTTCATCATGCATTCAACTGTTCCTGATTATCAAATTTCTCTTTCCTTTTCCAAACTGTAGCATTTGTCACATCAAGTAGTCATTCTGAGTCTGACTCAAGAAAAGAGATACTTTCTCGGCCCTATCGGCAACACTGACCCAGCCGATATAATCATAGCCGAGACCAAAAGAATCCCTTACAACACTAGGAAGCCATCGCTAGCCCACTGGAATGGGACTTTTAAGTCGTGGCCGACCACAGACGCCTCTTGGATTGAGTGGTATAAGAGGGTGCAATCAGCCAAACACGCTCAGTGGGAGGAAACCAGGATAGCCCAGTGGCTAGCTTTATCTGTGGCTGGCATGGAGAAGGATGAGCCGCTGATGTCGGCTACGACGTACTTCTGGAACGATAGCTTCAACGCTTTCATGTTCCAACAGGGGCCGATGACAGTCACTCTAGTCGACGTATACATGACGACCGGACTGGACATCCTAGCGTCGGCTAACCCTGGAAACCTAAGCCGAAAGGGGCAACATCAATTCAAGACCAAAGCCATTGGCGGGTGGAGCGGCTACATCGCTCAAAACACGAAGGATGGATCAGTCGGCCACAGGGAACACGCCGTGTTCCTTATGATGTGGCTAGAAAAGTTTCTTTTCTGTGGATCGAGCTCCGGGCCGACTGCCAACTGGCAGGTCGTAGCCGAATCCCTAGCCGACGGGAATAAGCTCGTGCTAGGGAAGTACCTCCTCGACTATCTATATCAAACGTTGCACCAAGCCGTTGCAAAGATAGCCTCCAATGCAACTGTAAACACCAGCGGCCCCTGGTGGTTCCTCCAAATCGCGGTGCGATGACACGAGAAAATAGCCGGTCGGGCCGACCCGACTAAGGCGCTTTCCCAAGATTGGAGCCGATCGAAGATGATGACGGCAACGAGATCACCACCTCCAGGTGCATGAGCTACGGAGAGGCAACGGCTGTGCATGCGGGCTCAAAGCAATCGGCCGACCTGCTGGCCGAGTGGTTCATCGCCATGTACGACGGGCTGTCTCGCGAGAACCGCACCTGGTACTTTTACCGGGTTCAGGCACTGTTTGAGCTGCCAGCCGACTTCAACTGGGAAGACATCAATTCAGCCGACAACCGTAGGTGCAGAGAGTTGTTCACCACTGCCCTAACCCCCACGATCGCCGATCGGGATCGTAACATCCCGAAAATCGGAGAACCGAAATCAAAACGTAAAAATCGGAACTTTCAAAAACCGTGGCTTATTGCTTCTTCTCGGGTTTGTTGCTTCTTATTTGCCACTCGGTTGCATAAATTTAGTCGTGGTCAATTCCCTTTTCGGTGTATTTGGAGGTTTCGAGTTGTCAAAACGGTGGTGCGAAAGCCGCATCGGGATTTTAAAAGGAATTTGAGGGAAAGTGCGGATTTGTGAAAACGCATTTCGAGTAATATGAAATAAAAATTTTGGTTGGGAGAAGATAAATTGAGACACAAAATAAATAATAAAATTCTTGGGAGGCGTACGAAATTTGGGAAATGTATTTTTATTAAAAATGGGTAAATTATCAAAATTAGGAAAAAGAATTTAAATAAGTATGAAAAATAATTATGGAAAAATGAAAGTCAAGAAAAAGTTTAAAATATAAAGTTAAAAATTATTTTTAGAATATTAGAATTTATTTTGGAATTTTTAGAAGGAAAGAAAATAGAAAATGGGAAAAGAAAATAGAAAATCGGGAAAAAGTGAAAATGCATTGTTCATTGGTCACAAGCTTCGACGCCGTCCGGCCCCGGCCGCGCGCGCCGCGCTCGCCCGCCGACCGCGCGCGCCGCGCGCGCGCCACGCGCCGCGCCGTGCCACCGTGCCTCGGCCCCTACCCCGCGCGCGCCACGCGCGCGCGCCGCGCGCCGCGCCGCGCGCGCGCCACGCGCCACGCGCCGCGCAAGCGACCGCCGCGCCGGACCCGCGCGCCCGCGCGCGCCGCGCCCGCCCGCGATGCGCCGCCGTACCAGCGCGCGCCGCGCACCGCCACTCGCGCCACGCGGCCGAGCCACGCCCGCCCCTACACCGCGCGCGCACGCCGCGCCGGACCCGCCCGCGCCGTGCGCCCGGCCGCCGCGTTTGCGCCGCCGTACCCGGCCCTCCCCGTGCGCCGCCGCGTGTCACCGCCCGCGCCGCGCGGGCCGGACCCCTCCTTCCACCCCGCGCCCGCACCGAGCCTTTCCCCTTGGCCGCGCCTATAAAAGGCGGTGCCCCGCCGATTTCACCGCACCGCCGCCGTTTTCCACCGTTCCCGAGCACCGCCGCCGGGGCCGCCGCCGTTAGCCGTCGCCGCCGTGCGCAAGACCATTCCCGTGCCCCCTTGCTCCTCCCGAGCCGCCGTCGCAGTAAGCCCCTTTGCGCCGCCTTGTTCCTCACTTGCCGCCACCTCTGTTTTCCTCGGCACCGGTCGAACACCTTGCGGGCATTGAGCAGTGCGCGAGAGAAAAAGGAAAAAGAAAAAGAAAAAGAAAAGAAAAAAGAAAAAGAAAAATAGGGAAAAATTAGGAAAAATTTTGGAAAATTTGGAAAAATATTTTGGGATGACTTGAGTAAAATTTTGGGCAAAAATAAATTATTTTCTCGCATATTTTCTCGGTGCAAAGTTTGAAAAAATCGGAATCGGACGTTTTCCGAATTCTATTTCGCATCGTTTTTCAATCCGGATTCCGTTTAATTCTTTCCCGCCATCGAAATAGGTTTCGCTTTTGTGCTCAAACCCTCAAATTTCAAGCACGAATTTTCTTCGCTGATATTTTCAAACGTAAATTCCAAATTTAATTGCGATCGCCGACTTTGCGAAAACCCTAGGTCATCGGTTCGATTCCAAAAACCCGGATTTTCCTCGCAACCCTTGTCCTAACTCGAGTAGAATTTTCGGCAAAACTTTTGGAGTTGTTTTCATGGCTTTTGTGGTTCTTTTCGATCTCTCGGTGTTTTGTTGAATTCTAACTGAATTCAATTGATCTTTCGCACGTACGGGTAGCGCTGAAGAAACCGGCATCGACACACGCGAAGATCCCACCCCTCAAGTGTGCGAGCAAGGCAAGTCATCACACTCTTTGAACATATTGATCCCAATTGCGAAATGATGTTATTTTAAACTCTAAACATGCATGCTATACAGAGTTACCTATACTTGTTATGCCATACCTTGTCATTGATTACCTTTAGAATTATTCCTTGTAACCCTCGATGTGATCAAATAACCAGAGAATAGCTTCGGCAAACTGCTTAGCCCTGCTAAACTTAGATTATGCATACTCATGACTTTATGAAAAAGCTTTGTGCTTGGGCAACTACCTTAGGGAAGGTAGTTGAGATTCGGCATGTGGAGACATGAGCGCCACATGGCCATGATGAACTAAGTTTGGTGGAAATTGAAAGTATTATACAAATGTTTTAGACTGGGCGGCCGGATGATTTGGGTGGATTCCGGAAAAGGCAAGTGCCGACCCTGGTCAATTAAGGACCGAGCCATGAGATAGCCGGGAAACGAGCCAGTACAACCGTACTTCTCGAATGGGTATAGACCTAGCTGACTAGATAGCCGAGCGGAGGCAGTATCCTTGCATAGATGGTTCTCTATGATGTGGTTATGGGATGAGAATGAGGCTGCGGCCTTTGTTATGAATGGTGGGATTAAAGCGATGTTAATTAAACTTAAAGATCGGAAAGACTTCCCTTACCCGGGTGCGCGAACTCCTCTCACTTGCTAGAAAAGGACGGCTAGAGTGCATGAGGGCTTAAGTTCATGGAGCGGAGTGCTTGCCAAAGCAAGGTTATCGAAAGGCTTTGCCGTGACCGTCTCATGTGTTGAGGCGTAGGCTCATTTGTTGGGCTGTCGCGGAGTACGGGTAAAGTGTACATCCACTGCAGTGTGAGTGAATCAATCTATTCGAATAGCCGTGCTCGCGGATATTGAGCATCGTGACAAGACTTTTGCTTGGCTAGATTTTAAACTTAAAACTGCTGGGATGGGTATGCATGATGGTTTCATTATGGTGGATCAACTTCTCGAGAATGCGAGAAGGGTGGACCCCCCGAAAAATCATGACGAGCCGGAGACGGGAAGCCATCCTTGGGATCACGATGGATGGTAGACGGAACCGTCGCCGGGTTAATGAACTATGAAATTAAAACTTGATTTGGCTAGTCGGTAGGCTTGTGAAAAGAATTGTGAAAACGGCTTTACGCAAAAATAACTCTAGCCGTGTTCTTTGAATAACCCTATCATATGCATAAAATTTCGTGTTGGCTTGCCGAGTACGGTTGGTACTCACCCTTGCTATACGCACAAACCTCCAGTGATGGAAATGAAGAGCCGAAGACCCCTACGCGTACTACCGGAGGGCGAAGGAACCGACGGCGCATACTAGACCTTAGCCCGGTCGTTGCTGTGGCAATTGACGAGCCGCCGCCTCTTTCCCATTGCCTTATCTAAATTCGTTTTATGTTGTATTCGGACCATAAGGTCTGTGGGATGAACAATGCCTTCGGGCCTATTAATGTAATAATGGTATTGTAAGACTATTCGTGCATGTGCACTTGATTATCGATCTTGTATTCGTGGGCACCAACTACTCGATCCAGGAATTGGTACTATGAACACGAAAGATTCCCGTCTCAAAAACGGGGGTCCACGAGCTGGTATCGAGCCATGCGACCGTAGGCTAAGACCAAATGGCGCCCTACCCTAACTAGATGGCTAAAGGAAATATCCCTACAATAGGATCAGTTTTAAACTATTATTTCGAAAATGCAAATATATCTTTTCTACATCTGTATTTCTTTTTACCAAATGATTATGATAGCTCTCTCCCGCTAACCCTAAGTTGCCTGTAAGCGGATGTCAAACCACGACGGAACTGGGAAGTCACTATTCCGCGAGACGAGGGGTTCGTGGTACAACTTCAGTCCCTACTATGGTGTTTGAGGTACCGGAACCACCCACTTATCACACCAAAAGACATGGCTCCGAGATGTATCCAGCCCGGAGGCGGCCGTATCCATAGAAGCCCGCATGGGAGTGAGACATCCTACGCTTCCACACTCGCTACCACCGGGACCTAGCGAACGGCTATTCGGGATGCGCTCGCGAGGCCTTCCTTCGCCTCAATGCGGAACACCGTGCCGAACTCACAATGACGAGTTCGTGCATCATCCTTATCGCGAAGAGGGCAACCCGGTCGCACCGTGGAGGCTACCCCTGTGCTACAACCCGATGGTCACGCGTTTATCGCGTTGGGTGGAGAGACGCAGAGCGGCTTACGAGGAGGCCCTGCTCGAGATCAACGATCGCGATCACGCCTCAATGATCGGTCATGACCACCAAGGCGTGGAGACCAGATAAGCATCTTGGGCACTCAGTGCGAGGCAAATGGCGCCAGTACGAGCAACTCTCGGACTGCTACATGGCCCGGGGAAGCTTTGGTAGAGCTGGAAGAGCGGCTCGGGAAGAGCAAGCGGCGAGATCAACCAGTGGAGGAGCATTTGCACACTCATCCCTGTCTACGCTGCAGTACTTCCACCGAGCTTGTGCCATCACCTCCCTTGTGCCCGACCATTATTACCTTATGACTCCAGCATGCTTGGATACCTTTCAAGCCATGATGGAGCAAGCTTTATGTTGAGCACAGAGCGCACCGTACCTAGTGGACACCACTCTTGCCGCGTCCATGGGACCCACCCCGAGCTCCGTACCGGTACCCTCGAGCCGGGATCGGGAGAGGTAACCCCATCCGGATCTACACCGACACGGAGTCCGAGGCGAGCCCATGGAGATCAAATGGGAGTCTAGCGACACCGACCCAATGGAGGAGGAAGCTCCCCTCGTCGCGACTCACACGGGAGGCCCCTCACCCGCCGGACCGCTCGCAAGAGTACGCGGCCACCGAGTCGGAAGATTCGGCGTGACTCGAGGCCACCACCTCCGAGCCGTGGGGACTTCGGTTTGCTTGGCGGCGGACCACCCACTTCCGGCGCCGGCTCTTGCGGATGGTTGGATGACTAGGCGGGAGGACCTTCCCGGCTCGGCGGCACGAACCACTCCCTAATCCCCCTTAATTAGTTGATGTAGTTGGACGATATAACTATTGTTGCTATCTGGCATGAAGGACTGTGTGTGTACAGTCCGTGTACCCTACTATGTAATATGATGAACACGAGCATCGCCTCGCGATGTCTTAATTCGTATGCTTATTATTATTTCACCTTTGTTGATTGAAGATCATTCGAAAGAACTTGAAGAAAAATTCCGTGAACTATAACCTAAACTAGTCCGATCTCTTGATTCATCCCCCTTCTTCGGATGGCACATCGTCGCGAGCCGCGGCAACCAACGAGAACCCGCGAACCTAACCCCTCCACTCGGCGGAGGTCATGGCTTTGCGGACCCGGCTACTCCAAGCGATTGCTAATAATCAAGGAGGTCGAGGAGCATCGAGTGCGGGAGAATTCATGAGAGCTAAGCCACCCACTTTTTCCACGGCCGAAGAACCTATGGACGCCGAAGATTGGCTAAGAGTGATAGAGAAGAAGCTAACCCTCGTCGAGTCCGAGAAGCGATAGAGTTGTCTTCGCTACTAACCGTGGAGGGTCCCGCAAGTGGCTGGTGGGACACCTACAAAGAAACACGAGCCGAAGACGCCGGCGAACCAACATGGGAGGAATTCACGGCTGTGTTCGTGAGAATTTCGTGCAGTGCGTTATGAGGATGAAGAAAACGAGTTCGCAGATTGCGTCAAGGGAACACCTCGGTACAAGAATATCTCGAACAAGTTCACCCGGCTTGCCCGTTACGCCACCGGTGACTGCAGCGGACGAAGAAGAAAAGATAGACAAATTCATTGAGGGACTAAATGACGGCGAGGGGACCGATGATCGGGCGGATCATACCGGTTTCCAAAGCCTCATCAACAAGGTCCTCCGGCTTGAGCATGACCAAAAGGTGGTAGACAATAACCGCAAGAGGAGGCTCGCTATGGCTCGCCCATTTCGGGAACGCCACAACGCCCCAAGGGAGCCACCCCGTCGGATGGAAGCCAAACGTCCGGCAGCCGGACGTTCTCCGCTTCCGACCATATCAACAGTCAGCTACACCTCGGCTTCGTACACCCACACCAACCCTAGCCGCTCCGGGAAGAAGGAATGTGAGCTGCTTCAATTGCGGAGAATTCGGGCACTACTCCAATAGCTGCCCAAAACCACGCAACACCCCGTGCGCACAGGCGCCAATGCAACGCCCGTCGAGGAACCCCCACCCTGCGGCGGGACGAGGTCATTCGGGACCCCGCTACCCAACGAGGCTGCCACCGGGTTTCGACGTGGCCGGGTGAATCATGTGCGGGTGAAGAAGCTCGGGAGGACCGGAGCGTATTGATGGGTATGTTCTCTATCAACTCTACACCAGTTAAAGTTTTATTCGATTACGGAGCCTCGCATTCATTCATATCTTCCCAAGTAAGCAAACAACACCACCTACACCAAGTAGCACTTAAGAGGCCTATGTTGGTACACTCACGGGGAGACATAACCGTACCCCATGCCTGCATTAATGTGCCCATACGGATTAGAGACGTGGTGTTTCTCTCAAACCTTATGGTGCTATCACCACAAACCATAGATGTCATACTCGGAATGGATTGGTTGACCAAGAATAATGGAATTATAGATTGCGGTCGAAGGAAGTCACGGTATCCACCCCATGGGGATCACCGATGAGCATAACTATGGATCAAAACCCAAAGCTATGTGAGCAAGCTGCGGGAGTGTTCACCATGCTACCCTTAGGCGGAATGCCAGTAGTACAAGAATACCCGGATGTGTTTCCCGAGGAATTACCCGGAATGCCCCCGGATCGCGACATAGAGTTTATCATCGATCTAATGCCTGGTACTGCCACCATATCCAAGAGGCCTTATCGAATGCCGGTCAACGAGTTGGAGGAACTCAAGAAGCAAATAAGAGAACTACAAGAGAAGGGATTTGTACGCCCCGGCTCTTCTCCCGGGAGCCCAGTACTCTTCGTCAAAAGAAGGATGGGAGTATGAGAATGTGTGTGGACTACCGATCGCTGAATGAAGTAACTATCAAGAACAAGTACCCGCTGCCCCGGATCGATGACCTATTCGATCAACTTAAGGGTGCACAGGTGTTCTCAAAGATTGATCTACGGTCGGGATACCATCGGTTGAAGATTAGAGCCGGAGATATTCCTAAGACGGCGTTCTCTACACGTTATGGCTTATACGAGTTCACGGTGATGTCCTTTGGATTGACCAATGCCCCGGCATATTTTATGAACCTGATGAACAAGGTATTCATGGAATACCTGGACAAATTCGTAGTGGTATTCATCGACGATATACTTATCTACTCCAAGAGCGATGAGGAACACGCGGAGCATCTACGACTAGTCTTGGAAAAGCTACGAGAGCACCGGTTGTATGCAAAGTTCAGCAAATGCGAGTTCGGCTCAAGGAAGTCGCTTTTCTCGGCCACGTGGTTTCAGCCGGAGGAGTAGCGAGACCCCGCCAAGGTCGAAGCCGTTATGGAATGGAAGGCACCCAAGTCGGTGACGGAAGTTAGGAGTTTCTTGGGCTTGGCCGGTTATTACCGACGGTTTATCGAAGGGTTTTCCACGTAGCCCGACCTATGACTCAACTTCGAAGAAGGAAAAGAAGTTTGAATGGAATGAGAAGTGCCAAAAAGCCTTCGACCAATTAAAAGAAAAGTTAACCACCGCCCCAATCTTGACCTTACCCGACAACCGGAAGGACTTCGTGATGTCTTGTGATGCATCCCGGCAAGGATTGGGAGGAGTGTTGATGCGAGATGGGAAGGTCGTAGCGTATGCCTCTCGGCGATTACGACCCCACGAAGAGAATTATCCCACACACGACTGGAATTAGCCGCGGTTGTACACGCATTGAAGATCTGGAGACACTATCGATCGGGAACCACTGTGATGTGTATACCGATCACAAGAGCTTAAAATATTTCTTTACTCGCTGATCTCAATCTACGACGAGGCGATGGTGGAGTTGATCAAGGATTATGATCTAGGAATCCACTATCACCCCGGCAAGGCAAATGTAGTGGCCGATGCGCTGAGTCGCAAAGCCCAATGCAACCACATGGGATTGGGAGGTATGGCGCGAACTTCAAGAAGAAATGGCTCGACTCAATCGCACGATTCCTCACGGAGAAGTGAACTCACCTTGGAGATCCAACCCCTACGAGAACTCAAATAGAGGAAGCCCAAAAGGGAATGAGGAAACCCAAGAAATCAAGGAACGCATGGCGCTGGACGCGCTAAGGAGTTTTCGTAGATGACAAGGGAATCTGTGGTACAAGAAAAGAATCGTGTGCCGAACGAGGCGGTTTGAGAGGATTGATCTTAAAGGAAGCCCACGAATCGGCATATTCGTTACATCCGGAAGCACGAAAATGTACCAGGATTTGAAAGGAGAATCGGTGGCCTAATATGAAGAGGGATGTAGCCGAATACGTAGCCGTGTGCGATGTGTGCCAAAGGGTGAAAGCCGAACATCAACGCCCAGTGGCTTGCTTCAGCCACTCAAGATTCCCGAATGGAAATGGGACGAGATAGGCATGGATTTCATAGTAGGACTACCTAAGACCGCGACGGTTACGATTCCATTTGGGTAATAGTAGATCGGCTCACCAAGGCGCATTTATTCCCGTGAAAACTAACTACAACGGTGCCAAGCTAGCGGAACTATACATGAGTAGGATTGTGTGTCTCCACGGTGTACCAAAGAGGATTATATCGGATCGTGGTACCCAATTCACATCTCATTTTTGGAGCAAGGTCCACGAGGCACTCGGCGGTCACCTCGCCTTTAGTACCGCTTACCACCCGCGGGCGCGGACGGGCGAGAGGACGAATCAAGTGCTAGAAGACATGCGAGAGCTGTGCGTTGGATTTCACCAAGGATTGGGAGAAATGTTTACCGTACGCCGAGTTCTCTTACAACAATAGCTATCAAGCCGGTCGAAGATGTCGCCAAACGAAGCTTTATTTGGTCGCCGATGTCGAACCCCATTAATGTGGTCGAAACCGGTGAACGAACCGTATTCGGGCCGACATAATCAAGGAGGCTGAGGAAAAGGTTCGCCTGATCCGGGACCGACTACAAGCTGCTCAATCACAACAAAAGAGCTACGCGGATACCCGACGGAGAGAATTGGAATTTAAAGAAGGTGACTACGTGTATCTAAAGGTCTCACCACTACGGGGAACCCAGAGATTCAAAGTCAAAGGGAAACTCGCACCACGATACGTGGGCCCATTCTTGATAAGCGCTAGGAGAGGAGAAGTGGCTTACCAATTGGAACTGCCCGAGAATCTCTCCGATGTCCACCCAGTGTTCCACGTGTCACAATTGAAGAAATGTTTGCGAATACCAGAAGAGCAAGCTCCTTTAGAAGCCATCCATGTCCACAGTGATCTTACTTACCCGGAGCATCCGATCAAGATACTAGACGAGGCAGAAAAGAAGACACGGACCAAATCATGGCGCATGTACAAGGTACAATGGAGCAATCACACGGAAGAAGAGGCTACTGGGAGAGCGAAGAATTCCGAGGACAGAATACCCACACCTACTCAGCAGTAAGAAATCTCGGGGACGAGATTTATTGTTAGGGGTAGGTTTGTAACATCCTGAAAATCGGAGAACCGAAATCGGAACGTAAAAATCGGAACTTTCAAAAACCGTGGCTTATTGCTTCTTCTCGGGTTTGTTGCTTCTTATTTGCCAGCTCGGTTGCATAAATTTAGTCGTGGTCAATTCCCTTTTCGGTGTATTTGGAGGTTTCGGAGTTGTCAAAACGGTGGTGCGAAAGCCGCATCAGGATTTTAAAAAGGAATTTGAGGGAAAGTGCGGATTTGTGAAAACGCATTTCGAGTAATATGAAATAAAAATTTTGGTTGGGAGAAGATAAATTGAGACACAAAATAAATAATAAAATTCTCGGGAGGCGTACAGAAATTTGGGAAATGTATTTTTATTAAAAATGGGTAAATTATGAAAATTAGGAAAAAGAATTTAAATAAGTATGAAAAATAATTATGGAAAAATGAAAGTCAAGAAAAAGTTTAAAATATAAAGTTAAAAATTATTTTTAGAATATTAGAATTTATTTTGGAATTTTTAGAAGGAAAGAAAATAGAAAATGGGAAAAGAAAATAGAAAATCGGGAAAAAGTGAAAATGCACTGTTCATTGGTCACAAGCTGTTCGACGCCGTACCGGCCCGCGCGCGCGCCACGCGCCGCGCGCGCGCCCAACCGTGCCTCGGCCCCTACCCCACGCGCCGCGCAGCGCCGCCGCGCGGACCGCGCGCCGCGCCGCCCGCCGCCCCGCCGCGATGCGCCGCCGTACCAGCCGCGCCGCGCACGCGCGCGCTCGCCGCCACGCGGCCGAGCCACGCCCGGCCCCTACACCGCGCGCGCACGCGCGCCGGACCCCGCCCGCGCCGTGCGCCGGCGCGGCGTTTCGCCCGCCGTACAGGCCTCCCCGTGCGCCGCCGCGTGTCACCGCCCGCGCGCCAGGCCGGACCCCCTCCTTCCACCCCGCGCCCGCACCGAGCCTTTCCCCCTTGGCCGCGCCTATAAAAGGCGGTGCCCGCCGATTTCACCGCACCGCCGCCGTTTTTCCACCGTTCCCGAGCACCGCCGCGGGCCGCCGCCGTTAGCCGTCGCCGCCGTGCGCAAGACCATTCCCGTGCCCCCTTGCTCCTCCCCGAGCCGCCGTCGCCGTAAGCCCCTTTGCGCCGCCTTGTTCCTCACTGCCGCCACCTCTGTTTTCCTCGGCACCGGTCGAACACCTTGCGGGCATTGAGCAGTGCGCAAAGAAAAAGGAAAAAGAGAAAGAAAAAGAAAAGAAAAAGAGAAAAAGAAAAATAGGGAAAAATTAGGAAAAATTTTGGAAAATTTGGAAAAATATTTTGGGATGACTTGAGTAAAATTTTGGGCAAAAATAAATTATTTTCTCGCATATTTTCTCGGTGCAAAGTTTGAAAAAATCGAAATCGGACGTTTTCCGAATTCTATTTCGCATCGTTTTCAATCCGGATTCCGTTTAATTCTTTCCCGCCATCGAAATACGTTTCGCTTTTGTGCTCAAACCCTCAAATTTCGAGCACGAATTTTCTTCGCTGATATTTTCAAACGTAAATTCCAAATTTAATTGCGATCGCCGACTTTGCGAAAACCCTAGGTCATCGGTTCGATTCCAAAAACCCGGATTTTCCTCGCAACCCTTGTCCTAACTCGAGTAGAATTTTCGGCAAAACTTTTGGAGTTGTTTTCATGGCTTTTGTGGTTCTTTTCGATCTCTCGGTGTTTTGTTGAATTCTAACTGAATTCAATTGATCTTTCGGACGTACGGGTAGCGCTGAAGAAACCGGCATCGACACCGCTGAAGATCCCACCCCTCAAGTGTGCGAGCAAGGCAAGTCATCACACTCTTTGAACATATTGATCCCAATTGCGAAATGATGTTATTTTAAAACTCTAAACATGCATGCTATACAGAGTTACCTATACTTGTTATGCCATACCTTGTCATTGATTACCTTTAGAATTATTCCTTGTAACCCTCGATGTGATCAAATAACCGAGAGAATAGCTTCGCAAAGCGCTTAGCCCTGCTAAACTTAGATTATGCATACTCATGACTTTATGAAAAAGCTTTGTGCTTGGGCAACTACCTTAGCGGAAGGTAGTTGAGATTCGGCATGTGGAGACATGAGCGCCACATGGCCATGATGAACTAAGTTTGGTGGAAATTGAAAGTATTATACAAATGTTTTAGACTGGGGCGGCCGGATGATTTGGGTGGATTCCGGAAAAGGCAAGTGCCGACCCTGGTCAATTAAGGACCGAGCCATGAGATAGCCGGGAAACGAGCCAGTACAACCGTACTTCTCGAATGGGTATAGACCTAGCTGATTAGATAGCCGAGCGGAGGCAGTATCCTTGCATAGATGGTTCTCTATGAGGTGGTTATGGGATGAGAATGAGGCTGCGGCCTTTGTTATGAATGGTGGGATTAAACTGATGTTAATTAAACTTAAAGATCTGGAAAGACTTCCCTTACCCCGGGTGCGCCAGAACTCCTCTCACTGCTAGAAAAGGACGGCTAGAGTGCATGAGGGCTTAAGTTCATGGAGCGGGTACTGCCAAAGCAAGGTTATCGAAAGGCTTTGCCGTGACCGTCTCATGTGTTGAGGCGTAGGCTCATTTGTTGGGCTGTCGCGGAGTACGGGTAAAGTGTACATCCACTGCAGTGTGAGTGAATCAATCTATTCGAATAGCCGTGCTCGCGGATATTGAGCATCGTGACAAGACTTTCGCTTGGCTAGATTTTTAAACTCAAAACTGCTGGGATGGGTATGCATGATGGTTTCATTCGCTGGTGGATCAACTTCTCGAGAATGCGAGAAGGGGTGGACTCCCCAGAAAAATCATGACGAGCCCGAGACGGGAAGCCATCCTTGGGATCACGATGGATGGTAGACGAACCGTCGCCGGGTTAATGAACTATGAAATTAAAACTTGATTTGGCTAGTCGGTAGGCTTGTGAAAAGAATTGTGAAAGCGGCTTTACGCAAAAATAACTCTAGCCGTGTTCTTTGAATAACCCTATCATATGCATAAATTCTCGTGTTGGCTTGCGAGTACGGTTGGTACTCACCCTTGCTATATGCACAAACCTCCAGTGATGGAAATGAAGAGCCGAAGACCCCTACGCGTACTACCGGAGGGCGAAGGAACCGACGGCGCATACTAGACCTTAGCCCCGGTCGTTGCTGTGGCAATTGACGAGCCGCTGCCTCTTTCCGCTGCCTTATCTAAATTCTGTTTTATGTTGTATTCGGACCATAAGGTCCGTGGGATGAACAATGCCTTCGGGCCTATTAATGTAATAATGGTATTGTAAGACTATTCGTGCATGTGCACTTGATTATCCAGTACTGTATTCGTGGGCACCAACTACTCGATCCAGGGAATTGGTACTATGAACACGAAAGATTCCCGTCTCAAAAACGGGGGTCCACAGGATCCACCAAGGCCGATCAGTGGCCAGAAGTTATGAATTTTACTACCCTACGTCGGCTGCGAGGCAATTTGGTCTTGGGCAACTGCCCCTCGGCTTCTATTATGCCGACAAGATCGAAACGAGGGGAGTCGTGAACCAACAACTGATAATGCATTGGCTGCTGAACATAGCCGGCCCTCCCCTCGGCAGCATCGGCGAGATGATTCTGGCATTCAAGAAAAGCGTAGCCTACGACTGATGGTGGGTCGAAATCAAGCGGCATATCTTCCATCAGCGGTCGTCTTATTATGTCGACTTGTTGCTACCCAAGGAAATCCCCTCGGTAAGTTTTAAACTCCAAATGATTCCTCTTTTCTTATCATTGGCCGATGTAGCCAACTAACACTTGTCCTCTTTGGTTTGCAGGAAACTGAGACGAAAAGGCCTACGGCGAGCGACTCCGGGATCCCCATTGAGTACCGCCTAGGTGTTCTGGATGGGGGCGGCCTTGCTCCGTCGGCGATAGGCTGGGACGCGCCGAAACTGGCATCCTTGCTGCGCGAGCAGATGCGCGAGCCGATACCTCACAAGAAAAGAGTCGCGCCTCCCGCACAGCCATCGGCCGCGCCCGAAGAAGCTGAAGCAGAAGAAGCCAACCGTGCCGGCCGACAGCCTTCCCCCCTTGGACCCGAGCGTCGAGCAGTTTCTTGATGACGCCGTTGCTAGCGAGGAGATATCGATGGCCGTTGGGGCGGCGGCTGAATCCGAGAGCTCGAGCCATGAACATGTCAACGCTCTAGGCGACGTCCCGCCGGTTCGAGTCCTCTGCGAAAAATCGGCGGTAAACTCTCGCCTCATCAAATTCGGCCTTATGATAATATCACTTGCATCTGACCGAACACATCCTTTTCAGGTCAAGAGATTGGCTGGCCGCACTTCACGTCGTGCACCATCGGTAACCACCCCTTGCAATTTGATTTATAAAACTTACCCGATTTGACTGCTAACACCCTTTCTTTTGCAGCCTCCACGTCTCCATCGGCTGCCCCCCAGGCATCGAGTGAGTGCACCATGACTGCTGCGGGCGGCGGCGATGGCGCTGATATGGGGCCCCATCAGCCGCAGGCGGCGAACCAGCCGAACAGGCCGCTCCGGCCCCGATGCCCAAGGTAAGCCGACTGAGTTTCATAATCAGCTTTGCCGACATAGCCGACCTCCCTTTGCAGAACATAGCCTTTGCAGAACAACTCCTCTAATCGTCATCTTCCCTTTGCAGAACATAGCCGACCTCCTCAGCTTCTATTTGTCGGAGTTCGAGGAGCCTGGTGAGATTGGCAAAGAGGCGCTAGTGACGCCGGACGAGGACCTGAGGGCCAGTCTAGCCGACATCGGCAATCGGCTAGAGGCCTCGCTGGACGTGTTGGTAGCCAACAGCGGCTCGATCCGCGCATGCTTCAGGGAGATCCAAGGCCAACTGCCGAAAGCTCTAGCCCACACCATCGTGTCGGCAACCTTCTTGGAAGCCCACCAACTCAAATACGAGCAGGCTCAGCAGTGGGTAGCCGACCGGCGGGAGAATCAAACATGGTTGGCAACCGTCCAATCCACTGGGCTTTCCAAGAAGCGTGTTGACGAGAAATTTCTCTCACGCGCTGGCCTGGGAGATCTGCTTAGCTCCAGTGCAGGTCCTTCTTGGCTACCTATGCTGTTCAAGGCGTGCCAATTGGTTTGATATGTTAACCAACAAGAAAAATAAGATATATGCGTTAAGTGTTAGGTTAGATCCCCACTGGATCGGCTGAGGGAATCCATGAGCATATATATGCTATCCTAAAATATATTTAAGCCAAGTGACTGGAATGGATCGGCTATACCGAGACAGCATCAGCCGCTTAACCCAAATACAGTAAAGGATAATAAATATATGTATTGATAACCTAGCCGATACTGGAAAGCTAACTATGGATAGGCTAGTACTCCGATGATTCTTATGAAAAGATACCATTCTTGAACCATATATACTTAGCCTAGGAAATCGGCTGTTGGCTATTGCCAGCGGGCCGATTTCGGCTTATGATGTCCGACAAGAATGGGATCTTAATCTAAGAGACAGTCCTAACACAAATCTAGTAATAAATATACTAAAAATATATCAGGGCGGGTAAGGCCGGCTGAAACCCCGGCACTGTCTCTAAACATATAAATTTAACTAAACAGATCATTGGAAGTTCTAAAAATGACTTAGTAGTTCAATGTTAATGCATCATTAAGTATAAAAAGAACAACCTAGTCTATTGTACCTGATTTATACCTCTCGAGACGGTGGACACCGCATATAAACCAGTTCAACCTTTAGATCTAGCCCTATCAGCTGCGGGTTCTTGATAGAACTGGCTGATGGCAGGATAGATCTAAACATTTCTCCAGTTTATATGCGATATATGGTAAATAGCGTAGTATAAACCACTGAATCTAATGTGTCATTACGATGGAAGCATTAGAATCAGTAGAACATACCACTAATGACAAGCAGTTACCTAGATTTGAGGATCAAAATGTCTGAAGAAAAGGTTTAGCGATGCGCCGAAAGTTGTTTGATTGATTGTGATTGAATGTTTAATTACAAGGACCTCGAGTCCTATTTATACCCAAGATAACATTATCTTTACAGACCCTAGACTCTATCTAAACTACTATTTTAAATACGATGATATCCCGAGAAGGACCCATGTCGCATTACAATAAACAGTTTAAACAAATTCCTAATTTACAGATACAATTGCCGTTACAGGACTCTATCCATAGATGGCAATATCTTTTAACACGCAAACTGATAACCGAATCCTTTGCTTTATCTCCAAGCACTTTCATCGAAAATGGTTTTATCTTCTCCTCTGACCCTAGAATCAGCTATCGACTGTTCTTGTCCGATTCAACCTTAGCCGACTGGCTTTACAGCCGATCGCTACTCAGCCGATGTGGCCTCTGTTTCTCCGCCAAACCAGCCGATCCACATCTGTTTCAACCTTGCTAAGACTTAGGGATTCGATTACCAAATTTAGGCATTAACACGTCTATAAGAGCCCCTAAAGTTAGTCGTTTAGAATGGATTCTCAATATATATTTTGAGAGCTTCGATCTCAGCTACAAATTATTTGCAAAAACCATATTCAATCTTATATCTCATCCCTCTTTAGATATTAATCTTCTCTATATCTCTATTTTAAGTTTTAAAACTCTCATCTTGCTCTATAGGACCGAAACCTTTTGAAAGTTTGTATTTATCTGAAAAAGGGTCGGAAAACACTTAATAATCATAATAAACCAGAACCAAAGTGTTAGAATAATTTTTGAAAATCCCTTTGTCAACTATTCCTATGTACAAGTTCGGATTTACAAAATGTCGGGTTAGAAAATAGCCTCTAGTGAATGGGTTTTGAATCGGGTTGACAAAACTTAAAACTTGATAGACATTGTAGGCATTCCATCTCCTCATATTATCTCTGCACAAAAAATGAGTTGGGAAAAATTTTGAGCTCCTCTCTCTCGACTTTTCAAAATTTTGTCGGTATGGCCTAAAACGAGTAAATTAAATAGGATAAGTTTGTGATGCTTCAACCTCTAGATTGTTCGCTTAGATGGACCACCCAAAATTCATATAGTTTCTGGACCACTCTAACATAATGCATTTAAAAGATAATAAATTTAGACACCATAAAACTTATGTAAAGTTTCATTTTGTGCTGGTTGTTCTTTTTCTGAAATTTTGAGTCAGTCAGCTTGTAAAATTTGCATAGGCTAAACCGTAGGACATAAACCTTAGAATTTTTACAAGAAGCATGTAGACTAACCAACCAATACTCATAAATTTTGAAAAAAAATTTAAACCCTTTCAACATACTGAAATAAATTGATTAGTTAGCCCAACTATGTTCTGGAAACAATAACACAGCCGCATTCATCTTTTTATATAGTCCAAATCATACATGGTAAATTATGAACCTTTTAACAGTAGCTCCTAGACATTCCCAGTAAGCTCCACTAATTTTGGTTGAATTTTTAAGGCCATGCATCGTGCACTAAAAATTCGTATAGCTCTGGGGAGTAAAAATCTGAAAATCAGTAGTCAACCGGTTGTTGAATTTTTACAGACAAAACTATAGGAGATAAAATCTTGATTTTCTTAAGGTAGTTCACAAACCTATTTACCTGCCTCCATGATTTTTGCCAAATTTTATACCCTTGGGATCTGGCCTAAGAAGACCTATAAAGGCAGCAAACACATATTTTCCAACACAGCGGTACTTGACTAAACCATTTCCTCCATGGCAACCCAACCATCTAAAAATCACCAAAGTATTTCCTAACCAGAGGAAGCATTGTTAGAATACCAAGAATGGATGTCAATTTATTTTTTTGCCCATCTAGATTGACCGTTAAGCTCTGTTTTTACTAGATCGACGTATAGATGTACCTAAGACCATCATGGCAACTTTAACCCCTGTTTCACAGATTCTCCTAACCAAAAGTCTGTTTTAAGGGGGATAGTATACCATGACCTCATACACCCAGAAATAAATAGGAAGCCTTTGTAAGTTCTACAAGCCTAAATGGAAACGCTATGCTAATAGCAAGTCATAAGCAAACTATGCAAATTAAGTTGAGATGGCTCGATTCACAAAATTTTGTGCCCCTTTTTCGGATGGATGCAAAATTTGTAAATCGCAGCAACTCACAAACATGGTTTGGAGACTTGACTTGTAGGTTTGGCAAACTTCTCAATGTATATATACACACACATATATTTGTTCTATTCATGAAGGCAAAGAATCATTCCATACATTCATCGCATTATTCATCCATCATGATATCATAGCATTCATGCATACCTTTTTCGCATAAAAGAGTTATTGCCACACATGCCATATAACGATCAATTTCCTACCATGACCCAAGTATATGGATATAAACCCATTGTAGTTGTGACGTTTTCTATGCCTATGAATATTTCGGGTAGGATCAATAGACTCGCAAACACCTTTTTGAAAAGATTGTTCTTTAGACGGACACCGCCACCACCTATTAGTCAGTTGGAAATTATGCCATGTTCTCAGCTGAACAAAGTGCAGATAGATCTGAGACTACCAAATCATCCCACCTTCTATTTCACCAATCCTCCTAGCCAAAAACTTTTAAACATTAAGGGGGATAGCATAGCGTGTTAGCTTCTAGCATTCAAAACAATGCTTATGTTGCCATTACCCACCTTCGCTGCTATTTTTCATCTTTAGCTGAAGAAACTATGTTGTAAAATATATGTAATACAACTATCATGCTGCCTTTCATGTAAGGACCCAAAGGAGTATATGAAATAATAATCCGGAACCTATTTGACTCTAACCAAACAACGGTTTTACTTGCTGTCTAAAGAAAAAAAATCGTCTTAATGATATATGCTCAATCAAACTACAGTTAGAACCCAGATTTCCGCCATTGTGCCCGTATGAAAACCTGGTGCCACCGAACCTTTTGTACTGATCCTTCATCGCCCACTAGAATGTCGGACAGCCATCATGCTCGACAAGAACATTTTCCCCACTTCTCTAATAAAGGTTTCTAATAATAAGAAGCTGAGAAAACCATGTTACTAGGAAACTAGGGCTTCACCGCAGTTGTATCCATTATAGTGTATTCGGATCATCCTTGCATGCCCCACGTCAAAATCTTGATGATCATCCTCTGTCATATCAAGCCATAGCCTCCAGACAAAGACTAGTAGGATATACTACCCAAGCCGGTAAAGTACAAATGGCCGAACCGACATACCACACTTTTGCCCACCCCCATCGCCAAACGACAACCACCTTCGCCAGAATGTAGCCACCGTGACCAAAGCTCCTCGGCACCACTATCATCCGAGCATCGTCTCCGGCGACAAATCTATCCATCTCCCTGAGCCGATGAGGAAACTTCCTATTCCCTCCTAGACCTCACGACTGTAAACCCTAATCACAGACAAAGTTCACCTCTGCCAGCAACATGTCGCTTTGTTTTGCCTTCGTCATGCGACCCTCGCTCCATCTTTTCCCCTACTCAAGTTTTTTTCGCCTCCACTCACTTTTCCCCTGCTAGCCGAAGCAAATGTGAAGGACAAGCCGTCTCCCTCACTTTTTCCCTTTTAAACAAAGAATTGTCAAGACATTACGTGAATCCCTACTTGAAATAAAATGAAAGGTCCTTACCCATCCTAAGTGAAGTTTTAAACCTCATCTGGATAATATAAAAACATGAACACGACAAGCCTTGTAACCCGGCAAGACTTCCAACCACACCCCAACCCTAATCTCGGGGACGAGATTTTCTTTAAGGGGGGTAGATCTATCAAATATCCAAATTCTAGGGTCAAGGAATTTTTGTCAAAACCAAATGAGAGTGAAGTTTTTCAATTTTGTGAACCAAAATTTTTCATTTCTAACTTAGGTGAATTATTTCAACTGATTGCATGAATCAAATTTGAGAGTAAATTAAAAACTTTTACATTCCCAACCCTAAGCATAGTTGCAAATCATACATGTGTGCAAGTATGTGCATAAGAAGTGTTTTGAAAATGAGTCCTTTTTGCTATTGAATTTTGGTCTTGCATTTCATATTAGGACTTATAAGAATAGCACAGAAGACTAAAAATTTGCTAAACAAACCTACAGGTAATTTTGGGTGTTAGCATGTGAACATAATAAAATATAATACAAAGTTCACCTCCTCAGCCCAAGAGGAAATTTAATATGAACCCAATGACTATAATAGATACATGCAAGTAAACACCTAAACTTAGGAAGGCTATCCTAATTTTCTATAATAAACCATATTAGGTAAAAATGTGAAAAAATTCATGTAAATATAAAACATTAAATTCAACCGAGTCAAATTTAATGACTAACTTTGATGCCTTAAACAAAATGGGGAATAGTCAAATAATAAGACGATTAATATCCTTAATCGGCTAAAATAACAACTTGCCTAAAAGATCATTAAAATGCACAAAAGTGTATATAGAAAATAATTTATTCAAATAATATGTTAATTATCATGAATAAATATAAATTTTATAGAAATTTTCTCCTCTGTTTATGCCTTCTAAAAATTCAAACAAGTCCCCAAATACCCCATATTTGTTTAATTTGAGAACAATCTACAAATAATTTTTGAATGCAACCAAAAAAATGGAATCTAGGAATGATCATCTACCTTCAGTAAAAATTTTACTAATTTATCATATCCACAGATTAAATTGTGATGCTACAAAGATTAGGAAGAGAGAAATAATCTAAAAATTCGCTTAAAATCGTTTTTACTCAGGATTCTACCGAACCCACTCCTATTTACCTTGCCCTCTTTATCATCACTACTACAAAAAGGCTCATTGGTGTCGCCCCTAAAGGTGCCGGTCAAACCAAATCCGGCACCTATAATGTATATAGGTGGCGGCAAAAGAATAGGTGGCGGTTCGTGTTAAGAACCGCCACTTATAGTCTCAAATAGGTGCCGGGTGAACAGTAAAACCGCCACCTATACTATGAAATTGAACTTATGAAGCGTTTGCCCACCCCCATCGCCAAACGGCAACCACCTTCGCCAGAATGTAGCCACCGTGACCAAAGCTCCTCGGCACCACTATCATCCGAGCATCGTCTCCGGCGACAAATCTATCCATCTCCCTGAGCCGATGAGGAAACTTCCTATTCCCTCCTAGACCTCACGACTGTAAACCCTAATAACCAACAAAGTTCACCTCTGCCAGCAACATGTCGCTTTGTTTCGCCTTCGTCATGAGACCCTCGCTCCATCTTTTCCCCTACTCAAGTTTTTTTCGCCTCCACTCACTTTTCCCCTGCTAGCCGAAGCAAATGTGAAGGACAAGCCGTCTCCCTCACTTTTTCCCTTTTAAACAAAGAATTGTCAAGACATTACATGAATCCCCACTTGAAATAAAATGGAAGGTCCTTACCCATCCTAAGTGAAGTTTTAAACCTCATCTGGATAATATAAAAACATGAACACGACAAGCCTTGTAACCCGGCAAGACTTCCAACCACACCCCAACCCTAATCTCGGGGACGAGATTTTCTTTAGGGGGGTAGAGCTGTCAAATATCCAAATTCTAGGGTCAAGGAATTTTTGTCAAATTAAATATAAAACATTATATGAGATTGAACTCTAGATAGATGGTGCTTGAACTTATGAGATTGAAGGCCAGAAATGGTTGGTCGGACAGTAGTTTCAACTATTTGTTGGTTCTGTTGAAGAAACTGTTTCCGCAACCCAACTCCCTGCCAACCAGCACCTATGAAGCGAAGAAGCTTATTTGCCCTTTATCTCTGGGTGTGCGAAATATACACGGGTGTGTTAACCACTGTGTACTGTTTCGTAAAGAGTACGAGGATTTGGACAGATGCCCAACGTGCAACACTAGTCGATACAAAACAAGCCGTAGCCAGTCCGAGAGTCAGGATGGTTCCCAAGACGAGGTAGAAGTCAACAACAAGATGAAGATCCCCTAGTTGGTCATGTGGTACCTTCCGGTGAAAGATCGATTGAAGCGTTTGTTCTCGAACCCGAGGGATGCCGAACTGATGCGCGGGCATCGTGAAAAGCGAAAAAAAGATGGGATGATTCGATATCCGGCCGATGCTCGACAGTGGAAGTAATTTGACAGAAAGTACCATGAGTTTGCAGAGGACGCAAGAAATGTAAGATTTGCATTGAGCACCGATGGAATGAATCCATTTGGTGACTTGAGAAGCTCACACAGCACGTGGCCAGTACTCCTAACCATGTACAACCTCCTACGTGGCTGTGTCAGAAAAGGAAATATATTTTGTTGACCATCCTTGTACAGGGACCACGACAACCTGGCAATGACATGGATGTGTTTCTGGAGCCTTTGCTGGAGGATATGGCTGATCTGTGGAATCACGGGGTCCGGGTTTGGGACGAATTCATGCAGAATTACTTCACGCTTAATGCAATTATCTTTGTCACCGTCAACGACTTGCCCGCACTGTTTTCCCTATCAGGATAGCTCAAGGGGAAGACAGGCTGCGTTATTTGTGTTGATGGTACAGTGTACACGTATCTTCAGGGATCGAAGAAGCTAGTGTACATGCGGCACCGACGTTACTTAAGAAAGAATCACCCGTACCGCTCCAAAGCTGAATATTTCGACAACACTGTTGAGGATGGTGGTCCACCCGAACCATGGAAGGGTGATAAAGTGTTCACAATAACGAAAAAGCTCAAGGTTGTTTTTGGGAAGGCCAAAAAGAAGGAAACCAACAAGCGGAAGAGAAATGAGGCCAAAGAGCCAGCAAGCGCTAGCGGGCCATTCAAGAAGCACTCCATTTTCTTTAAATACCTTCCGTACTGGCAAGATTTAGAGATACGTCATTCTATCAATGTCATGCACCTAGAGAAAAATGTCTTCGATAGCACCATGGGTACTTTACTAGACATACCTAGCAAGACAAAGGATGGGCTGAAGTCCCGTAAGGACCTCGTGAATATGCCGATAAGAAAAGAACTTCACCCTGTAGATGAGGGTAATGGAAAAGTGTATCTTCCGCCGGCCTGCTACACCTTGACGAATGAGGAGAAAAAGGCAATGTGCAAATGCCTGCGTGGGGTGAGAGTTCCTGCTGGTTTCTCCTCAAACATTAAGCGACTGGTGTCGATGAAGGATTTGTCATTTTCAGGCTACAATTCCCATTATTGCCATGTAATGCTCACAGTATTCCTCGCTATCGCCATAAGAGCAATCGAACCATTACACGTTAAGATGGTCATCACAAAGCTGTGTTACTTCTTCAATGCAATCTCACAGAGAGTAATTGATCTTGACGAGTTAGGTCCTCTCCGCACTTTCGCTATAGAGACCGTATGCGAGCTTGAGATGTGTTTCCCACCGTCATTTTTCAATATGATGGAACACCTCATAGTTCATATTGTGCCTCAGATTATTGCACTTGGTCCCCTGTACCTGCATCAGATGTGGCCATTCGAACGGTACATGTCCATTCTAAAAGGCTACGTACGGAACCGTGCCCACCCAGAGGGATCGATGATAGAGGGATATACTACCGAGAAAGTCGTTGAGTGTTGCATTGATTACCTAAAAGAGGGGAAAGCAATTGGTTTACCAGTACCTCGACATGAAGGTAGATTATCTGGCAGAGGGACAAAAGGGCAGAAAAGAATCCACGACGATAACTACAAGAAATTGAAAGAAGCTCATTTCACTGTGCTGCAACAGCTCACGATACTGGAGCCATACATAGATCAGCACCTTAAGGAATTACAAGCAATGAATATAGGGCGTTCTGATGCATGGATCATGAAGCGACACAAGGCTGCCTTTACTGAATGGTTCAAGAACCTTGGCCTACCAGATGGCGATACTACGGAGGAAAAAACTATTAAGAGGTTGGCTGACGGGCCATCAAGTGTTTACACCTCATGGCAAGCATATGATCTGAATGGGTATACATTTTATACCAAAGCAAAAGACCAAAGGAGTGCATGCCAAAACAGTGGCCTTCGAGTAGAGGCAATCGACACAACTGGACAAAAGAGCACATACTATGGATTCATAGAAGAAATCTGTGAACTGGATTATGGATCCAACATGCAGATTCCACTGTTCTGGTGCCAATGGGTGAAACACCCATCTGGCGTGGTTGTCGACATTTTTGGGCTGACAATCGTCGACCTTGTCAACGTAGGGCACAAGAATGACCCATGGGTACTTGCTGATCGTGCCGCTCAAGTTTTCTATGTGACTGGTCCATCTCAGTTGAAGAAAGATATAGTTGTCTCAGGAAAACAAAAGATTTTGGGAGTTCACGATGTCCAAGATGTTGAGGCATATAATCAATACGAGAACCTTTTTCGCTAGCGGCCAGGTAAGCCGACCGCTAGGGGAAAAGGTTTTCGCTATCGGCCAGGTAAGCCGGCCGCCAGCGAAAAAGGTTTTTTCTAGCAGCCAGGTAAGTTGCCGCCAGCGAAAATGGTTTTTGCTAGCGGCCAGGTAAGCCGGCCGCCAGCGAAAATGGTTTTTGCTAAGCTGGCCACCAGCGAAAATGGTTTTTGCTAAGTCGGCCGACAGCGAAAATGGTTTTCGCTATATGTATGGGCGTGCGGGAGTCTCAATTTTTCCTAAGTCCCGAAGGCGCGAAAACCCTTGAGCCACCGCCAGGCTGCCAAAATTTTCAGCCGCCACCTCCTCACCACCGCTCCTCACCCCGCCGCCTCCTCCTCACCGCCGTCGGCCGCCTCCTCACCGCCACCGCCGCCCTCCTCCTCACCGTCGCTGCCAGCCTCCTCACGCCCCGGCAGCCTCCTCACCGCCCCGGGCCGCGTTCTCACCGCCATCGCTCGTCGCCTCCTCACCGCTGCCGGCCGTGTCCACACCGCCGATGGCCGCCTCCTCACAGCCGCCACCGGCAGCCTCCTCACCGCCGTCGCCTCCTCTTCTTCGTCTGCTCGCCGCCTCCTCCAGGTTTCCCTCTCGCACGCGTGTATATGTTTGATGATGAATGGAATGGATGATTGATGCAGTGGATGAATGGAATTTTGGATGGAATTTTGATGGAATTTTGGATGAAATTTTTGATGAATGGATGGATTGATTGTATGTATGTATAGTTTGTTATTTTGATTGGATGGATGGATGGTTGCCGGTGCTGTCGCTTTCAGTTGAGCAAGTGGGTAGGAGTTGTAGTAGTTAGGTGATCTGATGTGCTCAAATTTTGGAGAATTGAGATTGTGGCAATGGCAAGTGAGGAGGAGGCAGTGCTACCCTGTGCTCCCTTGTTTTGAAATACTGAAATGGATATTATATTGTTTCATGATAATTCCATTAGCTACTACTAATTTTGCACTTAAACTGAAGTGAAAATGTGTCTATCTGCATACTACCCATATAAATCCTATAGGTTCAGTAAACTCATGCATTGTTTATCTTTGCTACTGCTATGATATGATTTTTCAGAGTTCTTGATCAATGTGTGTAAAGGATTTGATAATGCCTATATGCTTTCAATGTTGAAATAATTGTTCTAAAATTAATGACATAATAGTAGAATCATATCTTTGAATAAGTCTTGTTCAATGATGAAGCAATTTACATGGTTCTACACTTTGATAATCATGGCCATTTATATATATACTATGAAATATTGCACTGAAAATCCCTAAAACTTGAATCTTGAAGTTAATAAATGGTAATTTATCTCTCTGAGTAATTTACTGCTAGTTTATATGTCTAGAATTTCATCTCTATATAATTTACTAGATTAGAGTTGTTGATGCTTGAAAAGATTATACTATTGATTAACTAATTATATATCTGCAATTTATCCAGATGCTATGCGCTAAATCTAAACAGTTGCTCTAGTTGAAATTCAAATGACATTGAGCAATTGTATGTGATTTGGATCCCAAATAGACACATTGCAACTGAGTTTGTTGCACTATAGTACTAACGTTAGATATGTTGTAAAAGCCATTGGTAGTATAAATTTTATTGCAAAGATATTTATAAGAAAATACTAGCAAATAATTGTATTTTTCATATGTATTCATATTCAAAATGAACTTCTAAAATTTATAGTATAAACTAATGTATGTTTAATAGTACTTTGTGGTTTAGTAATTTGTAATTTAATAATTCTAAAAATCTAAACTTCACTTCCAATGCCCGAAGGTTTGTTAGGATACATTCAAAATATGCACTGAGGACAGTAAAACGATTCCATTCCGCATCTAATATAAACTCACCTTAAAAGGATATCAATGGAAAAACCGACCGAAGCGCAACCCTCGGGTGACAAGGGCAAGCAAACTCCACCGATGGTCGAGGAGGATATTTGCACACAAGTAGTCGCGGAGGAATCATCGCTGTCAAGATCCGGTGAGGAAGGGAGTGGATCGTATCACTCGCCGAGTGACCCCCATCCTTCTCTGCAAGGAAGAAAAGGGTGGGAGCGACAATGAAGAAGTCGACTCGGACTACATCCCCTGCGAACAGTGGTACGTAACATATTATATATGATTAGTTCCGATCGTATTAAGTATATATATGGATTATAACCGTGTCACGTGAAATGCAAATATAGAAGAATGCTCCACGCCGATCTAAAAGGAAAGCCCAAGCCGCACCCGAAGCGGAAGCCCAAGCTGGAACTATCGTGCGCGTCTCAGCTTCAAGTAAACCCAAGAAAAGAAGGGGCGAGCGAGGGAAGAACATGTTGTTGAAAGAAGTCAACGTGCGACGTGGATCGGTGAGAAAGGGAACCCCTATCACCCGAAGATTCATGTTCCAAGTATAGCAACCAATGCGGGGCGATAGTTAGGGATATCGTGGAGATCACATGGAAGGATTGGAAGAAAGTTCCTGACACTAGAAAGAACAGCTGTTGGACATCGCTGCAAAGCAAGTTTGAGTATCTGCAAGGGACAGACGACGATGCAGCAAAGGACTATGCACTCAAGACCATGGGCAAGCTGTGGCGGAACTAGAAAACAGACCTTAACAAGAAATATGTTCAGAAGGGACGCACGCCATTCACGGAGTACGGAAAGATAACACCAGCCCAGTGGGATGAGTTCGTTGCCCTGAAGACATCGTTGGAGGAAAAGGAGAAGAGCCAGAGGATGTCTGAACTAGCAAGAAGGAATGAATATCCTCATCATTTGGGATCGACCGGTTACCGTCCAGCGGTTAAGAAATGGACAAACAAGATGAAGAGATGGAAAAGGCTGGGAAACCGGTTCCTATGAAAAATCACAACCCACGATCTAGGAACTGGATGCGTGCAAGAACACCGGCCTTCACCCCGAAGGGGGATGTAGTCTTCAAGGATCCAAAGCTTCAGGAGGTAGCTGTCAAGATGAAGAACATCGTCACGTAGAAAGAGGCCAGGATGTTCGTGCCAGATAGAGACCGGGACGAGCTGACCTATGCGTTGGGCAACCCGGAGCACTCTATTCGTGTCCGGGGAGTATCCTCAAAGACTAGCTGGAAGGATGGATTCAAAGAGGATGCTCATACATACAAGAAGCGTGATCGCTATAAGGAGGAGATAGAATCCTAGGCTAGGGCAGCAGCTCGTGAGGAATGCCATAGATATTGGAGCCAGCATGGTGGTGCCGTTTCGCAGCCTGATCCGAGCTATCCGATGGACGATGTAACGGAGGATACTCCTTGCAAGCTCTTGATTCCGGTCGGCAGTGCAGGAAAGAAAATACAGGTTGCAACTGGGAGGTTCATACCGGGCCGCAGATTCCATTGCCAAGACATTCCTGATGACTATGCCAAGGTAGAGGTCTGGACGGTCAATGAGGCTCACCGGATGCACGAGATCGACATTCCAACACCCGAGGGGATTGTGTACCTTGGAGATGCCGTTGACCAATTTGTACTGTGGCACAAGAATGATATTCAACTAGGGTCAACGGATGGAATGGATCGTCCACCAAGGATACCGGTGTCACCGTCTCGTCCACCAAGGGACGAAGAACCGAGGGATCCTCCAGTTTCATCACCTTCGCAATCAGATCATCTAGTTGCATCACCTCCAAGATCAGAGCCTGCTGTTGCGTCACCTCCAATTGAAAAGGAGACAAAAGTACAATCAGAGCTTGAAAAGGATCAATCAGAAGTACAAGTTCAGGAAGTGCCTCCGGCACAGCAATCAGAGCGTGCACAATCAGGGCCTGAGCGGACAATGCCCGATGAACTAGACCCATGGCAACCATAGCCATTGCAACTGGAAGAACCTAAGGGTGCCGATGTGCCAGTGATGGTAAGGACACACAAGCACAAAGGAAAAAGTGAATCAAAGAAAAGATATATGATAACGGCATTCCGAGGAAGGGACAAAGATATCAAAGATGCCGATTTTGATGACAGAAAGTTAACATGCCTCAAGCAAACCATGGAAGATTATCTCAATTGTATCAACTGCCCTGATATGCTACATGAGTTTCAGAATGGCCAACCATTCATCCATGCCTGGCAACTAACAGAAGGACAGTGGCAACTAAGGAGGTGGCATCAATGGTACATCAGGGCAAGCACCATAAAAGGCCTTTCATCGTTCACAGTTGCCGTGCAGGAGAACATCTTCTGGAGCGGGCCATGCCTATTCCAAGTCCATTTCTCTGATATGCATGCCCTCTACCGTCGGAAGAGGCTCGTCGCCAATTTGGTCAGCATTTGGTGTCTGTAAGTGCATGACTGGAACGTGTCAATAAATCATTGTACCTATGTGCGTACCTAATTTGACCTTACATTTTTTGAAGGATGAATTACGTGGAAGCCGAAGCGATGCGAAATCCTATCGGCTACCTAAACCCGTGCCGGATAGGCAAGCCAAACCACACCTACCTGCTAGACGAGAACAAGATACCGACACATGTTCAGGTGATGACGCGGCAAGAGAGGGACGCATATATAGAACAAAGGCATCAGGAAAAGATTCTCGATGTTGCTACTTACGTAGCTATAGCACTTGAATCTACGCTGGACAAGGAATGCGTTTACGCGCCATACGCCTTTGAGTAAGTTTTTGTATCAACTACGAGTATATACATATAAACACAGCTGGACTAACCATTTCTTTTGCAGCGACCATTGGATAGTATTTCTTCTCTATCCAAAGTACAATGAAGTCGTTGTCTTGGATTCTCTTGATAAAGACAGCAATACATATCAAGAAATTCTCAGAATTATCGATATGTAAGTTATATGCATGGACGTTTCTTATTCTTGAGATTGTAAAATCAAAGTGTGTTTGATTCTTTATTTAATGATGAACAATTGGCATCTGGGATTTATTGGTTTGAGTGTTTTGATTTTGAAGAGTTGAATTTTCGGATGATGAATAATGTTCAGTCGGCTGCCATAGCCGGTCGGCCGGGCTTATCTTGCCCGTCGGCCGGAGGTGTTTGGCGGTCGAGCCAAGGCGGTTACTGCGGTCGACCGGCCGAGCATCCGGCCAGTTGCCGATTTCGTTTCGGTTTTGGTTTTGGTTCGTTTCCTTACACATACATGGAAGTTTCGTGTTCCTATGCTCGTGTCTGATTATTTATGCTAACAATAAGTCATGTTTGGATAGCTCGTGCTCGGATATGGTATTCTTTGTTTAATTGTGTGCAGGTATTCTTTACGCCTCGGGAAAGTGTTGCCGGTGATCGAGTCGGAGTCAACATGGAGATAAGGTGACGTCCGAGATGGGGATCATGCGGGATGCTGAAGGGTAGAGATTAGTGCACATAATTAGGAAGTTTCCATATGGCATACAATGGAGATATTGTTGCGTATGGAAAGGGGAATTTCGGTTTTAGGAAAACCGAGTTTGTTACGGTTGTTTTATGTAAAGTTTGTTTCTTGTACGGGAAGGTTTCCTAGTGGATTAGGGCTTCTTGTACGAGTAGGATTCGTGGCTCTTGGCTGCGGATCTTGGGTATAAATAGTGAGGGGAGGTGTGGCCTCTCAGTATCGCTTTGAGTTCAAGTTTTAGAGTTTTTCGAGTTAGGGTTTCAAGTTTAGCTTGAGATTTTGTGAGGAGTGCTTTGTTTGCACTTTGTAAACACAGAGTTTCAATAAAGA
Organism: Oryza australiensis; assembly: GCA_019925245.2. NCBI lineage: Eukaryota > Viridiplantae > Streptophyta > Magnoliopsida > Poales > Poaceae > Oryza > Oryza australiensis. The sequence continues at coordinate 1,191,343 of JAIFGZ020000507.1, forward strand.
TAAATCTTCTTGAGAATTCTTTGTGTCTTCTTCTTCCTCGGTGTGGCGGCATAATTGTCGGTTAAACCGGATCTACACACCAGTCAGACCGCAAACTCTACTGTGGTCAGACCGCGTCTTCTTCCCGGTTAGACCGCAAGCACCTTGGCGGTCGGACCGGCGGGCATCGGACTTCATCGGCATCGGCTACTTAGGCGAATCGGCTGAGGCGATCGGCTACGGGCGGTCAGACCGAAGGTCATCGGGCGATCAAACCGGCGAGGTTGCTCGGCCAGACCGGCGCGACACCTGCGGTCAGACCGGTTTCAGAAAAACAGAGGTAAAGTTTTATTTTCGCTAAAACTTTGTTTTTGGGGTACTTAACCATTCACCCCCCTCTGGTTGGCTTTTCGTTGCGCATTTGATCCTACATTCGTCTGAGTCAATTAAGGACCAAACTGCATGTCCTTCATTATGTTTGTCGTACATCCACATATGCTAATATAGGATAGCCTTAGCTGAATAACCTACTTAGCACCTAGCCTTGCACTATGATAGGCCAATGAGTATGGGTTCGGATAACCCAGAGGAACTTCCTATTTACCCCGACGTGGTAGTTTAGGCGACTAAGTCTGTCCAATACAACAATATAGTGCCACGTGGGTGGGTTCCTGTCGTGTTCGCCACCACGGCGTAAAGTTTAAGGCGGGGCCACGCCACTTGACAGTTCTATGTCATATTCCAGTGTGACTAGGATGGATGGAACACAAATCATGCTAGTGCAAGGCTAGAGGTTAAGTAGTGTAAAGGCTCCGTTATGACCTCTAGACCACATTCAACATGACGAGTGTGGTAGTGCGTAGTGAGCACAAAACAAACTAGAGAGTTCATATCATGTGGGTAAAATTGTACAAACTCTGCAGAGTTCTAAAAACTAATCAATTAGCCGTGCTCATGGTCATGGGCGACATGATGATGTGCTATGGGTATAATTTGTGTTTTCTAAATGTTTTCGAATCTAAATGAATTGTGTTGAAAATAAGATTGATTTATGCGATGTGTATGCCTTACTCCCCGAGGTGTGTAAGGGAATGAAATTTACCTATTTATGTTGAAACCATGCCATGATTAATAATGCTTTACACATTGCTAAAATACTTTCTTAAATTACGTTGTAAATGGTTGAGAACTAAAATTTGCTTTATGCTGAAAACTGAGACTATAAATAGCCTTCCTTTGATTTAAAGCCTTCATGTATGTAGGTTTGACTGTGCGCTTGCTAGTACACTAAATTGATTAATGTACTGACTCTTGCCACTAGAACATCCATTTTGCTTGCAGGTTTTAGACAGTCTTTTGAGTGATGCGGGTAATCGTCTGCTTTCTTCTAGGACTCAAACTTAACGGGGTAAACCCCTAGTCGGTGTGCTTGTGATTGGGTTGCCAAGCTTCCGCAGTTCTCTGAGTTATATATATACTTATTTCGCCGGTCGGCCTGTGTAATAATTAAGTAGATGTAAGTATTTAAGTTCCTTTTCATCTTAATTGTGTTTGCTATGTATATCCACGCTTGAGATGAAAGTGTGAATCTAGTGCACATCCTGAGAACTAGATTCACATGAGTATGACTTAAGAATATTTGAGATGTTGTAGATCTTTAGCCATTTTTGTCAAGTCTCCTGAATGTGTAAAACATCTGGTCACCGCCTTCAAGTGGTTTGACGGACACATCTCAGGCTGAAGTTGACTGGCAGGCTAAAGGCCCAGCAATGTCACACGTATCCTTCTCCCGGAGTGTCGAATGTCTCATTGTGTTTGAAGGAAAATATGAGCTTTGCTATACATTCATTCAAATATAATAAGAGGTTCGAGTGCGTCCTGACACTAGAGAAGACAAGGAAGGGGATCAATGCATGCTCAAGCCCAAAATAAATAAATGGTAAAGGACTCAAGTGGAATAAACGAGTAAAGAAGGGTTTTATGCATAAAACATTTTTAGGAGGTTAAGTAAAACCACGGTTGACAGCTTCTAGGTAGTAATGCTTAGTTGTAATAGGGGAAAAAATCTGCGACCATTCCCACCTAGACTTAACTTAGGACTTATTCCCTTTTGAAATCCCGATATACGATCGAACAAAACTGCAAATGCTTTCCAAATGGAGTTACAAAGTCCTATTACTTAGACTAGCTTAGTTTTCAAAACTTGCCCTGTTCTTGAAAAGAGACCAAGATTTTTCCAATCCCGAGGAAACAAAACCCCATTTTCCCAAAATGACTCCAAATGCAAGAGGTGATGCATATGAAAAATTCAAAAGGCTCCTAGGGTTTTTCCGTTTGGCTTTTCCTCACTACTAGAAAAACCCCTGTAGCTACGTCAGATTTAGAGGTAGACACGCTATATTTCATCTCTATGTCAATGTAGACATGCTTTCATAGAGTGTGTTAGAAGCGTCTTCGTACGTAACGCGTCAAGCCATGTAGATATGAATTCTTGAAGCGTTGCTACGAAAGAAAGAGACATTTCATAAACACGTTATATGCATATCTAAAAATATAGATACAATTTTGCAGACACATGTATAAAACGTTTATAGTGGTGTAGTTACGTAGTAATGTAACGCTTCATTGCGTGTTAAGAAACATAGACGCACTTTATAGATACATATACAAAATATGCATACTAATATAGACGTGTTTTGTAACGATGCCTTATAGCGCAACAATTATTGCAAAGACGATTTAGTAGAGCGTGACAGATGACATGGCATGTGACATGGCGGATGATGTGGCACATGACATGGCACATGACGTGGCGAATGATGTGGCGGGTGATGTGGCACGTGACATGGCGGGTGATGTGTCAGGTGACGTGGCAGGTGACACCACTCATAGTAACACCAAAATACGTGTTAACAAATGTAGAAACAATATCGTACATAGATTTTTATTACGCATCTATGGATATAGACATGTTTTATAGTTACACCATATTCTATATTAAGAATTGTAGAGACGATTTATAGATACATCTATTTTCGTGTGTACTAATATATAATGATTCTTTTATTTGCATTTATAATTGTAATATAGCTTTAAATTTTCTAATTAGCTAATAGTTTATAAATAAACGATACATGACATTGCATTGACCATCAATTATTTGCTTTACCAAAAATAAACTGAGTACTTTGAACCAACAAGTGCAGTACTTACTGTGAATAAGACAATTGTCTTGATAAAGAAACACAAAAATGACAGTATCATACAAATATAACAAATAAAACATATGCTTCATTGTTCGTTCTTGCCCTTTTCCATCGCAGCTTCACTTCTCCCTTGAGAACTTGTAACTTTCTTCACCTGCAATGGGGCATGGGGTTAGATGAATGACATGTTTTGAAGATACAATGAAACTGTAGATTAATCTTTTAAAAAAACTTACATGTGAACGAGGCCAAGGAATAGTATAGCCAATAGCATCTAGCAGTGTACGAATCTCAAAAATAGGCCTAGGTATCAGCTCATCTCCTTTATTTCTAATCTCAATGTTTTCAAGTCCTTCAACATAAACCCCAACATATTCCTTTCCAAGCATGGTTCCTCCAATCTCTCATCTACAATCATTAGTCACTTGGCCACAATTCTTCCTTTGTTTCTTAGGGAAAGAAGATAGACTAGATAATGTCTCTACCATTTTGCAAAACATGAAGATAAGAGTCTTATACATTTAACTAATTTAATTACGAAGAAACAAGCGGAATAGAAGCATACCGATTCTGACAGTTTCAAACTGCTGGCTTTAATTCTTCGAGTCCTCTAGAATAGGCAAAACTTATATTAGTCAAAATACAACATCACTGAAGCAAGTTAACTCATTGTTAGCTTAGACATACCATGTTTACCAATATTGGATCTTCTGAAAAATTTGGGGCTGCATTACCATTATCTTCATGAATTGATCTATGAAAATGTGCTTCCTGCGGTAAAAAATTTTGGAGTCAAAAACCAGTCATGGACATCTCAGATTGTTATAGATGGACATCTCAGGTTGGAGTCAAAAAATAGTCAAGAACAGCTAGCTCAGAGTGTTATAGATGCATGTTTTTTGTATTAGCGAGTGTGATTAGTACAGAGATATTGCACTTAACTGTGCTTGTTTTGCTTCGATTGCAAAAACCAGTCATGTATATAGCAATAGTCAATATAAAAATGCATCCCCTAGTAATAATTTAGTTTCCATTCACAATGCCATGTTGCCTGATAGGTTATACAATAGAAGGATAATCATGCTACAATAATAATGCTAAGGGCATTAAGTTGTAACATGGATATGTATGTCTAAAATACAACAAACTGTAACATGTACATGTATGTCTAAAATAGAAGCACATTTAACTTGGTCTACAACAGGCAAAATGAAAGATTACCTTGGCAACTATTTGCTCACTAGGTAAAGACGTGCGGGCTTTGATGGATGTCTCATGCTGTAAAGTCATATTACATAATACATTAGCAAAAGCTTTAATATTATTTTTGTAGCTAAGTACATTAGAAATAAAGTATGTACTCTATTACCTGCACTTCAATTGTGGGAGAGTGCACATTACCAATTGAGTGTGTAGGGCTGTGATCAATATGACTTTCTGGTCCTACAAGTTCATCCTTGAAAAAAAATTGAGGGATGGATTACTTTTAGGTGGTAGGTATATATACAGTTCATTGTAATATGAAAAGTCACATATATGTAAAAGTAATAGATTGAACCATTAAGATATTTAGAGCATAATAACATATCTAATCATTGTTATAAATGAGAAAAAAAAAGGAACGGATGCTTACTTCATCATCATGTAGATCGGCTACCATTTCCTTTATGAAATCCTCTTCAGGAAACTTTTTTAACATGAAACCAAGCTAGTGCTTCATGATACCACCCATGCGTTACATCTTATTCTCCATTTCATTCACTTTCTCTTGGTAGCTCCTTTCTTTCGCATTTTGAGTGACAAAAGTTATACCTTGAGACACTCGAACTTCACTCCAGTACTTATCATCATAGTACCCTCGTGCTTTTGACTCTTTAGCAACTATCTCATTGAACATCTCATTAAAATCTTGAGCTGAAAGACTACCATTGTTGTTTTGTTGCCTTTTTCTAATTCCTCATATGATGCATTCTATAGAAATAAAAACAGTGCACTATCACAAAATGGTAAACAGAAATTCAAAGCGAACATACATACTTAGGATCAAAAAATGTACCATTACTGCATCCACTTTGTGGGTAGTGTAACTGCCATTCTTTTTCTTGTGAGAAGCCTCCCATAATTCAAGCCTATTAATCCTCCTTTTATGGTTATCTTCCTGCACAAGAGAGTAAATTGAAGCTCATTACTAATCTCAATTAGATGATTCTGAATAAAATAATTAACTTCAGATGAATATATTTCACCATCTCTTTTTTCAGCCTAGCATGGCTTTTTCTGCCTGATGTGTGTGTATCCTTCTGCTCTTTTGCGATCCTAGAGTTTGTTGCACATAGTTTCTGCAACGATAAAAAAGTGATAAGTGTTGTTACACTCGTTGATTTCAAACTGCAAATAAATGGTAAATAAAATGAAGGCACCTTATGGGGATAGGGCAGCCCCCAAGCTTGTCTTTTCCCAAAATTTGAGGATGTGAAGCTTATGTAAAGCGTTTACAATCCGACAAGCTTACACCCAAATCTGACAAATGCTTCTTTGTGGGATATCCTAAGGAAACAAAAGAATATTATTTTTATAACCCAAAACAAGGCAAAGTGTTTATCGTCCGACATGGTGTTTTCTTGGAGAAAGAATTTCTTTCAAGAAAGGTTAGTGGGAGCACTGTCCATCTTGAAGAAATGCAAGAAACACAAGAAAGTGTTTCGGCTACCACAGGACCACAATAGGATGAACAAGATGTTGTACCATCTGTTGTAGATACACCAGCCCCACGAAGGTCCAAAAGATCACGCTATGCGCATGAAAGATACACAGGGGCAGAACAACGTGACATATTGTTGTTAGACAACGATGAACCTAAGACCTATGAGGAAGCGATGGTGGGACCAGATTCCAACAAATGGCTTGGAGCCATGAAATCCGAAATAGAATCCATGTATGATAATCAAGTTTGGAACTTGGTTGATCCAACTAATGGTGTCAAAATCATTGAGTGCAAATGAGTTTTTAAGAAAAAGGCAGACATGGATGGAAATGTTCACATCTATAAGGCACGATTGGTGGCGAAAGGTTTTACACAGATTCAAGGTGTTGATTATGATGAAACCTTCTCGTCCGTCGCAATGCTAAAGTCTATGCAGATTATTCTAGCGATTGCTGCATATTTCGATTATGAGATATGGCAGATGGATGTCAAAGCGAGGATGCGTATATGATACAGCTTGAAGGTTTTGTTGATCCACAATCGCCTGAAAAGATATGCAAGTTACAAAAATCCATTTATGAATTGAAGCAAGCATCTCGGAGTTGGAATATCCATTTTGATGAGGTAATCAAAGGGTTTGGTTTCATCAAAAAGGAAGAGGATGTCTGTGTTTACAAAAAGGTCAGTGGGAGCGCAATTGTGTTTCTTATATGTGGATGACATATTGTTGATTGAAAGTGATATCCCTATGCTAGAATCCATCAAGTCTTCATTGAAAACTAGTTTCGTCATGAAAGACTTAGGGGATGCAGCATACATTCTGGGCATTCGGATCTATAGAGATAGATCTAAGAGGATAATTGGATTAAGCCAAAGTACATACATTGACAAGGTGTTGAAGAGGTTCAACATGCATGATTCCAAGAAGGTTTCTTGCCAATGTTGCATGGTATTAATCTTAGCAAGAATCAGTGTCATAGGACACCTGATGAGTGGAGTAAGATAAATATGGTTTCATATGCTTCGGCAATTGGATCCATCATGTATGTTATGCTTTGTACACATCCAGATGTATTGTATGCTTTGAGTGCTACGAGTAGATACCAATCAGATCTAGGAGAAGGTCACTAGATAGCTGTAAAGAATATCCTTAAATACTTGAGAAGAACTAAGGATATATTGTTAGTCTATGGAGGTGAAGAAGAGCTCGTTGTAAATGGTTACACCGATGCTAGCTTTCAAACAGATAAAGATTGCTATAGATCGCAATCTGGGTTAGTGTTCTACCTAAACGGATGCGCAGTCAGCTGGAAGAGTTCCAAGCAGGACACTGTTGCAGATTCTACAATGGAGGCCGAGTACATCACTGCTTCTGAAGCTGCAAAGGAAGCTGTTTGGATCAAGAAATTTGGTTCTGAGTTGGGTGTGATGACCAGTGCAGCTGGTCTAATGTCCCTCTATTGTGATAACAGTGGAGCCATTGCCTAGGCAAAGGAGCCTAGATCACATCAGAAATCCAAACACATTCTTCGGCGATACCATCTCATCCGTGAGATAGTGGACAGAGGTGACGTAAAGATATGCAATGTGCACACGGATCTAAATATTGCCGATCCATTTACAAAGCCGCTCCCTCAGCCGAAACATGAGGCACATACTAGGGCAATGGGTATTAGATGCTTACATGATTGACTCTAGTGCAAGTGGAAGCTGCTAGTGATATGCCTTAGATACAACATGGAGATGTTGGATATCATGGTCAATGTTTATGTATCAATTAATAAAGTGTTATTCTGTTCCATGAAATAGATAACTTGTATTGATCAATAAGTATGTGACTTATTCATGAGACTCTTTATATGAATCTATTTCTAAATAAGCCCTGATCATATATCATATCAATGAAACGAATATGATTCTAAGATCAGCACGTGTATTGATCGATGATCATGTCTAATGGATCATGGTATGGAGATACCAAATCAATAAAAGTGAACATGTGTTAGACAACACATTGTTGGATAGATCCACATTGAGACACTACAGAGAATTAATGTGTCATTAGTTGGTCTCAAGTAGTGTTGGTGTGAAGTCCTTAGACCTGAGATCATCATGGATTCCAACATGTGTAATAGCTTACTTAAGGATTACCAAACGCTACACTGTAACAGGGTAGTTATAAAAGTAGTCTTCGGGTTTGATATGAAATATATAGTGGGATATGAATGGTCAAGATGAAATTTGCCCCTTCTATGAGAGAGATATCGCTGGGCCCCTCGATGTAATGGACTATGGAAGTGCATGGCCATGCCGAGTTGATTGAGGAGTCAGTCAACAGATAGATAGTCCAACATGTGATCGAGTGAATGATTAAACTATTGATAGGATGGCATGTGTCTTGCCGATAGCTTAATTGGTATCGTGAGGCAAAGGGATTTGTGCAGACATTACAGGTTCAACTGATTTAATATTCTTGTAGGCTTTGGTGTCAATACGTTCTGCTAGGGTCCGCTGTTGACGGTCGGTCGAGAAGCGTTCTCGGGTCAGAACCAAGTCTGCATGAACCTACAGGGTCACACACTTAACGGGTGGGAACAGATATTCGAGTTTGACTCGGATGTTGCTGAATCGGATAGGGATCCGATCGAATAGAGAGTCCCGATGGGCCTTTAGGCCCAGTCGGCCAACTCTGTATAAGGAGGGCAAGGGGTGGAGATCAATAAGCGCAACTTCTTTAGTTGGATCAAATTCTCCACAAGCAAATCCTAG